>CM062823.1:31280535-31905475 GCA_031772345.1 Himalopsyche anomala
TAATAAATAACATGTCATGTGAGACACACTTATAATAACTGTAAGAAAAAAAACATTTTTTAAACTGTCGGTACATCGATAGGCGATGGAGGAAACCAGCTACTGATAGAACACATAAATATGTATACGTATATATATGCCTACTCTATCATACAAATATTTACAGAACGCGAGTGATAACTGAAAATATTAAAATAAATGAACTTTTAAGGTGTTCACTGTCAATACTTGGTGGAATGGCATTATAATAAAAATAATAAAAGATTTTTAGTACTTTTTCCACTTAAAACTTTATTTGATCAGGACTGGTTTCGCTCCTCACGAGCATTATCAACTGATAAGGAAAATAAATTAAACAGTGCTATTTATACAAGTTGAATTGAAATAAAAGGTGTAAGCAATTACTAACAATTAAAAGGATTTACAAATTACTTTATAATTACACAAAATTAAAATTAAAATGCTTAACACCTATAACATACAATTAAAAAATCATCAATAATAAGTGGCAAATGATATCAATTATAAACACAATTAAAAATTTGGGAAATTTTAGACAAAATGAAACTACATTACTAAAGTGAATAAATTATTGAATTATTGATTGAAATTGATAATGCTCGTGAGGAGCGAAACCGGTCCTGATTAAATAAAGTTTTAAGTGGAAAAAGTACTAAAAATCTTTAATTATTTTTATTAAATGAACTTTATTTCAGAAAACAATTAATATCATAATTATTATAAATAGGTTTCTACTGCGCCATTTTGAGATTCAATACTTTACCATCAGATAGAAAAAAATAACTTCATCAATGAATAACTAAATTTAGTATGTGAATATACCGATACGGGTACAAGAATGACTGATTTCCATGAATGTCTTAAATGTATTGTTTCTTCTCGCCGCCTGTGTGGTCGAGTGGTCAACGTCGTTGGCTACCGCTACGTAGGGCACGGGTTCGAATCCCAGTACGGGCAGTTTTATAAATATATTTTTCAATTGATTTATGAATTTCTGTTAAAAGGCATGGATGTGTTGGATGTCTTGAATTCCCCCCTCCTACCCATCCTATCCTATGATCGGGGTGTATCGAGAGCGATTAGTTAACCACTAGTCCTGTCCTAGCCCTTTCCTTCTATTCCAACTCTCTTTGGAAAAAGAGAGGTTGAGCAACTGAGTAACAAGCAATTCTCGTAGAAACACTTCTGTTGAGATAAACTCCATTATGAGTCCATATGCTCCATATTGGGAGCGAACATGGTAAAAAAAAAAAATATATGACTAGGAGCTCATCCGTCAATGCTGAAATAAGTCAAGCCTCATCTAATCTTTGTGAAAATGAGTCGAAATGTATTAAAATCGGTTTTTATTGAATAATTGTATCATTTAAAATTGTGATAGATAGATAGATAAGTCGTGTTTTGAATTACTTTTCTATAATATTTAAAAAAATCATTCTATTGCCTTTCATAAATTGAGCTATAAACTATCATATATTGTGTTTATATCGTATTTCAAAACGCTGCAATACTTCAAACAATAGACGCACCCAAATCAATGTTGGAAATAAATCCAATAAATTGCCAGCTTACAACGAGAAATTATTGGGGACAAATTGCTAAAAATATTTCCTGGCATAATTTAAATGAATCAACAAATAATCATATAGTTTTCATTTTTTTTTTTGCTACCATGAATTATTTACAACAACGTTCCATTAAAGCCTTGTATATGCAAACCTTACGCAAAATCATATTGGGTACTTGGTAGAATGTAATAGAATATAACATTAAGACATTGTCACAGCCAACGGCAAATACATAGATACGGTGTTTATTGTTTTCCAAGAAGCTTCGTCATAATCTTTTTTCATGTGTCATACATTCAGTTAAAATTGTGACTTAACAATTTAGTGTAATGACATTTAATATACAATTACTTTTACTTTGCTCGTACATCTAAGAACATATGAAAAAATTCATTCAATATTCTTTGAATAAGTTATAATTGATAATTGATCGATCAACCGGTAAATAGTCCCACTCTTTAAAAAAATATTGTTTTTATTGGTTTCGTTAATGGTTTCAAAACAAAACTTTGTATTTTTTTTATTTATTTTTATTCTGTAAACTTCTATAAATTTTGTCGATAACGACCCGCGTTTCGACTTTTGGCATCTTCTAGTTTTATCGCGGGTCGTTATCGACAAAATTTATGGAAGTCTAGAGAGTAAAAATAATTCAAATTTGTCATTAAATTTCCATCAAGCACCTTCAGTCGAAATTCTAAATTTTAAAAAACTTTCTTTGATTTTTTCAATGTATTATTATTTATATTTTTCTATGACGTATTTGCTTCATCTTGTATATGTTAAAACACAGAGCGTTGTGTGTAATCAAAATCTGACTGTTTGTCATTCTTCTCGATTCAAATAATTAAATATAAAAAAAACGAAAGAATGTTTAATATTCGATTGACCATGTTAAAAAGAGAAGAGAACGTCAAAAGTGAGTGATTATTAAAAAATAACAATCAATATGAAAATACATTCAATATAGCGAAGGAAACAGATTCATAATTAAAAATCAGAGCTCTCTTTGGAATTACCATTCACCAATTGTTTTTTGAACCTTCAAATTACTTTACGAGAAAACAAAGACTGCGTGCCTAAAGACATTTTTAATAGTCTTCCATTTCAACTAGGAGAAATTGTTAACACTAGTAAAAAAAATGTAATGTAACGAAACATTTTCTTTCGTGAATATCTATCTATCTCCAATCAATTTGTATGTTGTATTTTTTACCGTATGCAAGCCTCCCTGTCCAATATAAATCCAATTACTGCGAGAACTTTTTACATGGAAAATAACAAAAAATCTTCGTATTTTTTAAATTTGAAAATATATTGAACAGGGCGTGTTAGTGAGTTGTAGCTCAAAATGCAAATTTGTAGCTGGAAAATCCTGCGTTTCAAAATGCAATTTTGTGAAAAGTTTGCTCGTCAGAATTCTACATCTATATATGTGATTGCAATGGCGTATCATTTTTTTTTACGTTCATCACCTTGAAAAACATCATATTATTTATATTTTCTTGATATTTCTATGAACATTTATATCTCTAAGGAATAACAAAAAAACTGGATTTTGAAATTTAGTTTTATCTCTCTTAAATAATCAAAAATAGTTATAATATAAAAGTTGTTTTCTTTGTAAGCATTTCTGGTAAATAATGACTTAAAGTTTCATAATTTTCTTTCTCTTTTATTGAATTTATTCGCTAACAAACATTGCGATAAAATAGTATTTATGACTTCAGTCTTTAAATTTTTAATTATGAATAGTCTTATCTGTTATGATAATAGCATTTTCACTTTGATATTTACGATGAATTTTGTCAGTTACTAAGCAAAAATTCATGTATATTTCAGACGTGTCTTTTGTAAGCAAGTCAATAATTACAATATACGTTTCACACCTAGTAACACAAAAATTGGAATAAGAAAAGTATAAATATCAATTTTAATTCTTTTTACAGGATTTGATCCCACTAAATTAAACAAAAATATATAAATAAAAAAATAATAACTCTTAACCAATTCACGACAAGTGAGCTCTATAATAAATATGAATCGAATAATCAATGACTAAGGCAACCACGCATAACTAAACCTTTACGTGCATGATTTAATATTTTCAGGAAAAACATTTTCATACTGTTATAGAAGAAAAAATATGTGTTGTATATTAATGTATATATAATCTATGCAAAAAAAAATATTTGGCGTGGAAAAAAAAACATTTAAAATATAAAAGTACATAAATGAACCTTTATGAAAAAAATATTTTATTCTCTCCAGGAATTAGTATTATAATAATAGAAGTAAAAACTATTTACGAAGACAAAAAGAGTTTCAAATTTAATATTGAAATTCAACCAAGAACCTTCAGTCGAAATCTTAAATTGTTACAAAAAAAAACACAAATACCAAATTGAAATAAACATACATAATCTGTGATCGGTATTATTAATCACGTTTTCGAAAATTTATTTTGAAATTATTTGATTTAACCAAAAGTACATAACTATAATATACAATGTTTTTTATCTGTAACACCATGAATTTAAGCTACACTAACATAAAAACGTACGATACACAAACTTTCGAAGTTTGTTGATAAAATTTTACTTTTACAAAACTTTATTCAATGAATTCCAACATCCCATATCTGCCTGTGCACCACTGATAAGTTATATATATTATCAGTTTAGATATGCATACAAAAAACATTAAATTATATGCGTTGCCACATATACGAATCTATCCAAACAAGCGTATATGAAACACATAGGCACACGCATGATGCAGAAGCAGAGTAGTTTTCCGATGCACCCTGCATTTCGAATCACGTCACGTTGATGAAAAATTTCATCGCTGTCCTATCGAAAAAGCTTTTGAAAATATATATCGTATATGTAAAACATGAGAACAAGCTCAGTAACGGCGGAAATTATTATTTAATATTTAATATTATAATAATCAATAAACCAGAATAAATATCGTGTTCGTTACTTATTTTTTTAATACGCTTGATTAAAAAATAAAAGGTTCACTTCTTTATATAATTATATAGTCGGGTTATATGGTACAGCGGTTAGTGTTGTGGGCTTCCGTGCCGGACTTCACAGGTTCGATTCCCAGTACGACCAGCATTTTTTCTATCGATTTATCGATTTCTTTTCGAAGGCATGGGTGTTTGTGATGTCTAAAATTTCCCTCCCACCCTTTCCGATCTTTTAATAACCAGGTGTAGTAAGAGTGATTATTTTACCACTATTTTTGTCTTGTCGCCTATTATTCATTGTCGCCTGCTGTGACTCAGTTGGTTAGAGCTTGCTCTACTGATGACGCAGGTCTGGGTTTGATTCCCGGTAAGATCACAGTGAATTTGAAAATTATTCAATTCAAAGTTGCGATAGAAAAATGGGTATTTGTGATGTCAATTCACATTATCTCTTCTCCTCCCATTCTTCTGATCCTTTAATAACTGGGTGTAGCAATAGCGATTAGTCAACCACTAGTCTTGTTCTAGCCTTATCCTTCTTTCCCTACTACTAACTTTGAAAAAAAGTTGAGCGATTGAGTAACAAACAGTTCTCGTATGAAAACTTCTGTTGAGATACTTCCATTAGGAGACCATATGCTCAACATTGGAAGCAGTTTAAAAATGTAAATATTAATAATAACTTTCAATTATATTAGCAATATTACATACACTTTCTTCATAAATAACTGACTTTGGTCATAATTTATTACTGCAATAAATATATTTTTATTGCACAATTTTTTATCAGGACAATTGACTCTTTCGATATAAATGTGAGATTGCAAAAAGACGAACTGTTGTGCAGATATTTTTCTTTTCTGAGATCTGGTTTAATGTTATTCTTACTTTGCTAAAAAAAATGAATAAAGTACAACTGAAATCAATACTCATTTATTTGATAATTGGTAACTGTAAAAAGAAATGGTATATTTACAGTGTATTTAATGATCATTTTTAGCTGTTTTTGATATCAGTTTTCAAAGAACATGCACACGATTTTTTTTTCAACGTGTATGATCACAATAGTACACCATTGAAAACTCAATATAATAATATCGCTAGGTATTGTTCAAATACAGATGATGACGATGACGCTTTGTTGCAGGCTTCAGCGCTGTTTTTAACGAGAATAAATCTCCATTTCAGAGATTTTAAAAGCTTTTTGGATGGAAAGTTTTCCGATGCGAGCTTTTGAAACATATGTATGAAAACGATTCTCAAACTCTCGAAATTTTCCTTTGTAGTATTTATTGATATAACATAATTTGCTCTCAGAAAACTTATATATGACGTCACCGTGGTATATAGTGATTATTTAAAGACATCGATACATGCAATATCTATAAAACGGATTGCCAGTTTTCATTATGTTTATCAATAATCTGTAAGATATTGATTGATACATTATATTTATTGTTAATTGTTTTTGATAACTAAATATATCATGTGTTGATTTATTTTACCTACATTTATTTTTGCATGTTGTAATTAGAATATGGTATTAAATACAATTTTTCTTTCGTATTTTTTAAAAATTTATGTTCACTCCTAATATGGAGTATATAGCCTCCTAAAGGTACTGTTGATACTACTCAGTTGCTCAACCTGTTTTCTTCCAATGTTAGTTGGGATAGATGGATAGCGTAAAGACAGGACTAGTGGACAACTAATCGCTCTCGCTACGCCCTAATTCCTTAGCATTGGAAGGCTAAGAGAGAGTTTCTAGACATCACAAACACCATGATTGAAGATTGGATAAATGGAGTTCGTACTAGGACTTAAGCCCGTGATATCTGTCACAGCTTCACGACTAAACTTAAATATCGAAAGTAGGTTTGACGTCGTTAATGGTTTTAAATGTTAAGTCTACCACAACCCTCTACTACTTGTCATCTCTTCTCGATTTACTTATCATTTGAGTCTTTATATTATATAAAAAATCTTTATTGGGTAGAAAAAAGCTTAAAGTAACTTACTTTGACCGTAGTTTGAGAATATTTGTCAAAATATAAACAAAATGGCCGGCTCGGCAGTGACACTGTCACTTGTCAAAATTTGAAATACGCTCTGCTCGTAAATTTGATTAAAATCCAAACATTTTCCAAAGCCTATTTGTCTGTATTATTTTGTTGGATGGTAAAAGAAAATTTTGCGCATATGAATGGTATAGTTAATGTATACTACTTAATATTATATTAACATCTATACGACTTAAAATATTTAAATAACGTACAAATTATATTTTGATAACTAATAACTAATAGTACTGATTTCATTTTTAATTCATAATTTAATTATTTTTTTTACTTTAAATATTCCCTACTAAATTATTGTATCGAATCATATGATATGACAATTGAATGATTATTAATTCTCAATTTAAATTTATAAAGGCAAAGAAGTTATCTCGTTTATAAAACAATACGAGAAAGTAATCCATTGCCATAATACTTGAAGGAATAACATATAATATTAAGGTTAGTTTTATAATAATGCTATAAATATTCAATTTCCGAAATATATTGGAGCTAAATACTCAAGTATTTTAAAATAATAAAACGCAACTAAAATATTCTACTAGAGCTCAAAACACTTTATAATCAACGTAGTCAGTTGTGGACATAGCTTAATTTGTCGTTTTAAGTATTTTAAGCAATTGCAGTGTCCATTCTTAGGGGAAAAGCAGTGTTTATCATAAAACACTTGATTTTGTTGATTAATATTGCATATCCACCAAAAATTGACGAACGTTATCAACTTATTTTATTTGATTATGCTTGTGATGTGCGAAACCGGTGCAGATCTTTAATAGACAACGTGAAACTAGTTCAAAAAGTGTTATTTTAACTAGTACTTCGTTTATATCAGGGCTGTGGAGTTGGTGTCCAAATAGTCCAAAGTGTTGACGTTGCTTGCATGGCTGGTTAAATATGACCAGATAGAATACATGCACATATAAGTTAAAATAAAATTATTATATTTTAAAAAAATCTTGGAGTCGGAGTAGTCTTTTTTTCCATGACTCCACAGCCCTAGTTTATATGCAAGACATCGATTGAATATGACTACGAACATATTCATAAAACATACAGATCATAAATGTGTTTATAGTATAGTTTTCGCTGAATTGTCAGACAATGATTATTAAACAAGGAGCCAATTGACGCTCGGTGCCAACATTTTTGTAGCTTTTGGTGAATGCCCGAAAAGCTTTCGATTCGCGGGTTCGAGTCCAGCCGACGGCCGGTGCATCGATACGGCGTGGCAGATAGGTGGGCGGCATAACGCGCTTGCGCATTTTCGCCTATGCTATTTGCCGAAGCCTATACCCCCCGATTATTCACTCACACCACAAACGTGAACTCCATACCCTCACTGAGCTTCAGTGATGTCCACAACGCAAAAAGATACCACATGCTAAAAAATATTTTTAAAGTGTTATTGTCTCTAAAACATTATTCCTGAATAAATTGATAGCCATATGACTGGTGGTATTTGATCGAAGCAATTGCTTAAACTATTATCTCTTATAGAAAACAGCGATGATTGAAGAGGAATCTGTTTAACCAAAGTTTAATAGCTGAATTTATATGACTCCTTTACATCCACCCGATATAAGACATGCATTTGGAGAAGTTTTCGATAATTTTAAATTATGGCAATAAGTGAAACCGGTCCTGATCAAAAATCAAATTAACACAAAAAAAACATTTTTAAAAATTTACTTTTTGTAAATCCTATAAGAATTAGGCTTTTAAATTGTTATATTTAAGAAGACATTTTTATTTTTAATATTGACAGTTTTTTTCTCGATTCTTTCTGAAAATTAAAAAGATTTTGAATATACAATATTATTCCTAAGCTTGAACTCTTTTTTTATTTATAAATTTCAATCATACATACTCCAAAAAATCCATTTGGAGAATTGATTAGGCTTAAACTTTCTGGCGTTATCAATAAATATGTTTTCATTTGGTGGTTCACACCTGTAAATTTCTGATTTTTTCTGCTAAAAACCTTCCGTTGAGGGCAACAGGCTTACAGCCAGTACTTTAAATAAAATACTATTGTTTTCTTTTACTAAAGAATATATTCAATAAATCAAAACTTGTTCATCGAAATCTTTTATCTAAAAGCGCTACTGAGGTTTACTCATGCCCAGTTTCAGTACCGCCACCTCATCATCGAATGCACGCTGCAGCTCGCTTGTGCAAAGTGTGGGCGCGGGATGCAGCGGTGCAATCATCATGAACACTTAGTCCACTAGCTATGATGACTAAAACAAATTGCATATAATCTTTCCACAAGTATATTTTTGTTATAAACATTTATTGCATGATTCATAGTAAGATTTTTCGTTTCTTTGGTTCTAATAATTGTCAGCGCAGCACAATTGAAGCTATAGGATTGTCGTAACACTCAGATAAAAAGATAATATTATATACACCGCCAATGACCAACTTTAAGTACTTATGGAATATCACCAGTTTTGGATATCACTATTGATTTTCTTTTAAAAATATTATGAGGTATGTAGCGTGATCAAAACACTGCGAAATCATTTGTGAAGATGGTTTTTTTTATGTCACATTTGAAATTAAGATTTCAAACTACGCATTCATAAACGTTTGCTTCTCTGGTATAAATATAATTAGTATAATAGTCAAAAATGTTTCATTTTAATATAAAACACTGACTGTTTTTTCACAACGGGTAGTAATTGGAAGGGATTATATTTTAAATAGGATTTTTTTAAAATAGGAATATTGAATTTCTAAAAATGTATCCACATTTTTAATAAAATAATAATAAATTGCTTGCTTCTTCAATACTAATTTCCATGCCTTTTTTCAATTATCATTTTCTAACATGATTAATATTAATTTCATCAAAAAAATTAGAAGACTTTTTTACAATTTTGGTATCTATGATCACTTTTCGAGTGTTCATTGTCAATACATGACATATGACAAAAGCGTCTTCTATTTTCCAAGTAGTTATAAAGCCAGCTTAAGCTTAGGCCAGCTTAAAATGTTAAAATAAACGTACAAATGCCAATAAATTAACGTCAAAAATTAAATTAAATGTTGCTTTTGACAAATAATAAACTTAATATCTAAATTATCTTTTTTAAAATCAGTTCATTTCAAGCATTTTGGTTGAAATTTTTATAAAACAAAGAGTCTCTTGAGATAAAGTGATATTTATTTAAAACTTTATTAAAAAAATATTTTAATGTTAATTTAAAAAAACAACAAGAGAAGATTTTATCTTTTATAATAAATGTATCACATATATGATATTTTAATGGTTTATTTGTTTTTCAGTGGTTACAATCGTCATCGATGAAAATCCAGCGTGATGATGATTTTCCATCCCCGCGTATTTCAGCTATACAGCTACGGAGGTGGGGAAAATGGGGATGACTGTGCACGGAGCCTGTCAGGGTGGAAATTACCTTCAGTGTGCCCGGAGAAGCCTGGTGCTAGAGTGGATTCCAACTACCATCAAATCCTCCACGCTTGTCTGAAAAAAACACAAAACACAGACTTTTTATAAAAAAATATTTAAAAAAATTACATAAGTTTAACTAAAAATCATTTCACTAAAAAAATACGCAATTTTTAAACAGCAAAAAAATGTGCGGCGTTTTTATTGATTTTTTCGAACTTTGGACTTGGTTGAAGTTGTTTTAAAAAGTGACTAAAACTTAAACGAAAGTTTTCGCGCGTCTTTCTCGTTTTGTTTCGTGAGACGTCGGTTTAAGTCGTTTACTTATGTCAACTGCATAAAAAGTAGTTTTCTGTTAGACTTTAATTTTTATGAGAATTATTTCGTTATTGAAACAAAAAAGTGTTTTACTAACAATCAGCAAGCAAGTGGAAAAGCTCAGCACATCGACGGCTCTCTTGGATAGAACAGAAGAAAAAGATTTAAGAAGAAAGGAAACATCAGGCACAAGAAGATTAAAATCGGCAATAACATCGTAACAATTTAAGCACACCAAACAACGTTTTTTACAATTGGCAAACAAATATTACCCACAATATACCCCTGATTAATTTAAATCCAACCCCAAATTGATTCAAAACTATTATTTCTAAACGTAACAAAGTAATATTAAATCAATCAGCAATTTACAATTTTAAAAGATTATATTACCTGCTCTGTAATACAAAGGGCTAAAAACAACATCGTAACAAGCAGAAATATAATCGTTAATCAATTGTCATCAACCGCTGACAATCCTCCAACAACATCAAGAAACTAAAATCAAGTGTAAATAAATATATCAATAATAAACAACATCAAGAAACTAATCTGGGTTATTGACTCCAAATGAAAATCGCGAGTCTTGTATATCAATCATTGTATATAATTAATAAATATTTAAAACAATAACTATTATTTGAATACAGTTTTTTAATTAAATGTAAACACAAACATTTAACACAAATTTAATTTAACCAAAGAATAACAAAGCCGTCATCATTTGACGGTAAAGCAAACAGTTTTTTCGCAATAGTAACAGGTTTTAATTTCACATCAATTGTTATTAATATTACAATAGAATTGATCTCTTTAATAATTTATTTCAAATACTGTACAATTAACCATACTCTTATTAATTTGGACAAATTATAATTTTACTAAACAAAACGAATGCAAGTCCACAAAAATTAATATTAAATAAACACAAAAAAAAAACAAAAAACTCGACCATCCACTAGTTTCTAGAACAACAAATAGAAAGTTTGGCCTAAAACAAGTTTCGAACATTTGTGATCTTGATTAAATTACAACCACAATCATTAGATTACAATTAAAAATTGAAGCAAAAAGATAATTCGTGCCTTAAATCGGCCTTAAAAATTATATTTATTACTATTATAAAAAAAAAGAAATTAAAAAACCCTTAATTTAATTTCGTAAAAAAATAACCAAAATTAAGAATATTTAATACGATTTGTGATTCCTATTATCCGATAGTAAATTTTATGGTAAAAGTACAAACGAAAATATTGTAAAAAAGAGTGAGTTTAGTTGAATTCGTATTTAAGTTAACTCTTTATATAATATATATCTATAAACCACGGGCATCCTCGTCAGCTGTAAATTATAATCAATTTACGGTCACGTCGAAAAACGGTTAAATTTTCGACTTAAAAACATTGTAAATAAAATATAATAGAACTATACTTTGACTAAGAATAATAACCTCGTCATCATCTACAAGACCAACTATCACCAGATCCAGCGGAACCTTGAAAACATCATTAAAAAGGTAACTAATTAATTTTTTCACTGTAGATAAGTATTTTTATTAAAAACATCTGCTTTTCACGTTTATGGATTTGATAAAATATATTAGAAAAATCACCCATTTAAAATGTTTTGTTCTACAAATTCCAACGTTAATGTTATTTTAATGGAAGCTATTGAGTTATATGGATACTTACAGTTGAAAATAAATGATTTTTTACGATAATAAATAATATAAAACTGTAACTCAAACATGACGTAAAATAATTTTCAAAGTACCCAAATTAAAAAAATATATAAATTGTCTGCTCATTCATTCATTCAGTTCAGATAAACTAAAAAAGAAAAAATATGTCCCTAACTAACCACAATCGTTTTATCAAATAAATCGCTAATAGATCAGTAACCACTTTTATTTTAAATGATCAAGACAGGTTTGGCTCATGATGAATTCAGTTGATAATGCTCGTCATTAGAGAAACTGAACCAGAATATTAAAGTGTAATTAGTACAATTGAGTATTTAATTTGTTTAATAAATCCCTTACCACTAGAGTGCAGAATCCAATCGGTAAGCCGGATTTCTTTGGTTATAAAAAGTAGTCTAATAAAATATACACTCACTAACAAATGCTCATGATATTTGTTGTTTTTTATAAAAATATAATGATTAAAAAAAAAACGAAAGAGTTTTTGAACATATTTAAATATAAAGCTTTTCGTCCAAGTATTGACAGAGAACACATTAAAAGTGATAATATGAACATTAAGTAAAATACTTTTATAAAGAGAAACGTATTAAATTTAAAACTCTTTTTTTACATACAATGAAACATGTATCAGGAACTAAGTTGTAAAGTCGTTCGTCGATGATATGCCACCAATTTTCTTCCCTTAACAAGTTTCTATTAACAATTTCATTTTAAGGTACAGGCAATATGAGGTGGTTTGTTTTCTGATGTTAAAGAGCTTTGATGATAGCATTGCGACGGCCATATTTTTTGTAACTATTTAAAACTATCTAAGAAAACTGCAAAGGACAGTTCAGTAAAGTTTTAAAAATTGACAATTGGACAAGAAGAGCTATGACAGATATTTTACATAATATATATCGGATCCATGGCGTAGAGGTCAGCGTTACTAGCTTCTGCGATGGATCTCACAGGCTTGAGTCTCATTACAAAAAGATTTTTTCAATCGTACTTAAGCAAGCATTAGCGTAAGGAGTTGTCTGAGGATGCCTCTGAAAGAGGCAAAACACGTGTCACAATTTGTAGCACAATACGTGGAATAATCTAAGTTACTTTATTTTATGTTTTTTCCAATTGATTTATCGAATTCTGTTCGAAGTCGTGGATGATTGTGATGTCTAAAAATTCCTTCCCACTCTTCTTATTCTTAAATTAAATGGCGTAGCAAAAGAGATTACTAAACAACTAATCGTCTCCTAGCCTTATATATATTCCTACTAATCTCTTTCAAAAGGAAAGGTTGAGCGACTGAGTAACAGACACTTTCGTAGAAAAAATTCTGTTGAGATACCTCCACTAGAAGGCCATATCCTCATCATCAGAAGCGGACATGGATTAAAAAATATATACATACAAGTACATATTATTTAATTTTTTGCTTGTTCGTAACCTCATAAATATTTGACACTCTTAACCTAGAACACTAAAGATTTAATAAACAACTATTTTAATATAACATTTTTTAAAACATTCAGAGTATTCTTGCCCGTAGTTTTCTATGTACGGAATTTTAGTAGAATATTGATTATAATAATTGATGCACGAAGAATTCGTGTACGGAATATTATAAACGGAAAATTCGTACTAAGAAACATCTTGTTCTGAAGAATTAATTCACCGTATTTCTTAGCCCAAAACTGTCATCTTTACCATGTCATCAATAATAAGAATTAAACGACTAAATAGCAACCAGTTCTCAAGAAAGTCTGTTGAGATGATTCATTAAAATTTCGTTTGCATAAAAATCGGATGAAAACAAAAATATTTGAATAAATCAAAACGATTTTTAAAAAAACAAGCAATAAAAAAATCAAAGTCGTGAATAAAGACGAAGAAACGACAAATCTATTTTTTTTTATTTTATAAGAGTTTATCGATTTAACTAACAAAGTAACAAGAATGTCAAAAGATTTATAATAAAATAGTTCACTAGTTGATTTTTTTGTTCTTTGGCTTACCTTCTTGTCATCTGTTTCTTTAGTACGCCGATGATAGCCTCCCAAGTATCCTTCCTTAACTATTTTTCATTAAGAACATTCATTAAGTTACATCCGTTTGTGGCTTCGTGATTTTTTTCAAATAATCATAAAATTTCACCTATTGCCATTAAAACGATATACGTACCAACTTAATACAATGAAGAACTTCCCCGACTACCGTTAAGTTATTTTTACT
This sequence comes from Himalopsyche anomala, assembly GCA_031772345.1. NCBI lineage: Eukaryota > Metazoa > Arthropoda > Insecta > Trichoptera > Rhyacophilidae > Himalopsyche > Himalopsyche anomala. Next base: position 31,294,832 of record CM062823.1, read on the forward strand.
TGTTTACTTGATGAAACTAAAAAGTTTCAACGATCTCAAGTCGAACATTAAAAGATTCATGATGCAAATATTCTATACTAACATTTTTAAAAAGTTTAAGGGTTTCTGAGTGTACACATATGTATAGTCTAACTTTAATCATCGTGCAACTTTGTCAACCATAATACCACTTTCTGATTTAAAAATCAAGCTTTTGACTTGTTTTAAGTGAGTTTATCAACACAGAAATTTTCGGACGCAATAATTGCACCAAAAATATTTTAGCCCCATATTATAACCGACTTCCAAAAGCTATCACATAACATATCGAAGGTTGCCTGGATCTATTTATGATATATACATGTTTCCAGTGATGCACTTTCTCGCAAACGTCTCGGAATTTATGTATTGTCTCTTATCATTTCAATTTTACTCCGCTAATGGACTCTATACAGTAGATTTGTGTACGATAGGAAACCTACAAGATAGTTTACTAAGACGTACAGTTGTTCTTGCTTTTTTTCGATATCTTTAAATACCCATATAGTTATTATTAACCGTACTTAATTGCCTTTGCAAAGTCAATTTATTTCAATAATATACGAAGCACAGATATTCTCATTTAAAAATAAAGCTCTTTGGTTTCTCAAGAACGGGTATGTGATCAATAAAACCTAAACTTGTTTTATATTAAGTAGTTTTCAATTTAATTCTTTTACTTTTTTCATTAACCAAATCAATAATTAAAACAAACAAGCCCGACAACCTTAAATGGTTGAAGAACGAATGTACAAAGTGTTTCAGTGAAATGATGAATAAGTAATATTGAGACAAAATAGATGATTTGTAAAGTGTTAATTGCAAATTATTATGTTCTTCAGACTTCCATTGTTTTCAGAAATCAAACAAAAATATTTTTTAGGTAGGCAGTTTCATGAGTAAAGAACCTTAGCGAAATTCATGTTTCATAATCACCACATTACTACAAATCATTAAAACAATTTTACTCTCTACACAAGAGCATTTTATTCACAAATTTTATGATAAATTCAAATGATTGTTTGAAGATATGACGTGTGCACTTAGTACCAGGATTTCAGAAGATCTAAATTTTCGTGCATCAAAAGTATGTTTTCCTGGAAAATCTGTCATAGCAAAATACTTAAATCTAAAAATACAAAACTCACGGCTCTTAAAAAATTACAATACCATGCATAAGATTCATAAAGCTATTTTCTTTAAAAATAAAAAATAGCTTTAAGGTCCTTCAAAGTTTATTGCTATCATAAATGCATGTTGTTAATTTTATTATTTGATATACTTTTAAGAAAATACTCAGCCATAAAAATACAGTAGAACCTTAATATTACGGACAAAATATGTAATCATTCAAAGACAGGATTTTGTTAGTGTTTACATCGATTTTATATAGAAATAAAGTGTACTTCGGGAAAAATGTTTGCTCATTTATTTCTATTTAATACCAGAAAACTTTTCTGTTGATAAAAGTACTTATACTTACTTCATAATAGCTTAAAATTTCATAATATCTCAAATACATTTATAAAAAATCGCTCACAAAGCATCTTATTTTCTTAAATGTAACTTCTCAACGATATATAATGATAGCATAAAAAATGGAAAAAAAAACAGACAAAATGATACCAAAAACATTATTATTATAAAAACAAACTTATTTCCGCGTAAATGTTAATTTGCTAATACTTTATCGTGCCGTACAAATTTTCATTGGACTCGTCCATTTCACGTATCTATACCAAATCATCATTTTTTCCGTATCGGCGCATGCGTGGGGATCATGATTTTTCCTCACTCCTCTCCCGACACGCAGTCATCATCGTCATCATCATCAGCAACATTCCAAAAACAAGATGGCCGACTATACGAACTATTGATCGCAGCCATTTTGAATTTTCCACTTGATCCCTGACCAGAGTATGAAGTTTGGGAAGAGAGAGGGGTGGTCTGTAGTATGTGGGCTTTGGAGGCTTTATACCAGTGGTCTTGAACCTTTTTTGTATACCAACTACGCACAATGTCACTTCCTATATTTAGGAGAGCTTTTTTTATAATTCTACAGCCATTTAAGACTCAATATATGTAGTTTGAATATTGTAGTTCTATACTTGATGGCTTAGCAAAACCCAAATATAATTGAAGATGATTGTTGATATTATAGAAAATGTCATGAAATATGAAATTGTTCACAAGTAATTAATAACTTAAATGTCAATCTGTCTCTTGAATTAATTATTTAAAATAACAATTGTTTTGGAAAGACTATTTTAGCAAGCTTACATTTGGATATATCTCTGTTTGTCTTTGCAGTATTCATTCGAAAACTGCAAAGAATGCCACATACTTAAATATGCGTTGTATATATTAAAATAAACATTTTTTATGTCATTAAGATAAATAAGACAACTTCTATTTAAAAAGCTACTTATTTTTTCAGTAAGATTTTTTTTAATTTTTCAATTCTTATCATATTGACTATGGGAAGGAAACAGGACGTATCCTACACATATCAAATTTTACAGGAGGCGCAAAAAACGTGTTTTGATGATTACTATACATAACCTTGAAGTGTACGGATACTTCTAAACTGGTGTTAAATTGACATAATCTAATAATAATTTAAAAAAATGTCTCGGAAAAACCTTTATTTCAGTGTTTTTTCTTGGTTTTAATTTTTTACAAGGTCATCTTTTTCCAACTTAAAAGCTAAATTTAGATACTTATTCGGCATTTTCAGCTTCCATCTTTTATATAGAATGTGTGTCAAGTTGTATACATTGTAATTATTGAAAAAAAGCTGTTTTAGAAAAATTGAGGATTACGTCCTTCTTCCTTTCCACAGTCGATATTGAGAATAAGATACATATTTTAGATCAAAATGAATATTTTATAAACTGTCAATATGAAAAGTTCAGTTTTGTTAATAGTTTTCCACGCATGCTTTATGCAAGCGCAACGGATGCATTGCATTCGAGCGGGATGCAGCAAAGAGAATGCAGTGCGGGTATGGGGTAAAAAGAGGACCAAGGGGGTGAATGAGGGATTCGTGGGGATTATACTATCACCCAAAAGGGTAGAGTGATGGGAAAGTCAGTTACAATTAATGCTAACCCATACATATACATTCAAGAATAATATAAAATCATATACATTTATGATTTTCCAAAAAATGCCTACTGATGAAAATGTTTCAACGCAATATATAACAATACATTTATAAATTATTAATATAGAAAAATAGTTTGAGGTGAAAAGTCTTGTGTGGATATGTTTGTATTTAAAGCTAGTAGATCATTAAAGAATTATGCAGTTCTACACATTATACAATTGATTTAAATATATTCATCCAAAAATCATAAAATATAAGACAAATTAAGTTAAAATTAAAAGATTCTTCACCACCAGTCTCCATGACTGGACTGCAGCTTATTAAGCCTACAAAATACAATACGTTTTGGATACGAAATTTATTGATACGGCTTGAAAATTAAATTAGGTAATATTAAATGGTTAGGAAATACACCATGCTGCTTAGATAAATGATTTAAAAACTATTTTACTTACTGTTTAGTGTCTTCTCTAATATTTATTGCCATTCTCAAAAAAAATATTGAATTGTCATTATGTTTATACATTAAGATTTAAAAAAAACAGACATATCTGTGATTTTTAGCAGTCGTTTAATTTTTATATTTTGTTCCAAATGAACAAAACAAACTTGTAGCCGTACAGCGTTGAAATATTCCATTTTTTAATTTTTAATATAAACAATCGAGCGTCAAATTTGAATTGTCTGAATGCTGTTTGATTGTCAGTCAACGGTTGAAAGTTGAATTGCATGGAAAATAGATATACAAATATTGTTTTTTATATATAAGGTATACTGTAAATTAATTTCAGTATGCCTATAACCTTTCCGTAAGTGCATCTAAAATGTTTTATTGCAATCGGATCAGCGGCTTGGCAGCCCATAGAGTACGACCAAACAAACATTCATTTTTATATATAAGATAAGATTTACATTTTTAATTATGATTTTTAAAACTATAAAAACTGAAATATTATTCTTTATTCTTTCCAGACTGACCAATAAGCAAAAAAAAAAGTTTTTAATATTTTTGTGTGTATCAATGGTAAAAATAATCAAAATATCCTAATTTAGTAAAAAATAACTCACTACACAAAGAGTTAATATGTATGCAATCGAAATTCCATTAGTATGATAATAAAATCATTACTTCTATATTTCAATATTATATTGGCTTTTTGTAGTATTTGGTGAATAAATGAAAGTTGGCTAAAGAAATCTGGACATTGTATAAATAAAATATCACGTTTGCAAACTTAGCTGAACCATTACTAACGACAGTATGTAGCAATTTAGTTAAAATATATATCATAAAATGAAAACACATTAAATTTAATTATTTTCATAACCACACATAAAAAGTACTGAAAAACCCAATCAATAAAATAAGGGAATTTAATATTGAAATTCCAGTATTGCGTTATGTGTAAATAGTAGCAAGACTTGAATATTTCAACATTGTATTTAATTTACATTTTATTAACTGATTAATATTGACTTAGTGAACTTAGGTAACTTAGTGAACTAGATTTATATCAGAATAGTAAAAGAAATGAAAGCCAGCATTAGAATAACATTATTAATTGGAATTTTTAACATTTAAAATTAATAATTTTAATAAGATAGGGTCATATAGATAGATTATAGAATATTTTTATTTCTAAAGTGTGTGTTACTTTTTTATGGTAACATAATATCTTCTGATCAAAAAATATTATAATAGTTATGATATATGTAATAGATTTCCATCATTTATACAGTCTTACAACTAAACTACTTTCTCAAAATGTGTTACAAAAAACGATTGAAACAGATGTACATGCACAATGTCCAAAGCTAGAAGTTTTCTATGTATCTACTAGGAAATATGTTGAATTTTTATGCTGTTGGATTTAAACTCATAAACATTGTCGTTTTGGAAGTAAGCAATTATTTTTTAAATATTTCGTTTTAAATATTACTGACGCATATTAACAAATTTAAAAAAAATCTGAGAAATTTTGTACAGCGTATCTAATTTTAAAAAATAATTAATCGAAAAATGATTCTTTCTGTTGTTTTTTTTTCAATACAACAATTATAAAACGTTGGAGTCAAATCTTCTAGTCTTATGACAAGATTCTAAATATTGTATCACGAGTTTACAAATGAATTACTTCTTCTTAGAAGAGCATATTAATTAATTAATGGTATTTTTTAAACATATACTGTTATGAACTAATGACAGCTGTTTTTATTTATTTATCTTGCCAAAATAATATTTTTTTAGTTGAATATATTATACAGTGAATAGTATCTTCACAAATCGAACCAAAATTTGCGCATAGACAATATGAACCTGAAAATTTCCATCATTCTGGAACGTTAAACTGAAATGCTCATCTAGCCGTTTCCACTTTCAGAGTGAGCTTTAGGCACATACCCATACACATTTATGATTGTATAAAGCATCCGGTATATAGAGCCTGCATTCGAGGGTGTAGCGACGCATGCGTGAAAGCCTCCGAATTCTGGAAGAGGTCAGTACGCTTGGATCAGGGGTGATTTTAACGCGTAGACATAATACGTGTCACGTAGATGCTGTCTACGTATTCTAAATTGCACAATGTCGTTTAACAACAAAATAAAAAAATCATTAGTAATTATTATAATAATGACAGAAATACACAACAAATCGTTTTCATTATTTCATTCTCTGTGTGGCCAAATTATTTAGACTTTTTTTCAAACAAATAAATTTAAACTATTGGTTATAACGACAAAAAAATTGTATTTTAAAGCTTAATGTTTTCAGCGATTGTCATTAGAGAACAGTGGAAAGGAAATGATTCATTCTACTCAACCAAAATCATAATATTAAAAATCAGTTCGACAATAGACTCAGACTAGCACGCATACATTCTAAGAATACCATGAAAAAGTATTTTTAAACAAATTTCAAATTTTTCCATTGAAATTTCAGACAGTTTCTTGGCACAAATCGCGAGCAAAATCAGCTTTGTTTATCCATTGGATATGGCCTCGAAACAAAATGCATTTGATGCACTTTTCACGTTTATTTTTGTAGACGCAGTAGATGCAATCGTGCTTGTGAGATTTATAAAAACGAAAATGCTGTAATAATTTAGAGCGTTCATTTTATTAAAATTATTTTAACTGTGTTGTCTTAAAATTATCTGTATCCTTAAAAAGATCAATTAAAACCAGCTTGTTGTTCTATCACAATTGAAGTTCATTTAAACTTCTAAATGATAATTAAAAACATTGTAGTAAACTTTTAATAACACACAGGTTGCACAATACATGGAATATTAATAATGTTGCAAGTAATTTTCATCAATACCTTATACACCCAAAAGTTGTCCATTTTACTTTCATGCAGTGTTTTTATTTAACTAGTGTTTTATCATTATACTCAATATATGTAGAACAAAGGTTTGAATAAGTTTACAAAATATAATATTATAAATGGAGTCAAGACAAGACCTTTCAAATTGTATAACACTGAAGTATTTTTTCTTAATGAAGAGAATTAAATATATATATAAATGTCTATTTTCAATGAAATTCAAAATAAATAAAAAGAACTCTTAAAACACCAATTTGATTTACTTATAGTAAAAAAAATACATCCGTAAAACATAAACAATCAATCATATACAACCTTTAGCGATTAAATACGACGTTATAGACGTTATAGTACATTTTTTCATAGTTTAATGATTCTTCAGATAGTTTTTAACTAGAAGAAACACATGACACAGAAAATAGCGGCAAATACAGTGAAGAAAATAACCGACCTCAACATCGAACAGATGGATACACTTTTTATAAATCAAACACATCATATTATTTTTTAGTGGAAACGTTAATTTTAACATCAAAGTTGAAAGCTGAAATTATTATTTTATTTTTTACCATGTCCGCTCCCAATGTGGAGCATATGGAATCCTAATAGAATTTATCTCAACATAAGTGTTTCTACGAAAACTGCTTGTTTACTTAGTTGCTCAACTTCTCTTTTCCAAAGAGAGTAGAAATATCAGGATAGAGCTAGAACAGGACTAGTGGTTAACTAAAAGCTCTCGATACGCCACATTCATAAGATAAGATGGGTGGTAGTGTGGAATTCAAGACATCACATACATCCGTGCCTTCGATTGAAAAATCAATTTATAAAACTGTCCGTACTGGGATTCGAGCCCGTGACCTCCGTAACTGAAGCCAATTAGGTTGACCACTCGACCACACAGGCGGCTATTATTAATTAATCATCCTAAAACAAAAAAAACATAGTTCTTTATTTTGTTTGCTAGATTTGATAGAAAAGAAACTTATGTTGAAACTAATGTTTTAAAATATCGAATATTATGCATATAACTGTTTTAATTATATTGATGACAATAGTAAAAATATCTACGAAGCATAATAATAAAAAATAAAAAAATTCTATGACTTGAATGCTAAGAAAAATAGAATCAGTACGCGGAAGTTAGATTGGAAGATTTACGGCATAAAAAAGACATCAGCGTGTCTCGTGATATATTATGATTGTGTTTACAAAAACTGTGTCATGTTTGCCTTTCGTTGCACAAATTAATATGACAAAAAGTGCAAGCCGTGATGGATGCATTGAAATTTTTTCAACTGAGCGTTAATATATTATTTCTGAATAATATTATTTGCAAGCCGCTAATACAAGAGCTTTGCAAAAGAAGACTTACTTGTTTTGGAATGATGTCACGCCATTCCTCGGGAACTGGTGGATAGTAAAAAATTAATATTATTTATTCTTGTCGATTAAAAAAATGATCAAACACTCGCTCGCATTAAAAAATATATTAAGTAATGAATTAACTAAAAAATATATGTTTATAGAAATCTGTTTTACCTTACATCAGAAATCAAAATCTCAAAGTAGATCGACTGTTGAAAGGAAAAAGGACGTAAACCACAGTTTTTTCAAAACAGGTTTTTTTCGATAATCACAATGTATAAAACTTGATACACGTTCTATCAAAAGGATGCAAGCTGCAAATGCCAAATAAGTATCTAAATTTAGCTTTTAATTTTGAAAAAGATGACCTTGTAAAAAATTAAAACCAAGAAAAAATACTGAAATAAAGGTTTTTCCCAGGCAACTTCTTTGATTAATATTAGATTAAGTCAATTACACACCAATTTAGAAGTCTTCGTGCACTTCAAGGTTGTGTATAATTCATAATTCGCGCACTGGATAGCACTGGAAGATGCCGAGAGGCGAAACTCGGGTCTTGTTTGGCCAAAATTATAATGGAAACGTACATTATGAAAATAGTTTTAATCTGAAATTAATTTGTTAATGTTGTTTTTGTTTTTACAAATGTGCGTGTATCTCACTTAAATATTCCAAAAGTTTCGGTTGGTATATTCTTACACTAAACATGTATTGTCTAAGGAGGATACGGAATAGTGATTAGGGCAGGCGTGGGGAATCTGGGGCCTGTTCTGCCCAATTCTGTAATTCTGTAAATTGATGTAAATTCGTAAATTCCTTACATATTCTGATCGTAAATTCCTGTTTCCGGCCAAAGATTCCCTTGTCAATGTTTACTGCGGCCTTATGTCGAATCAGGTTAATGAATGCGGCCTTTAGAGAAGAAAAGGTTACCCATCCCTGGACTATGGCATCAAGTCCCGGCATCCCGATCAATTTGACTATTCAGTAATATCCCGGTATTTCAAGATTCTTAATAACATATAAATATAAAATTTAAAATCTAAATTCTTTCCGATTTGATACCATGTAGTTTAACAATAAAACAGTGTGACTCAGTTTGTTGATATGGATACATATTTTTAAATAAAATATACATCTTAATAAATGAATTGTGATCTTACTAATATTTTTTAGCAGTCTTAAACAGGAATAGGCAGTTTTGTTTTCATAATTGTATACAAAATTCAGTTGTAATCATTTGCTATTAGGGCGGGATAAAAACAAGGTGTTGGTGATCTCGAATATTATATTATATTCGAATTGATCTCAAGGAACTAAGATTTGAGAATAAAAAAAAAATCGCCTACGCCGTTAGCGGTAATGCCAGTTATTTTTTTGTATTAAAATTAGGGATATGTAAAAAAAATATTGTAAATGATATTGTGAAATATCACAAAAAAGATTCGGGGTCGGATGTCCTAGTAGCGACATCATTCAACAATATAATTCAATAGAAACAATACATTCAATAAAAAAATGCTAAAAGCTAACACATTTTTTTGAATATGTTTACTAGCTATATCTGGCAAATTTTGAATGGAACTTACAATAACCATTCCAGAAAACTTATCATTTATTTTTGTATATTTACTTTATACTCAATTTGGGATGAATTGCGTTGAATGAAGCAGGTAAATTCAGTTCCATGTTTTGAAATATTTACTGGTTTTCAATATGTTTTTGAAGAAATGTGAAAGGTTCACGGTGGCTGTGGAGCAAACAACTAATTGCGACGAGGGACGTGATATTTTTAGAATGGCTGTTAGCAGAAAAACTTGCACCAATACATCTCAAAATGCACACACATGCACTTTTAATGCACTAACGCACACTGTCGTATATCCAGCATGCAAATCTGCAACGAACTGCAACGGTCTTACTTAGACGTAAGCAATATAAAATGGAATAAACAAACAGAAAATTTTCAAAAAATTGCCATTTGGTTAATGAGAACTTTCTTATTTTTGGAATTTTACAATTTTCTGTAGAAAAAATGACATACATAGTGTGTTAACATTACACAGTTTTTATAACACAAAATAATTAAGGTGTATTGAAACTGTGGAGACTTCGTTAAACAGTTCTCATTAATTGATTGGTATTTATTTGGTAGAACTCCATTGTAATTAGGCAAAAGTATCAACGTATTAAGTTCTATTTTTTTATATATAAAATGAGTTTATGGCTATTTCGGCGTGAATTATACAAAAATGTTGAGGATGTAGATTTTTTTCAATGAAAGTGATTTGCGAGAAGTAATCGTAAGTCAGTCATTTAAATACTCTCACCAAAGACGGTAGTGATATAATAAAAAATCTTTCATTTTAGAAAATTAGCTATCTTACCAATTCTATTCAATATAGAATAAAGTGCAAAAAATTACATGCAAATACATAAATCGATTGGAAAATAAATGTTTCCTTTTGAACAATTGAAATTCCCTTAGAATCTTTTCAACTTTGATTGGCTTGTAACAAAAATGCGTTAGTTAAAAAACGACATTATCGAGCTACTAGTCATTTCTTTATCAGATTTTTCAATCAGTGTCTTCTTTAAAGAAAGATGCCGGAGAAATGACCCGTATTATTATTAAATAGCTTCATTTGAGATGCTGGATTTAATAATGAATAATATTTCTTCTGATTTCACCATTTTTAAGATAAGTTAAATTTATACCAGTTTAACCGGACAACAAACACATTTAAATCTATCATATGCATACATGATAGCCAGTTTATTTTTGCAATTCTTACAACAGTTTTATATGTGTAAAATTCATATCCGTCTTGCTCTCACATTGCAAATTAACTGTCTCCGTCTTGCTTACACCCGCCTTCAAGTGAACTGCATTTTTCTAGTGGTCCAGCCCACGTCGTATTAAAAATGCATGTCGAGATTGCAAATCCAAAAGCAAGGAAGCGGTTTTTTGCAATATCAAAAATAAACAAAAGATAATAAAATTCAACGCGTAGGCCATAAAAATAATGATTATATATTATCTTACTTGTGCGAAAATATGAAATCATTTTGTCATTTGAAAAATCTTGAAGGTTTTTTAGCTATCTTGTATGTACTCAGAAATCGAAATAAAATAATATAATTTGTGTTAAAAATAGCTATTTAACAACAAAATATGACTGTGAGTTTTCGAACTATATTTATTTTCTATAATATAATATGTCGTTTTGTCTTTGTCAACGATACTGTAATGTGCACAAAAAAATGTATAATATTCATTTTATCGAATTATTTCGGTTAAAAAATTATAATGTTGTACTTATCATATCGATATCTAAATTTAAAAAAATAACAATTCATCGTTTTTTTTATATAATTCTTTCTTCTTCTTTTAGTACCGTCGTCTTTCGAAATATGGTTACCACATTATAGTACTACCAATAAACATATAACAACTCCTTATTAATCTTTAAACCTAATATTATATTTTACCTGTCTAATCTTATAATATAATACTTGTCTAAACCTAATAGTGTTTTATATGTCGTTATTTGAATAAAATTTGTCAATATAATTGAGTTTTAATATATTTTCTTATTCAAAAGATCAATGTGGTGAATATTTTTAAAAAATCTGCCAATTGGTATACATTCCCCAAATGAAAACTTAATAAAATAATTATATATGAAAAAAATGCATAGGAAACTAAGCCGTTATCATTATAGATAGAACTAGACTAAAAAATATTTACTTAAAAATATAAAGTTATGTGATGACTTTATGACATGATGATTGAAGATAATATTTGTAATGTCATCTAATGCATTTTAATATATTAACAACGACATGCACAAAGAAAAGCCCACACTTAGTTGAAATAATTGTGCGGTTTGTATAACGAATAAAAATATTATGCACGCTAGCTAAAAATAGACGAAATAAATCAATTTGAATCATACTTTCAAAATCTCAATATATTTTATGTGACATAGCTTCACGTCGTTTCAATAAAATATTAATGTGGAAGTTAGTTGTCTGGTTTGAAATTGTCCTGGAGCGGATAATTATTAAAAGTAAAATTTTAGTTAGGTGCTAGTCACTCATATGCAAACAAAAAATGCACTCATATAAGATAACATACATATCGAAAAAAGCATTTTTTATGTCTATTTACTTTTAGTGTAATGAAACAATTTTCTATGTTCCGTGGCTCAAAAAATCAAGTTTAGTTTTATAATCAGGATATTTTTAAATAGAAGAAAGATCTCATTTAAAAAAAAAACGCAACAAAAGTTACAATATGTAGTAACTCACATGACAAGTAAGGTTAACTTTATGTGATTTTGCGTATAATTTCAATATTTTTTCTTTGGTATTGCCATCGTTAAGATTTGTTATTATGTGTAAGTAGTGTACAATACATATAAGGCATATAATAAGCAAGCTATACTTAAGCTTATGCTAAATCAGAGTCAAGTATTGAATGTAAAGATTTCATCGGACAAACAAAAAAAAATGATGAATTTTCAAATCATTGGGTAGTATTATGTCAAATTTGAATCATTCAAATTATGTACACTCCCACAGATTTTGTCACTAACGACCCGGGTTTCGCCTTTCGGCATCTTCAGGCGTTCAAGCGCACGGATCAAATTTAATATTGAAATTCCACCAAGCACCTTCAGTCGAAATCTTAAATTATAGTATTATGTCAATTATATTTTAGATTGAATGATACAATACGACTTTTTATATTATTTTTATATTATTATATTACAGCTTTAAAAAGTTGTTATTTATTTTTTTATATATACGACCCTTCAGATTAAATTAATGTAAAAACAGTGAAAGCATTGAATACATATGAGCCTTTATTTCTTCGTTTTTTGTAATATATATTATATTATATTAAGAAAAAGACAACCTTCCTTTGTACTTATATCCACTTTTATTTAAAGCGATCAGAACCGTTTTCGTTCATGGCGAGCATTATCAACTGATAAGAAATATAATTTAACAGTTTAATAAAGGAAGATTGTATATTTCTTAATATTATAAAATACCTTTCCACCAAGTGAACACTCTAAAAGTAAACAATATGTTAAATTCATAAAGTGAAATCTTATTTGAATCTAGAGCAAATTATTTTAATATACTCCACTTTATTTTACATAGAATCTGAATATAATTTTTCATGTTAATCTAAAAATGTAAAATACTCGATTATATGAGTATTGATTCTCAATATTTATATTTATTTATTCTGCATATGACCTCAGTTTAAAATTTGTTAATCTAAAAATGTAAAATACTTCACAGAAGTATCATATTCAGTTTTTCTCAAATTTATTTTGTACCTCTTACTGTTGCCACTGCAATTTTTAATAAAAAAACAAGCTGTATTGAGTTATGATATATTGACATTATTAAAATGAATGACAGAACTTTTTTAAAAATGCCATCTTCCGATAATATTAATAATGACATCATTCAAATTCAGCTTACGACGGGAAATTAAATCGATTTCTTTGTAATGCTGTTTTAATAGATTTTTATTCCTTGAACATAGTGTAATTAGATTCTTGCTGGTATTTGCATTTAAAGTAGTCATAATAATTAATAATGCATCTTTTCTTAAGAGCAACATAATAAATTATGAAAAGGTGTGACATTTTATTTATTTAGATATTAATAAAAAATAATATGTAGTGACTTAATGCGACAAAAATTGATGTCATGGCAATCAGATATCGCCATTACAATTTCTTGTAATAATTTCATTGTTCATTATTATGGAGCCTTGGATAATTTACTAGACAATATGTGAATTGAAAGAAAATTTCTTTTCAATATAACAACGATATTGTTATATTATATCAAGATTTTTTTTCCGTGCAGAGAATTTTTTTTTTACTCCAAGAAGTAAAAAAACTTGAAATAGTATTTTAATTTTGAAATGCTGTTCTAATCATTTCAAATAGTAGATTCTTTAATGTTTATACATAACATTCTTTAATGTGATAACTTCCGTCAATTAGAATACATATAGAATACAGAATTATAAATATCATAGGATTAAATGATTGAGAAAGAAGCTGATGTAATGGATTCTGTCTGTGCAAATCCATATATCGTCCCAATAAAGCGAAAAGTGGCTAAGTGACATAATGATAATTTTGAGTTATGAGCAAATGAAGTTTTTCCCAAACTAAATTGGGTTTCTTGAACAATATTTATTATGTTTAATGAAAACTGGACACGAACGTTATCCAGTATTCACGAAAACATAATTCGATTAAATTGCTTACTTTTCTGTCCCGAAAAAAATGAACAAGTGACTTATCCATTATTTATGATTTACTGAATATACCAAGAGTATAACAAATTCTATAGTTCGTTATATCTTTTTCCATACCCAGAATATCACTTCGACACTTTTCGCACTGATAGAAAACCTGTACAAGAACACTTAACAATGAATAACTCATTTGTAAGTTAGCAACGATGTTTAGGAACAATATGCTAATTAAGATTTTATTTAAAAAATATATCTATTGTTAAAAAAAATCCTAATAATAGCAAGTTTTTCATATTCTAAACTGAAACCGGAAAAGTTATATCCAGAGTAGACGTCACGCATATGCGCAGCAGGTGACTGTAAGAAACGTAAATTTTTAAAGCTTCTAACAGTCGCACTGATTCTAACTAGCAAATAATTCATATTAAAAATAAATCTTCCAATCTTTTAGTCTAGTTGAACCTGTCGCATTGTGTGGTTTTAAATTCTTGAGGACCAAATAAATTGATAATTTTGTGTCTTATTTTATTACAAAAGGGCAATGCAATTTCAATCAATGTATATTTGAGATGATATTGCTCTCCATTATTTTTAGTTAGCGTCATGGTCCATTTAAGTCCATGGTCAAACTCACAACCCTCTTCCAGACATATTTGTTCTAATCTGTCTCTTTTTTTTCAATTTAATCACACCCAGTCCTTAAGATTTCATGGTGTACGCTTTTCTCATTGAAAACGATATAGGGATCATCGGTCTCCTGCGAGGCAATTTTATTTTTAGTTTTCTTACTAAATAAAATATATAAGTTAGTGTAATATAAATAAATGATTATAAAAATGTATTCAATTATTTTGAACTAACTGCACATTTTTTATAAATATTATGATAGATTTCGCTTACCGCGAGAAATATCAACATGGCAATCGATACAGGGTTGGTCATACAAGAATAACAAGGTCTAACAAAAAACATTTGGCAAAAGAAATATGAAAAGAATTTATAAATAATGATGGAAAATTATAAATGGTCGTTACCTTGTTATTAAACTGAATTTATTTTGTATTAATAACCCTGTATCCATTTATATTTTCATCAGTTGATAATTCTAGCGATGATCAAAGCTGGTCCTGATTTAAATAATGTTTTTTTCACTAAGAACTTACAGTGAAAATCGTGATGGTTAGTATTTTGTTAACTTAACCGGTGACAAAAATGTGACGAAATAAGTCAGACTCTACTTATACTTTACAAGTTATCCTTTGAGGTAAAGGCTAATTAAGGTTACTTGCTAGACATTTTAAAGTAGAAAACCTGTGGAGAATCATAACATAACTAAAATAATACAATTTTGTACCCGCTACTGATATATAGATACAATATTTCTGGGACACTGTCATTAGGGTTTATCGGTTTTAAAACACGAGTTTTAATAAAAAATCGTGAAATTCGAAAGCCGGGTTTTTCAACTTGGTAACCCATATTCAAATATCAGAATTTATATTCAATTTTTACTATTATTAAATTAATAAAGATTATATTTATACTCCAAACTGCCATGTTTTAAAATAAAAAGTGATAGAATATGTAGATCAAAATAAGTCAGTACACAGCAATAAATGCGTAAAAAATCTAATATTTAGTTTTATATTGTTTAATATCTCAGTGGTCCATTTCGACATGGTCACATTTCTCGCATGCGAGAAACTTATAATTAGTCTACCAACGAATAGAAAACTGAATAAATTATTTGTGAATTTTAATATCTTTTTGTAACATTGTTTGAAATAAATAAATGAAGTTTAATTATTACAAATATTATTTTTTGGCTATTTTTAATTTATAATCTCTTTTGTAAAACTTCAAAAAGCGGCTTGGAGTTTTAGGAAATATTGATATTCAAAAACAGGGGTTTTGTATGAGCTCAAATAGTTATCCAAGAGAACAATTATATAAGAATATGATTGTCAAAAGTGCAGTAAGAAAAGTTATAAAAAAAATTCTTGCTTTACTATTAAATCTATTAAGTACTTACAAAGCTTCTATTAGTTGATATTTGCGAATAAAATATAATTCACTCCTGCTGCAACCACGTCAATATTTTATACAATTACATTGATAATAAGTACAGCATATATGTAGGTTTTATGGCAAAATATTGAAAACTATGTTTGAACCGGGTCGCCATTAACTACTTCCGTAATACCTCATTACTCTTCCCTTGTTAACCACACTATAGACCACATTTACACATACATCAATATCGTTCGACACCTACACAAAGACACAATGCACAAACTACGCGATTTGAATAAATATTACATAATTAACACTCAATGAAAACACATACAAATTTCATACAATTTGCATAAAGATCCGCCACTACCACATACGCATTTAATGATAGTGGTCCACAGAAAATAACACTAATACATTAACGTGCACTTTGTTTCTAAAACAGTGTACATGCATTTATTATGCACATGTCGATATAATTAACAAAGCGTACGCGACATTTTATTGATTTTGCTAATCAAACCAAACCTTTCTATAGAAAACTATCAAAAAATAACTATATTCTATGAATTTACCAGGGCTGTGGAGTCGCGCAAAAAAAAAGACGACTCCAACTCCGAGGAAATTTTTCAATAATTTAATTTTAACTTATATATATGTATACCATCAGATAATCTTTAGTCAGGCAAGCATGAAATACTTTGGACTATTTTGTTTGAATACACATCATTAAATATATTTTTCAAAAAAAATTAGAGCCGCTCATTTTTCACAACTTCGACTCTGACTCCAACTCCGACTCCACAGCCCTGGAATTTACTGTCGAACATGTATTCTTTTGGTGCTATGTTGATTCTTTAAAATACATACATAAAACAAAAAAGACTCTTTTGTACTAATTTCACATTTAATTAATACGATCAGGACCGGTTTCATATTAAATAAATGTAGAATTATAACAAAAGTGTGTTTATTTTTTTAATTTAATGCCTTTCCACTTAGAACACATTGAAAGTGAATACAATACTTACACAATAGAATTAATATTTTTAATTTATTGTTATTAAAAATATATGAAAATAATTATTTGTGGAATCCAAATATACAGCTGTTCGTTTTTATTTCATTATTTAAAATAATCTATATTGCTTAAATATTGTGAATCAAATAAATTAAACTAAAAACTTACATCGCGTATCTAAAAACTTATTAGAACTAAGTAAAACATTTAGCAATTTATTATGTATTTTTAAAATTGTGTAATTTTAATGCCAGGCCTAATACGATCATAATTAAGCATGAAAAAAAATACTATAATGTAAATTCAGAAGTAACCAATAACCACATTTTTTGTATTTGACTTCTATCAGAATATTACGTTGATATTATAAGACTTTTTTCATTTAAAAAAAAAAAGTTAATTGAATTCAAACAATTATAATCGCTGTACGATTAGATCGTGATATAATTTAAACAATTAAAAAAGACAACTATGGTTAATAAAAGTTGTGTATTTTTTTAAGAAATTTAAGTTTTTAATATGTTATATTTAAGTAGTTAAACATCGCATTTCGATTGTCGCTTAGCGCGTTTTGGATTGAATGTTTTATTAATTTTATGTACATGTGTGCGTGCTGTCTGTAGGTTTCCATGGCAACCGATCTAATATATTTGCAGGTATGGCTAGCATACAGATTGGATAGTGAATTGGTGGGATATGCTTTCCAGTGATTCCCAAACGGCAATAGTAAAAAAAATATTTTTTCTTCAATATAACTTTTTCGGGTATGCAGTGAAGTGGTCAACGTTGTTGGCTTACGTGGCGGACCTTACGGGCTCAAACACAAGTACGAACAGCATTTTTTGATCGATTTATTGATTTCTGTTCGAAGGCATGGAAGTTTGAGATGTCTAAAAAAATCTTTTTTACACTTCCAATCCTAAAAAAAACTGAGTAAAAAAAAGTTCTCGTATTAAACTTCTATTCAAATACGTCCATTAGGATAATTTATGCTACACATTTGGAGCGAACGTAGATTAAAAAAAAGTATTTTGTCAAAGTTGATTTTGTTACATTAGTACAGTTGACATAATTGATAAAATCAAAAGGTCTTCAAATTTTGTTTATTTTTTATCAATGAATTCTTCCTTTTGTTTTTGAACTACGTATAGTTGTCAACTATTGGCAAAAAGACCCGCGCACAATGAAGTAAAAATAGCTTTTCGACTACAGAACCTATTATAGAACCGATATAAAAGCCTAAGAATTATGCATATTATAGAACCAAACAAATAATTAAAACAGGATTTTTTTAAATATAATTGATACGTTTGCTTAAAAGTAGCTTTCATTAAAATGCATAAACATTCCCAAATACCTTTCTTTATTATTTTGAAGCCTCGAGCTAATTCATAGCGACGTCTAAGCATTGAAAAGCTTCAGAATGAGTGAGACCAATGTTGTTCCTCTAAGGAAACTCGTCTGTGTGGACAGAATCTTTTTGTTTATTTCTTTACTATTCAAAATTTGTTATCCAGGATCGTTCACATCGCAATTTAAGCACTTGGTAACAATATCTTCTTCGCCACATTCTTAGCATATTGAAATTTGTTTAACCGCTTTCGTGATATTTGTTTCATGTAAATGACTGGTGGGACAAAAATTGTATTCATGTATTTTTCATAGTTGATAGATCTACGAAATTTCAATCCGAATAATTGAGGCTTAGTAAATAGAATGTTTACTATACTTTCAGCATCAAATATTTTTTAAGGAATGTCTATTTTCCTAAAATTTACCCACGTCATACACATCCTTAAAAACTCACTATTTTAAGTCAAATAACTAGGTTTATCTGACAACTGTATACAAATTATCACTTCATATTTTTTTTTATCTTCGCAATAAATATAAATGCAATTATCAATAGAATTTATACCAAAACATTTAAAAAAAAATACAATAAAAATACCTATAAAATATTAAAGGGAAATAAATAGTTAATAAATATTCTATATCTAATAAAATAATAAGTACTTATTTAAAGTTTTTTTTACATTATAAAATATGTCAGAAGAAAGCATATAATACAAGATAATATAATATCGTTAAGCTCAGAAGCAATCTTTCAATAATTAATTTATAATGATTTCTTTCTTTTTTTTAATAAGCCATGATAGAAAATAAATAATAAACATTTTAGAAACCACTGTACCGTTGCATAGCTCTATGCGTTTTGTTTATATGCAAGTTTGCTGCACCCCTGCAGTTTGCAATTCGACCAGACCAGCCTAAGCGCCTGCGCGGTACCGACATAAGCCTCGAACTTCTGCGTACAACCTCCAATGCACTTTTGCATATACCGAGACAGAGTTGCATTAAGGAAATTATCACCACACATGAAAAAAATTAATATTCTTTTCATAATTTCACTTGTTTCATATCTTAGTCAATCCACATGTGCTTCCAATATAAATCGTTTTATGTACGTATCTGTTATAAAGAGAATTGGATTTAGTGAGATTACTCGCTAAATATTGTCACTAATTGTCACTAATTTCTTGTTCATTGTTCTGCAAAAAGAATTTTCTCGTGGACACAAAAATTATCAAAGATGTCTGCAGCTCGCTATAAATAAATGAATACATATATATAAAAAAGGCTTTCAATTGAAACACAGTAACGCCATGTATTTTTATTTGACAGTAAAAAAAATATAAAATAATTATATACATAAGCAGCTTTGGATAGATGTTAAGAGGCATTTTTTTGTTTCAGACAATAAATCAATTTAAATGTGCACCACGGCATTCCGATTACAGAACACTGGTGTACAGACGATTGCACTCTTAATGTGACCAGCGTGTCGAATGCAAAATCTAAAAAATAAAGAAAATGATGTTGAAAGATGAATTCAATCAGTTCGTAGAAATGTGCCGCATGCAACAACAAATCGTCATTATATTTTTTTTGGCGTATACTTTTTTAAGAATTTTCTTGAACTTCAATGGTCAAACATGATTTATATTATTATTTATATTAACATTGATCAATAATAGTCTGTGTGGTCGAGTGGTCAACGTCGTTGGCTCGGTTACGGAGGTTGCGGATTCGAATCCCAGTACGGACATTAGCCCAGTACGGATTTTTCAATCGATTTATGAATTTATTTTCAAAGGCATGGATGTATGTGATGTCTTGAATTCCCCCCTTTCACTCATCCTATCCTATGAACAAGGCGTATCGAGAGCGATTAGCTAACTACTAGTCCTGTCCTAGCCCTATCCTTTTATTCATACTCTATTTGGAAAAAGAGATGTTGAGCAACTGAGTAACAAGCAGTTCTCGTAGAAACACTTCTGTTGAGATAAACTCCATTATGAGTCCATATGCTCTACATTAGGAGCGGACATGGTAAAAAAAATAAAAAATTGTTCTGATACTCTTGAGCGTTTATTCCAAGTTGCCTAGAAACATAAAAGTACTTATATCACTTTAATTGGAACAATAAAACCTCAGTTGAAGATGGTCAAATGGCTTTCGGTACCAAATTGATCTCAGTTCAACTTTTCACTACATTTTTCTTACCTTCATATAAAACATTGACTTATTTGACCTTTCCAGTTCGTTGCCCTTATAACAAAGATTGTTGAATAATTGGAGGTCAAACACTCAATACGACAATTTAAAAAAGAGTAATATTTTGTTTGATAATTTTCTCACTTCGGCCCTGGTTTTCAAACTCTATCCAACACATTCAAACATTTGCGCATATTTATGCTTGTAGTCATTTATATAATTCTATTAAAATATATAACGAATCCGTTATATGACAACGAAACGAGAACAAACGCGCCGCAGCCTCTGGCGCCTTTTGTCTATGATAGCGGCCATTTTATTTTGATATTTATTTCAGATAAAATGGCAGACATGCAACAAAAAACATGTTTAAATTATGAGTGAAATAAATCGCTATATGTTTTGCTGGATTCTATTTTTTTTATAGAATGCCAAATTCGAAATACGCTTTATTTAATATTCAATACTTATTAATATTTTATTGTTATAACCCACATTTTATTTAAACATCAGGTATCAAATCACATCAACAATTTCACTTCAATTTTACTAGTTCACTACTGCGAGCTACTATTTTATTTAAACAAAAGAGCAATCAATCGCTGCTTTTTACCGAAAACAATACATGCTATAATAATTTTAAATTGCCTTATTTTTTAAATTAAAAATGAACTAGAGTGACTGAAATAAAGAAATTAACTTTCAACAATTGTTAACAGAAAAGTATGTTAATTAAAAGTCAAATTAAAATTCACTGTCTTGAACTTCATTGTAGTTATTGAATAATTTTATATTATAACAAAAATCCATTTTAAAACTAATAGATTTTTGTTGAAAACATGCATGCCTACAAAATGTGTATATATTAATATCTTCTGCATATTGCAAAATTAAAAAGATAACTGCTTTACTTTTCGCTTGCACAGAATTTCATCTTTAATCAATGATGTCTTCCGATTTCAAGTTGATAAGGATAAGTAAATTAATGTGTTAATGAACCGTGTTAATTTTATATGGGAAGTAATGAAACGATTACAAACAAACAAAAAAGTCCCAGTTTTTTCTGGTAGTATTTATCTAGCGAAACAGATACGACACTATTAAAATGTCATCATTAGAATAGTGTCTCCTAAAATAGACATGATTGGCCAACTCAACAGAATATGCAATGATTCTTAATTATTGTCTTAACCACAAGAATAATTTGCTTGCAAAGTTGCAACTAACAATATCAAGTATGTGTCTCATCACCAAACTCACTTTTTTCACTGATAAACTTGAAAGAGTGAGAAATTGAAGTTCCAGATTAAAATAAAGATTTTTAAAATAAAAGTTACTTTCGATAAAAAAATACTTTCTCTAGAATTGAATGGTGGATATTAAATTAAGATCATGATAAAATCCATGAATAATGGACCTAAAATTAAAGTACTTTGGTAAATGTGCATGGCGAGAAAATAAAAATATCATTCCAAAATATAATAGTTTTTACCCTTTGTACAACTATGAATCAAACGCAAAAGCAGTTGTAAAATGATTGTATTTACTATTTAACGCTTACAAGACAGTTAGTCATGAGTCATGATAACTGCACCCTCTTTAAGTAAAACAGATTAACTTACTAATTTTGTTAAGAATGCTAAATATTTATTTTATAAATTAAATTTCTATCCACATAAATTTTCACGTAACACCATTGCAGTCTGTGAAAATTCTCCAGTATTGTCATGTATTGTATGATATCAGATCAAGGGTGGGCTCGAAGGGGCTCGTGCGAGCCATTTGTTAAATTTGACAAATGCCAACTAGCTCTTTTTCATGTTAAGAAATAAAATACTCTTATATCAATGTGTTTAATAATGAAAAATATGCATTATATTTACATTTAAAAATTCAGTGATATAAATTTGGTGTTACTGACAAGTTCGACAGTTAAATTATAACGTTTGAACCATGGAATTGGACTGCAGTACTTAGTTCTACTTTTATCTTGGAACTCTATACTCTATTGCAATTTAGGGTACAAAAGTAGATTTTTTAGCTATTAATATTAATTATTTTACGGTAAATTGAATATTGCTACATGATAAAATTTTAAAGTATGTTACATTCGATAGTTTATTATAACTATTTTTAATTTAATAATTCCGGATATTTTATGAGTGATCAAAAATCCGTTCCTTCCCGGGAGCACCACGAATAGCTATGAGATAAACTAGTTTGAGTTTTATTCAAAGACTACGAGGTTTTTAAATGTGTTAGTATGTCTCTTAATAAGACAAATTTCTACGTTCCTATGTATAAAATGGATTTCTTATCTCAACTTTACATTGGCGCTGTTAACTAAGCTATTAAATCTACTCAAGTGCATTAAACTGATCGAATCACTTATTTCAAAGATATGAAGCTAGTAATTAACGCAACATACATATATAAGAATATAATTTTAAGTGGTTTCTTGGCAGCAAGCAACGTTATTATTTTATACAATATATTACCGTTAATTGAAAAACATGTATTAAATGAAGAAAGATTGTTCATATTTTATGTTACGGATACACAAGTATTAATCCATCCGTAACTAATCATACACATCCTCTTATTAGTTCTTTAAGTATGTTTTATATAATGATTGAAATAGAAAATGTAGAAAATAGATTGTTTAATTATACATCTTTTAGCATGACAGAAGGATTATAGTGTTACTGTTGTTTTCTCTGCAGGTTACATGAGTTAAATCCTTGCAAATTTGAAGCATAAAAGGACGACTACGTAGAAATACACTTCACTTCATTATGGATGTTTTATTTGGAGCTTTTTATGAAGCTTAGTACAAGTTTTCATATAGAACGCGTGCAAAATAAAATAATTTGTTCATGTCACAGCGATGTTAATGGTAGCTTTATGCATATTAATTAATTATAATAACAACATTATTCTTTAAAGTTTTGTATTGCCGGGACTATGGTGCAGCAGTTAACGATGTTGAGTTCGAGTCCCAGTACGAACAGCATTTTTTCGATCGATTTATCGATATCTGTTCGAAGTCACGTGTGTTTGTGATGTCTGAAAATTCCCTCCCACCATTCCGATCCTTCAATAACTGGGCGTAGCGACAGCGATTGGTTAAACACTAGTCCTATCGCAGCCTTATTTTTCTATCCCTTTGAAAAAGATAGGTTAAGCGACTGAGTAAAAAACAGTTCTCAAAGAAACATTTTGTTGAGATACATCTATTAGGAGACCATATGATCCACATTGGGAGCGGACATGGATTAAAAAACAAAGTTTTCTATTAAATTTAAAATTTGTTTCTCGCGGTGTTCTTTTACAACAATTTTTACTCAACCAATCTTCTTGGAATAGTTTCACTCCAAGTTTTTGCTCTCAATGACTTTTATTTTCTTCTATCTAGCCTTGTATTGAATCATATATTTATTAAGAATACAGTAAAACCTATTAAAGATTTTAATCGATGTGGTTAATATCACGATCTATGCAACGCCATCTTCAAACAATCTCCGGTTATCAAATGAAGGTATAAGGTGTGTTGGATCCAAGACGCATTTAATGGGATCAAGTACCAATACAATACAATACCAATAGTTTTTAAAATCGGTTTCCATACAAAAGCATGGGTGTTTGTAAACTCTAAAAATCCTCTCCCACCCTTCCAATCCTAAAATAACAGGGCATATCGAGAGCTATTAGCTAACCACTAGTCCTGTTCTAATCTTATCCTTCTACTCTAACTACTCTCTTCGAAAAATAGAGGTCAAACAGCGTAGTACATAGGGATTTTTTTTAAAAGGTGTAAATTTAGTAACACCGCATGCAACAAATGAATTGATTTTCTAAAAAAATGAAATGTCAAAATAAAGATACATTAATGTCGATTTGATACAAATAGATTTTTAAATTAATATACAGGGACAATTGCCTGCCATTAAATCATCATTCGTAATAATTATATACATAAATAAAATATTTTTTTGACAAAATGGCATAATAAATGCACCAACCGAGTTATTCCTGGAAAAATAAAATATATTATAAAATCTTATCAACTTCTTCTAGAATCGTGATGATATGTGTGTCCAAAAGCGTATTTTTTTATGAATGAATCAACCCATTATCAATAAAATCATGTTATTGATATTAGAAAGAAGAATTTGTGACAGTATTTTAACAATGGGCCGAGTCACTCGGTCGAAGTGGTCGAGTGCATGTGCAATGTGCCCACAACTGCAGTTTTTAGAGGAGGAGAGAAGACCAATGTAATGCTCAGATGCAAGACGATAGTCATGTAATGTCAAAATTTGGGTCGTATAAATATAATTATGTTTTTATTTTCATTGATTTTTTGAAGGAACGTGTAAATTTCGAATAACATTAATTGAATACGGAGTTTTGATAATTTAAAATAATTTCATAATTCTAATCATTAATAAATTTATTTTAATAACTTGTAGAAGCATTTCATATATGCTTTGTGTTAAGTCAAATTTTGGATATTTTTTTACACTCCACCACACATTTAATTTAGCAATTGTTCTTTTCAATAAAAGTTGATTTGTATAGTATTTCTATGACTAATTTTGCATCATGACGTGAAAGAACTGACTGATAATAAGAAATTTCCTAAATTGTACTACAATACCATATTTGAGAAGTACGCTCTACTCTTTTTACATGGTTTTAAAATAACACGGTTTACTTAAAAGAGCGAATACTACATATTTAAACTAATTATTTATTCTTACACGATTCCCAGAAACAAATAAACACAGAATCGGATAACGGATTTCCTAATAACAAGATATTCATTTTAAAATTCAATTATTTTATTTTTAAAATATGTCATAACAGTTAAACAATCGTTACGCGTATGTTCCTGTTATATAATGTGTGGTTTGCATTGCATAAAACTCGATAATATCGATACAACTGTAATGATATACAAACTTTAATTTGATAACTTTGTTATTCCACATGTAGTATTAGAAAATTTGACACGTGTCTCGCCTCTTTGAGAAGCACCATGATATGTAATTTACGTCTGATGATGCTCCACAAAGTTACCGCCAAACCCATCGATGATAAGCAAGATATTCAACAACGCAAGACAATAATAACGAATAAAAGGCTTCATTAGACGTAACAGAAATTTCTAGCTATGAAAGAGATTTATTTACAGTCCCTCATAAAAGTCCTAGTATATACCCGAGTAGCGATGAATAATATTAATATAAAATTTAAAATAACTTTGATTATTCCACGTATTGTGCTACTAACTGTGACACGTGTATTGCTTCTTTCAGAGGCATCTTCAGACTTACTATTGCAAATTTTGCTTAAGTAATAAAGCAAGATTGGTTCTAAAATTTTTAATTACGAAATTACAAAATGGAGTTTGGGTTTTTTTCCTTTTAAGGGAAGCAAGGAGGGGGTGATATAATCGAAATAAAGCAAACAAATAATAATACTAATGAGCTGCAATCAATCAGATTGGGATTTTTCCCTTTTAAAGGAAGCAAGAAAAAGGCTTCCCTTAAAAGGAAAAACAACCGTGATGCGTGACTTATACATATTTTACTAGATGACGGAATGTTTTCTGAGATAATATTAGTCTGTTAATTTAGTCGATTTCGTTCAATAAGCGGTAGTCGCAATGCAGCTTAGTACTTCACATATTTAGAGAAGTTCTATAGAATTAGTTTAAAATTTACAAACACAAAGATTGCATCATTTTTTTAATACAACGTGTAAAAAAAATCTAGTTTACGAAGTCCATTTTTGCCTGGTTTCGAAATAACACGGTCAAATTAAATAAAACTTATCTTTCGTTTATCTATTTTTAATTAATCTTTTTTACTTGGTTTTTTTTTTCTCGGCTATTTTACGTGGAACGTATCACTCGTGTAAAATGGAGATTGAAAGTACTTCAAATTACATTTCTCTTTGTTGTCTGTTTTTATGCGGCCAGCTAGAATAAAAAGGTTGTTAAGGATGATAAAATCGGTCATGATATTTATAGCGGCCGATTATACTACAATTTACAGCATATCTGAATAAGAAGGTTAAACAACAGACTTACAGTGATTACTAATTTAATCTCCTTTGCTTTTTAAGTTTCAGGTAAACAATGAATTAAAAAACATTTAAAAACTGTCACCGCTTTTTACTAAGCGATACCAGGATAAGAATGTAGACAAAAATATTCACAGTTTGATTTTTTTTTTATTTTTCTTCGTATATTATAAAAAAAAACTGTCAGAAGATACGAATGACTTAATAAAATTATAGACGTTAGTTAAAACATTTATTATATGTAAAAAAAATAGATTTTCTACGAAAATTATTAATTGCTTAGTTACCAATCAATCGCAATTATGTATAAGTAACTTATTTTTTATAAATTTTGAAAAATACTTTTAGGTAGATTGGCTTGAAAATATGATTGAGAACCCCTGTCTTAGTTAGACCATGCAAAAGCATGACCTCTTGTGCATAGACACGGGAATGAGTACGGCCACTCTACCAATATAGGCAGAGGCTTTAAAATGTTTTTACTTTTCGACATAGTGATCAAAGTGGTCGCTGCAAAAGTAATCAATTGTTTAAAAGAAAGTTACTACATACTTTTAATTGATTTCAAAATCAAAGTAAGTACCTATTCAATAATTAATTATTAATATTTCAAAAAAAAATGTATTCAAATTACAGGTTATTTCAATGGCTACATAATTTCAAAAATTATGATACGGAATTTTTTTAATACCTATATATATAATATATTTTTTAAATTTGGTGACAATCAACAATAAAATTACATAATGAGCAATAAGAACGTTAAAGGAGAAATAAAATAATGTACATAATGATTTATATAATATATATATAGTGTGTGATTTGAAATATATATATATATATATATATATATATAGTGTGTGATTTGAATGCTTAGGATTCATCGAAAAGTTTTTGGAATAATATTTATATTTTTATAATATATATATATTAATATTTTATATATATAATTATTAAATTTATTAATATTTTAACTAATAATAATACTTTTTTTTTAATTTTACGCACAATATTTAATGACACATGGCTATAAATATCTTCTTTTGTCAAAATTCACAGACAATATTGTTCGATTTGAGCTTTTTGTAACAAACTATTATTTATTATTTCAAAATCTCCCGTCAAATTTGATAGATCTTTAAAAAATCATTAATAAATATGCATTTTTAGTTAGATGTGGGAATAAATAAGTATATTTAAATGATTGCAAGTTTATTATATTAGTACACCTAATACCATTGAAATTCTATTTTGACGCTAATGAAATTAAGCATATTTAAATTTTAAAAAAAACTGAATTTTGATAAATCTTCATATTGTCTATACTTAACTCGATGGCTGCCACAGACGAGATATCTTGTAAAATTTTTCGTGCTCAACACGCCAGTTACGAGTTAACTCGTCCATAGCTTATTAAATGCTAACTAGCTAAAACGTACTTTTTTCTACGGCAGCTAGAAGGCTAAAATGAATATAAAATTTATATTGAACATAATGTTACCATAAATAATATGTTTTGAAAAATCGCGATTCTGTCACATGATATCCCTGAATGAATACATCTACATATGAACGCTAGCAATCCACTTCATGGTACCTACTCGGTATATCGTCGCTATAAGCATATTATTCCTCAGTGGAGTCGGTAACTTTACTTCTTAGTATTACTATGAAAATTTGCAAAGGACTGTGGTGTGGTGAGTCGAACTAGTCGCGTCTGTCCATGACCGCGCGCAACTTATCAGAGCCTTGTGAAAAAAAACCGCCAAAAAGGCGCGAAAGTACGGCTGACATTTTCGGCAAGTGAAAAATTTAAATGGTGGCCACCGGGTGAAAGACCGCCGAAAAAAGCGCGGGAGAATTCGAATATTTACAATATGTTGACGTGAAGTTAGTTCCAGCTATTTTTAGTTGCAATCGCAATGCATCATAGTGGTTTTAAGTGCTGATTTTAAAGATAATTAAGACTGCAGTTAAAAAAATATTTAAAAGTACATATATTAATTATTAATTAGAGTAAAAATTAAAATTAACAAGTTTTTAACCTCGTCACAAAGAAAAATGTTTTCATGTTAATAAATAATAAATAATTTCGAACAATCAATCAATCAGAACAAGCAGTGAAATATATAAATTACGTTTTACTGATTTATAAAAAAAAGCGTTAGCTGAAAAGTATTTAAAAAATTAAATACAGAAAAAATTGTGCAACTTAAACGATTTTTGATCCATGATATTATATAAATGAAAACAATCAATTGAATATGCAGAATTGTATTTTGACAAATTTTCGAAAAAGATTAAAGATAAAATGTCATACATTGCCATTTTTACGTTGGCAATAAATTTATTAAACTAAATGTGTACATTTTAATTTTGAATTATACATTTTATATATTTTTTTATTTTAATAAAAGTTATAAGTAATATTTTTTAACTTATGTGACTATTTAAAGTTATTTCGCTTGTTCGTTCAAGCCAGAGGATCAACTATGAAAATCTTTCTAGATTTTGCAGTTTCCGTCAAATAAGAAGAAGCTTTGATATTTTCTTGGGTGAGATTTTTATTTTTTTTATTTTCTCAAAACTCATGACTGTGTCACAATAATTAAAACATAATTCTAAAAATCTAAATATAATATAATTTAAAAATATATATAAAATCACTAAAAATCTTCATAATAATCTTTAAAAATATTATCTTACTTAAATTTACGTCATATCATTTCTTCGCGAATGTTTGTTTTGCTTTTATTTATTTTGCCGCCGGTATAACATTTTGTTTATTGTAATTATTGTTCAGAAAAAAGGTTTTTTAAACTCAATGTTTACAAAACATAAAGAATATAACAGGAATTCATTAGGACTAATTGTAATATAGGAGTTATATTAACTATTAAAAACACGAGTATTTTTAAAACAAAAAATCGGCATGAATGCATGATCACTAACATTTTATTTATTTAGCGTAAAATTTTAATACATGTTGGGCTGATGTCAAATAATCTAAACTATTTTTAGTATATAACTCTAAAAAAATATAAATAAATTCCTTGTTAGACATAAAGACGATCCAGATTTTTTTTAAAAATAAATAAACCAAAATTGTTTCAATTAAAAAAAATACACTTTTTGATTTACAAATAAGTAAACAACGGTTCCTTTTTTTATGTCCTGTAAAACTTGTACAATTTGAGCCGTTTTTAAGACTAAGTTTTCGACTTAACGTCCTTTATTTAATTTTGTTTCTAGATCTAGACAAGATCTACAAGATATAATAATAAAATTCATTATAAAGAAAAAGATATGCTACCTATATCACCTAGTCTGCTGTGCTTATCAATGAAAAATCCGAAAGTATATGGTATCTTATTTTAGCCATGATTTTTATTTACTTATTGGTTCCTTTTATTCATGTCATTATTATTATCAAAACTTATTGAAGTATAAAATAATGTATTTCCCAAAACAACATTTATGTACATATGACATAAATAAATTGAGTTTTGTCTTCAGTATCTTACGCCAGCATTATACCAAGTAAGAAAATCCACATTTTATTTATAAACTGGGAGAGGCCATCTCTAAATCTAACTATTTATTTTTAAACATGTTTTTTATTGAAGATTTCTTTAGTTTGATTAAATTATTTTTTTGGTCCCGTTCTTACAAGGCACACATGAGATTAACTGTTTTATAAGATCTTGGACAGTAATTGTAATTTTTAAAAATCTTTAGGCTCAATAAGGATTTTTATTATCTTTTCAGTGATATTTGTATAATTAATCTTGTTCTTGATACAAACACTAAATAATTATAAATAGGTTATGCTGCTACGATTTCATTTTATTTATAACTAACAAATATCCAGGAAGAAATGATAGTATGATATCAGTATATATATATTTATATATTTTTTAAGAAAAACATTTTTTTAAATGCTATGTCAAACAGAATCAAAACGATTCCGCGTGTCGTCTATATTTATGAGAAAAATCATAAAAAATGTGTGGTTGTTACATGCTCTAAGACTTTCCAGAATCTTATTATTTCATTTTACAACAACGTCATAAATCAACTTGAGAGATTTCCATTTAAAATACAGATATTTTCAAGAAAACATTATCAATAAATCTCAAAATTGTATATATTTCGCAATATAGCTGTAAATGTTTCTACGCGGATAGTCAAAGCATGGGATATTTAATTTTGTGGCGTCTAAGAAAATTAGCAAAAAGCTAGTAGGTTCGCCGAGTCGGCAGAAAACTCGTTTACATCTGCGATAGTAAAACCCAGGCCAGAAAATATACAGCCTCTATTGAGTGCTTTAAAAAACAGCACGCAGAGCTTTTTACCGCTACTCGGTAGAAACCGGATACTAACCGATGGGGTTACTCGAACCCCGGAAGTGTTTTGCGTAACCACTGAAAGCTTTCAGTTTTTTTTTCACCTCAATGATTCTCATATTTTCTCAGTGTAACTTTTTAAAATATAATGGACCAATTAAATTAAGCATGTAAAATATTTGTTTAATTGTTTTTTTATTGTAAAATGATATCTTGTTTTTGTAAGTAAATTTTGTTTAAACTAAAAAAATATATATAAAGATTTTATACTATTATTAATCAAAATATAAAACATCAGCTCAAAATAATGTAAATTTTACTAAATAACTAACTGAGAAACATTATATTTACTTACGTTTGAAGAAATTATTAGTTTTAATGGTAAAATTAAAGTGTTTGTAAAATACTTTAAAAAGTGTATACATTTTTCAGTGTGAATATTGTGTACATAATAAGATGATATTTATAAATATGATCAGATATATAATATTGAATCCTCTACATTCTACAACAACTGCTACTTTTCTTTGAACATGAATATGTGTGATAAAGCAGCACTTAAAGATATGTAACATAATCGTATTTTACATATCACAGTTTTTTACACTTATAAGAAAAACCAAATTTATTTATTTGAAGCTTTTTGCTTATTCGACAAGAATTTATTAAGAAGATGTGGATAAAGGAACGAAGATCGGAACATTTAATATACGATGGCGAAGTTTTCATACTACAATGTTTTTGTATTTTCGCATAATTTATCAGTGATCTTCATAATAATGTGTGATTTTAATGCAATTATTAAGTCTGCAAAAAAAGATTTAAAATCATGGCACTGTTTTAAGCGTACATTGTGAAGTTTTTTGCCGAAATAATCCATGACAGTACTCTGGTAAATAAGACAAATTTACCAGTAAAATATAAGTAAATTTGAGAATTACGTTTTGGTCACGAGAGGGTTTATCAGGAACACACCTCATGTTCCTAAGCCAGCGCTATAAGCCTTGTTATGTGTCAGATATATCTTTCCGAGCCATTCTGATATACTGAGAGTAGCATGTACTTGTACCACGGTCGTGCTCAAAGAATTTGCATTGACGGCCATCTTGGAAAGAAAGCAATTTTAATTAAACTTCGACGTGACGACTATCGGTGAATGGCAGTTGAATTAAATAAAGCATTAATTGATTTTACAACCAAGCTTTATTCTTAAATCTATAGAATGCAGCAATTAGATCAATTTTAATGTGCACTTATAACTTTTAATGTAAGTAATTATAATACTAATTGAAACCAAGCACAGGCGCAATAATTACAATTACGTTATTAATATATTATATGTTATGACCATACTCACTTAATTTAATATATGTAACTAAACACTGACGACTGTGATTGTTGTACTTTTTGAATATAATATTATTTTTTGTAACTGTTTATCATTCGCAACAGTTATAATTTTATTGATTATATTAAATGCCTAATCGATAATTTACTTTTGTCATTTTGGGATATTATAGTAGAAGTGTTGGGGAAACATAACTTCCTATTTTTTTCAAAAAGCAATACTTTCATGGATTTGACATATTTTTTTTCGAAACATTATAAATAAACGAGTTTATTTAATTGATTACCGAGAAATTTTATTTTTTAAGTCGTTGAACGAAATGAGTCAACGCTTAAAACTATTTTTGTACAGTTAAGTGAAATCTAACATACCTAGATAAAAAAATATTTTTTTGGATTTGATTGAACAGAAAATACCAATTTGCACACCGCATTTTTGCAAGATATTTAAAAGTATGCATAGTGCTTTCCATAATGTTTTTTTAATCATAATTAAGTTTTTCAGTCTTTCTTTTTTAAGTTATCTTTCTCTCAACGTTGTATTTTAATGATTAATTTCCAATTAATACCAGCCAATATAAAATATAGCAAATAATCAAATACAATTAATTTCAATTTAACATTTTGTAAGCATTTTTACTGCATATAATGACTGTGTGCTCAAAATATTACAATGTTTATTTTCTACAATCAATATTTGGTAAATGCTAGACAAAAACCCTTTTACGTTTTAGTATCTACGATTTTTTTTAGACAACAATTATTGTTCTCTTGAATAAAGTCGTGTGCAAATCATGCGCTAACGAAACCATTCCAAAAATTAATAGCTAGGCCAATTTTCAAGTGTGTAAAAATTTTCCTGGCATAATTCCACATTATGTAGTTAAAAACGCATATCCAGTATAAATGCATTTATTCCCGGGCACTGCATTTTTAGAGCAGCTCTGCTCTCGAAGCAAAAATAAACTGCGTTCAAAAAACCTCAAGGACGCTTAACATAAATTACAGCTTTCGTAAATCGAATCTGCGAGCTTTTGCGCGGTAAAATAATAATATTTAAAAATCAGAATAATTATACACAAGTATTTAAATTGCTTAATGACTAAACGTGCATAAAAGTTTACAGAATAAAATACAAAGTAACCAAAGTTACCTCCATCTAATTCTAAAACATAGTTTTTGTGATTTGTTTGTTTATGTTTTGTGATTTGACCATTGAAATTGAAAAAAAATTTTTTTGTTATTAAACAAATCTATTTTCAAAAGAAAACAATTTATTATATTTAATTTTTTTATGTATTTGATTTTTTTTTGTTAAAATCTATATAACGTTAATATGTCTATTAAAACGAGATGTTTTACCAGTTAAGTAAGACCGTCAAAAATACAATTAATTTTGATACTGTGATGTCCCATGAGACATTTCTTAAATCACCTCACTTATTACGCTCCCATCACGAGCAAAATACAAATATATTATTATTATTTAAATTATATCGTTGTACTGATGTTGTTGTATATAAAAATAGTATTCGCGACAAAAAAAACTAAATGTTCTTTGATGTTAATCACAAATAATATTACTCCGGGTTAAAAGTAATAGTTATCATCGCAGACATTAAAATTACGAAGACTTGCTAATACTGACAGTAAACACACGAAGAGGAAAATAAGTTATATAAAAAAGCGAAAATCGTGCCGCGTAAATGTGTTAAAAAAGTCTTCAAACAGAAAAAAAGAAAAACTTGTACTGAACCTTGAATGTTTGTTCAGATTTAAGTGTGTCACTCATTGGTCTGTTCCAAATAAAGATATTTTCTCAGAACAAAAACTTCGAGAATGTGATATTTTGAATATTATATTGACTGAAAAATTATAAAATTATAGAATTGCTCAATCCAAAGATTATGAGAAATAATATCTTTAATGCGTATTCTTAATACAGGATTTATACTTATCTAGACAGGTTTCACTGAATAAGAAACATTGTCGAAAGTACTTACTGCTTATATGATTAGATGAGCATAAAGTTACTTCGTAGAAATCAAATCTTGGAAATATGTTATTTTTTAATTGTTATGCGAATTCTGTTTTAAATGAATTCCGTTTTTTGTTTTTTATTACTCCTTACACTTTATTATTCATTGAAATTTAAATTAAATAGTTTGTATATAGTTAACGTTCCAGTGTCCCTCAAGTTTTTCAAGTTTTATCTTTTTGGGCTGTATGT
Source organism: Himalopsyche anomala (assembly GCA_031772345.1). Lineage (NCBI taxonomy): Eukaryota > Metazoa > Arthropoda > Insecta > Trichoptera > Rhyacophilidae > Himalopsyche > Himalopsyche anomala. The sequence goes on from CM062823.1 coordinate 31,329,558, forward strand.
CGTATGAATTGGCTAATCGTTCTTTCTCACACTCCACTAAATAATTACTTTCGCAACAATCTTTGTCGAAAAAAACAGAAGTTAATTTACATTAGCTTTCGAAATTTACCTTTGTAACCACATATCAGCACAGCCTTTATGTAATATTTGAATCATAACTAAAAACAATTTAATTATAACACAATGAGAAAAGTTAGTTAAAAAAAACCTTGTATTACAAGGGGAGTGTATAAAACGAACAAATCAATATTTTGACAGGAAGGTAACTGCGGTCAGTTACCTAAGTCAAACATGTAAGACATGTCTTAAAACAATACAATATTTGAAGAAAGAAGCTCATTAAAAACTCTTCTACTCGTTCAGATACGTATTATCGTTTTCGCAAAACCCAAAACGTAACGCAAAAACGTCTGACACAAAATATTATAGACAACATCGCAGTAAAGTTTGACTAACAATATGGTTAGCTCATTTATTTAAACGTTAAAACTTAAAATATTTCCATGACTTACCACTCTATATATCTCTACAAGATTGCCATAACTCACCAAAATCATGTACCTTTATTTTAAATCTACACATAAACTCGAATTTTATACAGAGTACGCAGATTATTTAAAGATTAATCAACTTTATATAAAACGCTAGCCTTTTGTAAACATGTGGCTAGTTCAAGAAGCAATATGGTTAGGCCAGTATTTATTTCGTAAGCTGAAGGTTTCAGGCAGGCCACTGTGGAGTGAAGATTGAAGTCGATGATGCTTTTTGTTTAGAAAAGCATTGGTTTGGCGAGGAAAAATAAACAAAACATCTGAAACCTAGATGCGGTCAAACATTATTAACCCAGCAAGTAACAACATAATAAATCGCATGTAACACTGTCTGAAACACAAACATACTTTTATAATCAGTGTTACACCTCTCGGATGAAGTTTGGGTTTGCCCATGATTGCCTTTATTTGAATTTCACCTTTAACTTCCTTATAAACATTGTCCAAGATTTTCCAAAGTACACTAGATTTTTTGTATCAATTAATCTACCTTTTCTCGGATGGCTTTTAGTTATCGTTTGAAATTTAATATTCTGTTTATTCGAAAAGCTTACGTAACTATTGCTTATATACATATTTAAGATTTTAATATGCATATATTTATAGAAGTATGTAATTTAAACTATACTCAATGTATATTTAAAAAAACGCGTTTTTTATTTCTAGATTTTACTATAATTTAATATTATACTTTTGAATAATTATACTTAAATTTCAATGCAATAGTCAAATATATATATTAATTAAAAAATCTACTTGAACCTGCATTTCAGTTAGCAAGGCTGTTTTTTTAGTATATTAAATCGAAAATTAACTCTCACACATAAAAAACGTTCAAAAACAGTTTGTGAAAATTGATGCTTGTATGAAAAAGAAGAATACATAAATAAATATACGAAAAAATAGAAAACAAGTTGTTTAATAAAAAATCATCGCTCGTAAAATAATTTCAAGAGTTAGTTGAAGATTAATTTCACACTAATAATAAAGAATAGTATGTTTTATAACTTTATTGTAAAAAAAAAACATTTTTTGAATACAGATTGAACATTTAAAGTGTTAAGAAAACTGCATCGGATCAAGAAATTTTCCAGTCTTATTGAAATAATGTTTGTTTAAAATTGCATTATCTATTTATAAAACGATTTATACCACACACGCCTTACATTAATCTCATCAAACCTAAATGATTCGAGATTATGTTTATCATGAGGTCACAACAAAATTTTATACAATATTTACAGTTATATTATTTAAAAAAGCCTTTATTTTTTTCAATTGAGAAATTTGTCAAATTCTTAATGCCATTTTTTTGTAAAAGTATTTACTACAATTTTGAAAAAATACTCTTTCATTTGTGCAGCGAATAATAAACTAATTTGAGTGCTTAATTTAGTAATATATAATAAAATCGATGAAATTTTGATGAGAATTGAAGAAAACATTAAGTACTCCAACTAAAATGTTATTTGCTTAATGAAATATAAAATAATTTATATAAATGACTGCGTAAAAACGATCAAATTTCATACTTAACACCAGAAACATGTCAATGTGAGTTGACAGTCAGTATTTATTAAATATATTGTTATTATACTTGTACCATGTTTCATTTAGTTGTATATGCACATCAATTAAATATTATCATTTAAAGACAATGCATTATCCTAATATTTTTAGATCTATAGGTCCAAAGAAGAAGAAAAGATTTAAAAATAACACACAATATTACCTGTAAATTTAACGAAATATTAAAATATTTTTGTAGAAGTAGAAAATCTTTCAGAACAATTTAAATTCAATTCGAAGAATTGCTCAATTATTTCTACAATGTTCGCTACAAAGATTGACCTATAGAATTTTGAATAGAAAAATCAATTGTAAATGATTGTAATTTATCGTAGTCTTCTTTAGTGGGAATGTGTACAGGATCGTCTCCAAATAGTTCTAGGTATATTAAAAAATATATTTTATTTACATAAAATACTTTTTCTATTTCACTGAATGTGTTACAAAAATATGACAGTAGAATAATAAAGTTAACAAATTTTATTTTACATAAAAAAATATATTTTCCACAAATTTAAGTTTAACTATCGAACGTGTTTAATTTACAAAATAGTTTAAAAGAGCATCATATTATTGTGAACCAGAAATATACTTTAAAAACTTTTTGGTATTTTTTGGTAAAGCTTTTCTAAATAATTCAACTAACTTTGTGAAAATGTATTAATTGATTTTTCTGTTTTCATCGTAACTGTCTTACTTTATAGGAATTTGTACCGATACTTAAATTATTTTATTAAAAAAAATACCTTTGCTTCATAAAAATTTGTACAAATAATAAAATCTAACTGTTCCGCCTTTTGTTTTATGATCAAGAGCAGCAATCTCATTCAAAAGGAATTTATCAATACTTTGTTTACCGTTAAATAGAATGATCTGATTCTCTTTCAATTGTCGAAATAATCTGCCTTTAAATGTGAGATGGATTAAGAATTTTTTATCAGTTTTTCAGCTATTATTCTTTATATCTCCATATAAAACTTTTTCATGCTACATACAATATTAAAGAAAGAAAACATTACTTATTAATCTACCAGCAGTATCATAGTTTGTAGGTGAGTAAAAGTTTTTTATTTTTTACCCAAATTAAAGCAAGTATGCTTAAACGGTTGATCGCATCGTATAATTTGGTCGATTCCGAAAACTTATCGTTTTTTCTGTTCCCTAAAAAGTACAAAATTAATAAAATAAAATTATTTTTTAGCATATACTTAATTATATTTTGCATTCAAAATAAACATTTTTCAGTTTTAAGATGAGAAAAAAACGTTAAATAAAAATCTTTGTAAGAATGCTATGAGCCGATCGAGTAAAATCAAGATTAAAAAGTAGCTCAGAGTACCCTTGGTCTAAGCTCTAAAGCATCACATTAACGACTAATTGTAAGCAAAACCAAAAGATCTTACTGGTTATAAATTATACGAAATTAAGATTGAGAAATTTAATCGTTATCATTTTAGGGCAGCGATGGGCTGCCAATATCTTAACAAGGGGCTCGGTAAATCTTATCCATGTCTGCTCCCAATGTCAAGCATATGGCCTCCTTATCTCTACATTTTTTTTTCTACGAGAACTGTTTGTCACTTAGTCACTCAACCTGTCTATAGAATGGTAAGACTAAGACAGGACTAGTAATAAACTAATCGCTCACGTAACGCCCAGTTGAATTGAAGGATCAGAAGAGTAGAAGGGAATTTTTAGAAATCACAAACACCCATGCCTTCGAACAGAAAATCGATAAATCAATCGAAAAAATGCTGTTTCGTACTGGGGACTTGATGTATTGTTTCATAATAAAATTTATATAAATTGCAGTAATGTGCTGATTTGATCTAAGACGAATGATTTTCTTAACAAGGGGCTCGCCGGCCGCGCCGAAATTTAACAAGGGGCTCGCGCGAGCCCCTCCGAGCCCCCTCCAGCCCATCCCTGCTTAAGGGTGACCATATTCACCATCAAAGAAACGCGATTTGATTTGGATTAATTTGGATTTTGGACATTTAATTAGTGCATACAAGATGTACTGCTTTTTCCAGAATTTTAATAAGTTAAAAATGGAAAAAGTTTAAATCTGATTTTTAAAACGATTTTTTGTTTCGTTTTTAAATTACTTTTCATGTCGTCCATATTTATTATTGAAAATAATATTCAACATGACTGACGAGTATTTTGCGGCTCTGTGAAAATACTGTTGCTCGATTCGGATTGTATTCTCAAACACCCACTGCATATTTAGATTGCTCCTACTCGTACAAGGTTTCCTATAGCTTATATATTATATTTTGCTCGTTGCAAGAGTGCAGCGGTGCACTTTTATACGAGCCATGCATTCTGCAGTTATATTTATATATAAAAAGGGTGATTCAATCGATAAATGATGGAACGAACATCCAAAACACAGAAGAATTATTACCAGAAGATGTAAAACAAAATCAAATTTAATCACTCAGATAACTTGTAATATATTATCACATTTTAAGCAAATACCATTACATGTAACTAAAAACAAAAATTTAGATTTTAACATCTGTTATCATTTTGACAAGACAATACTGATCAAATATGGATATCTATATCGAATACAAACACGTTACAAATAAAATACATACCCTTGTCGTACAAAAGAAAGTGACCAATGTAAAAAAATAAAAATGTCCAAATGGGCACTAATTTTAACAAATATGACCAATCCCATCTTTTCGTATTCAACTCACATTTTTGATGAGTTTAGTTATGTCATGTTTTTATTTTTATTTTTTGCATATTATTATGTTATTCTGTTTGTCAGACGTCAAAATATTTTCGCGAAAAATTCACTAGACCACTTTTTCTTGTATGATTACTATATACGTTTTAAGATATATTTGTGATGCAGTCAGCCATCTGTGTGGTCGAGTGTCAACGTCGTTGACTAAGAACACGAATATCACAGGTTTGAATCCCAGTACGGACAGTTTTTATAGATATTTTTTTCAATCGATTAAAAGGTTTTTGTTCGAAGACATGAACGTATCTGATGTCTTGAATACCCTCCCACTCATCCTATCTTAAAACGGGCGTAGCGATAGTGGTTAGCTTGTCAGCCATCCTATCTTGCTATCTCTACTCTTTATAAAAAGGAGAGGTTGAGCAACTAAGTAATAAACAGTTTTCGTAGAAAAAATCTTCTTAGATACCTCCATTAAGAGGCCATATGCTCCACATTATGCATTTCAATATTATATTAATTCATACGTAGCGTTCGCTTTTCGCGCTTATACGTCAAATCTTTGCTTATACAGTAATACGGTAAAAAATATATGAAAAAAATACCCCTTTTTGGATATATTCCTTTAAAGATTCTATATGTACTTAATAAATATAAATTCACCTTCCTCATTTTAATGACTGAGACTCGTGCTAGCACAGAAAATTATTTACTCTTGTTGTTCATTTCCAGTATTTATAGCATTAATTGATTCGTACGAAATATGGCAACCCACATTTAGATTTCCCCGAATATATATTACAAGTATAAAAATATCCTTATTACACTAATTTCACCCACTTATAGTAAGTAATAATAAAAAATACTACCCATAGAGCGACAAGTAGAATTCATGATATGAATTGCTAAAAATTCAATCGACATTAATTCATAATGTCATCAACATGTATTCTGTAATGAGAATAACAAAGAGTTTTTCTTTCTAACGTGACTATTAATACATTTCTTTTGAATTGCCTTTGTGCTTATGTATAAGAAAAAACCTGTTTTTGCTTTAGCTAAGCCTTGCCACACCCGACTGAAAAATACAAGCTTATGAACTGAGAATGAATAAAGTTTACCTATCTCTTTTATCATGAAAACTAGCGTCTTATAAAACTATAGGATATTCAGCAACTCTGCAAGTTTTTTTATTTGAGGACACTGAATTTTCTTGTTTATTTATAACTGCTTTCAATTTGTAAAATATGGACTTCTTATGGATAATTAAAAAAAAACGTTTCTTTTACGGAAACCAGTTAGGGTTCTTTTCAGCTTTTTCTTTCGGGGACGGTTAGGGAATAAAGAAAATATCGAGAACCGGACAGAAAACTTGTTGCTCTCCCATCAAACTGTTTTCTGGATCGATTAGTTTCAGTAAGAAAATATTACAGATATCCAAAGCATTCATTTGTTTCTACTTAAATGGATACTTGTGATGTTTTCCAACAATTTCTATAAATCATATCGTTTATTACAGTTGAACCCGGTTGAGAAACGCTGATCTAGAGAACTGAAAGAAGTCAGAGAATTGTATTATTATATTAGAATAGTTATTGATCATATATTACTATTTACTAAGCGCACATGCAAAATTTATTTTTCTAATTTAATTAAAGAAAAACTTTCTCCTGTAAACTTTATAATTTGACAGTTACAATTTTCTGCCTTTTATGGATCAATATATTTAATTCACTGTTTAGATTAATAATTGTAATAAGCAAATCCATTTTATTCAGATTGAATATTAAAGTGTTTCCTCGTCTGTGACCTTGTAAAATATTAATTAAAATTGTATAATTTTATTAAATAATTGATATTTTTTTCTAAATGCCCTATGTATTTATGTGACTTTAACATATTAAATTGGTATTCTACATAAAATGCCGTTGCAAAATAGAAAAATCAATGACTTGCATATTATATACAAACACGCTTTTATAACGGTTGTGTCAGTTTAATCAATATCAAATTACTTTTCTTGCGTTGACGACCGTATTACTAAACCGGTCCTAACCATACCAATAAATACTATGCTTCAATTAATTGCAAAGATGATTTAATTATATAACTGAATAATAAAATATTATGGATGAATATTTATTGAGCTATAAAATTTATTAATGATGGTTTTTACTTTGGTATTTCTCAAGATAATTACATAAATGAATCAACTCTATAATGTCACAAATAATTATTAATAAATATTTTTGTGACAAGAATTAGTTTCACAGTGGAAAAAATCTTTATTCGCATATTTGTAGAGTTCAGAGAACAATTTTTGATTACGGAAAAAAAATTGTCGTATATTAAATATACCTCAAATCTCAAGCAAATGTGTTGTTATTTTAATATGTAGAGAATTTTATTTTAACAAGGAATTTTTTGATAGCAGCGTTGTATTAAAAATAGCACTCTCCAAAAGTCTACATCATTAAAACTCATACATAAGTATTGCAAGGGCGAGAGTGAATTTTTATAAATCCCGAATATCCATTACTTGGAACAGAAATCAATTGAAAACATCTTGAACCAGTGAGATCCGTTTCGGAAGCCAACAACGTTGACCACTGCACCCGAATATATATCGAAATAATAAATCTTATTTATATTTTTGCCAAACTTTAAAATTTTATTTAAACTAAATTTAACCAAAAACAAGCCGAGCAAATCATGCGTAACTGTTCAAAATCTTTGATTATAAATCGTAAAACATTGTTTATTTGTAAGAAAAATATTCAAATATTGACGGTTATTATCGTATAATGGCCGTAACTGATGTATACATCTTTACCTAATATATACATACAACAAACACGTTAATTTGAATAAATTTTATTGTAATCCGTGACTTTTACATCCCTTACCAACCACTAATTGAAAGTCTTTTATTCAAAACGGTTAATAATCAAACCATTTCTTATTCGTTTAGTTCACTCTCTTGAAAAATTATGATGTAATAATATAATAATTATATCACTTATCTTAATAGTCCAAAAGGTGAGTATTTTAAGCAATAGTAACTTCGAAATACTTTTTTTTCCCAAAAAACCACTGTACTTCAGTATCGTCAAAGTTATCTACTTCTTCGTATAATTTTAGCCACAATAAATCATAAAATAATTGGGCGGAAGTATGAACGGTTGGAAAATGAACAAGTATTAAAATTTATAATAGCTGGTACAAAAAATATTACGCGGCATTGTTTAGTTTAACATGAAATAGCACGGGGCTATAATGTAAACATTTTAGTCGTTTTATTACAATCATTATCTTCAGAAACCTTCTCCAATCCGTTGGTGTATCGAGACCTTACACGCTTCTTTTATACATTATAGTTTATTAGTGTGCTTTATTTCTTACTTTCACCAATAATTGATCATTAATTAAAACCTAGAGTCTGAATCAATCATATTATAACCGTTTGCATTCATTTAAATTCTACTGGGAAATATTAGTCTCGGGAACAATATTAAAATACTTGACCTCTGAATTTATTTTAATATATTTTATTATAGTTAAAACTAAAATTTTTCATCGATTTATTTTTTACTTCTAAATACACTTACTCCAAGCATACTATTCATAATGCCGTGAATCATTGTCAAAACTACATGTGTTATTCATCTTTTTCTCAGTTTTCCAACTGCTGACTACCTTTTTCCCTGTCCGAAATTGAAGACAACATTTGATAAATTTTGTGCTGACCGATTGATTGTATTATTGTGAATAACTTACTAGATCTATATTTACTTGTTTAATAATACCACCTACGTAAGGCTCGTTTGATTTTTAAGTATCCCTAATTATATTAATAAATGTATCCTTCTTTAATAACAGTGCTGAATAATCAGTGTGTTTATGTTGTCAGTTAATTCATCGTTGTGGTAGAAATCTAGACCAATATTTCCCAAACTGGAGAGCAGGCTCTCTCCAGGAGCCGCCGCAGAACATTTTTTGTATTGAGAGGGGCCTCGGATTATTTATTTCACATTTAGGGGGCCGTGGCAAGAAGTTTTTGGAATGCACTGATTTAGACGATGCAACTTATCACAACAGCGAAATATGTATTTTCTTTTCTCTGTGTTGCATTTATTATAAAAATTAAACAACAGTTGATCTACAAACCGCTTATAGTTTATAAAACTTCTTTGCTCAAATTTGAATCGTTCAAATTATGTACACTCCCACAGATTTTGTCACTAACGACCCGAGTTTCGCCTTTCGGCATCTTCAGGCGTTCAAGCGCACGGATGAACTTGAACTGAACTGTCAGTTCAAGTTCATCCGTGCGCTTGAACGCCTGAAGATCCCGAAAGGCGAAACTCGGGTCGTTAGTGACAAAATCTGTGGGAGTGTACATAATTTGAACGATTTAAATTTAATATTGAAATTCCACTAAGCACCTTCAGTCGAAATCTTAAAAAAAAATTCTTTGCTCAAATTATACAAATACCAAAAACTGTCAAAAAAAAGTTAATAGTAAATAAGATCCCTGCAGTACGTAAAACTAGGATCTCTTCAACATTTTCAATAGCGAGTGACTAAAAAGTATAATTCTTAAGAGATATTATCGTAATAACAATTATGCGGGACTCTTCTACCTAGGGCTTCCAATTAACCGGACATTTAAACTAACCGGTTTTCGGTTTTTTTCAAAAAAATAAACCGGGTAACCGGTTTAAACCGGATTTATTTTCAAAAAACTAATTTTAGTACCACAATAACCAATGTTTCAAAAAAAAGCATTTTGATTGCTTAAAAATAGTCAATAAGTGCATACAATTAGAAAGTAGATAAAACCTTTTTATGAATGTATGCTCAGATACTACTTTCTCGGAATGATAGCAATTGCATATATTATACAATATTTAAGTTCCATATCCAATATTGTATTGTTAATAATTATAAATCATCCAAATAATAAAAATCAAATGAATACGTGAAAAAAATGTAGATTATAATTTTTTATTTAATAATTAATCTTTAAATTGCTTTGTAACAGTACAAGTTTTCGGTTCGGATATTTTTTCATTTAAAAGATATAATGATGAACGTATTTATATGTATTTTTGGTTAAATAAGGTTCATTTGTTTTATTATCATTGGTATTATGAGAATCCTTTCGTATTACAGATATTTGATTCAAAGCAGTATAGTTGTCCATGATTTCGACTACTTATTTGCTATTAATATGGCACAGAAATTAGAAAATTGAACAGTACAATACTTTACTATATTGTACTACTTATAATACTATTATTATATACAACATTTAAAAATATTTATACTCTACATATGAATAGTTTAATAAAAGCTCGTGGTGTTCAAACCAGAAAAAGATGTTTTAATTAACCCGGTTAACCGCCCAAAATAAACCGGGTTTCGGTTTTTTTTAAAACACCTGAAAAACCGGTTAACCGGTTTCGGTTTAAACCGGTTTGGAAGCCCTACTTCTGCCCATTTACGAAGAAATAAAAGAGATCGTTTATGTAAGCAAAAGCACGTACGCCTCGGAAAGTTCACTTCCACGTCAGACCTAACATATACCACAAAGCAACCAGGAAAAACAAGCTTCAACACCGAAAACAGTTCATGTTCACATTTAGTTCACTGCAGGTATCTTTATGCCTCCACAGTCTGCGTTATCATTCAGCATTATAAATTATACAATCGATCCACGTATATGTATCGCTAAAAACAAAGGAACATTAGACCTGACCTCAAATCCAATCGGGTAACTATAGATTGGTTTCAACTAGATATAGAATCAGTATCACACGAAAACAGTTCTTTTATTAATAGGGAATTGTCTAAAAGTAAACTTATCACGAAATTGAATATAATAAACCCACCGCTTTTTCATGTGTCTTTTCAACCACTACTTTCATTGCTTGTTGGCAGAAAATTTCTTGCAAATCCTTTATTTTATACATGCGTAAAAAGAAATTTTACCAGTCATTTAAAACAGAAGAAAAATCATAAAATTTCTCAAGGGTGCTAAACCGACAGAATTGCAATGCTGTCAATCGGATTTAAAATCTTATCTTAACTTGTACCACAACCTTTAAAAAAGCAACAAAAAAACTGCTAGACAATATAAAACTTCTATATGACAAATGGCTGATGAAATGGTGAAGCGCAAGCATTGCTTATATAATCGGGGCCTCTTATCCCGGGATTCCGATCAATTTAACGATCCCGTAATTCCGGGATTGTGTTAGTACTAATCCAAAAATTTTGAGATTTAGACATTTAAAAAAATATTTTTCGCTGGAGCCACTAGCAGTCAAAACCTTTTAAAAGAACGGAGCTACAAAAATGTTGAAACCGTTTACTTTTTTGGAGTACCGAGCTAACGTAGGAGGTCACATTTTTCAATAACAGTATAATTCGTAAATCCCTAGAATTTTGAAGTCAGCTAGCTACCAATTTTTTTATTTACTGATATGTGTAATCAGTTCATTAAATCGATTAATAAAAAATGGTATACTACCGTAGTTATGTTTTTTGTAACATTTAAATACCTGTCTTTATTGATTTAATATCGTCAAGTTTTTTTTTTTTTTTTTAATTTTCATTGGTAATAAGAGACTTTTTTTAGTTCCGTTCAACATGAACATCCATCAAAAGCATTTATTAAGTATAAGTTTGAAAACATTTCCCAATTTTATTGTTGGTGTTGAAGTTAAATATCCAACATGGCAAAGAAATGTTCCTGTTGATATTTAGGTCATGTCTGGATACCATAAATCACTTACTTTATGACCAGCCAGGATATTTCATTACATTTTTGGCTCCACGTATTGTTAATACAAACTTTGTTTGAGTGAGTATTTTGAAATAAATGAACACAAAAAAATACAAACACCAAATTTCATACATTTTTTTCGCTAAACTTATTTGTTAAATTTATTTACGCGATACATCGTTTCCAGAAATTGACGCGTATACAAAAATCACGTAAAAAAACCTTGTTTTTATACGATTTGTTAAATTTGTTTATTAAATCAAAATAATGCACCAAAAAGCATCGAAAATGTATGAATTCTAAAACTTTTCTCTTCAAATTCGCGAAAATGTTTTTTTTTTAAATATTGACCATTAATTAATTTATTTAATATAAAAATTTAATGTGAAACAAATAAACCAAAAATTGTTTTTAATTTAAAATCTTTGAGTTATCTGCTGCTGTCACTGTCGGTTGCAAAATATAATCACTTTTAGGCTGTTCACTGTCTATTAAGGCATTACATTAAAAAAAATACTCATTTAAACTAATTTCAATATTATTTCATATGATCAGAACCTGTTTCGTTCGTGACGATCATTATCAACTGATAAGAGAATATAATATTAGTGTTATTTGTACAAAAAAATACACACTAATAATTTTATTTTGTTCATTTCGAAGTTCTTTTGTTCATTTGGTTATTTTACTCACAAGTAATAAATTAAACCAGCTATAGCTGTTTTTTTGTTACTCCAGTTGACAGTTATATTACTTCAGGATTTAATTGTTTCAATGTTTAGCAAATAACAGATTAGAAGTTAAAATCATGACCTCCAATACAAAAAAAAAAGATATTGTTTTATTTTTTTATTTAACACAAATATTTTCTTTTCTTTTCTTTAGTTTTTTTTCTTATGTAAAAAGCCTGAGGCCTGGAATGTTTATAATGCTCAATAAAATACAAAATTCAAAATGAAGCAAAAATGTGTTTTTAAAAAACATTTCAGTTAATATATTATATCGAAAATATACCTGAATAAATATAATTTATAGGTAGGTAAGTAGGTACACATATCATAGTAATGCTTGTACTAGTGTTGTCGCAATATCCTTGAAACACGATTCTAAATTCTTTCCAAGTATTTATTTATTTTTTATATTGTACTTATTTGCATCTGAAAGTTGCGTTCACTTTATGTGCATTGAAAGATATATTTTTAGAGTCAAGTTTCTTACATTGAGACTACAGTGGGGTACATTAATATCATCGGATATCAATACGTCAATATTATTTTAATCTATTTACTCCAAAGAATTTAAAATTCAGCTGAAAATATGGTAATGTATCTAGTTTCATTTTTTTTGAAAGCTACTTAGAACACTGCGGTTGGAGGAATCAGATTTGTTATGAATGGACTTTTTCCTTATTACTTTAATATTATATTATTATATCAACACTTATGCCTTTTACTTCTGATTGCTCAAAAAGTTACAAGAAGTCGATAAAAAAATATATCCAAATTTTAGTATGGGTATACAATTAATTACTCACGAAAAATAATATTATGCCTACCTTTTAAGTATGCATATGTCATGTCGAGTTTTCGTTTAAGTGATTTTTTTCTGTTTATATAAGTCATTTCAAAATATACATATCATCTTACTTGTCTTATAAACTTATTTAATGCTATTTTTTCTTAAACTCGACATTCTATCTAGTTTCAATGCGTTGAAAAATTGAATAGATGTTTGAAATTTTAAATATTTTAACCCTTCCCTTACTATGCAAAAAAAGCACAAGCTCCTGAGCTGTGTATCTGCTACACATCATATATATATAACACTACTACAGCAGTACTACATATAATTGTCATGATTCACTCCCGTTTGCCTGATGTGTAGCAGATACACAGCTCAGGAGCTTGTGCTTTTTTTGCATAGTAAGGGAAGGGTTAATAATAGCATACAATAGTGTAGTTTTCTTGTTCTTGATACTTGGGAAATCCATGAGGAAATAAATATTTTGTAAGAGATACATCAATATTCATTAGCCTGTTTATAATATTCTATGAATGCCATGTTAGCACTCAATTTATAATTTAGTGTTTTTTTTTTGAAAATTACTGGTCTCGAACCTTCTTTTCTGAGAGGGAAAACGAATGTTTTATTTGAGAAGTTATTAAATCTAATTTCTTTTGTCAGAAGAAAAAAAAAAGACCATACCTGTCACTGACCAACACCCAAATGAAACGCCTTTCACATAAAATCTATATCTCGAACAAGTCACACGCAAAAAAAAACAAAAAATAACCAAATTATGATATTTTATGTGTCTCGACTTTTTGGCATGCCTTTTGACAGTTGGGCACAAAATGAGTTATACGAATATGTACTCCAAATTTGACATTCATTCAAGGGTTTTTCGACTTCAATACTTGCTTTAAAATCAATAAAAAATGTTAATTTAAATTGGCGTATTTTTACCAAATGTAAAATATTTCGTTTTTTATTTGAACAGTAACAAAACTTCAAAAATACAGCATAACTTTGATTGTATGTAATGATGAAAGCGACTTAAGATTGTTATTAAAATATAACTGCTTTGATAGAAAGGTATAAGAAGTTTAAACGTTCATCCTCGTTGAAACAAAAGCTGTTAAATGAGTACAAATACTGTCATCTCTGTAAAACAACTAAAGCACCTTGTTTATTTCAATGTAAATACATTCCCGAAAATACATTATAAATTTATCGCTAAACCAGGAAGAAAAATCGTATTTCCTCGCATCTGTTGCAATATATTTTAACCGTTAGGAGCATGAAAAAAAAAACGTTTTCTCCCTACACCCATGCACTTTCCTCATCTCGCTCTAAAGAAGTCAGTGCATATTATTTGCTGGGAGGACGTTGCCCTCAAAAAATTCTTTCTCTCTTTCACTCGTTGCAGTTTCTTGCGCTGATCTTGGACACCATACTTCCTCAACCAGTCATTTTTTTTATAATCCTTCACCAATAAAACATTATATCCTGTTTACAACACTCATATAAATTAAGAAAGTTTACTCAAATCAATTTATTTAACTTCATATTATAATGACTCGCTACCAACGTAAAATGAATAACAGACAGGTTACAGCGCTCAATCACACTTACATGAGATTTAAAAATCTGTGTTTTTTCACGATTTATCCAACATTTATTTCCGTAATTACAAATATAAAATCGTATTTATGATTGCTGAATACGAAGTTTATCATCAAACCGATTTTTAATTTGTGTAATTAACTAGATATATATTTTATGATAGGATTTGGTGACGAAATATTGTATAAGTTACTTAACTTTTTAAAAAATATTTTTTATTAAATAATTGTGCATTTTTTTTTATTTAAACATAGTAAAAACGATAAAAATATGAAAGCTATTTTTACGTTTGTATTTAATATATGCCTGCTACCAATATGGAGAATACGGCCTCTTGATAGAGGTATCCCAACAGAAAATTATTTGTTACTAGGGTTGCCAGGTGTCCCGGAATTGGAATCGCTGTCCCGTATCACGGATGAGTACTAAATTGTCCCGGAAATTTGAGCAAATCCCGAAAAATGATAAAATTTTGGTATTAACTAAAAAAAATCGAGCTCTGGAGATAATCTAGGAAAAAAGTAGGGTAAGGGATTGAAAATTAATCAATCCCTGATTACAGAAAGGCTTTGGGATTGGATACCCTAATTCCTGAGTTTTTGGATTCGAAAGTAAGCAAATCGGACAAATGTCCCAGATTCAATTGCAAGAAATTTGGCAACCCTATTTTTTACTCGGTTGCTCAACCTCTCCATTTTCAAAGAGAGAAATAGGGATTAAGAAGGTGATTAACTAATCACCTTCGTTATGCTCTGTTGTTGAAAGATTGGAAGGGTGGGATGGCTTTTTAGACATCACAAACATCTATGCCCTTAAACAGAAATCGATAAACTGATTGAACAAATACTGTTTGTACTGAGACACTAGACGCATGTAAAATTATATTTGATATTTTGAGCGAGTAAGCAAAAGACTGAGTGAAGACGCTCTTCGTTCAATATCGTCAGGGTACTAAAGTACTAGCTCTAATTATTGTAAAAATTACTTTCTTACAGTGTTAAAATTGTTTACAATATTCACACTGTTGGCCACGGCTGTTGTATGCATTATTTTTTAGTTGCTTTAAGCTCTCGGGTAAGAGTCTGGGTTTTTGTTGCGTGCTGTAGCCTTTTTTATTTCGTTTTATATTTATTTTTTCTTCCTCTTTCGTTTGAGATGTTATTTTTGCTCGTTGGCAAAACTCTGCCTGCCACAGCAAGAAATGCAGTTGGGTAGGTCGGGATTTAGATTCGCTTTTTAAAACATGAGATGCACTCTTTATCCGATGCAGGCACAATGCATCCAGAGTGCTGCATCTGGGATGCTGTGAGATAATAAGATAGCATTTTTTCAAGGCTATTTATTTTTATTTTTGAAAGAATGCGCCTTACGTTATGTTTCGTTTAATGTGAATGTCAACAACATTTTGAAATGTCGACATTTTTATACTTTTTATTTTAAATTATTAACATGACATGAGTTAGTTATTAATGCCATTTGGTGCATTGTTTTTTCTTTGTCAATATTAATTATAGTTTAAAGAACAGCATTGAAATTTTAATAGTTAATATAAAAAAAAGTTAACACAGACCAGCAGTCAATAACTGATATTGTAATTCAAGAATCACGTTTTTTAAATAAAAAAATTGCAGTTTATTTTTAGTATTCATGTATTATAAATTTTAATAAAAAAACCATTATTCAAGTAATTCTACTGAAATTATAATATTGAGTTGCATATAATAGAGACATCTATTTATTTCTAAAATAATAACTGCAATTTTATGAGTAGAGAGGATGATAACGATGACATAATTTTTGAAGCAATTTTAGTCATCTTTATATCTTGATAAGTCGTTTTATGATAGTATTATATGTTATATAAAAGGAATAAAGAAAATATTATTTTTTTTTGCTTAGAATGATAAGAATTTTTATTAATTAATTAAGTTGAAAAACAATAGTGAATTTAATATAGACCTATGTACAATGACACAATATTTACTTAAGTATTAACGGTTTAAATAAATACCTGCCTGAATTGCTAAGCAAAGAAATTGTTTTTATAAAATATACAGAAAAAATAAAATCAGTTAAAAAATACACAACCATAGAAAAGCAGTAATAAGTTTATAAGTTTACCCTAAATGAATCAAGTGTGGACATTTTTCAAATTTAAATTGACATCATTGTATCTTCCCGTTGAAAAATACTATCATTTTAAGCCAAGAATCTTGTGTTTATGTTAATAGCGAATCATTTCCATTTGTGAATACCTTAGACATTTGAGAATTGGAATGTTAAGAGTGAGAGATGTATTTACTACTGTAAAATTTATATTACTATGTCTTATAAAAAAATAAATATTGAAAACCAGCAGCGAAAGAAAGAAATCTTATATTATTAACTCGATGGCTGCCACAGATAAGATATCTAATTTTTTCGTGCTCAACACTCCAGAGACGAGTTATCTCGTCAATAACTAATTAAATTAAAAGTTGCAAATTATAGCCGGCGTGCTAGGTAATTACTATTAATTATCTACGGCAGTTAAAAGGCTAATAAAATCACTTTTAACTAATTAAAGTAGTTTTGATCTTACCAAAACATGGTCTCTTATTTACTTCACCAACATATTAAGTTACAATACTAAACTGGCTTAAAATATATAATTTATTTAATTAATATTTAATTTGTTTCCTTAATATAATGAACAATAGTTTTTAAATAGTAATATACGGTATTATAATTAATAATTTATGTTTTTAAATTGTACATTTTTGTTACTATGTCTGAGTCTACAAATATAGATACTATGGACCGCTTGTAAAGCATATCTCAACAGAAGCTGTTTAACGAGAACTGCGTGTTGGCTAGTCGCTCAAAAATAGTAATAATAAAAGGATAGGGATACCTAGTCACTCTCACTGTACACCATAACATCAAAGATAGTCATGGAAAACTAATCTATTTATTATTCACTAAAACTGTCTATACGGGATTGTCTATATGTCGCCTGCTGTGGCCCAGTTGGTTAGAGCTTGCTCTACCGATCACGCAAGTCTGTGTTAGATTCCCGGTCAGATCACAGTGAATTTGAGAATTATTCAATTCAAAGTTGTGATCGAAGACTGGGTGTTTGTGATGTCAATTCACATCATTTCTTCCCCTCCCATCTTTTAGATCCTTTAAAAACAGGTGGGTGTAGCAATAGCGATTAGCCAACCACTAGTCCTGTTCTAGCCCTATCCTACTTTCCCTACTACTCACTTTGAAAAAATGAGCGACTGAAAACAGTTCTCGTAGAAAAAACTTCTGTTGGGATACCTCCATTAAGAGACCATATGCTTCACATTGGTAGCGGACATGGATTAAAAAAAAAAAAAACGGGATTCAAACCCGGAAGCACTGCAACCGAAACCGATGACGTTGGCTGGTAGAATGGTATATGTATGTTTAAATGAAAATAATAATGGAATGTTCGTAAAGAATTACATAAAACCGTTTGCAACTTTTTCGCAACGTAGCGATAACTAAAGGTTATCAGTGAAAAAGTTAATTTTTCTCAGTTTTATCTTATGCGCACTAGTGCAAGCTGATATCGTTTGAAAAAAATTACACTAGTGATGGGAAATGTATAAAGTAATTAAAATATATTTACCTGATTTTATTAGTAATATCTGTAAATTCTGCTATAAGAATGATTATATAATTAAATTTGAATCGTTCAAATTATTATTAGGCGTTCAAGTGCACGGATGAACTTGAACTGGAATGCTATGCCGAAAGACGAAACCCGGGTCGTTAGTGACAAAATCTGTGAGAATGTACATAATTTGAACGATTCAAATTTAATATTAAAATTCCACCGAGCATCTTCAGTCGAAATTTTCAATTAGATTATATAATTAGGTGAAAATAACAAACTATTTTATTACTTGAGATTTATTGGATTTATTATTGACAATTGCTCTGGATTAGTGTCATTAAAAGCTATCTTTTAACCAGAGGTGGGCTGAAGGGGGCTCGGAAGGGCTCGTGCTAGCCCCTTGTTAAAATTGACTAAGGCTGGCGAGCCCCTTGTTAATTTAAGAGAAAACAATATTCTCAGATCAAATTAGAATATAACTGTAATTTCTGGTTTATATATAATATAATCTACGACAGCTTCAGGATACATGTAGTTAAGTTTACGGTAAATTGCATATTCTTACATATTATAAGTGTATTAAGTAACAATCGATAGCATATAATTGCATAGGAGTGATACGAAAATTCACTCCTTCCTCAGAAAACCGATAATTGATTAAGAAAGTCCCTTTGTTAACGTATTGGCAGCCCACCGCTGCTTTTAACGGATTTTAGTTTATCAATATGAAAAAAAACATAAAGACTTAATAAAACTAATTGTTCTGTATTATATTATTTTAAAAAATCATTGCACTAATTTCGGGTAGAGTCTGCAAAAAAAAATCCATACACTGCATCATTAATTATCCTTAGAAGCAAATGCGTTCAAATTTGTATGATGTGGTGAAATCCAATAAAGGTCCTATACTGTTTTAAGTAATGACGATGCACTAACATTAGTTTGGTTTTTAAAAAAGTTATGTCTATGATTGTAGAAATCTGAAATTGATCTAAAGCTGATGGGCCACTTTTTTTTACTAGGAGCAACTGAGTGGTCAACGTCGTTGGTTTCGGCAATGTTGGACACGGGATCGAATTCGAGTTCGAACAGATTTTTAAATTGATTTTCAATTGATTTATAGATTTCTGCCATAAGGCATGGATGTATATGACATCGTGAATTCTTTCCCATGCATTCGATACTAAAAACGGTCGTAGTGAGAGCGATTAGCTAACCATTATTCCTGTCCTAGTTCTATCCTTAAATCCCTACTATCTTTGAAAAAAGAGAGGTCGAGCCACTGAATTACAAACAGTTCTTGTAGAAAGACTTCTGTTGAAATAAACTGCATTGGGAGTACATATGCTCTACATTGGTAGCGGACATTAATTAAAAAAAGTCAGTTAATTAAATTATTGACGGAGATTGGCTAATATCGTTTGAAGTTTTTTCAAACGATATTAGTCGTCTTGCAATTATAGTTCCTCGATCGACACATTGGTAATCTTTGCTCAGTTCAATAATCGAGAGATTTAATGATTTTATTTATTCTAATATTTAAGGATTTAAGTGCCTTTAGATATTGTTTTATACTACCTTAATTAGTTTATCATACAGGAAATGAGCTTCCTAAGTCGACTGAAGTAGGACCACCAATTTCAGCTCCCCCTATTGTCATGGAAGTTTTTTATAAAAATATAATTTTACTTTCGAGAACGAATACTATTTGTGTAGATAAATGTGTCATAGCTCTGTTCTTTTGCGTACTTCTGACGGCTTGCTGACGGTTTGCAAACTGTTTTTGAATTAGAATCGAATTGAAAGCTTTTAGATTCTAATTTGAAAACAGTTTGCAAACCGTCAGCAAACCATCAGAAGTACGCAGAAGAACAGACCTATTATGACGTATAAAAAGGGATTGGTAAATGGTAACTATGTTGAGACAAAATAACAATTATAGATGATGGTAATAATATATAGATACTAAAATAATTTGTTTTATAATATATTGGTACCAGTTTATAGGAAATTGAATTTTTTTAATGCTTTTTGATATTTGCTAATAATAACGGTTAATAAAAAATAGTTTCTTTTTCCCATCTCTAGACTCCGAAGGTCTATCTCGAGCCAATTTTTAAAACGAATAGATAAATGCAATTTACCGTATCAAAATTAGACATCTGCAATACATTTGGTATGCAATAATGAAATTTTCTGTTATCCAAACTCACACCGTTGCAGGCGATGTTTGCTTGTATCGAATTTCAGCTTTCGTAAGTTTTTGAATATGCAATGGAAAAGTTTGCATTTTTTCCCCTAGATAAATATAGCATTTTCTATATATTTTATATTCGCAGTTTTATTATTTCGGGACAGTGTAATACATATTTTTTCATCAAACAGACGTGCCGTTAAAAATAAAAACATTTTTTATTTTTTATTTGCTTAAAAAAATATTTGACAACAAATGAAAAAAAAAATGGGGACACTTAACGAAATATGTTTATTTAAAAAATATATATATTTTTATTCTTCTTACTGTTCAATCTTCTACTTTATATGTAATTATTAAAAAATGTGAAATAAAAAATTAAAGTCATCACGTGAGGGAATTTTTCCATGCCGTCCATTTTGATTTACGAAAACATTCTGGGTAAGTCAAAACAGCTGTTATATTATATTTTATTTATTGCGAATTACAATTAAACATCAATTTGTGAATCAGAAATTTTCATTAAAAAAAAAATTAACGCACTCTACCTCTGTTTTCCTCACCGCTATAAATAAAAAGCTTGTTTTTTTAAATATTTAATTTGCGTGAATATAATTAAATTAATACTAAAAGAGGCATTGCTTACATAAATGTGGGAATTAAAAAAAATAATGATCATCTGAGCCATGAATGTACATATTATTTGAAATCATACACATAAATTGAGTTTGCACTTTTTTAATAATAACATAAACCATTAAAAAATGGTACGTGAAATTAGCGAATAAATATTACTTAATAATTTAATAGATCAATTTTTTAGAATGAGAATAAATTGATATATTAACCATAATTTAATTTTCCTATTTAGCCGAGACGTAAACCGTTATCAATTCAACCCCTTTATTGGAGGGTTGCTGATTTCCAAATGTATAGTGCTACTGCATTATTTTTTTTAATAAGGGTTGATAAAACAATTCCATCAAAATTTCATTGAACTTTTTATTATCTTTATAAATCACATCATTATAAATAAAGAATTTTAATTAAGTATATTATATTGTATTTAAAAATGCCAAAATTAAAAAGTTACCTATACTACTAGTTAATAGATGGCAGTAAATAGAATATGTTGATTAATCTAATAAGAATATTGCAAAACCTATTTTTAACTGGCGCTTTATTAGATTTCATATCTAACGAGATTATTGATTCCTCGGATTTTGTTCTGATAAATTATTTTTGTATAATTCTATTTTTTTCACATAATTATTATTTGCATACAATTTATTAAATGTAATGATGCTTTGTTATTTTTTGTATTTCGGTGATTCTATTTAAAATATTAAAATAGGAATCGAGATTTGTTTTCTAAATAAATGGTGAAATAAATGTTTTTTTTTCTATAATATTTAAAAATTATCAATAAATTCTATAAAAATTATTTAATAAAAAAATCTTGAATCTTTTGAAACGCTTTCTTCACTTGGAATATTATATTATTATTAAATTTATTACACTATTCACCGAGCTATCTTATGGTCATGTCAACCGTTTAAGCTTCTCTAGTGTGACAGATATGTTATTGATGCGTCATAATTTACCAGTCAACGTAAAATTAAATTGTATAAAGAGGCTCGTGTCTGAAGAAAGTTTATATTTAATTTGACTCAACTATTTAATTTTAAAATGTGATTTTTTGTAAAAAATATTTCTCCCAAACTGCTAATTGTATTAAAAATAATAATATTTTTCATACTACATTATACAATCATAAAGCCTGCGTACCTCTCACTCATTCATATTTAACGATACTGGCTAATGGCAAACAACTATATAACTTAAGTCTTTACAAATATTGAAAAAAAATACAAGATTAGTGAAACGAATGTTTTCAGATAAATTAAAAAATGTTTAATATCGAACTTTTTATTTCATTAAGTATTAACATAAATTAATGTTTAATTGATGAATGTACATATACTTTCCTAAAATACAAATTTTACTTTCACAATATATAAATGTCACTTAAACGAATTAAAAAAATTATGATTAAAATGATTAATGCAAATAAATTTCTAATTTATTATAAAAAAAGCTTACTTTACTTTAGAAAGGAAATAGTTTTAAAAAATTATCTATAAAGTAATTATTTTTCAAAATAGCTTTTTTCCGATACTCAAAAAGATGTTGGCTGCAAATGTCTAATTTGTATCTATTTTTTTATTAAAATTTGAAAAAATGAAGTTTTTTTAACAACTTATTAATTTAATAAAATATTGAGTCAACTTTAATCACAGGATATATTAAATATTCTGACTTTTGCTAAAAATTATCAAAGAACGTTTTTTGTGACTGACGTAAAAAAAAATCTGCATGAGTTACGTCTTTTTGCCTTTCTACAGTTGATATACAAATAAAATATAGAATTATATTTCAATTTCAAATTCACTTAGTAATTTTCTTTACTATATCGTGAGAAAACGGTTTTTTTTTGTTTTATATATTTTTTATACTTACCATCATTAATTAGTTGATTGTGATTCTTATGATTCCCTAATTGGTATGGAAATTAGTCATTTTAAATATGATAGTTACGTTTATATTTCACAAAAATAAATCCTTTTTATAGTGTGAAAAAATTCTAGTCAAAAAGCGGGCATACGGGTGGCAAAAAGGTGCAAGGTGGTAATGGGGGGAATTTTCAAAATGAAATAAAATTAATTATCCAGCATTGAAAAAAGACATTCTGGATGGAAATGGTCGAAAAAAGAGACACGGTGTTTTATTTGTTGAACCGCTTTAATTAAAATTGTCACGCACAATTTTTACACAACGCAAGGGGAGTGTGGGGTGGGTGAGGCGGAAAAAAGCGAAGACTGGAAAAGAAGAAATCCATTTAGTGGAAACTTTTTAGGGGACACTGGGTAAACAAACTCCATGACCCGAATACAACAAGAAAAGACATTTCTCTTTTTTATCTTTGATCGTAGAAGTAATACAGACAATCAGTTTTAAATAGCGACTTAATGAATTATGGTGACTTGCATGATAGTAAGCAAAGCAGTATAAAATGTTTAAATGTAGAATTAAAAATAAAACATGATTTTTTTAAAATCTATTGAATTTACTTAAAATTTACTTACAATGTTTGAAAAGTAGTTTCAAATTGTGAACATGGCCAATCCAAGTGTTTTGTATTTGAACCCTTAGTGGAGTTTAATGCAATTTTTTTCGGAGTGAGCTAAGATAGAAGAATGGGGCTAGTACAGGACTAGTAATTAGCTAATTGCTCGCACTTTACTAAGTTCTAAGGATTGGATGGGTAACAAAGGAATAGCTACATCCATACTCTATACCTTCGAGAACAACTCCATAAATCAATTGTAACATCAATAATATATAAAACCGGCCCCAATAAAGCTCGCAGCTGAAACGGTCTACGTCGGCCACTTGGCTAAAGACCTGGTGCTAAGTTCACAACATTGATTAATTGTCATACTCTTTTTAGAACTGCAATATATCACCATTAAAATAATATAAGAAAAACATTGCAAAGCTTAAAGGATTGACATTTTTACTTTATTTAAAGAGTATTTTATATTGATATTCAAAAATAAACAAGTATATTTCAATACATAAGTTAAGAAGTGAAGTTATCGTTTGCATTATCCGCTCCCTAATCGGAGTGGAGTACAGTGGGACCCCCAATAACACTACCCCGAATTACGCGCTGGCTTGAAATATTCGCCGCAAATATCTCAATTGAACGGTCGCACTCCGTTGTCTTTGCTACGAGACGGTTGTCTGTGCGATACATACAGTCAAATGTTGGCTAGCGTCTGTGTATTCAAAACTTGCCAGGCTATACACGTATAGCCAGGCGACTGTCTAAGTGTTGGATTTTGGCGCGTTTTCTATTTTATTACTTAGTAACTAAATATTTCATCCATATTTTTTTTTGCAAAACTAAGGGAAATTCCTAATTTTGTATGAGATTCACTCCTCCAATTACACTACCCCCAATTACACGGTCCTGACTTTAGTGTAAACGGAGGTTTTACTGTATATGTAATAATCTTATCGTTTGCCGTTACGTAATGTCAGTTGCAGCAGCTCTGATGAGTAGATCTTATAGATGCACGCTTGTTTTTTTTCCAAGAGTAATGAATTCAACCAATTGTAATAAGAGGATCTTCTATTTGGTGGATTGCATATTACACTATTGTAATGTGTATGTATCAACTGAGACTTACTTCACTTTTACAATACGTGTAGAATATTACAACGCATCAAACTTTTTTTTCTAAAATACCGCTTGGCTCACTTTACCTTTGATGGGCACAATTTATTCAATCATAGTATTTTTCATTTAAATTTTTGGTAATGTCCGGCAATGTTTATGATATGCTAATTGATAATAAAAAAGCATTTATTTTGTCATATCTTTGACCAAGAATGTAAATATCAAATTTATACAATCATAGTATCGGTAAAGCAAAATTTCTTTGTGAATCGGAATATGTACTGATTATTTATCTTATAATTGTAATATGTTGTTGTTAAGCTAGCTTAAGAATTTTTAAAAAACTACAGTTTCCTCTAACATATGAGGCATATAAAAACAAATTCCAAATCATTTGATTCATGTACCACAAAGAAGATTTATATTGCTATTTTTTTATATATACTGGAGTTTTTATTTGCCTCAAATTAAAATTATTTTGTCTCCTTGTTCTCTTAAACCATGCTTGCTTATAATATGGAACTTGTCTTATTATAAACCTAATATTGCATAATAGTTATAAAATAATAAACTATAGTCAGTAAATCATCCTAACTCCTTTTAAAAACAGACATGAATAATTGCCTAAGATAATGATAACTGAAAATTTTTATTTAACTGATTTAAAACGTTGATTATAAATAGAGAAAATTATAGGAAAAATTAAAATTTTCGCTTACTTTTAAATACTATTTGAATTAGATTTAATTTTGTATGTGATCAAAAACATTCCCTTCTAGAACTTTGTAATAAGTATCCAATAAAAAAAAATCATTGTACTATAGATAAGTCTAAAATCATAAAGTATTTGAATGTAGCACATTTAACGTGTTCAATCAAAAATTTACTTCCTGATATATCTACCCCTTTATCTAACGGATGACAAAACTTCCAAATGACAAAAGACTTGGGGCCAACAAAGAAAAGACACAGTAGTTTAAAAAAATATGAATATGATTAATAACTGTAAAAAAAATACGTAAGCAATTAGACAATAGAATTTCTATTCCCTAGCAGATGTTTTCAAGACCAGGTACGCGGACCACGTGACCATAATGGGGTCAGACAATAGGCTATTTTTTTTATTTCGGGTTTTAACTGAAAGGGTCATCGTACAATGGGGTCAAAAATTGGGACGCATTTCGAATTGCGATTACGCGTGGCAAAAAATGAATGTAGGTCTTGCTCAGAAAAGACTTCATAAATATTGCAATTGTATTTGATTTATAATATTTTATGTTCGACGTTGACATATATAAAATATGATAACGAATCTATCGTGCAGTGCGAATATTTTTGTTTAACTATTGAGAACTTCATGTTGTATTGAAAGCACTCAATAAGGTTGTTCTGAAGATGTTCTGGTGAAAAATTCAGAACAGAGACAATATGCTCTGGCTATATAATAGATAGATTAGGAGACGTTATTCTAATACAATATCATCAAGCTTTTAGTAGATGAAATGTAAGATTGCTTAGATTCAATAAACAGTGCTGTATATGTATGAAAATTCACTTATTTTCCAAATCCTATTCGTAGCACAATAATGAGGTTCTCACTTAATTATAGTATCAAATAGGACATAAAATAAACTTACCATTTACCACTACTAAGAAATCTAATGGGTCGAAATATTTTTTTTGTTGATAGTTACTTACAAATACTTTGAGGCTCGTATGCTTAATTTGAAATATATCTTTCTTATTTATTTCAAATAAAATAGCTTATTTAACCTTTAATATTGTTGATAAATTCGGCGGTAGTTTTATAAAAAAATATTTGTTTATTTTGGTTATAGATAATATATAAATTCTTTTAAAATTTGAAAATTACCGTTTCTTCATGTACATAAAAACTTTGTATATTCTAGTCAACTAGTGCATCACTTAACAATTCCCAAAATAGCTATTTTATTAATATGCTCGCATTTTTTCGATATTTTTTTTGCTAAATTAAGAAATTAGTTTTTTAATCACATAAATGCGTGATTAAGGATAAATTGATCATTTAAATAATGATAAAAAAATATATAATAAAATATTTAATATTTTATTGGTGGTAAAAAAATATTTTTAAAACCTTTTGATGATGATAATGGTGTTTAATAAGTTGGTGTAAATTTGTAATGTTAAAAACTAGGTAAATATTAATTTTCATACTAATATCCTTACATAAAATTACGGTAAGTATAATATTGATATAAATTTTTAACATTACACAAACGAAACTTTAATTTAAGCGATACCTATCAAAGCTATTTGTTTCCCTAATTTATTCTAAACTGACGAAGGATCGAGTAATCACTAAAAAATCTGCTAATATTATATTCTAAGACACTAGATTTTTTTAAGGGTCATGACTCATGGTCATAATTTTATTATAACTCTTGTTATCACAATCTATTTTCTAAAAAAAACATATGACATAAATTGGAAATCACAATATTTTACAAAAATGCACTGAATAAAATGAAAGGCATTTTTTCTGTCAACATAATCTTTATTTTTTTTTTTTTTTGTATATTTTTTTTCCATATCCGCTCCCTATGCGGAGCATATGGTCACCACGAAGTTCCTCCATGACTCTCTATCTCCAGCCAGTCTCCTTGCTTCCTCCCAGGTCATCCCAGCGTCCCGCAACTCCGCTGAGTACATCCTGAGAATGGTCATCAGTGGCCTTCCACGACGCCGGTACCCATCCGGTTGGAAGAACAGACAGGCAGGGTTCAGGCTCTCTTGAGGCATCCTTAACACGTGTCCAAGCCAGGACCACCGCCGCTTCTTTATTTTGGACGTAATTAGAGGCTGGTTAGTCCGCTCTCTAATCTCCGTATTCCTGACAAAGTCAGACCATTTCACTCCAAGCATTCGCCGCAGGCATCTGTTTTCGAAACACAGTATACGGTTACTCTGCGCTTTCGTAAGGTGCCATGATTCGCAACCGTAAAGCAGCACTGTCAAGATACATGCGTTGAACAGGAGGCACTTGGTTCTGACCGAGTACAGCCGTGAATCCCAGACTTTCCGCATTGAGTTAAAGGTTGCTCCAGCTATCCCTAATCGGATCGCGAGCTCTTTACACGGATTGCCATCCCCCGTGATGTGTACCCCCAAGTACCTGAAACCGTCGACTCTTTCGATGTTTTGACCGGCGCTCGTCAAAGGGTAGTGTGGGTCCGGACAGGCACTGTTGCAGAGTACATTGGTTTTACTCGCATTGATTTTAAGACCGATGCGATACGAGTTGCTCTGCAGTTTATCCATTGTATCTTGAATACCCTCGACAGATTTGTCAAATATAACAGCGTCGTCTGCATACTCGAGGTCGCATAGCTTTAGATTGGGGGCAACGGTCACACCTCGGTCAGGTGGAATTGACTTCCTCAGAATGAAGTCGAAGATTATAATGAACAGGAACGGAGCTAAGACGCAGCCCTGTCTGACCCCGGTTGAGACCCCAAACCATTCAGTGGTTATATCACCGATTCTTATGCAGCATTCGCTCCCCTCGTGCAAGCATTTGATGATGGCAACAATCTTGGTTGGGATTCCGTACAATTTTAATATGTTCCATATAGAGGACCGGTGCGGACTATCAAAGGCCTTCTCGTAGTCTACAAAGCAACATGCCAGCGAGCTGTTGTATTCGTTGCTTTGCTGAAGAAGGCACCTAAGATTGTGTATTTGGTCCGCGCAGGATCGGCCAGGTAAGAACCCGGCCTGATTTTCCCTGAGGATATTCATAATTGGAATCCTTATTCTCGCCAATACTATATGTGCCAGAACCTTGCCAGGCACGCTGAGCAGCGTTATGCCACGGTAATTGTCACAGCACAGTGGGTCACCTTTTTTGTGGATTGTGACTACCTCGCCATTAACCCAGTCCCTCGGACAGCGCTCTTGCGCCCACACCATACTAAGGAGCTGGTGCAGGGGGTGCATAAGCGCCTCCAGGCCGTACTTTAGGAGCTCTGGATGTATACCATCCATGCCTGGCGCCTTCCCGTTTTTTAAGCGCCGCACAGCCGAGGAAATCTCAGCATGTGTCGGCGCATAGTCAGGAATGTTTAACGCTCGAGGAATTTCCGTAATTGTGGCTTCATTGGGTATATCAAATGGGTCCGAGGGAGGGGGGCGGTTAAGCACCCCGCAGAAATGATCTCTCCAGATCTTTTTGACACGCTCTACGTTCGATTCTATTTTTCCGCTGGGACTACGGATAGGCCCCGCGGTTGGTATCCGTCTGCCGCAAATTTCACGTGTAATTTTGTAAAGTCTCCTTGTGTCATTCCTACGTGATGCCGCCTCTGCTGCTTCAATTTTCTTGTCCAGGAATCGGCGTTTATCGAGTCGCACAGACTTTTTGACTACCTTATCCTGGAGTTGATAGTTATTCCGACGTTCCTCGACTCGATTTGGGTTTGTTTCACTGTCCCTCAGTGCTTTACGCCGGGCTCTCTCTTCAATATTTTTCCACGTATTGTCAGACATCCACTTTGGCTGGGTACTTTTTCTGACTCCAAGCACCCCATGTGCGGCTGACGCGACTGCATTCTTTATGCTGGACCATTCTAATTCAATGGGGTCGCGGCGTGGACTTTGCCGGTCATTAGCACAGTCGACGATGTTCTTTCTCATTAAATTTGTTGAAATACATAATTTGTTTTATAATTTAAGAAGAATATGTTCATCATTCAATCATATTATTTCAGTTATTATAGTGAAGAAACACACCCTTTGTCAAAAAAGAAAATATATTATCGCCAATAAGAATGTATATTATCGCTTTTTTTACTACCCTCCGATAGAGGTGCAAAACAACAAATATATTAAAATAAATCCACTTTTTCTGATAGATACAATATTGATATAAAATAAACTAGGATTAATATATATATATTAAACAAAACCAGGAATATTTATCATCTGTATATACAATGATTGGAAATAAAACCTTTTTCTGAATCAAATATGCGTAAATAGTACATTAAATCAAAACCGTATTTCACATTATACAGTATATATTTAATGTATATTAAGATTAATTAATTCAACCTTTTTACTCTTTTTTTATCCAAAATAACAAACTTTTGTGTAGATGTTTTACGTTTAAAAAAACGAAATGACTATTTCTTTGTTATAAAATTTAAAAAACATTTGAATGGAACAAACTGACTATGACAACACATCTACCCATATTCTAGGTTATATTTAAAAATATGTTCTTTTTATTTGACTAGTTGCATATATTTTTTTGATTAAATTGAAATTAAAAATATAAAATAATACAAAAAAACTATTTTTTATTTGTGATATAAAATAATATTCAGAATTTGTATGTATTGAAGTAGTATTTATGTTAGAGAAATAAGTATATGCGTTCTAAATATCCTCCCCTTTAAAAAAAACTTAATTCAACCCCAAACAAAAGTATTATAGGCGGTCTTAAAAGAAAAATTCCACCCCCTCTCTTTAGGAAAAATACAAAGTTCAGAAAAAAATATAACGTTCGAGGGCGTACCTTTTTTATAAACAAGCATAAGAAAGAGAAAAAAGTATTTAAAAGTGTGAGTGCGAATGAGATAAAACATTGATATACGTGCTTATGGAAAAAAAAGCCAAAGAAAAAAATCTGCAAGGGTTGGCCTATTCTTTCCAATTGATATTATTTAATGATATCGTATGGGGAAAAAATGTATTCGCATATTTGTCTCTCTCTAGCACCCCTTTATTCAACCCTCAGTCAAGCTAAGGCGAATGTGTTAAAAAGAGACAGGCTATTGTCAAGCGCGGTTGCTTTTTAGATAAGTGGAAGGGGAATGTAGAGCAACAAGACAAAAATGTAAAAAGATATTTTTGTTTGCACTCAAAAAAAAAAATCAATATTGCAATAACCGATCCAAATAAGCTATTTCTTTTATATCGGAAATATAATATTTTATATTTTATAAAAATATGTATCTTATCACTCAAATATTTTAAATTCCATAAATCAAACTAGAGTTATAAAAAAACTTAAAACAACAGAAGGTCTGTTACAACACAATAACATCACAGTACAAATTAATCCTTAAAAAATATTAAGAAATTATGAGTTATTGTTGTCAATAATTTAAAATAAATAAGTTTCGTTTTTTTTTTTGAAATTCGACTATCTTGGGTTAAAAATATTTTTTTTTGACAATCAAATATATTCACTAATATTTTTTTGGGAATGCTTATTGAAAAAATATGTCATTACTTCACTGGTATTTCTGGTAAAAAAGTTGTACATTTTACAAAAACTAAATTTCGAGAATATATATTTTTTAAAAAATATAATAAATAAACTTTTTTGAATTTATATTTCAAAACAAAAAAAAAATTAAAAAAAACACTTTTCTATGGAAGCTTCATATGCGTATATGTTAAAAAGTAGGCACATAAGTGTGATCATTCGAAAGACGCCGATCAATGGCCTCATGCATACGCTTATGCGTTGCCGACCGTCCGCGGTCAGAACCTTGCAGTGGAGTGAGCCTCTACGCCGAAAAAGGGTCCATCTCAAGCGGCGAAGAAAAGCAATGGCATTTTTCCTCGGCGTAGCCGGGCTAAGGGGGGTGAGTTTCGTACGCAGGCGCCGTAGACGGGGCGCCAAGTCCTTCGACGTCTAAGAGGCGTCGCTTTGCGCGCGGGAAAAAACCGCGGTACGCGTCGCTTCGTCCCTGTCTAGCGGGTGCACCCCTCGCTCCCCCGCGGCATCTTACATCACGGTACAGTGGCATGACGGTAGTGCGCCAAGACGTCGGCGTCTCTAGACGTCTCCTCGCGATCCACGGCATCTTAGACACCCCGTCTCTCTCCGAAAACGACGCTCTCGCTTGTCGTGGACGTGTACCGCCAAGTTTTCCGGCCTAAGAAGTTAGTCGACGTCGAAACAGCCCACGAAGAAGGTGCGTCGTCTTTTCCGCTCACTTTGGAGTCGCGCAACGCGGAAAAACACTTTGCTCCTTGAGGCTTTCATTTCGAACAACACAATTCGCGCCAAATAATTTCCCAAGATTTTCTAAGATTTCTTGAGATTTCAATTTTCTTAATCATTAAGAAAACTTTTAAAACAATTTCCTTTTATTACTAAATATATAAAAAAATATTATTATCTTTTTCAAAGAATTTATAGTGGAATATTTAAGTGAACTTTTGGAGAAAATATGCAAATAAACCAAGTGAAGTTTTTAAAAATAAAAATTGTTATATAAAACACTTTTGAACGTCATAATTTTTTTATATTCAACAACAAAATTCTCACTCGCACATTTTGGTCAATAGAAACGATTATTAATAAAATTCTTAAGATAATTTTGAAACAAAATTAATGTTATCTTTTATTTTTAATTTGAAAAAATATCGAATACAAAACATATTTTTAACAGTTCAATAAATAAATTAATCCATATCTTTACCGGAAAATAAAATATAGTGACAGATATTTCAACATTTGTTATATGTTTTCTAATGGTGGCTTAAAAAAAACATTTTATTCATTTACGTGATACTTAAAAATGTGATTTATTTAAGTTTTGTGACACTGACTAAAATTTTGTTTTGACAGAATGAAAAAAATTGCACTTTTTACAAATTCTTTTTAAAATGTTATTTTTGATAAACTGTTTGTAATAATAGTTTTACTGTCAAATTTATGTGATAATTTAATTTTTGCTTCTATTTCGTTTTTATCATAAAATTTCGAAGGATAGTCTTTGTTGTTAACAAGCCTGAATGAAAATTCGCAGCACTTAGAAAATTTACCGAACATTTCACAAAATCTGATTGCAAAAATATTTTTGAGTTCTCGTAGCACCATTTTGTTTATAAACAATACATTATTTAAACATTGAACATTCGATCGAGTCAGAGTGGAGTTTCTAACTGTTAAACGGACAACCCATGTCCTATGACGATACAATCCAAACGTGAGAATGTATGGGTGCTACGAGGCTAGCGTCTACGCGCACGAGTGAGTGTGCTTTCCGTTGGATGTGTTGGTTTCCACACACGTGTTCCTTGTCCGGTCTTTTGAGTGTATTAATGTGGGCTGGACATGTGATTATACATACCTACTAATATGAGGCCACATATGACCGTGACATATGTTTAACACAATGACTGATTTTATTTTCTATTGCAATGGATGCATTTTTGATAAAAGCTCATTGCTTGTTAAAAACAATCCTATGACTATAAATAATGAAATAACGTTTTTTTTTTTGTTTTTTGAAAATGACTTTTGATATATTTAAAAACGTTTGTTTATTTAATCGTGTCTTCCTCTTAAAACAAAAGCATACACGCGGCATAGATACTACTTTTGTTTTCGTTATGAATAAAATATATGTTTATACAACAATTTGTTATTACTTACTATATGATATTAAAACGAGTGATAAAAAATTAGTAAAATATTCGGGGATATCAATTATATGCGGAACATATAAATCATTTTTCAACTTTATACCTATCCTTAATAATAAATAATATAATAGTTCTCTCGGCAAAAAAATAAAACTCTTTCAGAATAAAATATAAATTAAAAATTATTTCAACTCTATTTTGATAAAGAAATATTTTTAAAATAACCTTTTTTTTAATGACTATCTTTTGACGAAGTAAATTATACTGCATGGAATGAAAAAAACATTCGCATATTTTCTTCAAAATATCACAGTTCTTTTATTTGTTAAGTTTTACAAAACTTGAAGAAATTAATTTGACAAAATAATAAATATTAGTCGCAAAAGTGAAGTGTTTTTCGTTTTATGAAAAATTATTCAAGTAAACGGCAAACTTCAATATTCTAATAACATATTTTATCTTTGTTTCAGGTTAACTAGGATTTGAGAATAGATCAAGCTAGACCACAAAACCAAGATAATATCAACAGAACATAAATTGAACAAAACAAG
Organism: Himalopsyche anomala; assembly: GCA_031772345.1. Taxonomy (NCBI): domain Eukaryota; kingdom Metazoa; phylum Arthropoda; class Insecta; order Trichoptera; family Rhyacophilidae; genus Himalopsyche; species Himalopsyche anomala. The sequence continues at coordinate 31,363,347 of CM062823.1, forward strand.
ATTGTTTTTTGAAAAAAACTACACTGAAAAATACAACAAATAAAAACCATCACAGTGCATCTACGATTTCTGAAAAGAGAATTTTATTCTCTTCAAAAAAAATAATTATTGTGTTCAATATTCACTAAATTTTAACGTTGTGATCAGCAAGCAACTAAAGTGATTTTTAAAAGTGACAAAAAGACCAACTTTGCGATTATTAATATCAATTTTAATAAACTTGTGGAAACTCATAAAGTGTATTCATTTTTTTGTGCAATAATAAATAAAAAGGTGAAAACCATAACTTATTATAAAATTATCAATTTGGTATAAAATCAAAATTTATTCAAATGTTTCTTTAATTTTAAAAGAATATTTAAAACATAGAGAAATCAATTTGCATGTTGCGACGGCAACTCGCGAATCAAGAAATTGAGCGCAAAGCATTCTTGTGACAGTTCTTTTTTGATAAACGTACACGCATAATAAAAATCAGCCAGGACAATTAAAAGACTTTGTTAAAAAAACTTTATGAAATCAATTTTGTGAAAATATTCCTCAAAAAATTCGAAGTGGCGGAAACAAATCAAACGGAAGAAACATCCGAAGAGGCGTCGAGAATTAACTATAAACGCCTGTACGATCAATTATCAAGCCTGGATTTCTCAAAGTTCAGTCAGGACTATCAGAGCCACACGGCATTTCCGAGGCTCCTAAACCAACCACCTGACGCTGCGTCATCGCATAATCCTCTGAATAGAATATTCAACCCACCTCCTGAAGAACCACCTGGGTCCAACCCTCTGGCCAGACTATTGGGGCAGAGTCCAGACAATTTTGCAGGACAGAATCCACTACAAAGACTGTTCGCGCAAAACGCGGAGTTTCTGAACGGCACAGGGTTTCACAACCATCATCAGAGACCGGTCAGTAGAGAGAGCCACGGGGAGCGCAAGTCTCCAAAACAGGAATTTAAGCCTCAGACCCCTGACGCCAGACAGCAAGGGTCGCAGCCACAGCAGCAGGAAAATCTGCCGCTGTGTCTGCAGACGGCCGTCAAAATTTTCCTCAACGCGGACATCTTGGCGCCGGCCAAAGTGGAGGAAGAAAGCTTCGTCGCCAACTGGTTGCAGAACTCGTTCAAGATCACGGCAGCGGCAGAAGGCGGGGGCGGGGGACAGAGCGGTGCGGGGGCGGGGGCGGGCCACAGTGCCCTGGACCTCCGCGCCGCGCCGCTCTCCCTGCAGATCCCTAATCTAAACAATATGACGGGAGACGTGCAGCATCAGCGTCAATTCAAGCCGAGCCCTGAATTCTGGCAACACAGCAGAGGACACTCACCTGGCGCTCAAGATATGGTCACACCTAATCAGCAGCTGACTCCCCAGCAGCAACACACGCCTAACCAGCAACAACACACTCCAAACCAGCAGCAACACACACCAAACCAACAACAGCAAATACCGGGTGGCCAGCAGCAGTTAACGCCTAATCAACAACAACAATTGACACCTAATCAGCAACAGTTACCGAGTGGTCAGCAACAGATGACTCCTAGCCAACAGCAACATACACCACAACAACAGCTTACACCAAGTCAGCAGCAGCAGCACCAGCAGCAGTTAGTACAGGGGCAGCAGCAGTTGTCGTCTGGCCAAATGACTCCTGGTGCCGGTGCCATGTCGCAAATGCTGTCAGCGCCTCCAGACCATAAGATCATGACTGAAAAGCTGGTAAATGAATTACAGGTCAGTAAACCATTTTAATTATATGTCCAGCACATTTAACTGCCTTTATTGCTGTGCCTGAATTTTCTTTCTATATGTTGCTTATATTTATGTAATTGTTATCTTATTGTCTGCATCTGTTTGCTTAACTTTAACGTGATGCCTTGAAACAATCATTCTAATTATTTGTAAGCAATTAATAAATACACAAAATTTTACAAATCATGATACAAAAAATATTTTCGTTAACCATGTATTCATCATCGATTAGATTGTTGCAACGTAATTGATTATTTTCAATAGTTGAGCGTATAATAAAACTTATTCTGATAAAGTTAAATAATTACTTAATTTTAACTTATGCACAATAGAAATATTAATAAATCTGTCGGTTTTTTGTAAATCATTAGTTTTATGAAAGACATAAATTGACGTTGTTGTTTTAAAAATTGTGCTAAATTAACATAAAAATTCAGTTGGAAAATTTCAAATGCTTCTCTGCTTTCGTAGAGAAATACAATACAAGTTATCGATAAGGAAAATTCTATTGCGTTAAAAAAATGTTTAATATTTGCATAACTATAAGAATTGCATAAAACTAACTATCAGTTAAATTATTAAAAGGAAAAACGATAAAAATTATCAAAGTTGTGATAAAAAGCCAAACAGGAAAAGGTTTCTTGCGGTTAGAAATACTTTATAAATATTTTTCATATATGAAAAAAACGCATTACTGTGTGATAATAGTACAATAAAATTGATTAATATTGCATAATGAATAATATGCCAGATAATGTTTATATATTCACCTATGTTGTTGACATGACTTTAAACTGATATTAAAACCAATTTAACATTTGCTTCCTACAACAATTACAAATAATAGTTAAATTACAAACTATTTTAAATGGCGCATTTTTAGAAACAGTAACCAAATGATACAAAGACAAAATTCATTCTAGTACAAAATAAAAAAATGGATAATAATGATTGTAAAAAAACTGACAGTAAGTATTTGTGATAATAATTTACAGAGGAATTGGTTTGAGGTTGTAACAATTGGTTTGATCAATACATAATTGATAATAGTAAAACCAAACTTAATCTCAAACTTAATCTTAATTTCAATCTGAAATGCTCGTTGAATCATTCAAAAAAATATGCATCGGTTTATATTATGACATATATTAAGTGTTATCCGAATCAAATTTATTGATAGAGGTTTGAAACCTTGCTGAACGAAAATGGGGTGGGGATAATACCACCCTTGCGACATCTATCGGAGAATAGACTTACTCATAGGGGGTTGGTAAAAATTTTCATTTCCTGATTAATTTGAATAAAAATATTTTATTATTACTTTAAGTTAATTAAAGAACAAAACCATTATAAAATAATTATTTTATACATATAAATTTATTTACAGCTTTTCAATACACCACTGACAAATTATTTTTTTTACTACATTTCTATGAACCAAACTACTGAAACTTTTTTATAGCCACTCTATCGCTTGAAATACATAGCAAATTCTTATCACTGGTATAAAATCCTTTACTCAACTGTTATTATTCATTATCACTGACATCTTCAAAAATAAGACAGTTAGAAAAAACACACTTTTTTATTTCATAGTATTTACCTTAATCTATACAGAATATGTATATATAATATACTAAAGTCAAGAAAACTCTTTAAGCATAAAAGCACTGTGAGTTTACACTCACATTTTTTTTTTTGATTACTCATCAAGTTAGAAATTAAAGTTAGGTCATAATTAAGTATTTATATTTAAATTTAATCACACACCATTCACATCACATTTAATTATATCAGGTATGTCAGGTATTATCTTTTATAACTGAACATAAACAAAATTGTCCAACACAAAACAGATAACTCACTTTTTGCAACGCTTCAACACGAAAATCAGCTGATAAAAAGTTCGATCAAAATCCAATCCGTGGTCTCTACTTGGCAAAGTTTGCCTAAGCACTAGTTGACCCTTCATACGGGTCTTTTAGAATACCTTGTGCCCAAATCTCAACACAGATGGCCAGAGGCGACGGAACTGGATCCCAGGTACGAACAAAAGAGAGCGGGAAATATTTTTAGACCCTAAAAAAGATACGCAGTATATCCGGTTTCTTTCAACGGACCTTTACAAAGAAGAAGACCAAAAAAAAGTTGTTAAAAATACTTTGGATGCGATAACCTTTGGAGGGTTGATTGAAGCAAAGGTGAATCTTCGAAAAAAATACCCCTTTTCGAAGTTATTAATGAATGCTAGGGTCGATAATGCATACAGCTAAAATTAGAATGTAAACAATGTACATTTCATCATCAGTAAACAAAATTGTAGAGATCAAACAAATGTTTTCAATTTAAGATTTCGACTAAATGTGCTTGGTGGAATTTCAATATTTAATTTAAATCGTTTAAATTATGTACATTCACATAAGTTTTATCACTAACGACCGGTTTTCGCATTTCGACATCTTCAAGCGTTCAAGTACACGGATGAAATTGAACGGACTTGAAATTTTTCAATGTGAAAATCCTTAAAATCAGTTACGTGTCAAAAATCAAGCGTAAATAACATATAATTTAAATTCTTTTTTTTTTAAATTGCAGTTCGTTCATTTAACGTTTTTAGTATTAAAATATTTTTCTTAAATTTTTTCCGCTTTGTATTTATTTCATTCTTAAATTGTAAAATCGGAATAAATAATATGTCAAAAACAACTATTCTAGTTGGATGGACTATCCATATCCACCATTCTAGACGGACTGTCTAGAATGGTGAAGTGAAAAATTCTACTGAGCCTTGCACAAATAAATTTAAAAATTCTCATTCCATATCATTCAAATGTCTGCACACTTTACTCAAAGAGAAAATATACATAATTTTTGACATCGCATGAGGGATTTCAATACCGTATTTAATTCGTTTTTGTCACTATTGACCCGAGTTTCACCTTTGCATTTTCAGACATACATATTCACAGATTAACTACAATATATAAACGTAAAAAAATAACAATTCAAATTACATATATGATTTAGTAAACATATAAAAATCGATGTTAAATATCTATGTTATTGATATTGTCTAATTTTATTGGATAATATGAACACATAAATTATCTGTCAAGAAAAAAATATTTCGCCTGCTGTTTGTTCAATCGGCCAATGTCGTTGGAATTGGTTAAGAAGGTCACGGGTTCGAATACAAGTACTAACAGTTTTATAAAATTATTTTTAAATCGATTTTAGTCCGAAGGCATATGTATATGATGTCTTGATTTAACCCCCGACCACCTATTCTATTCTTAAAACATGATCCACAATAGGAGCGGATATGGTGAAAAAAAATCAATCCATAAAGTAATAATCTTGTTGTAAGCCACCTTCTCACGGATGCGTCTATATGAATAAAGTATTAATAATTTATAATCTAATTTTGAAAAAGTTCAGAGTTACATATACGTATTTACCTCCGCTACTTTTGATGGTTCTAATAATTTCCCATAACGACGTAGACTCGGTTCAATCAAGTCACCACAAGGGTGACAAATAAACCTGTTTTCGGAATTGTCAGTTTACACATATAGAAAAAAATAAAATTGCAAAGTTCCCATGTAACGCAATCAAGGTAGATAAAAAATAAACAAAAGGCAACAAGAATCTCACCCCTTCCGGTCGGCTTTATTGTAGCGGCAATGTTTGTTTAATAATTTAAAACAAAAAAAAGTCGGCACTTCAACTTACTGCTTAAAGGGTTATGTCAGTGCTTTCAAAGCTTTAAACAAAATTTTAAATAGATTCCTTACTACTATTGCATAAATACAATTTTTACTCTTCTATGGAATATTTTGACATTATAATCACATTAAATATTAGCAAAGAATGTTTGTAATTTATAAGCTCTGATATATCTTTCGTAGTGGGTAAGAATATAAAGACGGAACTAAGAAACGACTTGTAATTGACTAATCGCTCTTTTTAAGCTACGTTTATGGGTGTGATAAAAGTTGAGTGAAGGTATGCACACGTCTCTTACGTTCATGTAAAAATAAATACATTGATTGAAAAATTAATGCATCAGATTGTACGTTTTGGGACTCGAATCAATACCATTGAATAAAATAAGACGAAGTCTAAGTGTGTTGACCACTCGACTATATGAGTGGTTTATTTGTCAACCGTGAAGTAATTTTATATATATATAACAAAGAATAAAATTAAAATAGTTTAAGAAAATAAATTTAATAATAGATATTAAAATATAATTTTGTTTGAGTATAAAGAAGCAGTATTTTAAATTAAACAATCATTTTTATTTTCACCTATACTCTATATATTGATATAAGAGTATCGCAATATCTAAATGGATAAAGGAATTACATTATTTATTTTATTAAAGTATCAAGTCCAGTTTTAGAACCCCTGATATATTCCGCACCGGTATAGAACGGTTGACGAATCTAATAATAGGTAAGTATTTCGACGCATCTAGTTTGATATGTATTTTTTTCAATTTTCTTTGTCAACTTTAAAATAAAGGGGTAACAACTTTGAAACAATACAATGTCAACGAGACCTGATTCTCATGCTATTTTTCTGCATCAATTATAATTACTTCTATTCAGTTATGTTATTTTAAAATTATTCTAATTCTTTGCACATACATCTCGGAGATATGGAAGTCAAATCATTACAAAAAAGATTATTTTTGTATCTCCGTTTTAAACTCGATGAGAATTTTATTGTAATTCACTCGAGATATACTCGAGGTAAATCAACATCACAAACACCAATGTCTTTGATCTCAAATTTAAATTGAAAAATCTGAATTTGACATTGAACTTACCGGGAATCGAGCCCAGACCCACCTGGTCGGTAGAACAAGCTTTAACCAATTAGACCACAGCGGGCGATAAAGTCGAGATACCTCCATTAAGATGACATATGTTCCACACTAGGAGCGGACATCGATTAAAAAAGAAGACTTTAATTGGTATATCAGAACACAGTACAGAGCTGGGAAAATTTTACGCACAAAAACTCTTGGTAATTAAAAAATATATCTTCATTCAAATCGCACATATTGTTGATAATATTCATGGCAATTTTGAGTTTTTATAACGTAACAGTGACGATTTCAGGAAATATAGTAACGTTGCATTGCCACTGATAGATAAAATAACAAAATAGTCTACAACTACTTTACGGGCCAAAAAATCTTAAAATTGATGTAAAAACAACGACATTGCAGTGCTACATAATTATTGAATGTTATATTGAATTATTATTGCATTAAATAATATTTATTTATGCATATGCTTTTAAATCCTTCACCCTTTGAAATCAGATAAACAATGCAATTCGTTTGAAGCAAATCATACACACGCGAATAATAGTTCTCATCTATTCAATACCTACAATTTAAATTGCATGCGAAAAAAATCGGAAATCCTATTTTTTTTACAATTTTCAAGTGATTGTTTTCAAAACAGGTTTTCAACGTAGTAACATTTGTCGCGCTGCGGAAGGATTTTTTTCATAAAATTAATAACAGCTTTAAAATTTAAGTGCGGAACAGTTAGCTCTTGTGTAGTTGATTATTTTTTAAAGGGAGTTTTTTTTTTTTAAATTTTAGATGTCAACACTTTCAAAGCCATCAGAATGAACGGTGATTAAAAATAGCACAGTAAATAGACATTTACTTTCAAGGATATTCAATAATTATGATTATTTAGTAAAAAATTAAAAATATTAATTCAGTATAAAATATAATAAAAATAAAACAAATACACATTAAATTATAAGACATTTTTTAACTTATACAGCGACCAGCAAGAGCAAAATAGCTAAATCTTAAAAACATTCAAGCAAGCTTTCATTATTATTTTAATATATATAAATATTATATATAATACAATATTATTTTAATTTATCATCGATAAAAAAAAATGACAATGCTATTAAAAAGAAAATAATAATTGTTTTACAAAAAAATTAAAATAATACATTTATGAGGATAACATAATATGTACGAAAATTATTTTACAAAAAAAACCGATATAAACGAACTTTGATAATATTATCCTAACAAAAAATATTATTATAAACTCAAACGACTTCCATAGATTTCTTTAAATTTTGAACCATATTATTTATTCTCAAGACATATTTGACAATTTCATAAAGTGTTATTTTCACTATTGAGTGTATCAAATGTATGAAAGGGTTGAAAGACTTTTCACAAAGCAATAATTCAAAAGCTTTTATCCGTGTTTGACGATGCAATACCCACATTGGGTTTGACAATGTTGTAATAAAATTATCCTTTTTTTATCTATCCAACTTTCGATAACATGAAAAAAGTTGTTGTAGTATACGGTTATAGAAAAGTTAAAATAGGCAAAGTAAATCGATTTTTGAAGTCATTATACCATCAAAGTCAAAATTGATATTATGAAATAGTTTTAAATTTTTGGTAGATATGAAAGATACATCTGCAGAAGTTTAAAATACCATACTGAACAAGACAGAATATAATTTGCAAGCCGATACTTTGCCATGTTAGATAAATATGTAAAATGTCATAGGTGTCAGATTCTGATTTTCGATACTACTGTATGTTCGGGTTTCATAATCTTTGAATACAAGTATTGGTATTACTTACATAAACATTTTGTTTTTTATAATATATTATGCTTTTTATAACTTAAGAATGTAAAGTATTCCCATTATCTATTCATAACATTTTACGTTTTATTTTATTCGATTAAGTTTTGTTATTATCATATATTAATATACTGCTTATTTACCGGATTTTTTTATTATTTTACTTGGAAATATCAAAAGTATTTAATATCTCAAATTTTCCGAATCCAAACTAACAAAAATACCTCTCTTTCTCTCTTACCACGCTGTCAATGGATTGGAACGGGACAACAGCAGCAGTCTCCGTCCGCGGACTCCTCAATGAGCGAGAGGTCGCTTGTGCCATTCGCTTTGGTAAATTCAAAATTTTAAACTAATGTCATTTTACGATGACTTGCTTTCAGTAATGCATGTTTTGTGAAACAATGACATATCGAAAGTCAAAGGCCGTATGAAAAAGACGCGTTTGCTATGCTATTAAACCTTGTAATAATAGACAAATGTCTGTTATTTTTGATCATACTATGCACGATTTGTCTGTTAACAATAAAATAACATACACACATAGATACTTATATTTAGGCTATATTTTTGTTCACAAAATCTTTTCATAATGAAATCATACAAAATTACCCCAAAGGAAATAAAATATATTTCTCAATATTCATTGGAAAGATATTTAGCAAATATTGCCAATATATACATAGGTATAATGATAAAAAAATAACCTTAATTATTACATATGTTTTAAAGCAACTATAGTAGTAATATTATTATAAGTAAAGTTTTAAAGTAAAAAGTTTGTAAACATAAAATTGTCAACAAAAATCAACAGAAAATTTTAAGCAAACAAAATAAAAACTCGGTATAGGTACACGGTTGCTTGCGTGCAAGAGATAATCAGTTATTTGCATCAAATTGACTGTAATTTTGAAATGCATATCGCTTTTTTAAAACATGGCTTTTGTCACATTTGCATTTTAAATTGTTTATTGGTTTGAATTTTTAAAGCTGTGCACACAGATTGAAAATATATTTTTGCATGTATTCGACATCAAGTTAACATCGAATTATGTTTTATTAATGTATGCATTATTAAGCATGGCTCTTTACGAATGTATATAGCAAATAATTTATCTTATTATACCAAATTATCAAAAATTACTACATTTCTATGCATCACTATTACATTGAAATATGTAGATTGTAGTAATTATGTTGGATTTTTTCCAAACTTTTTGTTTTGTTGTATTTATGATTATTAGTATTCAACTCTGTTTGCATGATTCGAATTGATTGGTTGTTTAATGTATTTAAAAGATAATTAGGTACTAATTAAAAATGTATATCATGAAATTTTGGAAAAATAAAAATAAAATATATATATATATACCTATGACTATTCAATTTTATAGCGGAAATAATTAGGTAAACTATTGAGCAATGATAACAATTGATATTTGGTTGATTATGATTTCAATCGATATTTTTTATTGACTGTTTTACAATTTTAACGCTATATAGTATACTATTGTTCAATTGGAACCATACTGCTTTGCTATTTATTACATTTGATTATATTACTATATTTTCCATTAATTACTAACAAAAGATTGTATCCCTTTTCCCCGCTGCCTTTTTTGCTCTGGATTGTGGTGATTGGTGCTTCGGTGACGGGATCCTTTCCTGATGATGCAGCAATCGCGATCCAACTCTTCAATCTCGGAGAGGACGCTCGAGGAATGCTGGTCCACTCTTCAACGAGTGAGTTGGCACCTGTTTCAATGTGTATTGTTATCTTCCAAATGACAGATTCGGCGGAAAACAGACTCGGCGCCGTCTTGTGATTAACTTATTTACAAAATGTTGGTCATTAACACAAAAAAATTTTCAACACGTATTCTGTCATTGAATATTTTAAGCAAAATTATAAAATAATCAATTCAAAAAGATTTTTTTTTGTTAGAATATCGATTAACAATAAAATCCACTTAACAATTTAAAATATCGTATTACTCACTTTGATAACAAAAATTTCTCGCAAGATTCACCGAATCTGTTCTCCGCTCGAGTATAAGTCGTTTATAAAATTAACTACGAGGTGAGTTAATTCAGTATATTAATAGTTTTAAAAACATAGTGTACCGTCGCATATAAAATTAACACCACTATTACTAACGACCATTTGTTATAACTAGGTGTTTATAAAAGCTTTCACTAATATTCTGCAATGGTTTTTTTAAAATCATTCTATAACGTTAGGCATTAATACAGATACCTTTATCAACTAATAAGTGTATGCACCTGAAAAACAATCCATATAACAAGTATGTACACTAAAATTTTAAATGAAAAGATTTTTATTAATACCGTGGAATGACGATTTAGTTATAGTAAATGGCGTGAAGGAAACTTGCATACACTTTTACGATTGATCATAACAATAATAATTAGCGCAAATAAAGAAAGACTCAGTAATATAAATTAGGATGCTATAGTAAATAATCGGATGTATTTTTTATCTCCTCTAAACTAATATATGTATATAGCTGAGTAAATGTAGTTTTAAACATAGTTCTGATGAAGACATACGCCTAAATAGATATCAACTGGTTTAAAAAAAAGTGTAGAACTAAATACTCTGCTATTTTTACCTTTACTAATATAAAAACATGATGTAACTTCACGCAAAACCATTTTTAAGATATGTACGGTTGATTGCGAAAATAAATAATTCATTTAGGTAATATCGTTTTTTCGTTAGTTTTACGTTTTATTTTTTAAATATAATAATTAAACATGTTATACATAAATTAACGACAGATTAAAATAGTTACCTTACCTTTTGAGTTATGTTAAAGCATCACTTCTGCGAGTATGTACTTATAAAGATTGAAAGTAAAAACGCAACATACGCTCAACGCAATTGTTTTTTCGACCCATTGCTTTCTTGATTCTTTATTCCTTTTGTTGTTGTTCTTTTTTTTATTTATTCAAAATACGTCCGACATACATTAAATGCAGCCGCTTGTAAAAGCTTGCAATTCATATGATCACTGCCATTCGATTCGCTTTACACAACTATACTAAATTGTAAATCCATATTACTTTAAATCGAAAGTCAGACCAAAATATAAATATACATATTTTTAAAATACAGGCATATCAGATATATTGAAAAATATTAAGTATGATAATTTAAAAAATATTTATAGATACTTACTATTAAAAAGTCAATATATAATAGATTAAAAGCATACAATTTAATCTTAACTTATTTTGCTTAACATTTTCAAAATACCTTGATAAAATGTATTGACTCAAAAAACTCACAATAAAATTAAACAAGAATGAGTCTAAATTGACTAAATATTCGCGAATTGATGTGAGCTATTTTAAAAAGTGTACAGAATTGAGATTTATAAAAACTAACTGAAACCCATGAAAGTCAACTACATATTATACGTTGGCATAATTTATCGATTGTATTAGGCACGAGAAGCAAGTGTGTTATATATCGATTCAAAATCACTTAGCAAAATTAGATTGTGGAATGAAACGGTATTGTTGTGATTATATCATTACGCAAAGCACAGGCAAAGCTTTCGCAAAAAGCACCCGCTATGGTAAGAAAAAGTGAAGAAAAAAAAAACTGAAAAAATCTTAAGTAAACCATTTGATTATGCAGGCAGTGGAAAAAAGGCCGCACGTTTCTTTATCGACTCACAATGTACTCAATCAAGTGTAAAAAAAAGGAAATAACGCGAATTCATTGTTTCGAATTGAGACGGCTGCGCCAAATTTACTCATTTTTTACACATGGCTTCTAACAAAAGAATACATTCAAAAATAAATATAGAAACGTCTTATTAAACCAAAGATATTTAGGTTATTTTAAATTAGCTTATAAAAATATACTTTCTTCTTTAATAATCGTTATCATCCGCCAAGACTGTTTAAATATTCGACTGATACATGTCAAACAGCACTACATATTCTTGTTTGCTAAAATTGATTAATTTTTTGAAGTCAATGAAGTTAAATCATTTCAATAACAAATTAATATAAGTGTGCGAATTCAACATTATTTTTTACGACTTTAGCATTAAATTATACAGTAAGGCACTAAACATGCAGTTTTACTTTTAAAACATGACAATAATTTATTCCGTTGCTATCAGTACAAAAACGTTTTTTTGTTGTTGTAATATTTACATAAAATTATTTGATGAAATTTGTAAAATATCTTAACCGGCGCATTATTTTAAACTAAGTGTTTATAGGCACTTACCTTTGACTGCATAAGTACTATTGGAAATAATGTGTACAAAAGCATTTCAAAAAAAGCTTAAGATGGACAAGTACCCACAAACAATCGACTAAAAAGTAATATTTTTTCGCTCGGACATGAACTTCCGACGTTTGCGTAAGGTGTGTGAAGCATTTGTATGCGAAAGGTACATAGTATGCGTATGCAAAGCTGCTTAAAAAAACGCCATGCGTTTATTGTTTACGCGATGTAATATTTTACTCAATATACACGTGCAAAAAAGGACAAGGAGATTTAATCAGAAACCAAACCGTTTGATAATGATTATTTTTGAATATACGAAAGGAAGATATTCATTTTTACAGAACGACAATTCTTTTTGCAATGTGAGTACTATTTTCAATTTATTATCGTTAGAAAAATCAAATTTATAAAAATATTGAAGTTTCATGTGAATTATTGTTGAATATTTCACTTTTGATGATAATAAAACATACCAAATTTGCTATTTTTGTGACGCATTAGAATAACAGCAATAAATACAAGATAGTGTCGGGTCCACGACACAGTGGTCAACGTCGGTGGCTTCCACGTCAGACTTCACGGGTTTGAATCCATGTGCGAACACCATTTTTTTCAATTTTTCTTATTCGAAGGCATGGTTGTTTGTGATGTTTGAAAATTCTCCCTCCCCCCCACCATTCTAATACCTAAATACCAGGGTGTAGCAAAAGTAATTAGCCAACCTTTAGTTCTGCTTTAGCTTTATCTATCCTTACTCTTTTCGAAAAAGATAACTTGAGCAACTGTTTATCAAGCATTTATTATAGAAAAGTTTCTGTTGAGATACCTGTTTGTGAAATTGACTAATTGTGGATATGTTTTTTTTTAAATTAAATTAAATTACAATTGTATAAATGAATACATTCGTGAATATTATTCATCTAAAGAATGTCCGTTATCCAGGCGTGGGGAACCTGCGGCCTTTTGGCTACTCTGGTGCGGCATTCTGGCCAATTCTGTAATTCTGTAAATTTATGTAAATTCGTAAATTCCTGACATGTTCTGACCGTTAAAGTCCTGTTTCCGAAAAAAAATCTCTAGTCAATATTTACTGCGGCCTAAAGAATAAACGGTTCCCCACCCCTGTCTTAATCGAATAATTTTAAAATTCATAAATATTGGTTCTACTTCATCAGTTAAAAATTCTCGTCTTGAGCGAAACCGGTCCTGATCAGAACAAATAAACGTGGAATTAGTATTAATGATTATATTTTATGTAATGCCTTCCCACAAAATATTGACAGTGAACACCATAAATTTTCAAATAAGTATATGATATAATCAAGGTACAATTTACTTGGAATAATTGCTTAAGTACATTATCGACTTACGTCATCGTAAAAAACATCACAATTTTCAACATGGACAATTTATGAATTATTTTTAGAACATAATTTAAAATACAGTACTTTAAAACTAAAATAGATTTACACGTTAAAATCAATGACGCTCAATATTCATTCGGATTCAACAATAATTTTCTGTAAACGTAGTTTTACATAAAATTTCAAAAATAATTTAACCATCATTGAATCAACAATGAAATTTGAAATGGGAGAGTACTTTTTTATTTCGATCCTGATTCGAAGTTATTTTTTTAAACTTTGTTCATTCTTGCCTTTCTCGTTAGTCGGATTCTTGTGGGCGGTATCCAGCAGTTAAAAACCTTTGAATTCAATCAACGACATAGAAAGCTTAACAACGAAAGAAATTTAGACAGATAGAATTCCTTTATTTCAATAACGTCTAATAAAGTATGAATTGCTAATTTCATATCGCATTTTAGGTAGATTATTATTGAATTTAAGTGACTTAACCACATAAATTTACATAAACAAGATACTAAAGAATTAGTTCATGTATAAAAAGCACCTACTTGTGGTTATCATTATCGAATCATACTGTCTTAGCATTTTCACATATAATTACATATGATTGAGAAAAACTTCAATTTCAATAATTTGAACAAGAGTTGTTTTCAAATTTAATGTAACATTACAAAATATACACGTAAATAAATTTATACATTTAAAAACGATAATGTATTTTTTTATGTATGATAACAGATTTTATTTTAAACGTTTTAACGAAGAAAAAAAATATATATCCACGTGAAAATCACAAAGATTCAATAAATGATCGAATTTATTTAATAGGAAAGGGAATGAAAATTAAAAAAAAGTATATTTAAATCAAAAATGTGTACCTTATGTGTATATATATATAAATATTTATGTACGACTTTTTCCATATCCGCTCCCAACGTAGAGCATGTGGTCTTCTAATGTAGGTACCTCAACAGTAGTTTTTATACAAGAACTGTTTGTTACTCAGTCACTCATCCTGTCTTTTTCATAGATAGTAGTAGAGATAGAAAGAAAAGGCTAAGAATGGACTAGTGGTTAACTAATCGCTCTCGCTACGCCCGGTTATTAAAAGATCTAAAGGGTGGACGTGATTTTTTAGAAATCACAAATACCTATGCCTTCGAACAGAAATCGATAAATCGAACGAAAAAATGCTGTCCGTACTGTCCGGCAAGGAAACCCACAACGCTAGTCACTCAGTCATAGAACCCGGCAATGATTTTAGTAGAAGGTATTTATTGAAGTTGTATTATCGGCGGTATTTTTTAATTATAAGAGATAATAAATTGAATATCAATTTTTTCAAGCCTAACAAGCATAATGGATATGCCAATTGGAATAGAATAAAAGATCTTATATAAGAAACGGTTTCGTACTACTGAGTTCGTTATAAAAAATATTCCATTTATATAATACACCTTTAACAACGTTTTTATCTCTTTCTTATACACGGCAACAATAAATCGCAGAATAATATTCGCCATCCTTTTTCAACTCGTTTTTAAAATCGTTGAAAAAATGCAACAAAACACCTTGATTTCATTTGGCATGCCTTCAGAGCACTTCTGCTGAGAAATTTATTTTTTAAAGAAACTTAAAAGTTCTCTCGTATTCTTTTACTACAAATCTTTTTGTTTTTGTCTCTATCTTTTTTCTTTTCTTTCTCATTTTCAGTCGGAGTTTTTTGATTTTTAATTAAGATTCAGAAGATAAATTATGATTTAACGATAAAGAGGACATTATTTTCTAACAATTCACCGTCATATACACATTATAAAGCAAAAGACAATGAAATCTTATTTTAATATACATTGCTCAGAAAGCATGTTATAATAACGCCAAATAAACGGCAAATGAATTACAAAAAACAAAATTGAGCTTATTACAAATCAGTTGTTGTATATTAATAATTAAAGACTGCAAATCTAACCAAAAACTCATAAAATCTATAACTGATTAAGAAATAATAATAAGGCCAGCTTATGTGGTACAAAAGATTTATCCTAGCAATCAGAAGGTTTTGGATTCAAATCTTAGCAATAGCAATATTAGCTATAGAATTAATGATCTTGGTCACTGGTGTTGTTGTCGTTGTTTACAAGCTACATGAAACAATCAAAATATTTGACCAACTGTAATGCAACTTTTTGCAATAGCTTGGTTAGTATTCAAAATTTTTAATCAATTTTAAGCACATTAAAACATGTTCTTTACTAGATATATACTGAATACCATGGAAACTATTTTCCATTTTTTTAATATTTTGTTTGTAATAAATATAAATATAATTTTACCTATGGCTACGGCAATAATCTAAGATATATATGTATTTAAAAAGTATTAAAAATGTTGAAATATCTTATACTTAAATGTGTGTTCATATAAACGGTCATTACATTATTTTATACATCCACCAACTTCTTCCACCCAATTAATTTTTTGATATAGGGCCTACTCATAATGGCACTGCATAAAAAACTCCAAAAACTCCCAACCCTTTTAGCGTCACGTCCCTAATAGGTGTAATTTTTTTGGAAGATTGTCTCAGAGGCCGACAAGGGGTAGGAGTTTTTTTAACCATAGCACTGTAGAATTAGGGATGTACTAGTTTTTTTTTAATGAAATTGAATCTTCCAGAGTAAAAAAAACAATCGGATTGTTAAAACATGAAGCTTTTTGAATAATACTTATATTAAATATTTTTTCCAATTGGATTGATAAACTATTTATATTAAATCGTGTTCAAAACAATTCTCACGAAAAAAATATGAAAATTCTACGTTCTTTGATTTACAAGAAAATAATTAAACTGCAAAAAAATCACGATCAGCATGTGTGTAAAAGTGTTAAAATGTAGCGAGCTAACAATACTTAATATTCGTCGTACAATATGTAAAAAAAACAACAAGTTTTATATTCTTTTGTCCATATATTTTAAACATAATATATGAGGTCAACCCTGTGGTTGGTGATGAAAATACCGTAATTTATACAATATTCATGAACTCTGATCATTTTTCACCATTTTCCAACTTTTTCCCGTCACATCTTCAACGGGCCGCATTCAGGACTTTTTTTAAAAATTAATACAAAAAAGTAGTAAATAAATTTGGCATAATAGTGTAGCATCATAATATATGTTTAAAAAATATGGCTTTAAATTTTTAACGAAATATTTTACTGCTTATGTGCAAAAATATAACTTTATTTATAAATCAAATAAAAAATACATATGTCTACCAATAATATTTAACGCTTTATATCAGAAACCGAAATATCTTGAACGAAATGCTTTTTTACATCTTAATAGTCGTCCTACTTTACAATGCTACCCTGTGTTTATAGGCTGTAGACAGTCACTTAAGGTTTTTATTTTTCATGTTTTTTGTCAGTTTTTCACCCCTTTTTAAAAGGACATTTAACAGAATGGGCCAAAGTGGGAAAGATCGTTTTTAGGCAACTTCTGTTTTATGTAGATTTCATTTTTTTATATTAGAGTTTTTAAAAACTCACTGTAATAAAGACAGCGTCATTTTTTTAGCGAAAACATAAAATAACTTGATTGCGAGTGATATTACATAAAAATCCCGTTTTAAATAAAATTATTTTTTGTATTTTATGATGGTAACGATTTATCGATTTCAACTTTTTCCTTTTAAACATTGGGATCTTGTAAAATACGAATTTATATGTTTAAAAGTATTGGCTGTTTTTCTTTTGAGATTATTGTATAAATTACTAATACATTTGTTGGTTTTACTTGACCAGTCAGTCATATGAAAAAAATACTCGGTTTCTGCGCTGAAATTGCAAAGGGCTGAATAATAAACGAAGTTCTTTATATTATTAGAAAAGTCGACAGTATTTTAATTCTCTGTGTAATTAAAATAAAAATTTATATCCCTTTGTAAACATAGCATAAAAAATCTTTTAAAGCCATGCCGTTTTTGGTGTAGAGTAAATAAGCTCCGAATCGAATGTATTATATACAAGAGATTTTTTATCGAGAACTGGTTGCACACAAATCACTCAATTACTTGTTGGGAAGCGACAGAATAGAACTTAAAAAATTGAAAACTACGCATAGTTAGTTACCCAATCACTTACTCTGTATCCCGTTTTCATATTCGGATATAAGGTATGAATGAATTAAAATATCACAAACTGGAAAAATTCGTTACAATAAATTGCTTATATGTTGTACAATGTTTAAGTAGCTTTCAATTTTTGGGATGACTTTTTTTACTTTTATAATATTCGTTAACAATTAAAAACATATGACTTTCCACACTATAGAAATTTAGTGCAATTGCTCATCAATCTGCTGTGATAAAATTTTAAAATTTCAAATATTTAAACGGTTTAGTGACGAAAGAATAATAATTGGGCGAAAAGGCAAGAGTAGAGTGAGTAATGGAAGCAATTTTTTCTGTGGAACGTCGTCACCCTACATTTTTTGCTAACTTCGTACAAATCTTATACATCAAATCAGGCGAGAACAATGTTTAATTTACACGTTTTCTATATAACGTTATTTTAAAATTAGAAAAACCGCATCGTGTAATATGAATTATGTTACGTAAGTAACTTAATGTTAATTATTCACGTGTTTATATCTAATTAATATTTAATCTTCGTACAAATTATCGTCATAAATTTTGATAGATAATAAAGATTTTTTGTTTATTTTTTCTAGGCAAATACTTTCAGATACAAATTTAAGTCATAAGTTACTAGCTTGGAAATTATGACCGTATATACATACAACGAGTAAAATAAAGGAACGATTAAAACCAGCAGCTGAAACATACATATGTTGTAATAATTTTACAGTAAATAGTTAAACATAACTAAGTATTTTACGCTAAAATTGATTAAAATACTTACTGGACGATTTCCACTGTAGTCATAAATAAATGTTGCTAGTCAAAAAATATACAATATAGTCACTTAATGGAAAAATTCAATTAACAAATGTTTCATAATTTTTCCAAACGATATTTTTTTATATTACAAATCACCGGTCGAGCAGTGTTTTCTCACTAATGAAAATTGTCATTTGAAACATCCTCTCTCACGAAAAGCAAAAGATAAAAACGTTTGTTAGTATAGGCAACCTCCCCTTTCTGTATAAATCGTTCCTTGGAAAAGATATGATTTTTCAAGACTTTTATTTCATTTTTATAAGAAATGAGGGTGGACACTGTGTCGCTTCCAGAAAGACTAAACTCAAACAGAATCACAGAGAAGTTGTCACTTTGTGAATACATAATGTAAGATGTATTTTTGCTTGTTTTTTTTTTGGAACCGTACGGACTTTTTTTGTTAAATCTTTACGAATTTTAAATAGGGGAAAGTAGGAAATTTCTCATGCCGTTTAAAAAGTTATTACGTGCAATTTAAAATGTAAGATATTGTGAAGTTTTTACTCACGTTAATGTATAAATGTTTTTCAGAAAAGGATTCGCAGATGTCTTGTTTTTTTAAAAGCTATCCTAATTTTCCAACGGAGGGTAGTCATTTATTTTAAGTCATATTATTTTGCAACGATATAAAGATTCATACTTCAAAAAAAACGTTTCATAAGTTTACATTTTGTATTAATTATATGATATAGTTTATGCATATTGTTTTTTATAAAAAGATTGAACAACAAACATTAATTAAAAAGATAATCATTTGGAGCTTTCCTGATAATATTGATACTTTAGTTCTAGAGTGCAACAAGTCTTAGTTTATCAGAATGAATTTGTTTTAATCTACCGCAGCACAATAATTACATATTGGTGCACTTTGGAAGTGATAGATGTATGTGTTCTGAAATACTTAACTCAATGCTGTCAAATCCCGACATATTGCTCTCTGGAACAAAGGTATCGATATGTTGGATAAAAAGAAACAAATATAAATTTAGTTATATTGACAGACCAACTATGTCTATTAGAAATATCGTCTTAAGTTGCTTGACGGACCTTTAATGTGAAATATGAATCTTCCATACATCCATGAGTTAAAAACTTGCATTATATTGTCAATTTCCATTAAATTGTGATATATTTTGGCCGTCACTTAGTTTATTAGAGTTGGTTAGAAATATTACACCTTAAATAAACCAAAACTGATATCGATACTTATAATAAATAACACAGAACTCTAGATATACGTTAGTTTATAGAACTTAAGGCAAGGCTTAGGATTCTTCCTTCACCATATTTACAAGCACTACCAAAAACCACACTCTTTAACAGCTGAATTTGGAAATAGATATTTATGAATTTTCTATGATTGATTTTTTCTACAAGAATTGTTTCTAATTAAGTTGCTCAACTATTCTTTTTTAATTATTATTCTTCAAGGATACAAATGATAGGGCTAAGACAGGATTAGTGGTTAGCTAATCGATAAATTAATATATCTTTAATATCTCCGATAGATTCGTCGGCTACATTGTGGAAATTCATGTTTAATATAAAATTAAATTTAAAAACATTGTCATTTCACTTGTTTTGTAACAGAATTTGACACGTGTTTCGCTTTTTTGAGAAGCATCATCAGACTATCGCAAGTTTTACGAACAAATTAAAACATATATTTGAATTCTGTGTTTGTCCTTTTCTACTGTCCGTGGTGCAATGATGCTTCTCAAAAAAGGAAAACACTTGTCACATTCTGTTACACAACAAGAAGAATAATAAAGTTATCAAATTTAATTTTATATCGATACATAGTTTTTAAAAAACGTTGTTCGTATTGGGATTTGGGCTCATAAAATACGTTATGAATACCAGCGATTTCAACTACCACACCATGAATCCGACTTTAGTAAGAGTACTTTAATAAAATAATGAAAATAATTTACACTATGCACAGGCCTTTATTTAACATAATAAGCCATTTGAGGAAATATAATAAATCACTGATTAACTATCCAAGTAACCTTTAATTTTGAAAATCTAATACACATCGCTCAAATATTGTTTTATATAGAATATTTAACAAATTTTATAAATAAGTAACCGAAAATTGGACACGAAATAATCGAGGTCAAGCGTCAGAGCTTCAAGTAATATCTGCATTAAATGCTTTTAATACTCTTTGTTTGGCATATGAAATGAAAGAAAGAACGTGTAAGTACTAATACAAAACCAAAAAAAATACATTTAAAAAACATGCAAATTGGACGAGTGGGTTGAATATATTTGTGCACCGCCAGACGCATTCTGAGGTCAGAATTCAGCCTTGGTCCACTTGTGAAAAAATCCGATGCTATTTTTTTTATCGAAGTTTACGATGACGCACAAAATGCACTCTGTTGCATCGCGTTGCATACTGAAACGAAATTATTTGCTAATCTCGTCTTGAGAGTGTGTGTTCGTAAGTATTTACTTACTATACGATAAGTGTTGCACTCATACATTCAATTTAAAACTGTTATATATGTTTATCTTATTAACACTGAGAAAAATTTCAATGAAAATACATTTATAACTAGGCCCATTAGAGGTGAAGTGGTATTTTAGAAAAAAAAATAGGTGCGTTGTAATTTTCTACAGGTCCTAAAGTATCGTACAATTGAAGTAACCTTAGTCAAAACATATTGCAATAGTGTTATCTCCGTAAAATAAAATTATAAAATCCACCGAAACACCATGCAAAGACGTGATTGTACATACATACTAAAAAGTCCAAGAAAAAAGATTCACTATTTTACTATTTGAGTCACTTCATATCTTGAGGGCTTAAATATGCTTATCATTGCAGGAAAATTTGTAAAAAATAACATATTAATACTTATATAATTTCGAAGAATCTATTAAAAAAACTACATGCATTGATAAAGCAATATTTAAAAAACTAACTATTTATTAATATTCCCATATTAGTGATTCATTTTATAGTGGAAATACATTTAACCTTATTGAATTAAAAAAAAAAATGAATTGCATTGTTTGTATTCGGATATATCTAATATTAAAAAACTTTTATTACTTTTATACAAATATTTATAAGGAATTTATGTTGTGTTTTCACCATGTTGCGATGACATTACTACAGGCAAAACTCGTTAATTGCAAAAAAGTTTACGGTTCATTTATTTGAGTATTTACTGCAATATATAAATATTGTCTTATTATAATGGTATTTCAATGAGAATAAACCAGGTGAGATGTTACTTAACATTTCATATAACACAAATACTTTTAGAGAGTTTAAATTTTTAAAAAAAATCAATAATGACAATCAACTTAAGTGTAAGACGATGAAGGACTACCACTTTTAACGAACCTATTTGAAGATCGCGAAAAGTTTTCCACTATAAAATGTAAAATGTCGACTAAAAATATGCCGGCCGTTAAGAACTGTTTGATCAGAATTTCCAGGCAATTTCCACAGCGTTTTTCAACAGCTCCTTAAATAAGTGGACACAAATTCTAATTACTGACATCTCTTCGACCGATGTACAGCTCTCGAAAGATGAATGCATCGATTTTATAATATTTATTAAAATATGTTTTAATTGTTTTGCAAGAAATGTTAGTATTATTGATTAAAAATATATAAATTTATATATGTAAAGCATTTGCGTACGATAATGTGCTGAACAATTTTATTAAGTATATTTTGAGAAGCTTTTTTAAAACACTTCTATTTAAAACCAGTTCAAAGACAAGCAAGTACACATCGAGACTTTTAAATGATTGTACTGAATCTCTATTTTATGACTAAAATATGCAGGCATTCAAAATCCAATCGATTCATATAGCTAGTATTCTAACATTATCACTAAAAACCCAACTTTTTACATCAGTTTTTGTTTAAATTTATAAAACGCTTATGATAAAATCCAATTGCTTTGATGATCTATGATATTAATAAGACAAGTATTATTGACAATAACATGAAGTTGTTTTTTAACATTATTTCTATAAATTTGAAAAAAATATATTTGGAAGCATAAATATCTCAACACAAAAATAAATTTGAAATCAAGTTTGTTTCACTGATCTAGTAATTCTATTCAATTTTAGGTTGCTTTATATAATCTTATATTAGGATAGTACACAATAAATTTGAACAAAACAGTTTATGTTAAAATAGGTCTGATTCGAATAATCAATATTAGTTTCTACGGAAAAATTAAAGTGCTTTTGAGCAAAAAAATATATAAATGAATTAACCGTCATTGTGTCAAAATTATTTTTTCAAAGATTTTTCAAACTGTACTCTCTCGAATCTCGGCGACACATGTACCACTGGGTATCTTTATAGAAAATAGCCAGACGAACATTTAAAAAGCATCAACTTACTTTTTAAATATTATAATTAAATACTTTAATTGTGTTACTCTCATTTTTCAGTAAACGGCTGAATGAAGCTATTTTTTTACATTTATTATTAAGTATATCTCAATTTTTTGTGGATTCCTAACTTCACAGTTGCCAATTTAGTGTACTTTAAGTCAACAAAATAAATATAACAATTATTCGATTTAATTAGCCATTAATTAATTGTTTTCATGTTTTTAACTTCACTTAGGTCGTGACTGATATAACATTAATACAATAACGTTACAATTTAAAAAGAGTTAAGAGTTTTTTTTTATTTTTGGTATCGTAGTTTATTCTATAAAAGGTATGAAACTGTTTCGAACTAATAAATGTATCTCATGGTGTTGAAAATGATTTTATTAAATACGGTCATATTTTACCAGGATCAGAAATACACGAATCTATAAGGATGCTTTTTGCCTGTAATGTTATAAAATATTACGGTTGTTCTCATTATGTATACGGCGAAAAATGTGTAAAATCATTTTTATATCGTTTGACTGTAAAAACAAAGTTACTGCTAGAAACGAGAAATTCAGGCAACGGAGGGAAGAAAAAAATCACCAAAGAACACGAAAATGGGGAGCGAAAAGGTCGCGAAATGGTCGGAGAGGAAAAAATAAGAGAAAAAGACAGAAGCGAACGAAGACGAGATAAAAATTAGCAGAAATTAAAACGTGGAGAAGGGTTGGGGTGGGGTATCAGAAAAGCCAGTAGGACGGGAAGGGTTGTCTAAAGAGACATTGAGGCGGCAAAGTAGTAGCGTGATTTCTTTATTCGTTGATAAAACACATTTAATGTACCAAATTTAAAAAAAGATACATTTAAATCATGAGTTGCAAATATTGTTTTAGTAACCTTAGCTTTATAATTCGTTCTCAACGCTTATAAGCATTTAAAGAAAACTGTAAACAGCTTATTTATTAAAGATTATAGAAGATAACTTTATGGATAAATTAATCTTTATTACATTTAAAGCTTAAAACATATTTTTGAATAATAATTATTAGTAAATTGTATATGAAATCCTCTTAGTTTTAGAAATGGAAATTATCAAAAAATATATACCAATGAAATAACTTATATGAATTTAATATTAATAATTTAATATACGACATCATCTGATTCAAATTAACAGTTATTTTGAAAAAAAAACATATTTTTTAATACTGATTTTTAGTCAACGCCGCGCCGCCAATGCGGTGCGAAAAGAAGTAATATAAGGAGCGGCCCAAAGGAGATATTAAAGAGAAAAACAACAAATATGTACTCAGCTAGAAGAAAACTTGAAAAACACATTTTTATGGTTGCAAGAAAAACACTTAGCGGGAAATGCTGGGCATTTATTTTAGCCACTTAAAAATCTTGAATAAATTTGCTTTAATTACATCGCTTTGAAAGTTTTTTTATTAAATTGTCGAAATTTTTAAAATTCAGAAAACATTTAAAAATTGAGACATATAAATAAAATCACATTTTAACGGTCTTTAGTATAAAACACGTTTAATGCATTAACGCTTATTTAAAAAATAAAAATCATGTAATTCTATGAATCATTTTAGATAATTTAAAAAATAGTTTGCGCTTTACGATAACTTGAAGAATTGTTTATTTTCATTTATACATCATACATATTATACATTTAAAATCGATCAATTGAGAAATAAAATTCCAATAATGACAAAATTTTATGCTACATTTGTTTTAATATTATGTTTGAAAAAACAATCATTTGATAGTGAATAAAAAGCATAACAGCTTATAAAATTTAAATCGCTAAAATTTATTTATTTTAATTAAATTATATATTTGTGATGAGAATAGAAAATACAATATCTCAAATGCTAAATTCAAAATAAATTAAATTTGATATCGAACATGTCGGGACTTTTTAGCATTAAACTAATATTCTGCAACTTGGAGCACAGTTTTTTTGCCAACAACAACAAACGTTGAAAAGCTTTATATAATATTGATATTTAAGCTATCGATTGTCAATTTTTGGTGAGAAGTTATTATTTAAAAAAATAAAACACTAAGCTAACAACGGTATAACTGATCAGTTTATAATGCCAGTGATGAGCTTAACCAGTCTGGATCTTTGTTAGAAATACTACGAATATGTACAAAACAATTTTATAGTTCTTAATTAATTCAATCAAAAAATACTTAATTTGGCATTTTTAGTTTGAAGTAAACTATCGATTTCATTTTTTGTCGGAAATTATAATATAATCGGATGATCTGAGGTCCACTACGGAATTATGTTGAAAAATAAATTGAAAAGATCAATATAATAATCATACTAATATGATACTATGCAACAAATTCTCTATCTAAGTTGCATATCCCGTTTACCGGTGCATTTGATACCGCTGTTTTGCATATGCATTTCTGAGTTGCATTATATTTATCTAGTATGAAATGCATCAGACAAGAACGGAACAAGTTTTTTTTTATCCGACGCACCTAAACCCATAATAACTGTGTGACACAATTAACGGTGTATTGAAATTTATATTATACGGATGGGGATAGGAAATGACAATTTTCATAAGGCTTAATTTATTTATTCCTAAATAAGACACGTTAGCAGACCACTGATAAAGAACATTATTCAAAGATTGTTATACTGAATAGTATTTTTTAAATAAAAAATATGACGTCTAAATGTAAAACTCCATCACTATGAGTAAGTTGTATGGAATGTATTATTTACGAAAATTAGTTCCTTATCTCTCTTTTTTAAAAAGTTTATTTGGAGTATATATAGGAAATGAGTTATGGATGGCTATTAAAACATTACCCAGATTAACTATTTTAAATTCTACTAAAAATTCAAAAAAAAAAAATATTCATAATTTTTCCTTTTTTCGAAATTTAGATTTTCTTATTGATATCATCTATAATTTATGTTAATCAAACATTAAATGGTGATTAAAAGTTCTTTTGATACTACGGTAACATATTGAGTGTTAATTGCAGAACTATCGGTTTCACGAATTGGTATATAATGATACATAACTTACGATTAGTTGAAAAAGTTTAATTCTAATTTGTTTACTTCCTAATTAGAGAAGTTTTGTAACAAACTGATACTACAATAGTACAATATGTACTCTTCTAATACTATTAAAAAAATCATATAAATATGTTTGTTATTTCAAAAGATATTCTTGTACTTGGAAGGTGAACTAGACAGTGTCGATTTTGGCTGAATTGAAATATTGGCATAAAATAATATCCTGCGAGGCTCTATATCTATATAAATGTAGATAACTTATTTTATAGTTAAAAGTGTGATCTTAACAAATAGTAGAAGAAAACCAGTAATTTTCTTACACAAACTTCCATTAGGAAAAACTGCTGTTTTTGACATAGTTGTAGTTTACCTCCGATCTACAGATTAATACTTTTTTATAATTTACCAAGTTTGACATTGAAAAATGTTGTAGTCTTTGATAAATCAGTTTTAACAAATTAATCAAACATGTTATTATTTTTTCAAGTCTTTTTATTATGTAATTACCAAATAAAAAATAATATACTTTCTACGATTAAAAAAACAATTTTAAGAAAAAAACATTTAGATTCTTATAATGCAGAAATAATATATTTAATCCATTCAACAAAAACGCATTTATTAATAATTCAAAGTACAATAATAGCATTCAAATCGCTTAAGTGTTGAACAACCCTTCAAGGATGTCTACTCTGATCCGACTGATAAACAAAAGTCACCGCCGGTACGGTATACATATTAAATAAAGATACGACGCCAGTTCCCTAAAAAAAATGTGATTTTTGTAATCTATATCTGATCCTTATATTACAAAAGAATTATTTTCAGAATTTATTACAACAGAAAATTTTCGGTCGTCGATTTTAAAATCTTGAGAATTTGCGGATTTCCTAAAATTAAAATAAATGATACCTTTTATTGATACTCTTACGTAGATTTCAAGAAACTTTGACACTGTCCGATTTCAAAATCGCAGGAATTCGCGAAATACCGAAAATGGAAAAATGTGGGAGCTTTTCTTGTTTTAAGGGCTGACGCGGACTTCACAATTTTTGCTTTGAGTGTTTTCAATAACTTTTCGATAATTTTTCACATCTTATCTTTAATCCCGGGATTTTGGATTTTAAAAAAATGGGACGGGATCCCGGGATTGCAGGCCCTATTCGCAATACATCGCAAACACTCGTGAAATCGATCAAAATAAAAGGTGATTGGTTGAAAATTCTTGTTAACCTAAGAACTCTTCATTATGATTATTTACGTTTCATATAAGAACCGTGGTGTATGTATGTATTGTGTCTAAAATTAGTTTTGCGGCAACTTAATAATTAAGTTATATTTTTCAAAGTCAAATTATCGTATAAATAATAGCTGATGAGTACTGGGTTGATGTGCATCTTGGTATAATGTTAAAATTTAATTTTAAACATAAAATGCTTGAAATTTTTAATTGAGTTTTTAAAATCACAGCCCTGTCGGTTCGACGATGTTTTCCAGAAATTTGCGCAAATAATTGTTAAAATTCAATTAATTTATCTTATCAGATTCCTCAGCTTCCATTATAAGTAATGCATTAGTTATCTTAGTGCAGTACTCACGTCAGGACAATAAATTAAATTCTCGGCAATTTAAATCACTAATCTACCGCGCCGTTTTTTCTTACGTGCAAGTACACTTTTTCTTTATTCTCTGACATAAAAAATAAAAATGACCTACGCCAACTCGCATTTTTATGTCCAAGGCAAAAAGCCAGTGCACTTTGAACAACAGAAAGAGATGCATTTATACGACATTACTTGCATTAGATAAGGAAAGTTTCCGCCAGGGTGATGGCGAAAAATGAGAGGTAATGATACTTGTACGTAGTTAGAAAGAGAAGAAATTATTCTGTAAAAGAGAAATGCATTGATTATGTGTTTTAAAATAGCATAAAATATTTATTTATTCTTTTATTACGACTGGAAATAAATTTAATATTCACGATTTTCTTTGTTGCCTTTGTTATAAGTTATTTTCATATCGACAGGACTTTTATTTAGATATTCATAATAAATAATTTGTATAAGATTACATTGAAAATATTAATATATTTGTTTGAACAGATTAAATAAGTGGTTTTATGGTGAAATATTATGCTTAAATATTATTTACTTCTTACAAAAATACATTAAACGGTTATTTTATTATAATTGTAATAGAAAAAAACTTATATACATTTGTCCTTAGTTTTCGCTATCTAACCGCGGAAAAAGTTCATTTTTAGTTTCTGAATTCGACCAAAAAATACGTGTAGATAAATATAATTTTAAGGAAAACAACGGTGCATAATATTCAAAGTTAAATAAAATACACCTTAATATTAAATGTAACTTGATCACTTTGTTATTCCACTTGTTGTGTTACAAAATGTGACACGTGTTTCACTTCTTTGAAGAAGCATCATCGCAAGAATTACGAATAAAATAAAAATTGATTACTTTTATTAGGTTATAAATTACAAAATAAAAGTCCGGTGTTTTTTGCTTTTTCTATTGGAATTTGTCATTTATAGAAAACCAACGTACACTGATTTTGTTATCCCCGCGAAATCTTTACATCCTTAATCTTATCAATTCTCTTAATTTCACTAAATGTTTTCAAGAATTTTAAATATTCCTTATTTTTTTTATACAATTCAAAAAAAAGGTTGTTATGAAGAGTACAAAATCGATTTAATTATAAGATCACTGAAACGTTACTAATTATACATTAAAATCAATTTTCACAAAATTAGCGTCGAATCCATCGAATAAAAAATACATCTTTTTTTTAAATATCATGATGAACTTTGATGGAAATACATACTACGAATTATCAAATTTGTTTTAATAATCTAAAAAAACTCAAATATTATTGTATTATATATGATTGTAGTATCAAGGAATCGAATTTTAAAACATACAAAAATCAAGTACGGTCTGTCTAATCAGGTTAATTTGATACATATGTTTATCATACAAATTAACTAAAAGAATTCTCACAATAATGCATCAACTTATAATCAAAATTTAAAAAATCCGTATTTTATTTGTTAAAACCTGGACTTTTAAAATAATTATTATCAACTTTACGACGTGTACGGAAGTCAATTAAAAGTAATTTATTTTGGCATTCGAAATACTTCGTGACAATTTAAAACAAATTCTAAAAATCTTATTTAATAACAATTTGTATAATAAATCAATCGATTATTATTGGTAGTTTGTTTACATGATATAATAACACTTTAACTTACATTACGATAATAGTAAAATGTTTACTCTAGTATTTCATAAACTTGAAATCTAACATTCGATTAATGAATTGAATACGTCGTCTCGTAATGAAGATAGTTTTGCATTTATTATATTTATGTAGAAGACCCGTGAGCAAGTATGCACATGTTGCAATTACACATATATATGCACTTGAACCTTTATGAGTACTTAGTCCTTTTTATAAACGATGACGTATAATATCCAATAATATCTTTCGTCTCTTTCCTCTGCGGCCTCTTCCCTCCCACTCACTCTCGCTCTCCCTTTGCCGCTTTAGTACGGCAATATTTTTTTCCCAGTAAAACGACATTTGAAAAAATCCCTTCTCGTACACAGCACGAGTGTAATTTTTTATACGCAACAACTCGCAGTTTCCGCGGGAAAGTGAGTGCCATATTTTTTCATATTTGATCGTCAATTTGGAACTTTTGCCTTTGAATAAGAGTGCGGGAAATTTGACAGTTGAAAATAGTAGCATATATACAGTGCATGATTACGTCAATTGTAAAACATTCTTTCCTCATATCAAACGGATCAAACTATCTATTATGATACTTGTTAATACAACGAACAACATTTTCTCAACATAATCGTGGTGATGAATATCGTTAAACAGTTAAAATATCATTGATAATAAATATTATACTTCATACGAAAATCAGCTGTCATGTGAATAATGATAAATACCAAAAATAGCCATTACGACTGGTATATTTGAAATCTCACGACACGTGATTGGTCAATGGTATAGACTTGCGCAATAATTATAACTACTATTTTATGAAAAAGAATTCTTTATATGATTCTATGGTAACAATAGGATTTTTTTGATTCATAAGATATAGTACTATTGTAAAGTTGAGAAATTAAAAGAAAAAAATAAATTAATAGCATTCTAGTCATAAATGTATTGAAATTTACAAATAAGTGAAAAAAAACTGATCAAATTATCACAGAGATGAGAAAAATGGCATTAATCGTTTTATGGTAAGTAATTATTTTGAGTTATTTCGAAAATATTCGTATTGCATTTTATTATTGAGCGCAATGTTAGTTATTATAATAACAGATATATCTACATCGAATCCTTTTATTTCTTTAATTAAACATTGAATATAATTTAGAAGTGATATTTAATTAGTCGTCCACTTTTGAACAGTGTTCATATAAGAGGAAGTTTATATATATTTTTAAAAATACAACACATTTTTTATACCAATTTAATTTTTATTATCAGCAGTGGATCATTAGTTTATTATGACAATGTTCTAAACCAAAAAATGCGGAATTAGTACAGAAATAAAAAAAATGTTTTTTAGTTAGTTGTCTCGTATACGTTTATATCTAATAAAATTAAAATATAAATGTTTAAATACATAACGTTTATTTTTTTAACACATTTTTTCTTATTTTTTTATTAATTACTTAATTTTACTAATTAAAATCATTAACGCACTATCGATATTAACACATTAAAGGCGGGAAACGTAAAAATACGTTTTTGTACAATTTGTACAGTTTTGTTGGTATATTGACTCATAATTTAATTGTTTATTCAAAATAACTGCCGCGCCAAGTGACCCTATTTGACAATAAGCAATAAATCTCATAATTTATTATGCTCTGAATGTTCACACATAGTATTTTTTTTTAAAAGCGCCATATGTTTCTCGAATATTTAGGGCATCAAATTTCACACTTCCAGTGATTGTTAATTTGTAGGAATGAGAATTTTGTACTATAATTATTTATATAATTGTATGGTATGGATTAATGTTATTTTTTATAGAGAATATTTTTAATATTGCATATTGATAACAAGTGGAGTGCTATCTACTAAACTAATAAAAGGTTTTTATATTCAGCTTAGAAAAGTAGTTAAATTATGATGTATTAAAAATGCTTTCTGTTTATTTTTAATGATTAAATGTCACATATGATTTCTTTGAAAATTTCAGCCAAAAACATTCTTTGGTGTAGAAGTTGTGTCGGTTTTAATAATGTAATATATTTTTGCGCCAATCACTAAAAAACGCCGGCTTATAAAGTGTTAATATTCAAATTTAAATGTTACTTCTAAACTAAATTTATGAATAAATATACAATACCAGTAAAAATATATGATGATTTCTTTTATTAAGGAAATTAAGTTTTAAGACCCGGAATGTAAAAAAGGAATTGTTAATAAAAATAGTAAAATAAATTTACGAGCTTTATATTGCAGGGAGAAGAAATATTCATTAATTAATATGTTTCAATGCTATTAATCTCAATTGCGTGTTGACTAATTAGTTTGAGATAAACAGTGACATAATTATAATATTGGTATACCATTGGCTATTTTTATGACATTTATATTCAATAATATGATAGTTTTCTATCTTCTTAAAAGTAGTATACCTAAGTAGTAAGTATGCCACTTTTAAGAACATAGTCTCTAAAGAAACAATTATGGAACCCAATCCAGGACACTTTTTGTGATCCCGGAATTCGGGATTCACAGTTATTTAGACTGTGGGTTTTCGGGATCTCGGGACTGAAAAAAAGTCAGAAATTGATAGATTTAAAAATAATGTACAGAAAAAGGTGAAAAACCTTTTTTAGCTCACTGGTGGATTTCAAAAACTTTTGCTCGCTGGCCGATTTTAAAAATATGGGAATTTACAGATTTCCCATTATGAAAAATGTGGGAGCTTTTTTTTTTAACTCGCTTGCTCGTTTCATTTTTTTGCGAATTTACGATTTTATCACTTATTGTCAATCCCGAAATTGGATGTGATCAGGGATTGGAGACCCTATTCATATTTTATCAAATGTGTATTACCAATGAATCAATGGGCAGGTCTTATTATGATGAATTACGTTTGATTAAAACTTATAACATGTTCAATTCCATTTATTGATATCCGATTAAGTTTTTTTTTTCTCCCATAAATTTTCAAACTGGAAGAGAGAAATTTTAAAATACAAAAAGAACATTTAACAAGAACAATAAAATCACCAATTAATGAAAAATAAGTAGTGTGATGACAAAAATACAATCGAAATGAAAAAATTATCTTTGTGGGTGAATATTTTTTATACCGTTTATATTGTATTTTACAAAATTTATTATACCAAATACACTTGAAAGCGTTTGTATTACTACATAATACTTACTTTATAGAATATGGTTTAATAGGGTTTAAATAAATAAATAATGTTTACATCGTGTGTGGCATTAAAAAAGTGTGACTATTTTATTCGAACCAGATTTCCACTTTTTTATTCATGACGCTTTCCGGCCGCACCGGCGAGCGCATTAACAGTCGCATAGCTTATTCTTATTATGCATTTATTCTTGTGCAGTTCTCGTTTCATACCTCCTCTTCGTCTTCCTACTTCTTTGCACTTTTGGTTCTTGCCTTGACCGTGACAAACACAAGCGTGAATGCATAATTCAGTGATGCATTTTCCCTATTCCTTAATGTCACACAAAACCTTTTAACGTGATAACACAATTGTGGTAGTATATTATTTTCATATATGTATGTAGTGACATATTTCTACACAGATACTTTTTTCGAATATGTAAGATATATGAATCATTTAAAAATGGTAACAATGGAAAATTGTTTATAAATAAAAAAAAACATTTTTTTTAAATAACGCATATTAAAAGTATTTTAGTTTTGAATGTACGTTTAAAAAATTGAGAATAAAGTTTTTAGCACAAAATAAAACTTATACATATAAAAATACGAAAAAATATATTTTTAAAAAAATCTTACGTTTATATAAAAGAAAAAATTCAAACCGTATTGGGTTTTTGTATGACTATAAATATGTCCCCTAATTAAAATGGGGATAACTATTTTAAATATTTTCAAAACAACCGAAATCAAATACAAGAAACACAATGTTTTTTTTATCAAAGTAAACTACTACATAAATATGTAACATTTGTTAGTAGTTTTGAATAAAACATTTGAGCTTTTATTTTATTTTCAGACAGTAAATTATACAGTTCTATTGATTGAAAGTCGATTTTGGTGTAAAAATACATTATAAATATTTGATTGATTTTATATATTGTAATTTAATACAACACAGTAAATTTTCCACGTTTTCAACCGTGAATCAACAATGAATATTTTTTTTTTTGTTATTGAAGATTATGTAAATTGATTGTATATTATGTTTTATAAACACCATTTCTTATTAATTTGCAAAAAATATTGTTTGAATTAAAAAATATATAACTTAAATATGAAACCACAAAGCAAACATGAACATTATTCAAAAATGTCATGTGTTATCATATGCAGGGATTCTTATCGAATATTCTATGTTTTAATATAATCAGATTTTTTTTATTATTTTAGTATATTAGAATATTTTATAAGTAATTCGTTCATAGTACCAGTAAAAATTAGACTAATGAATTTACGAAAAATGTTATTTGGCGTTGCACTATATCTTCGTATAACCATTTTATTTAATTAAACACCATCAACATACGTGCTGGCAGTATTAGTATTAAATTATACATATCTCAATTAATATGAAAAATCATACATTGCATTTAAATATTACTATATGGCTGTAATAATTATTCAATATTCGAATATTTGTCATTCTTTATTATTAATAACTATGCCAAATTGTAGTTTATTAAAACTGCGTTATATTAAGAAAACATACAAAACATTGAATTCATTGAGATTTTAAGCTGTTATCCACGGATAGAACTTGCAGTAAACTTACTATTTAGTATTTAAATCATAATTTAGTAATTTCATAATTGTATAACAATACTTAATTTTCAACTCCCCCCACCATCCGCCACGGGCATACATCTGTGTCCAACAAACAGACTTTCCGGTGGCGTAACAAACGTTATGCGTTGTTCAGTTTTGTGCTAAGATTGTCTCGGGAACAACTGACAAAGACTTGACGGTTTGCATTTTGGTGTGCGAAATTTCCCTATAAAAATGTCTTACTATTAGTGTAAATCTATTCATTATTCGCATGAAGCCGCAAATTTACTGATTACAGCAATACTCAATTATCTTTCTTATCTTATTATTTGAATTAAAAAATCACGTACGATATTCAATTGAAACTCTATTTCACAACAACTTTTCACCGTTCGCCAACAATTATAAAAATTTGATGTTTGTTACTATTCAATAAATATGTTTTTCGACTTAATTTTTGAACAGTTTCCATCCAGTTGGGAATATTTTATTGTGTAAATGTGTAAAATACTGTAATTCTATGCGGAACTGACCTCACGCACTGCAAAATGTATCGATGCATTATTTAAATCGAAGCGATTTGAAAAGTAAAATTTGCGTCTTTATAATACAGCATTCATGAGATGCATGTTAGGATAGGTCGTGCTTGGTAAAAACAACGACAAATAAGAAATATTTATGTGTTACGAGATCTTCCGTCCAGAATATAACGTCATACCTGACAGTGTTTTTTAAGCAAGTCATAAAGCATGTATTTTTACAGACGAATTCTGTACATATATTGGTAACGTTAAATAACATGTCGTTTAAAATGAATGTTGGTTTTAGTTTAATGTTTGTTGAAGGATTTGAGTGAGCTTACTTAGAATAAAAATGAATCTTTTAGGGATAACTTTTACAGATCAGTTTGATCTAAAGGCGCATCTAATTTCAAAGCGTCATGTGTCACTTGTATTAGCACAAACAAATTTTTCATAATGGAAGTTTACATAAAATATGTCAATTAAATCAATAAGACAAATGATGTTTTTTCATACATTAAAGACTTTAAATTATGGGTGGGGAATGTTGGGATTCCGCTGATATTTTTATGTAATTCAATAAAGCTTCGTTTAAGTTACTTCAGTTGTACTGTTCTGCCAAAAGTTGGTAAGTAACATATTGATTGATAAGTAAACAGCAAAGAATTTTTTCAGCTTTTAGGATAAAGCTATTAACATTGGTATTTTATGTTGTATGGGTAGATAATTAATTATTACATCAAAATATAGATGAATTAATCTTATCTCACACAAATGAGAGTTTTAAATTAAGGGACAGGGAAAATTACCTCCCTTTAAAACAGCATTAATAATAACTAGCTGTAAGCCCGTTGACCTCAACGGGGGGATTTTTGTTGCATTTTTAAGAAGTCAGAAAATTACAAACCTATTTATTGAATAAGCCAGAAATTCTAAAAATAAAATAAATATATCTCGGGCCATATATCGACAGCATGCCCTGTAGTATTTAAATTGTAAGTTATTTAATTTTTGGAATAATGTTGAGTTTGCTAACAATTAGTTTTCCTATTAGCAGAAATATACCTCGTAAATTACCTAATTTTTGGAATAATGTTTAAGTTTGCTGACAATTTTTTTCGTAGTGACAAAAATTTCGTAAAATATTAAATCTTTGGAATAATGTTCAAGTTTGCTAACAATCATTTTTCATAGTAGCATAAATCGACCTCGGCGCATATATCGACAGCCCTGCAGTTTTAAATTGTAAATTACTTAATTTTTGAAATAATGTTTAAGTTTGCTAATAATCATTTTTCACATGCAAAATGGTATAAATTAATTGCACATTTTATCAAAACAAAATTATCAATTTTCCATGTTACAATCAAATGCATATTTATCAAATTAATCAGAATAAATTAACTTCACTAATTCACCAAACGGAGCTTATTTTTAGGAATATATGAGTCTTTAAGGGAACCAAACATAAAAATGGTGAAACTTTTCCATTTGACTTTTAAGTGCAATTACGTTTTCAATTAATTTTTGTGGGAACTGTCATCAACTTTTAATTTTATGTGAAAGTTTTTTCAATAAATAAGCATAAAATAGTAATACAAAATAACTTAGATTATTCCACGTATTGTGCTACAAACTGTGACACGTGTTTCGCCTATTTCAGAGGCATCCTCAGACAGACTTACTTTCAGTAAGTAAAAGTAAGTCTGTCTGAGGATGCCTCTGAAAGAGGCGAAACACGTGTCACAGTTTGTAGCACAATACGTGGAATAATCTAAGTTATTTTTTATTTTATATTCAAATGAACTTCCACAAAGATACCGACGAATCCATCGAAAGCATAAACAATGTATTTTAGAGAAAAAATGATTGAAATTATGCAATAAAAAGGGTGGGTTCAGTTCACTTTTTCCCATCATCCTAACTTGGCTCACTTTGCCGTATTTTAATCTCGTTGACCCCAATCTATCAAACTATTTCGCTTACTTTATTTATATTACTATTTGAGCATAAATTTACCTTGTCCAAAGCATAGACTCGTTTACTCGTTATTTAAAACAAAAGATACAAAACTTTTAAATTATCGGGATAAATTCTAAATACCCTCTGTTAAAAAGTAAAATATTTAATAGCCGTCAGCATGTGACACACATGGAATATTTGCATTTAACTGTCAAAA
Source organism: Himalopsyche anomala (assembly GCA_031772345.1). Taxonomy (NCBI): domain Eukaryota; kingdom Metazoa; phylum Arthropoda; class Insecta; order Trichoptera; family Rhyacophilidae; genus Himalopsyche; species Himalopsyche anomala. Next base: position 31,400,514 of record CM062823.1, read on the forward strand.
CTATATTATGTAAAATATACCACATTCATATTTGACAGACGTCACAATCTTGAATAAAAACAATCGAAGTCAGTTTGTGAATCACAAATATCGTTCCATTTTCAAATGCTTGATTTATATAATGTATTTTTATCGCCTTGATATTTATGACGTTAGCTCAGTTGATAGAGAGCTCGACTGGTAATCCAGAGTTCTGTGTTCGATCCACGGTCGCGGCGTTTTTTTGTATGAAATTTTTTCAGCGATTTGTATCGTCAAATAATAAACAGTGTATTGGGAAAATATGTCTTTAGTATGAATAAAAATATTGCGTCAGCGGAGCTTTGAGAAGGGAGGGGGAAGGGGCAGGGGGAGGGGATATCGCGGACAATCATTCAGACGGACGGACATTATCGAGTATTAATATATAGATAGTCTATTCTATACAAATAAATGGTTTTTTTTGACAAACTGGTATAATCAATGCACCGATCGAAATATTCCAGACAACGAATTGATATTAAATAATCTCTTTGTATATATGTATATATACTTAACTCGTTTTTGTTAGTTTTGTTTCTTACCAGAAAGGTGACGATTTATACTTGATGTACATACGTATGTACATTAATCGGATACTGTTTAAAAACAATAAAGCGAAAAAAATGATTCAGACAAAAGGCTGCAGTAAAGACTTTGACCCCCAATTTATTCTGGTAAATATTATTAACAGTATAAGCCAGTTAGATGATTGCATTAAATATAAACTTGAGCTTGATGCTAATTTATCAGAAATGACATTCTTTTGTACATTGGCATGTGCTCTTTGACGACTTATATTAGGGATACCTAACTTTGTGCCCGCGAACCGATTTCTGTGCGCCCGTCAACATTGGCCCCTTACAATTTGTTTTCATTTATAAATAAAAATAACTTCATGTATTGCAGATATTGTTCAAAGAATAGCACAAAAACTATAATTAGAAAAAAATACATTAAGAATGATATTTTATTAAAATCATACCAGTGAAGGACTTCTGGAACACAGTGGACAGCAAAAAAATCCATTGCTAAAAAAAGTGGCTTACAAAATACAATCCTTTTTCGGTCCGACGTATCTTTGTGAACCATTATTTTAAAACATATGTTTCCTCAAGTCAAAGTATAGATGACCATCTTTATGACTTTTTGCTGACAAGAACATCATCATACATTCCTTATTATGAGGCGCTGGTCAACGAAATGCAATGCATCACACTGACTGAGATTAATATTATCCCTTTTTATAAAATGTTTATTTTACATTTTTTTGTTTGTTAAAATATAAATAATATTATATATTGTATTCAAATATCCTTAAAAATCGGTGGTGCTTATCAATATTTTAGAATGCGCTCAAGGGTCCAAAAGGTCGGGGACCCCTGACTTATATCAACACGACAAACTTTGAATCGTCTAAAACTATGACATAAATATAGCACACATAATTATTTTTGTTTTGATATTTTTGTCAGCATAGAGTACCTTTGCCTGTATAAATACGTATGTCTGTATGTCTTTCGAAAAAAAAGAAAAAATAACGCCTAACATCTTTTCTGCCAAAGATACTATGCCGTTTATATGCGAAGTTCAATGTTCTTAGATAAAACAAGAAGCAGATGTAAGTTGCTTGTCGGATCATCAGAACGTGATGACATAATTTACATAATAATATAAAATGCGTTTAGAATAATTCTTTTGTTCTACAAAGTGTTAACAATACCGCTCACTTGTAATCCTGTGCTAAAATATGTTCATAGAATTAAATAGGTATCTAAATAAAAACAAATTAATAATAAAAAAAAATTATCACTAAAATGTAAAATAAAACGGGTGGTAAAGAATCAAATGATAGATACGTTACTAGATTAAGTTTTTTAGTGTGTTACTCACTATTCCTGAACAAAATAAATAATCTATGATGTTGGCCTAATAACGAGTGTTTCAATTGGTTGCCATGGATATTATAAATATAATTACCGGCCACTTACTTCTCATATGGTTTGATGGACATATTATTTTTTTCAATACTTAATGAATTTTTACTAATTGCATTACAAAACCCTCAATTTTTAATTCCACACTAAAAAAATGTGCAGTGTGTTATTGGATAGCCACCAGCTATCGTTTATTATTCAGTGTTAATAATATAATCGTCCATATCATCGTATAGTGCAGGCATGGGCCACCTTTTCTAGGTCTGGGGCCAAATTATCATTCTGTCTCCGAGTAAAGAGTCGGACCAAATTATACTATAATAAACATAATAAAGTAATATTTAATTAAATAAAACACGTTGCTATTTTTTTATATAGTGGTGATTATGAATTAGTAGAGTGGAGCCACTGCAAGCGCCCGTGTCATCTCTATTATTTAATCCTACCTGGAACTATTCTTTCTCTATTACTTCGCCGAGATGAATCAGGGCCGGAAAAAATAGCTAGGCTGGTGGTTGCCCATATATGGTATAGTGTATGCACATATCAAAAAACAGTTGATTTTTTCTCAATACATAGTTAGATTTATTGGTCTAGCCAAATAATAACGATTGTATGTTTAAAGGTAAGTTTTTAACTGTACGAAGAAAACTTTACTGAATCGACTGAAATTTAAGTTATTAAAAAAAACGCATATAAAAATTTCTTTAATATAATAATTTACTTATTTCAAACGGACCAAGATAGAGCTAGACAGATTACTATACGAATACTGTGTGAAAATGGGACAGTGTGGTGGTATATCTTTTGTATATAATATGTGCGATTTGCATACAGAAAATACAGAGCTGGAGAGAGACGAATGAAATTTACAGAGATGAACGCTCGAAATAAAGTGCAGTTTTGAAACAAAATGCAACAAAAAGACAGACTGGACATACATTAGGGTAGGGCATTCAGTCACAGAGGCGTATTAATTATTACTTACATTATTCTGAATACAGCAAAAATAAAATATTTACTTAGAAAATCAATATGTCTACTTTTATCACCTGAGTCGAGTAGTTCATAACTGTTGTACTGGATTGGATTAGAATTGTTCGTATAAAAATTCTATATTTTAATTATCTATGTTGAATCAATTAAAAAAATATTTAGCTGTTTGTGGAGTAAATATGCATGTATAGTAAATACCAAGATATATAGTTGTATCAAAATATAACCGCATTTTTTAAATATATGCATTTGTGATTGATTGATGAATGTTTTTTACCAAACAAAACTTACTGTTAAGTTTAAAAAATTACAGATTGATTAATATTAACTTGCTGATCGTTGAAGATTCCTATTTTCGCTACCACAAAAAAAAAATACCACAAATATTCAAATATAGTCAAACATTAATAACATGTACCTTATCAATAATTTAAATAAAAACTAGTTTAGAAGAAATAAATAACATTATTGTAAAACAGTTATTTATTTAAAACATTTCGAAATGCAAATTTACTTGATTCTGAAACTATAAGTATTAACATAATAAAACTTTTGTTGAGTGATAACTTTCAGCTCAACAAATAGTAATCTAAAAAACGTAGAAAGGATTCGGTTGCGAAAAGAAATTATCAGAGAAACGAACCGCCCTTGGAGATAGAAAAATTTTACGACCGAGCGATGTAATAAATAAAATGATAAAACGAATAAAACTCACGTCTCGAATGATTGCGTATATGTGAGTTTGAAAATATTAATATGTGTGTGTGTAAAAAGGTCGGACTCGAGAAAAAAGATCGATGATTTTTGCAAATTACGCCGCACAGTTTCAACATACGTCAAAAACTACTTGAATGATTAATTGATCTAAGAATAGTTTGTTGTTTTTAAGTAGGTATGTTTGCAAAAACATTTTTTAATTGTTCTGGCCGCTATAAATTTAAAAAACCATCACCAATATTTATTAATTGAATTTCAGTACATTCAGTCATTTATCTATTAAAAAATAGTTAAAAGACTATTTTTTGTATAATTGCACGAGTTTTATTAATTTTTATCAATTCGACAAACTATAAAAAAATATTTTGTAACTGCAAAATATGCATGAAAATTTGTTTTTCTTTATTTTTAACAATGTTCGCCACAGTCATCGGTAAACCATATATAAATTACTTATGTTATCCATGACAAAATAAAAAATGTTAATTAAGGGTTTTATTAAGCTTTATGTATCTTTTTTGATCGTTGTGTTATTTATAATCTCAAATATATTTTTAAATCAAAATCGTCATAGTTAACATTTTGCAAATTGATCAATATTTATAATGTTTGTGGGTGCGAGGGCGTGTGTAAAAACGTGTCTGTATGTGTGTAACTTCATAATTGTGTGTGTGTGTGTGTGTGTGTGTATATTTCACCAGACGGCCGAGGAACATTCGGAATCAGGGGACGTTAATCATCAGAAGACTTTCTCAATCCATATACTTCTTGGTGTGTTTTTCACCATATAAAATCAATTTTCAATACGTAAAAAAATGCTCAACAAATTATGAAAATTAGTCGAAATTTAAGTTTCAGAACTAGAATGTGAATGTTGAAAAAATATATTTTTTTTTATTTTATAATTTATAATTGCGAATGAACCGGATATTTTAATATAAATATATCACAAACTCAATAAGAAATGTGGCCAAATCACTCAATATCATCTCTAGAACAAACAATCACAGCCATGTAAATGATAATACAGATTGTATTTGATAAATCAACACCTTTAAAGGATTTGAACCCAAGTATTGTGATCCTTACACTATGCGATATTGGAGCTGCTACGGCTATACTATGATATATCATGGAAATGATAATTGTATCTACAATTATTCAAAATATAATAATTTCGTTTTTGTATGTACAAAAATATTAGTTACATAAAAATAGCTATTTTAAATGAAAATTTTGTTTTTCCTTTAAATTTACTGATTATCTAATAAATGAGGATACATAAAGATCTTTAATATCTTACTTACTGTGATTTTTGAACGACATAAAATACAGTACCTTAGAACCACTTCATTCGTCATTGATTGATTTTATTTTATTTAACATTGCACAAGATTGACAAATTATAAATTTAAGACTTTTACAATAAAGAAAAAACAATTGAATATTAAAAGCAGTAAAAAAAATACATAAAAAATAGCATTCGATGGAACTCACCCATGTCCACGTGGAATATGTCAACATCCGAAGCGATACTATTAAAAACCTTTAAAGCTCTCCCCAGTAGCATCTCCATTGACAGGCTGGTTCTACACCTTAAGAGAACAAACAATTTATGTCCACAATTTCTCAAAAAATAATCAGGAACCTTAAGTTTCACATTCTCCAGAATCGTGGAATTCTCATTTTGTTCTCGTTTAAGCCGAAAGAAATATATGATTAATGTTAATGTGACAAACCGCAATTAATATATTTAGTAAACTTACTAAGTCTTGTTGATAAATAGCTATAAATACTATTCGATTTTTTAAATAACAATCACCTTACTTTATTATACCTCAACTCATATTAAAATTTTATTTAATATAACATGCTTTGTTTGCGAAAATTTATCGTCGACTATGTTTCTAAGTGGAGGGCCGTTTCCAGACTCCAGCTCCTGGGTTGGTGCCTTTTATAACGGTGCCCAGCAGAAGTCATTAACCCTGGATAGCGACCTAGGGCAAGTCATACCGCCTTGTAGCGCGCCTTTGCCTTTGGTTGCAATACAATGTCTACACACGGCCGCCTTTTATATTAAGGATCGCGTCATAATCCAGGGGAGGTCAAAAAAAGCACCGCGGTCCAATAATTGATCTCGACGCAGTTGCTTAGTAAAAAAAATATTAAATCAAAAAAAAATCAGTAACTCAGTTCAATAAATGTACGGTTATTGATTTTCATTGTATTGATAGGCTTATAAAACTATTTAATGAATACAATCCAAAAAAAAATATCTTAAAATCTTATTTCTGGCCAAAAGTAACATGACCAACGTAGAATCGTATCGCAAGATAGTTGGCTTAACTTATCATAACTTGTAACGTTTTACCATTATAAAACTTTGTTTTTAAACATTTAATTCCCTTCACTTGAATAATAGATATTTTAAAAATATTATTCCATCCATGAACACAATATTAATGATTTGAACGACCGAGAATTATTAATTTGTAACATTAAAAGTTTGATGTATGAAATATCATTATACAGCTCAAATTATAATATTAACGATCCAAACTACTTTTTTAAAGTAACGTCCAAATGCTTAAAAAATGTAAAAAAAGCAAGTTGCCGAAAACCTTTTTATAAAATCAGTATTATTAATGGAATGAAATTCGAAGACCCAAAAACCATTGATTACATTTAAAAAAATCAAAGATCAACGACGTTGATATAAAAAAACTTCTAATACTAATAATTTGATACTAAACTGCCGTTGAATTTAGTTAAATCAGGCAAAATGTTAATTTAAAATTTAGCATAATTTTTTTCTTTTTTAAAAATCAAATAAATCTATTTTGAATTTAGAACTCCCTTCTTGGAATCAAAGCAACGCCATTTTATAAAACATTTTGCAGAAATATAACGAGATTGCGTGCTTCGCGAAATCTGAAAAATTTCCACCCACGCATCGAGCCTTAGTTACCACCATGCAATAATTCTTTTAACAAACCCTTTAGACACTGCATATAACCACCGACTGAATTCTTTCAATATCTTTGTAATGTGATATATAATAATATTTAGTGATTTTTTTCTCATGTAGAGCGGTGGAACGGCGTTCCAGAACATTTTTTCTTGGTATTTTGAATGTTTCAAATAAAAAATAGCAACATTTTATTTTTAATTTTCTTTGAAAACTTTTGAAGTAAGAGCGATTAGTTAAACACTAGTCTTGTCCTAATATTATCCTTCAATCCTTACTCGTTTGAAAAAAGAGAGGTTAATAAGCAACCGTGTAAGAAGCAATTTTAGTAAAAAAAACTTCTATTGAAATACCTCTATTAGAAAGCCATATTGAGAACAGCAAAGATTAAAAAAAACAAGCGAAGAGTTCCGACACCTTTTAAGTTTAACAAAAAAAGCACTGATAATATTTATATTTTTTCAAAATTCATATCTTTTCCCAATGAGCATATTGCCTCCAAATACTGTATGTATCTCAACAGAAGTATGTCTATAGGAACTGTTGTTAGTTATTACTCAGTTTCTCAACATCTCTTTTTTTAATATAGTAGATATGTTAAAGACAGAACTAGGAATCAATTAATTGCTCTCTCTACGCCCTTTTATTTAAGGATTAGAACTTCCAATTTGGAAGAGTGGAAGGGAATTTGTTCGTACTGTGAGTTGAACCTGTGAGATGCTTCAAGGAAGCCAAAAACGTTGACTTCTGTACCACGGACCTCACAACTTAACTTAACTTAAGTATTAATACCTGTAGAAGCTTTTTCACATTCAAATGATAATTACCATCGAACATTATAAAATGTAGAAACGACAAAATGTTTTCTCCTAATGTGAAGAGTTTATAGATTGTCGCAAGAGAAGTTACTTTTGCAAAAACTTTTTTTAATTTAACAACTTAAAATATTTTTTTCTGAATCTGTAAACTTAAAAAAAATGTGAATAGGAAAATACTTCTAAATATTAAACAACACTTTCGCCAATTTCTGAACGCTCCATTTCTTTGAATAAAAAAAGATTGTGATAATAAATTCTAAAATATGGATTATAAAAATATTTTTTTTTTTGATAATTGTGTTTGTATACAACTTTATAAATGTTATGCATTTAATTGTCAGTACTAATATCCAAAATCAATAATTTATAAATAAAATATCTGCTATTCACATAGGACCTTAACCAAGTGTTCTACGTCGTTGACTCTGGTTGTAGTCTCAGTAAGGACAGTTTTTTTTCACAATATGGATTAATGTTCGATAGCATGGATATCTAATGTCCCACCCATTCAATCATATAAACATAGTTTAGCCAGTTTACTACTATTCTAATCCAATCATTTTTTGTACTTTTTCCAATAAATACCGATTAAGACACCAGATTACAAACATACAGTTCTCATTGAGCATTTTCTGTTTAGATAAACTCTATTGTGTCTATACATTTAACATTGGAAGTAGGCATGGTAGCAAAAAATACAATTTTTAAAAAGTTACCACTATTTTCAGCAATGGTCAATTTTAAAATTTTATAAAATTCAACGTCCACGTGAGTGTTTCGTTATTAAAGTCGTGAACTTTTTGTATATTAAGTGAATTGAAACTTATATGCCGGTGATTTTTTTATGCGCATTTGTGAAAAAATCCTTGTAGGTCTGCCGCACTAATAATAAATATATGCTTTTTAAACTTGGGTTCATGGTCAATTGCATGCTACAGTTCACTCACCGCATTTATCAATAACACATTCATATTTAAAATCAATGTGGTTGAGCTATTTGTTGCAAAAAAACAATCATAATAATGTCTTGCACTATATGCATTTATTATCCATAAATAAACAATCAACTCACTGTTCATGTTATATAATGTAAGACCGTTTGGCCATCATTTTGTTCTTGATGGATAATATTGAACTTTTCTGGGTATTCTTAAAGTATTTGTTTTAGTTGGAGAAAGGTGCCACGGCCCAAAAAGGTTAAGAAACTATGATTTAACATACAGTCGTTTTATTTGTAAGCTTTCCAAAAAGATCAATGCGTTGATCTTTAACCATCTGTTTCTTTTTGGCAGAAACACGTTAAATTAATGAAATATATGTACGTATATTTAGTTTATTTCGTATACTCAATACCAATTTTACTCAGCTATGATCGTCATCATTCATTTGAGTGTGTCTTGAATTCATGCAGTAGCTGCCTCTCTATACGAAAGCATTTTCATTGTCACGATTTTCTTATTTCGTACTACGATCAAATTAAAAAATATTATTTACATCACAGTTCAAATGCTGCATAATACTCCGCAACGTTAAGATAGTAAATATGTTATTTTTAAATGCTTTGCCAGTATCACAAAGTATTTGATTGAATTTATCGATGCTGCCAAAAATCTTAATGTTCTTAACATATGTAATATTGACGAACGTATCGATGTACTCGAAAAAACTTTACTTTAATAATCTACACATAATATCAAAGTTTAAAATTAATTTCAAATAATCTCTTTTATAATGTGACATGGCTCAGTTATCACGCAGAGAGCTACAGAAGGAAACAAAAATAATGCATAATGCACAAGAGCGTATAAGAATGACGGGTTTCATTTATCAGGCAACATTACTGAGAACTTACCTATGTACGTATATGCGATAAGACCAAAAATTTGCAATCATTTATCATTACCGACAGTGTATTTAATGGGATTTTTTACTATCGCCATTTTTTTACATTCCACTATTTCCGTATGCCGAGAATGAACATCCTTTTCCTGGCATTTACTACATACAAATTGTAGGGTCAAGCTTTGTGATTATTTGTTGTTCTTGTATTTGTTTTATATAATTATTATGAAGCAAATAGCTAAGAATGACTGACATCAAAAAAAAAAAAGCCAGTAAAAAAAAAATTGTTATTTCTTTATATATGTACATACTTGATAAGTTTTCATTCCAACATTCCATTGACTTATATTCTTCTATTTTGTACTCATTTCAAAAAAAAAAATTTTTGGTGTGAAAACATTTAAGAATCGTTAGCGGTTATTAAACCCAATTATTTAACTAAAATATATTTACTTATCATATTTTTATACAAAGAAAAAAAATTGAAGACCAAAAACTAACGAGCCGCGGGTTGTGCCTCCCAGCTCTATTTATAATCGTATTTTTTTTTTGGCTTTATCGAGATTATTATAAAAGCATGGGAACCAAAGTACAAAGTGCATATTTTATGAAATTTAGTGTACTAAAAGATAAATGTGTGAAATAATTAGGAGTGGTGGATACAAAAAATCATTGACCGACTTGTTCTAAGAAATTAAATTAGTAATCTTAAGTGAGTCCTCCATATTGTCCTCTCATGGCCTGTGAGATCGTGTGAAAGTGCATTTAAAAAAAGATCAAATTTATTAATAGTAAACGCACGATTGCACCGAATGCGCGTACACTGTTGAATAAACAATACCATGCCCTGCGCAATATCCATTATAGTGCATACAACCATATGTAACACTAACTTCAAAGTAAGCACATTACATTAATGTACAAATATACTATAAAAAGTTCATTGAGCCAACATTTTTCTTTATCAGTCAAGTGAGCAAGGTCTAATAACTATAAATACTTACATTATTATAGGGTAACTAAAATATTTTTTTACAGATAATAAATTAGTACCATAGAAGGCTAAAAGACAATTATTTATTAAATGGCAATTTAAAGAAAATATTGCATAGATTGATTGATAGAAGATAATAAATACAAAAAATAATTACTAAATTTGCCACTAGTTTGATAACTACTCAGTAGGCAGTAAAGATAGACATAAAAAAAAACAATGTAACAGATTTGAGAATAACAGACGCAACAAATAAAGTAATATTTACATTATCACTTAAACAAGAAATATATTACAATAGTAAAATTATATCAAGCTCTCTAGGAAATGCATTCATTAATTTGTCGAAGTGACTTTGCAACTTACACTAAAAATGCCAAAAAAACAATTTTTCAGAAAATAATATTATAGTTATGGACACGGCTTAGTCATCTACAACGATAAAGAAAACAGACTCCCTGTATGGCACACCTTCGATCTCCTATCTTAATTAAATACTGCCAAAAATTATTTGTAATTTAGTATTATTTCGAGTAATATAATAATTAAATCGGAGTAAATTTAATTTATCAACTTTTATCCTGGTTTGATATTGATACTAACGTTTATGATAACAAAATTAATTGACTCGTAATCTGTTTTTTTGCTTAAAATTATTTTTCTTCGGGTGTTTTACAGGTTATGGTCCATTCGGATGGAGAATGTAATACAATCTGTATTTTGCGGGTAATATCTAATATGGCACTATTTTTGCTTTGATAGATGTTATTTTTATTGGTCTCCGAATGAACTTCAGCCTTATCAGTTAAACATTTCCCTGTATACTAAATCTTTGCTAGTGTTCAAAATTAGTAACTAACCTATCATATCATTATAAAAATAAAGTTTGTTCATCAATGTATTACAAGTATAAATTAATTTGAATGTTGATCACTAGTAAAATTTATAATAAATGTCCTGGTACTATTGTTCAATTTTTAAATGTTCGCTGTCAATAAAACTTTCCGCTGTCTCTGGGAAGGCTTTATATTATATTACAAAATTTAACACTCTTGCACTTATTCAACATACATTTATAATTCTCGTGATGAGTAAAGTTGTTCCTCTTCTTGATAAAGAAACATGGGACCATTACTAAAGAGTACTACTTTTTTATTTTGAAATATGGTACTATTATTTTTAACATTGATTGTCGGTCAATAAAAATATTTAAAAAAAACATATTATGCGGAAACAAGTCTTCAAAAAAGTATGATAAATTTATTTATAGACAAGATAAAAACATGTGTATGTTGTCTTTCACAAAAAAATATATTATTTTCATAAATGAATCAAAGAATAATCGCACACCATCGTGATATATAAAAAATGCTCTCAAATCATCCTATACTTTCTGTTTACAATTCCCAACTCAATAATAAAGAGAGTAGAAAATAAATACTATCTAAGTAAGTTAGTTATATTGCATAAAAAGTTCGTTGGCCTTTTATTTTTATTATCAGTTTGCAGAACAAGGGAATTCGTACTTTTATTTTGATCGCTACCAGATTTTTTATATAATTTTAATCTGTATCATTTTTGCTTGTCTGTTTTGCAAAAAAAAAAAATATCTTTTGATCAATTAAATACAATACAAATTATAAAAAAAATAATAAACATTAAGAGAAATCGTATTTTTAAATACAAATCCTTAAAGTGTAGCGATCACTTTTATAAATCCAACTTATATCGTTACTCATGTCAGTTTTTTGTATAGGTCAGTTTCATTGTGGAGTTATTGTTTAATTTTAGATAATATCATTGTAATGTTTGTTGTCTTCTCTTATTTTAAGGATAAGTATGTAGATTTATTTTTACTGAGTACATATAGTTAAATTGTAAATATGGTTGAGATTGTTGAGAGGCAGTTAGTAAAAATCCATTATATTATAGTACTCAATCCACATTACTTTTAAGGACCAGCGTACGATCAAATTACACTAATACACTAATTTAAAAGGTCTCTTGGCATCCCATCACTCAATATAATGTTTTCATTTTTTTAAGGTCCTCTATAACTAAAATGTAATATGTAATTTAGCCGAGTCTATGGTACAGTGGTCAACGTCGTTGGGTTCCTGGACGGATCTCACGGGTGCCTTAGTATTTTTACAATCGATTTATCGATTTTTGTTATAATGAATTGGTGGATATCTCGAAATTCTATCTCAACCTTCTAATAATTAGATAACACGGTGTAGCGAGAACGAGTAGCTTACCATTATTCTTGTCCTAGCCTTATTTTTTTATATTCCAAATCTATTCTAAAAAAAGAAAGATTGAGCAATTGAGTGACAAACAGTTTTAATAGATATATTTTTGTCGAAATACCTCTATTAGGAAGCCAGATGTTCCACATTGGGAACAGAAATGGATACAAAAAAATACGAAAATCAGGTTGAATATTGCAGACCCCTCTAATACATTTGAGAATTACCCCGCAGTACAATTTTATATACCACAAGGCTTAGTTCATATAATAGGGTAAAATATCAAGGTATTTCAGTTCTACAGTTTTGTAGACAGTTCTACAGAAACTGTAGAACTGAAATACCTTGATATTTTACCCTATTAAAATGGAGTTCTACCAAGTAATCAAATGCCAAATCAATAAATAAATTAGTTCATATAATTACTAAAATTAATGATACATAGAAAAGTCTTCTATTTATAACCTCATTCTTTAGCAGTGAAAATAAACAACTGTTAAAAATGGTTATCTTTAAAAGTAATATTCATGTAAGTTATCATTCGTTTTATTTTATTTTTTTGTATTGCGCTATCCTTTGCCAAGTATGTGCAGTTAATTATCTTTAGCGGAGCATTCCAACCTCATATCATAATGGCAGTCTAAAATATTGCATTACATAATACGCACATTTTTGCATAATAGACAAAGTATAATATTATACCAACAAACGATAGACAAACAGAAATACAAAAAAACTATGCCATCGTTAAGAAGTCATGTATACACCCTATTATTGTATTCCATAAAAATTAAATATTTACGGATATGATCAATATTTTTAGTTTTGTTAACTGGTTGATTTTTTGAAAAGAATCGGTTTTTTTTCTATTTATAACATGTTTGATATAAGTATTTTAAGTCTATAAAAAATACTTACACTTACGTCATCATTTTAACGTCTTCTTTTAATATCAAAAAATAAATAAAGCAATTAAATTGTTATCAACTTCGTCAGAATGCCCATTATTACGATATATATTAGGAGCCCAAATAATGATTTTTCGATAATTGTTTTTTTCTTATGTAGAAATATTGTTCATGAGTATAACCGATAAATATTAAGGTGGTCACTGTAAATTCTAAGTTGAAAGGCATTCTACAATTGATCCTTAGAGGGGTAAAGTGAACCAATTAGTAAAATAGTAAAAAAAATCTTGGACAAAAGTATAATCACGTCTTTACTTGGCGTTTTGGTTAATTGCATATTTTTTTTTATGTTACCGAGATAACATTATTAAAATGTGTAATAACTGAGGTTAGTTCACTTTTACTATACTTTAAAACGTGTAGAATAATACAACGCATCTAACTTATTTTTTTCTAAAATACCACTTAGCTCACTTCACCTCTAAAGGATCCAATTGTTGTACTGATTCCAGGTTTTTTTATCCCACCGTTTTGCTTGTAAGTTGATAATACTACCGATGAATAAAACATAATAGAAAATTACAACAGCAATGCAATAATAAAATGTAAAAATACTCTCATGTAAGAATGTTTAATAAACTATCAATAACAATTATTTTGTTTCAAACGTCTTTTCATGAAGCTTATTAGTTTTGCTTAAGTTATATGAAATTTACAGGTCTAAATGTGATAACTGCAATATTCCTATCAAACATAGATGTTTCATTAGTATAATAATATAAAATGGTCAATTTTTAGTATTATATAGTCCTTTTAAAATAATAATTTGTTTGAGATGCAACCTTTTCTTGGCATTTTATTCAAAACATTGTGAGTTTTATTACCCCCGGAAAGGTTAATTGCTATGATTTATCACTGCGTTTTCCTAATAAACATTTTCTTCAGACAGAAAAAGGAAGAAAATAAAATGACTTGTCGTATTTTAAGCCAATATATCTGCCTCATCTCTGCAGTTATTATAAATGAATACCTACCTACGTACATATTACTTACTACTTATTTAAATTATTACAAAATCATCAGTATTGCTTTCAAGTATTGAGGTGTTACTTGCAACAAAAACTAGTATTCAAAACTTATCGACAAATCAAATTAAATAATATATGAATTGTATAAGATAGTTATCTGATTTATTAATTTTATTAAAAGGAATGAATGCATTGTTACAATTATGAGTTATGCATTGAATTAAGTAAATTATCAACGCTTCTATAAAAAAATCTTGTTCCTTTAAAAAAATCTTTGATGAAAGGAGTATTTATAATACAGGTATATATATGTTAGTATATGCGGATTTATAAGTATTTTTCTGCAAAACAGGAGTTAAAAACAGTATTGATCGTCGTTCAAAATTATTTACTCTCAAAAAAGCTTTGAAATTTTAATGAAAGATATTAATTTATACAATGACATATATTTCAGTTGTCAGTAGAATAAATTTAATGACTCAACGTAATTTTATCACTGCTTTTTATTCAATAATTTAAGTTGTATCGGTACAATATCTTTGTGCTAAAAGAAAATAGTGTTAAGTCTTAAAAAATGATATCCACAAAACATACACATATGCGTAATGGAGTACATGAACGAGTCAAATCAGCATTGATGCATTAGTAAACTTCCCGTTAAAACATCACATTTTGCATCAAAGTTAAAATAAATACAAATCTCGTTTTGACTCTTCTGAAAAATATTATTTTAAGACATTACGCTTTTTTCCTTTCATACACAGATATTATTTTCAGATCTGTACATATATTTGGAAAGATTATCAATCTATTTTTGTACCATAATAGCATACTTTGTATAATATTGCAAAACAAATGGTATCAATAAAAAGTATGTTTTTCTTTGTGATGTACTGACGTTAATTAGACCATTACATGGCAATTTTCACATATAATAAAAAAGACAAATTACTATGTCCGGTATTTTGGCTTTAAATCGGTAAACTAACTACCTATGATATGACAGACTTTATTTTTCCACACATTAAAAAGATGTTAAATAGATTTTACATTCAATCCAAAAATACATACATAATTGTACGTTTTCATGAACATCACCTGTAGCTTACCACAATTAATCAAAATACTCAGCACCTGGATAAAAAAAGAACCCAACCAGGTCATAAAAATTTGCATTTTTAATAAAAACAAATTACTTTACACTGTTTAACGCTTAGATAATAAATAAAAACGTGATTATTAGGTTAATTGAGTGGTACACCTTAGTAATTAATTACCATTCATTGTTGATAATTTAATGAACACTTTTTTTTAACTACGTGTTTGTTTATGAGGGAAACATCACGCGATGCAAAGTTGATGTTAATTTTATATTAACGTAATAAAATAATATGTAGAATATGACTCTGTTACGATCGACTTAATAATATGTTATGTCTTTATTCCGAATTGAGATTTCGATTTATATAAAATACTATGGAGCCCAGTACTTTCTACCTTTTAAAAAAAAAATGCTATATTATTTATTCCGGTTGTTTTAATGATTATATTAATTTTACTTAAATCGTACTAATAATACGACTTTAATTATGCATGATACAAGTTAAAACAAAGACAAAGTGCTGGATTAAAAAACAATACCGAAACTAATTTAATAGCACTCAAAGATCCAATTTAAGTTATACGGAATTCTATAGTTAATCCTTAATATTATCAAATATTAAATTTTAGTGATATTTTTATAAACTATGTGCAAAAAATAAAATAAAGTTTTTCATTTGATGAATTTTATATAAAGTTAATATGTTCACAACAATGAAAATATATTGCCAACTGTAAATTAAGAAACCAGTATATTTTGTTTACGATTCAATTAAAATATATTGTGTTTATCACGCTATAATAATTGACGATTGCATGAAGTAAAGCTTTTCTTAATGACATACAAAAAACCCGTTTAACCCTTTTAAAAAATAGCATACGGGGTATCACAGAAATAAATAATTCAGTGTAAAAATTAAAAAAAGCTCTACCACCATACAGCGCTGTCGAGGGTAATTGAAAAAAAGTTGATAAAAAACCGTCAAAAAGTGAAGGATATTCCAAGCTAGAAATTGCGAAGCTCATGAAAAATTATGAGTTGTTTATAAATATGTATGACGCCGGACTTAGGATGATCCCCGTTGGGAATGTGGGGTTAAATACGGTAGGGTGAATTTTCATTTCTTTTTGTGACGGTATTTTTTTCTACAGCTTTTAGTAACTCGTCCGTAGCCAATTACTCTTGTGCAATTTATTCAAAAATTCATATCCATTCAAAAAACCATAGATCAATCAATATTGATATAAATTTAAATAACCCGACTCATTACAGACTACTTAAATGTATATTTTTAAGGATAATAAATTAATACTTTTTTTCACTCTTTTTCTTTCTTGTAGGCTGAATATGAGCTATATTTAATATCTGTTTTATATAACACAACTGCAAACTTATATATATTTATTACTGAGTAAAATATCGTGACACGTGTTTTTTTTAAATAAAAATATTTAAAAAAAATCTTTATTTTATCCTTAAAAGAAAAAAGTAACCAACCTACTATATGAAACAATATTACAACGTTGTAAAAAATCTCTCATTCATCTCTATTACGAAATAAACATCATTTTTTTTATTTTCATTTCATTTTTTTCGATGCTTAAAAAATCAAATCAACTCACAACCTTTATAAGCGGAAGAAGATTATTTTTTTTCAAGTTGAATTTGTGAAACATGACCGATTATATAATATAAACTTAAAGACAGATAGAAACAGTAGCAAACCGAGACAAAACGGATTTTCGTCACCTGATTGTGATGACTATATGATTTATCATTATAAAAATTAATTTAAGAAAACTTTTATTTTAAACTTATTTGATTTATTAGAAAAAAAACATATGTACGAGGAGAGTGACTAGTTTTTCAAAAAAAAATATCATTTACTTAAATTATTAGTGTTAATTGCTAAATTGTTTTTTGTAAATTTTTATTTATCAAATAAACAGTGCTGTCTGTCGGGTCATATGGTGTAGCGGTTATTGTTGTGGGCTTCTGTGCCGGATCTCACGGGTTCGAGTCCCAGTACAAACATAATTTTTACGATCGATTTATCGATTTCTCCTCGAAGGCATGGGTGTTTGTGATGTCTAAAAAAATTCCCTTCCCACCCTTCCGATCTTTCAATAACTGGGAGTAGTGAGAGCGATTACTTAACGACTAGTCCTGCTATAGCCTTATCCTCCTATTCAAACTACTCTATTTAGAAAAGAAAGTTTAGTGATGAGTAACAAACTCATTGGGAGCAGACATGGATAAAAAACAAATAAAAATAAACAGTACTATTCCAGGCCAGCGCTTATCTTTGATATAACACACTATGGGGTTTTTTCCGCTAGGGTCTCTCCAACACGTTTTTATGCTCGTTAATTTTCGCGGCAACTCATGGCAGGTCTATTACACACTCATTTTTTTTAATCTCCCTCATTTTTTTCTGCGGTTTTTTAATAGGTGGCCTTATCTAGACAAATGTATAAAAATCTTTACACATAATTATTTTTATGTTTATTAAAGGGGAATGTATTAGAGCTCACATTTCAACAATTTGTCTCATTAAGATGTATGCTTACTGGCACAAAAAAACAAACTTATAAATAGTTTATTGGGTTTAGAATGTAAAATATTGTTTTACTTGTATTAAATATATATTTTTTTATTATTATAACATTATTTGTTTTTTATACATTTTTATTTACTACCGGCCATGTGTATCTGAAATAATTGTACAATGATTATACGAAATAGTAACATCATTACTATGATAACGGTTTTCTTAAAAAAGCTTAGCTATTATCAATGTAGTAGTCCCATAAAATAAAACTATAAAATTAAGTATTTCCTATTTCCAAAGTATTTAATTGACATTTAAAAACATTGCTTTCAAGAAAACGTTAAACGTAATGTTAAAATGTTTTAGAAATCATTAAGATAGTTCTTAAGACTTTCTCTCGACGTTGTAAACTAGGCTATCCAATCCCGGGATTGGGATCAGCTCACCGAGGAATTTGAAATCCTCAATTCCCTATATTTTTTCCTCAGATTATCTCCAAACCTTGTTTTTTTTTAGCTCACTCAATTTGAAATCCACAATTTGCCAATTTTGTGTCGATTTTCGGGATTTGTTAAAAATTTCTTGATCCCGAAATCCCGGGATCGCGACCATATCAATCCCGGGATTTCGGGATCAGAAAATTGAACGGATTGAATTGATCGGATGCCCTATTGTAAACTAAATAAACTTACAAACCAAAAAATAATAGTGAAATTTAGTCAAAAGAATTATTTAAAAAAAAATGTGAAAGCTAATCGATCATAAAACCCAATTACCGTATAAATAAGGTGTATTGCATTTAACCCTTACGAGGAAGGGTTCCGGTTCACCCCTCGGTGTTTTTTTATTTTGCTTTTTTTACGCGTACCGACCCCATACCGTTTATAGCTTTATTTTGATGGCTCGAACAATTTTTATACGTGTTTTTTTTGTCTTTTATGACTTCCGGCAATTTGTTTGTTTTGCATTAACCTTTCACGCTTCTCGTAATAGCTTTTAAGTAAAATTTAAGCCATAGGAAAGTGGAGCAATGATGAGCTATCGGTTAGTTAGGTTTTGAACAAAAAATATTCAAATAAAATTTACCATCATACTTACCTGTGTTTTTTAGTTACATTTTATCGATTCAACAGTTAGTATTTTATTTTTAATTTTATTTAAATTTAAGAAAAAAAACTCTAAAAATACACATGGGAATATTGATCTTTTAGATAGAACTATTCGAGAAGTGAGGATCAAACGGGTCTATTTACAAAAACATAGTTTTAAGTTCACTAAGATATAACAGGTGAGTTACCTTTTTGCTTCTAAAATTGTGATTTCATTTCTATATAAACTTAACCGTATCTTGTTAACGGTAATACATAAGAGAATAGCATTGTGTCACTTATAAATGTAAATATGGCATTGCCGAAACTGAGCTTAACTCAAAACACGCATTTTTGTAGTTATGCCTCTGTGATCCTAAACAATATGCTTAAAAGAATAGAATTATAAAATTATATACCTATACTTAAATTGAAGATAAGTATAATAATAAATTTAATAATTAACAAGATAAATCTTTTCTGACATAATATATTTTATTGTGGTTTCTTTTAGAGGTATTTTTAAAGTATATTCTTCTACAGAACTTATTGTTATTCATTTGAGAGTAGTGAGAGAAAGATTGGGTTAGGACAGGACTAATGGTTTGCTAATCTTTCTTGCTACGCGGTTATTTTTAGGATTGGAATGGTAGGAGTCAATTTTTAGACATCAAAATCACTAATACATTCGAACAGAAATCGATTAAAAAAAACAATTGCTGTTTGTACCGGGACTTTGTATGACTTTTGGTTACCCAATTACTTTTATCATTCCACCACGGAGCCGACGAACTATCAAATGTATATAATATCTTTATATTATGCTTCTTGTCATATGAAAATATTCTTTACGAATTTTTTTAAACATAATAAATAACAGCATATCCATATAATCAAACAGTTATTTATGAATTTAAAAAATTGTAAAAAAGATTATATCAAAACCAATTCTCCCAATTTTCTTTTATAATATATTCTAAATTGTGTTCAATTTAAATTAACTATCATAATACAATATAATATTTATTTGATTAACAATGATTTGTGATAACCTGTCAATTTTTGTTTGTCAATATTTATTATACAAAATTCAACATTTAAAACTGTTGAATCACTACTTAGTAATATCATCGAATGAATAATTTACTAAAACCTTTTATTTTCCACAGTGATTTGTTATCTACGCATTAGAAAACGGAGACTTTGGGTTCGTGATGTCATATATTTAAATTTACAAATATAAATTCAAAGATAATTTATTCGAGGACTATTTTTTAGTCATAATTTAACGTAACCCTTTCTTCGTTCACAACATCGATTATGGGCCATAAAAAATTAACAAACTCACAGTTTCGGAATGATAAATTATACATCGGAAAGGTAACTTTGCAAGCGGCTCATAGTTAACATAGAAAGGACACAAACAACCCTCATGCTACTAAAACGACTGGAAATACCCCTTAATTTTTTATTTTTTTTAACCATGTCCGCTCCATAGATAGATAAACTCCATTAGGAGTCCATATGCTCATGTGGAGCATATGGACTCCTAATGGAGTTTATCTCAACAGAAGTGTTTCTACGAGAACTGTTTGTTACTCAGTTGCTCAACCTTTTTTTTCCAAAGAGAGTAGAGATAGAAGGATAAAGCTAGGACAGGACTTGTGGTAAACTAATCGCTCTCGATACTCCCCGTTCATAAGATAGGATGAGTGGAAGAGGGTAATTCAAGACATTACATACATCTATGCCTTCGAACAGAAATTCATAAATCGATTGAAAAATCAATTTATAAAACTGTCCGTACCGAGATTTGAACCCGTGCCCTCCGTAACCGAAACCAACAACGCTGACCACTCGGCAACACAGGCGACAGGAGGTTTATCTTATTCGTAAAGTAAATACATCTATTAATTGGTATAACTTTGCATTTTTAGATTCAATAGTATATGTGAGAACTCCCTTGCTTGATGTTATACTTAATTAAAACAGTACTGTATCATAAGATTAATAATATATTTGAAGTTTTGTCTGAATATTATTATTGAAATGTATTTACTAAGATTTTCAGTTCATTTTCAGTTAAAAATATATCAAAATGAAAAGTCTTTAGGAAGGATCTTAGTCTACGAAATAAAGATCAAAATGAGTTTAATATTGAATCAAGATAGTTCGGATAGGTACTTTTAAAAATAAAGGTAATTTAACCGAAACATGTTTAACTCCTTAATTTATAACCATGCTCATGTATTACGCTTCTGATTATCAATAAATCTAATTGAAGAAAATATTTTGTTTTTTTCTTCCGATACAATTCAAATTTTAAAAAAACGTCCATTATTAAATATTACGTTTTGGTTCAAGAGTCTACGGTACTATATTACTATTTGGTCAAAGGTTTACCCTAGCAATGAAGCCAGTCTTGGTTCAAGTCTTAAAGCCTTGGACATGAGAGCCACGTAATGAGTATTCTTCTAGAGTTGATCTTGAGTGACTTATAACATTATCATTAAAAAGAATTTTAAATATCAAATTATCTGGCACATTTGCAATAGTTGTAATAGCTTAACATTAAATAAATCACTTGAGTAGATTGTAAGAGATTCTACTTTGTTTCGGTCAGAATATATTTTTTCCAAGAAAAAAAATCTTCTAAAAAAATGTTTAACAAAAAATGTCAAAAAGGGTTAAGTCACATGGCTCCTATTCGCCAGAGATAAACTCAGGCTTGGCAATCTAAAGTTCATGGATATTTTCTATTTTTTATTTTAATGAGAGCGGTCACGCGACGCAGCGTTTTTTGTTTTTAAACCCCCACCCCCCATGGGCGCCGCTGGCGAGGTCACGCATCGTTATCTGTGCCATACACAACTAGATTTATAATTAGATTTATTGAATTTAAAATTCATATTCGAATGTTTTTTAACAAGTTTAATATTTAATATACAATACAAAAACGTCTTATTTACTTTCCAATAACTGGTCACAATTAAAAATACAGTTAATTATATCATACTTCTTGACTTCGATATTGTTATTATTTTTAAATACTAAATAGTTAAATATTTGATTATTCTTTTAAATGACTTTTTTAATCGGATTGCGTCGTTAATGTTTACTTGTTTTTTGATTGAATTATTTACGTAGAAGAACTTCATTGAAATAAGGTGAAAAAATATGAAATTATTTTAGTTCTACAAATATTATTTTATGTATGGTTAAAAGCTATTTCGGCTTATGTCCTTATCAGGAATATACTTAAACTTATATTGACTTAGCTATATATATACTGGCTTAAAAGAGATACATCATTTCATCCACTCTAACATTCTTATGTATTTTGCAAAATATAGTATTTCATTTAATAAATTGAATTTTGTGTTTTTCGGAACGATAGCAAATACGGGATTATTCTCAGCAAATTTGTTTAATTATTTATAAATTATTACATTATCATCTTAGTGTAAGCAACGATTATAGATTGATATTTTTTGGTCATTTCATTGACTTGATTATAAACATTGTTTAATTATTTATTGATAACTCTCTTCAACTAGATATTTTTTTTATTTTTTCCAAGTATAATTAATTCTACTTCAAATCTTAAAACATTTATCAAATAAATTGACTATATATCAAATTAAAGCTTTCTATTGTAATATGAAAGCTGATGTATCTTTACATAACTTAAATATGTTCTGTTAAAGTTTCCTGATATATATGATAAACTACAATTCAGTTATATTTACTGTAGCAAATGTATGTACTTCAATGGGACAAGCCCCATAAAAAATCCTACACAATTATGCATTCAATTTTCTTTAAACTTCAGTGGGGGTGGAAGGTAGTGAACGGGAGATTAGATAAGTGAGATGTCGTTATAAAACAAACCCACCCTACGATACGTTGACACACTGCAAATTGACATGACATGCCCTGGTACCTTCATATAATAACAAAAGGCCAAGCCTTATGTTTTAAAAAAAAAGTACATCCTACGTCGCCAGTTATATACAAAATGTCATTGATTCAAGATGATGTTATTTTATTATCTGTCTCAACAAAAATAAAATACAGAATAGATATGATTGGAGAGACTTAAGTATTAACTCATATCTTATTATCAAATGGGAATTTGAAAGGTGAAGTGAGCCAACTAGAAAAAAAATAAAACTTTGTTCTTGGACATTTAGTACAATTACGTCTTTGTTTGGTGTTCTGGTGGATTGCATATTTTTATTTTACGGAGAAAAACACTATTGCAATATGTATTGACTGAGGTTATTTCACTTTTACGATACTTTAAGACGTGTATATTACAACGCACCTATTTTTTTTTCTAAAATACTGCTTGGCTCACTTCACCTCTAATGGGCCCAAATATTCCAGTGATTTTATAACTTACGTATGTTTTTCAGTGTATGACATTACATAATCCAACACTTTTTCAATTTCCATTCTTCAAATTACATAAATTGATTTTTATAATAGCCTTTCCGTAAAGTAAGCGCAGACTGCATTAAAGTTTTTACATTAATCTATCAAAAAATAAACTTCTCGAATCAAATTATCTCAGAAATTTCTATCGTGACGTTCGACACTTAAGAAAAGAAGAGTGAAAACGTGGAAAATAACGGCGAATAAAGAAATTATCGACTCTTGAAAGCTTTTCAACAACCGAAAAACTAAGATATTCTAAAAAACATTTCATAAAAATCAAACACGAGGCCTTATAATTAATATTTAACCCAATTTTTACCCACTTTGCAGTCGGAATTCAATATTGAATATATAAAAAAAAATGTTTTTTCTCCTCTTTTAAGGATGTATATTGACAGTGGAAAAGACAAAAGAACGTAATATATTCATATTTTTTTTATCGGAGACACAAAAACGTTTTTTGATGATTTTGGTCCAATGTCAAAATATGAAATTTACACAAGCTTGAATAAACTTGTATTTAATTGACTCAATTAAATATTATTTAAATAAATTGATAATACAAATATCTCCATATAATTAAAATTGTATGTTCGTAAAATTTACAGTTTCTACGTTTTTCAAACTTAAATGCTAAATGTTAAACCATGTTTCTAAATCCAATATTCTTTTAAGAATAAGAGAAAATATATAATGAAGATGAAAATGAATTTTGCTGCAATCGGCATTCAATAATTTATTGTTAATCATTGTCGTTTCTTATAAAATAAGTGATTTGTATAACTAACTAAATAACAAATAAACTAGTTTGCATATGGTTCAAAAAATTATACAACTTAAGAATTTAATAAAACTATAATACAATACAGTTCTTTCTACTGGGGCAATATTTTTTTTGCCTTGTCAGAATGATTTCATGAAAAAACTGACATTTTGATTTTCCTATTTAAATTTTGATATAAACATGTATAAAATAATTTTGCAAAAAAACAACAATTACGTGGTGTTTCTTTCGTTTTAATATTATATCGTTTTTGTAGAATACTAAATAGCTTTTCCGTTGCAAGAACTTATTCACATAGTTCCAATTTTTTTTCGTAAAAATATATTTTAAAAAACATTTCACCACTGCTTAGTTTTAAAATTGCCTGCGTGCCACGCTGAGTTTTTCGTTTAAGAAACGCCTCACTTTCGATTCGTTTGATTATATACAAGAAACTTTTTCCAATTTAGTTTGAAAAGAAAAACAGATTTCAAAAATTAGTTTAAACTCCGTCTCATGGTTGTGTGATGTGTTTTTCTCATGCTTATAATCAATACTACACATTTAAAAAAGGGAAAAAAACGCGTTAAGGATTTTGAGTCAGTTTGAAATCAAAAATATTTTTATGTACACTTTTTAAATATCGATAGTCACTTTACTTGAACAGTGATATTTTTTGTAGACATTGTTGAAATGCTATGTCGGTTTTTGAGTTCAACGTCATAAATTCTAACCTTAATAAAATAACGCATCTTAATGACAAATATACAAACACCTTCTATAGTTATCTCCTTATATCATGATATATTTATATATACACAAAGAATTGATTTATCAATGAATTTAATTACGTAGAATTATAAACAATTCTTATAATAAAAAAAGGAAATTTAAAATATAGATTCTAACCCTCATACCTTTTGTGCAGATATTCATGCACAAGAACGCGATGCAGATGCACGCCCGAGAACTCCAGCGAGGACTTGCTGGTGGAGAAGTCAAGCCACACCAATGCCAGCAGTGTCTGAAGAGTTTCAGCTCTAACCACCAGCTGGTGCAACACATTCGAGTTCACACTGGAGAGAAACCTTACAAATGCTCGTACTGCGATCGAAGATTCAAGCAACTTAGTCACGTTCAGCAACATACTCGACTGCATACCGGTGAGTTAAAATTATTTAAAAATCACATATTAATGTTAAGGTTTCATCAATTTAATAATATTTGAAACCTACAAACAGAAAGTATTCAAAGGAAAGAAAGATATATTTCTTTATTATTCTTTACATTCCGGAGATATTTTTTAATATTTTACACTAACTTTTTATTAAAATCAGTATTTCCAATAAAAATATTATTGAGCCCTCATTGTATGCGTATATGTATTACTAAAACTACCAATCCTTGTTTGAGATTTAAATAAAAAAAATCATTTTAGCTAATCAAAAAATCATTTAAATTTTTTTTTAAATGTTTGTTTCGTATTTATTACAAAAATATTTCCATACTAAAATATAATTTGAATTGTGCAATATTTTGACATTTAACCTATTTAGAAGGCTGTTAACTTGACTAAAATTATTTTTTTTAAAAATCATCCTGTTTAGGTAGGTATTTTAAGTCGTATTTGAATCTCTGTTCATTGGGCAAATACAGTTTAAGATACTAACCTAAATCGCTCAAATCTCCCACCCCCATTGGTCAAAACGCATTTTTATAACGCCTAAGGAATTTTTCCAACTTTCTTTTTTATTCGAGGGCGTGACGCCCGCAAGCCAATGGAAAAGCTTAAAGCGAGAAAAAATGTGAAAAAAACGTGAAACGTAAAAAAAATCGACGCTGAAAAATGCGCCGACGCTGTTCACTTAACTTCGGCTCGACGCGCCGTTCAGGCCGTCGTTTTACCACGTAAATGTCTACAGCTACAGTGCATAAATACGGCTGTAGAATTTTCATTTGGTTTTTTTTTATTCAAATATACAATAATGTGAAGAGAAAGATTAATAATATAGATCAATTTTAATGCTTTAGTTAGATCACCAAAAAAATGAATTATCGTTTTTATTAAAAACATTTTTTTTTAATTTCACATTAATGCAAAAATATAATATAATATATTGGAGAAAAGGGCTACAAAAGTGTAAGTAGTTGACAAATCACATTCTGTACCCCAGTAATCCATACATCGATTTATGAAACTACAGGTACTTGAACTTGTGAGTACCGCAACTGAAGCTAACGTCGTTGATATTATGGGATAGCTTATTATCGGTCATTGAAATTAAATCATTATATTTTGAATAACAATTTCTATTTAGTTTTTTACAAACATTAGTGAGGCATATAAAATTTCAGTCTATAAAATTCATGCAGTAGTTTAATTTATACAAAAATCGTTGATAAACGGTAGTTTAAGTGATAGTGAAAAATTCATGTCTAGTTGTACGAATGAGTGGGTAATTATACCAACCCTTTGTCATAAGGAAAAATTTTCAACAATTATAAGACAATTACAAGCGATTAAAATAACATTTTCTCTACTTTTAATATTTTTCGTATTCACAATAATTACTATTTCTAGATTTCTGAAATATTTTTCTTCGTCTTTTAAGAAATTTAAGTTACTTCGTAGGTTGAATATTATTATTTCTCAATTATTTTCAGTGTCTTAGGTACATTAATATTTAATATGTAATTAAGTACTATTATTTTCAAAAAATCTCAAAGAGATATAACACGTAATCAAGATATATCTTTTTTTTATCTCTCTATATAAACATATAAATCGTCGCATGAGAACTGTTGTGCTATGTTTAAAGACGTACCTTAGTATTTTATTTAAAATAAAAAAGATTTTTCTCATTAAGATAGATAGATATCTTACCACAGCAAAAGAAATATTGACGGAAAAGGAATCTTTCTAGCAAAACAAAATTCCCCCTTTTTTCTGTTTTAGTAAAATTTTCAGGCGATGAAATGTATATTTATTTCAAAATCTATTGACTTTTTCTTTGCACAATACATATGTACACTTTCTCACGGTTTTTTTTACTAAGTATACCATTGGTTCTTTTATGGGTACGTTAACTAATTGAATTGTAATCCATCTTTAATTATGCCCATTATTTTATAAAACCGATAGAGAAAGTATGTATTTAAAAGTACATTAGAAGAATCACAAGCTTTTTAATAGAAACTACAATAGATATAAAATACAGTGAATTGCATTGTTTCATATGTTTCACAGACATCTAGTGATAGTTTTTTTGCGAATTTATATCACATTTTTTATTTACTAAGTACACCATGTCCTTATCTAGAAATCATTTAAATCTTACATTTAATATATAATAGAACACTGTTATTGAATATAAATGTAATTTTTATATAGGATACAAGTAACATCATTAAATAAAACATTAAAATGACAAGCGCAAGATGCACTTGTTATGCATGTAGTTGTGATGTGACATCATTTCAGCAATTAACAATAAATAATTAAGCGATACAAATACTGTTCTTTATCAATCTATCATGTCAATTGGCATCGATTTTATTTTATATGTTAGTTCTATTTTACTTATACTAATGTTCATTTTTTAATAATTTTCAATACGATCTTTCAAAGAAATCAAAACTGATGTTCTTATAATACGCCTTGAGTTAAATAACAATCGATCATTTAATATACCTAAACGTTATAGAGAATGCATACCATAATATATTTGACACAGTCATTTTGTTCGCTTAAAAATTATACTGATCTAGTAATTTACTCGTTAATACATTATCTATGAAATATGTTTTTGTTTGTCCATCGCGTGAATTTTTATTTTACCTGCTGTATTTTTTACGACATGAAGATTGTCCATATAATAATAATATTATTGTCTTTTTAATCATTGTTTTCTCGGACAATGTTCTATCAATTCCCGATACCCTTACCTTTATTTTCAATTTGCACCCTCTTTGAATATTATCGATAAACTTGTAGACTGTGCTTTACATAGGAAACGGACATACAATAGTTTCAACAGAAGACAAATATGTAGTGAGAAATTATTGCAGAAAAACTTAAATGTTATTTTTACATGTTCGTTACATTTATCTACTGTTGTGTTATTTTCTTATTGTGCATACTAAAGTTTTACTTCGAACATTTCAAATGCAATGCTTCCCTGGAGTTTACACATGTGCCAATGACATGTGAATGTATCAAATCCCAAAGGCTATATCACTCAGGTAGGCTAATTAAACTCACTTGCACACGTGGGGATGATTCTGAAATGAATATATGTATACACTTGTGTATCTAGTCTACATGAATTAGATTCAATAATCACAGGATTTAATAATCTCATGTCAATATATTAAATATTGATATATATTAAATAATGAACGATTAAAAAAATGTTTTTTTTTCATGTGTTGTGTTCACACTATAAAGCACGGAACTTAATAGAACATTATTAGTTTAAAGAAGCTTATAAATTTCATCACTGATGATTTACAAAACATTTGCTTATGAAAGATACAGAAAGTAATTTATTGAAAGCAAATCACAATGATAATAAATCATTATATTAGCCTGTTAATAAAATAATCAGGCATCGGAAAATTACCCAACATATATTTACTAACCACATTAACTTACAATTAGGGATTCTGTGTCGAGACGTCCCGGGACAAAAGTCCCGGGACTTTTAAGATTTTTTGCTGTCTTAAGTCCCGGGACTTTGTTGTTAAATGTCCCGGGACTTTATAAAGCCAAATTGTACATTTTAATTTTGAAAAAAACATTCTAACGAATAAAAATTGGATGCAAGCAATCGTTAATGTGACCTTAAAAGTTAATTTTGATTTAAAATAAATTTACATTGGTGTCTATCATCTGATGTTGTTTTATTTACAAATGTTTTTCACTATTGTACAAAGTTACCAATGTCTCAATAGGACAAAAAAGGTATAAAAGCTGTATTGTGATTTGTGAAGTAACGGTCATAATTTTACTCAATTCATTGTTATTTTTTCAATGCATGTACCGTTATCATCCCTTTTTAGTACATACATACAAATATTTAATTTAAATAAATTTATAATTTTATTGAAGGGGAAATAAAAGTCCCAAGTCCCGGGAAGTCCCGGGACTTTGACTTCATCACGTCTCGAGTCCCGGGACTTTTAAAAACCCAAGACTTCAGAATCCCTACTTACAATGCATATTTATTCCTACTTTTTATAAGAAATCTGGATTAAGATAAGGATTTTCGATGAGGTTATAGATAAAATAATATTGAAAGGAAAAGACTAGTGCTAAGCTAATAGTTCTTATTAAAACCTTGATATCAATTTATGTATACAAACACATGCTTTTAAGGATTTGATTCCAACTTTGTTAACTATTCGCCTATAGGATAGCTTTTCCTCTAAAATTAAATTAAGATCATGAACAAATGTAATAGCATCATCTAATGTTATCTGACTACAATATTATATTATTATTTAATACGCTTCATGGAAAAAAAAACGTTGACTCACATTATCACTAAGCTATAATAGAATACATTTTATATATATTTATTATTATTTAACTTGTGATAGAGTAAAGGAAAGGTTGCCGTTGACACGAGTTGGTCGGAGAATGTCTGTTTGTTTAGTCCCAGATAAGGTCATACATAATACGTGGCCTATATTTTCAACTGATAACGCTGATAAAATAATGCAATTTTATGCAGTGATAAGGCCCGGCGCATCTGTTTGCAGTATCGAATGTAATACACTGTTGCAATTTTTTATGTCAAAGAAAGCAGTATTTTTTTCTTTCTGTAATAAACTGTATTGGAATGGATACTTGAAGCAGGTTATACATTTTAAAGTGTAAATTGCTACAAAAATTTAACAAACATACCATCTTAATATATTTTTTTATTATGAATGTTATAATTAGATGGTATTTGTGTTTTTCTAATTATGTTATGTATTAAATAAACTGCACTTTTAACTGAATAGCCGAACTAACAACAAATATAGATTATAGAAGAGTTTATGCTGGATTTTAAACAAATCAATATTTTCAATCGTGTCATAGTATAGAATATAGATAAGAGGTTGATGTCATCATATTTTGTTAAGGTAAAATATACTGTTATTGTAAGAATTAAAAAATAACAATTTGTTTCTCTGTATACATTACAATTTATTACTGTAAATTGGAAACATACGAAAGTATAAATCAGAAATATACGGTAACATAAATTCGAATAATTCTGAAAACACCGACCTCTTCCTTCTCAAACAAAAACATTTGCGTGAAAAGATTCCATTGTGCTGTAAAAAAGAATAAAGATTCTTATATTATTAAAGAAGAAGCGGGATTCTATGCAAGCGAAAATATATCAAAAAAAGAAAAACACAAAAGAAGAAAATACTTCCAGGCAATTTGTTATTTTCTTCTGAGAGTTTTCTCGACGAGAACAAAGTGTGTGAGGTGAAGAGAGAAAAGAAAGTTAGGGAAAGCTTTTTTCTTTAACATAATTGTGTTTAAGTTTTCCATCGGAGTTTTTCTTTTAAGTAATACTTTTGTTTTTTGTCTACCATAAAAAAGCTCCACTCTCATTCTTCTGAGAGGTTGTGTTTTTTCTTCTTTTGTGCTGTGCAAGTACTTTATAACGAAAGAAGAGTTGACGCCTGACATACATACAATTTTATCATAATTTCAATGTCAGTAAAAATGATACTTAAAATTTTAAGCTACTGTGTTGTTCTTTTGAGTGTTCATTTTTTTCAATTGGATTTCAGACTAAAATCTATTCTAATTTGTTTGCGTCTAAGAAAGTATCTTTCATCGAGCATCTGTGATGTTATTAACAATGTTATTAGCTCATTTTGCCATTAAATAGTTGACAAACAACAAACTTATAATCTTCCTATCAACTCTTTGTTAAAACGATTGAGGGAATACTTTAAAATGTTTTTTTGAGCAAATAACCAATCATTCTGCTTAATCAACTTACTCTTGTATAATTATTAGTTTTTTGATTTACCACAATTTTGTTTATTGGCAATATTCGACTAAGTCCATCACAAACAGTTTAAGTTATTAAAAAATACGGTTTTAATAATCCACCAACAATGACGTCAAATCAATCTCACATATTAGGCTATTAGCAAAACGAATCAATAATATTCGAGGGGAGCATATAAACTAATTTATTGCTTTGACGACAATAAATCGTAAATGTGGATACTACCACAAATAAATGTATTGCATTTATATTTAGGAACTTAAATATAAAACATTATTGTTAAAGAGTACATTGTTTATTAATTGTGTTTAAACTGTAAAATTTTCAAAGTTTAATATCATATCTCCAGAATTATAATATTTGAAATAATTTTGCTGATTTTTGATTATTATAGTTAAAGCATTTTAAGTTTACTTACAAAATATTTTTATGTTTTGCAATTATAATATTGCAAAATACATTAATATTCGTTTTACTATAACGTGTTAAAAAACAAAATAAAACTTTTCCTTTAATTGTAATACAGCTGCATTGGCATTACACATATGTATCGTATAATAATTATACGTAGGTGTACATAGGTGAACTGACATGTGTGTGAGTATAATTTATAAGTATAGTACATTCACTGATGCATTGCACGACCACACCCCGTTGTGTTGGGACCAATGCAATTCACCCCACTACAAATGCCCGCGAATGCATTATATCTACACTAACACCTACACATTGCAATATACTCATATGTGTGCTAATACAGGCTGATTCATTTTTATGTTTTATAAGGTTTGAGCTATTTATACAAACAATCTTACAAATATTATCAATTCAAATGTTTGTCTAATAATTTATCATTTCATTATTTTATAAAAATATCATGTTGCTTAAATAACCAATGATTCTTAGGCTTACGTTTTCTGCGAGGGTCTGCGAATTGTTTCAGTTGATTTGCTTGAAATTTAATTTAATGAAAAAAGTGTGTCAGAGTTTAGTATAGTTTCAGTCAAGATAAGGCGATAGCAAGAATATTCGTTTGTTGCAAAAGAAGCTTTGGTAATCCTTATTCCTTTTACTCTTACATATCTATATAAAAAAGCATTTTTGTCATTACTTTTACTAAAGAATAAGCATAAGTCATGCCTTAGGGGATTGTTAAGCATTTCTGGTATTGAACCAGATATTGATTTGTTATAGAAAAACATGCAACCGTATCTATCACATTAAATTGCTTTCATTTTAAAATTAACTCATACTTATTTTTTATATATGTAATTATAAATCTATTTATTGTAATAAAAAATAAAAGTGTATGTATTAATAGTAAATAACTAATGCTTATTAAATATTTTATGGCTAAATATTTTTTTCCGGTGGTTTGTGAATTATCGGACCTTGGTATACACATTTTGGAAAGCAGTGTAATAAACGAAAGCTTAAAAAATTATAAATTCGAAAAAAATATTTGTACGACTGACACATAAACCCAGTACTTACTTAAAACTAAATGCACCGATTTCAATGCAAGTCTCTTATAAAATTCTAATTAAGCAGATAATTTGGTATAACAATATTAATAGGTAAGATATAATGAAAATAGTAAAGTAATGCACTTTTAACGAGATCAACTGAAAGTGCATAAAATAAAATAAAGACAAAAAATAGCATGAAATAATTAATGTTATTCCACCAATGATTAACAATAAACTAAACAAATAAACTAGTTAAACATTGAATAAATATTAGTAATAAGTTGATTAAGTAATATTTTAGTATATATAACTTTGACAAATTGAAATTGTTGCAAGATATTAGAAACCCATACAAAAACTTTTTTTTTACACATCGGCATAATGACTGTTCCATCTTATTACGTATTAATAAAAACTTACGTATTTACATTTAGTGATCGATTATGAATGAATAAAAGGTTTGTTCATGATTATAAATATTGATGTCACCCTGTATATATTATCCAAGCGTG
Source organism: Himalopsyche anomala (assembly GCA_031772345.1). NCBI lineage: Eukaryota > Metazoa > Arthropoda > Insecta > Trichoptera > Rhyacophilidae > Himalopsyche > Himalopsyche anomala. The sequence continues at coordinate 31,433,939 of CM062823.1, forward strand.
TGTATAGCCACGTGCGTAGATTGCTTTTATTGGATAGGGGATCTATAGTGGGGTGCAAATTTTCCACCCTTAATTTCAAATCAGATCTATAGTGTTTTTTCGAATCTGTATTTGCTAATCATTCCATTATTGTTATATCGCGACTTATTAAAAATTGCACAAGTAATCATTTTTATGTGAGAATGTCTAAATCAACGATTACACAGTCTTCAAATTTTATATTTCTATTACAACGTAAAGTAAGCTGTGAATGGATTTTTTCTTCTTTTTATCATTGTTATGAATAACACACTAAATCAACACATTTAAAAAAATAATTTTACATTAATTATCGTTTTGACTTTTTATAACAATTTTGAATAAAATGTAGTTAACGTAAGTGAATATTCAGTTATTTTAATGATGAAATACGTTCAATAAGTTTGTAAATGTGTAAAATATTATTATTAAAAAATATATTCATTAAGCGCAACAAAAAAAATGTTTCAATATTTGCACAAAAATTTAAATATTCAAATGAAAATATTCGTAAAGCACTTTTTATATATGGTTAGTACACTTTTACCGCCCTTATTTTCACTATTAAAAATACCGAAATTAATTCCCACCAGAGACACCTTATCTCTCAGTAAAAATTAATCTCTCTGACGGCTGTCAAAAAAACTAAATAGGTACTCACTTCTAATCCATAATAAAAATGGCAATGTTTAAAGAGAGGAAAAATTTTCTTATGGTAGATTCCCCATAGGAATTATATAAGAACCGCCTCATTTCGTGAAAATCTAATAGCATCAGATGGATTATTCGTGTCCTATTCCCGTAAAGTCTCCCCTCATTGAACAGAATATTAAAATATGGAAGATAAATAATGGTTAGTGAAGTCTTCGCATGGTATTAAAAATAATTTGAATACAAAATGTATATACATTATATTATAATCATCAGTTAGAAATTTTTAAAATAAAAATTACATAGAAGTCGGTATTAATAGAAAAACGAGTGAAAACAATGAAAACGAGTATAATTAATCATGTAATACAATTTTTATAATAAGTAATCAATAACCACGATTTAAACATAAAAAGATACTATAATAGCGTTTTTTTGTAGTTTTATAATAATATAGCATGTGCGCTTTGGTTAACCTTCCTAATGGTTATTGATGAGCTGAAAAAAAGTTATTTCTTAAAAATCATAACAAAACTTCATTTCAATTGGTATCGTCAAATACTAGAAAAATTGTACCAACGTTAGTTATTTATTTATCGGCTAATGGCCGCGTGTTCTATAATTCATAACTATTCTGGTATTACCAAACCTTTAGAAAACCCGTTTAACGACTTTTACAATCCAATAAATAAAAAAACGTTTTGTAATGCATTGATTTAGCTAAATATTGTATTCTTTAGCATTCATGTATACATTAATTTTACGCTTTCCATTTGATTATTTCCTCAGCTTTTAAATCACAGCGGCTTTTATAAAGATACTATAAATGGATTTTTATATTTTCAACAAAAAATAATGAGTAATGTAGAAGATTTTTTTCTTGGTGGCTTTTTATAGGCATAAAATGTTCTCTATTCGGCCTTATCAATCATTGTAATAGCTTTTTCTATCCGCTAACTTTTTCAATATCGTTCACTCAAATCGGTTACGCAATCTACTCCACTAACAAGCGAAAAACAATCCTCTTTATGGCTACACACAAATGACGCTAGGGCTGTTTTTCCTTGAAAGGCAACGAAAAATAATGCCTGGCGTAAGTCACTTTGCTCCGATTCGAAACAAAACGTGAAGTTACGTCAATAGGGGAAAAGATTCTCAAGCTTTTGTTTCTTAAATGCATTAAGTACTTAAAATCTTCTTTTTTCGCTTAGTTCAAACCGATAACTTCATTAACGCTTTTTCTGACGTATTTAAGTAAACACATACACTGATATGTTCAGTCTCTCTCATCGAGGACGTTTACGTGTGGGTGTTTTAAAAAAATATTGAACGCCTTCTAAAAATTCAAAACACAATTTGGATCTTTACAGAACTACGTATGAAGCAATTGCATCATTGCGTACTGAATACTGATGCAATCAGTCATCTGTAAATTCTAGTAAGACGGAATCATTCAGTTGTTTGCGTTAGTGTATCCGAGGTGATTTGCATTCAACTCAACTTTTCATTATCTAGTCAAAACGTTTTATAAAATAAACATTACTTCATTTTAAAAATAATTTGGATCATTACCCTAAAAGGTAGCGTTAAATAGTTGTAGTAGAGTAAAAAGCGATGATAACAATAAAAACATGATTGAGCAAGGTACCTAATTTTTTAAATCCTTAAACACACAATATCGACGTGTTATACCAGTGAGACACAAGCTTTCTGAAAGAAGAACTAATTTATCCATTTTATGTTTTTTCACGGGCCGTAGACGGTAAAAGTGTTGAAAAATAATGATATATTATACTAAACGAGATATAAATTTTGTGACTCATTGTAAAAATATGAATTTCGGTCGCAAATCTATACCCGTAAACGTATCATATTAAATAATAAATAATAGCATTATGTTGCCTATCAGTGACAATTCAGATTGTATATCTTTGCTTCTGGATAATTTGTTAACATATTAAACACATATTACAACCTTATTTTTGATGTATTTGTTTGAACATATGTTCAAACAAATACACCAAATCATTCAATTGTGCATTTTCTTCCTACGTTTTTTTTGCTATGGTATTAATATTTTAGTGCCATTTTTTGACATGGTTATAAATATGTTACATAATTTTCCGTTAATATTGATTGAAATTAATGTATTCAATTATAATTAATACATTGTATAGTGATAAATAGCCTGAAGCTTTGTTATTGGTCAATAGACCTTTTTTTTGTAATTGATGGATAACTTAATTTATGAAAATACGATACGCACTACACTTCTTTCAAACGGCCATGAACAATATTCGATAACGATGGCACAACTTTATGATTTACTGTTTCTTTACAAAAAAAATATAATATGAACGATCAAAAATCTAAATTAACTTATTTTTTCTATTTTTTTTCAATAGAGGTTACATGCTAGTTTTCAGCATTTTTATAATGCAGATATACAAATATACTACCGAATTGATAATTGTATTTAATGTGAATTCGAAAACTTGCTATGTTCACAAGATACAAAAACATAACGTATAAAAAATAGTCTGCGAAAAGTTTGCAAATCTTTCCATAAAATTACGCGTTCCGTGGAGGGAACAAATGCTCACACTATAAAATTTCTACAAAATATTCCGCATATGAGTTTCATGTATGTATCTCCTTTACTCGTCCGGTCATCATCGAATACAGATAGAGAAAGCAATACGCTGACGCTTCTTCTTGGTAAATAGTCTAGTAGGCCATTTGAAGAGAAGTGCATATGGATTAGGGTAACCATCGTTAGTACACCGTAGAAAATTTTAATTAATCTATAACTAAAGTATTTTCAGGTATAAGTCATTCAATTATAAAATCGACATATATTATTACTTTTATTTAGTGGGTATTTTTTATTCTTAAATGTTTCGGATATACATCAAAACATTTTTTTTATTATTAAGATAATTGAGTATCAAGTCATTTGACTTTTTCAAAACAAAATTTGTTTCAATGCATCAGTAAACGGGTCTATGGTTATTATTTTATTCGTCTTCTAATGCACTTCTATTAAAGTTACAATAAATATGATAGTATTGTTATGTAGACACTCATTGCATAAATTTACGTATTTATTTACTTTTGTATGTACGCGTTATAAGTTTTTCGTATTTTCGTTTTCTACGCAATTAGTTCTATGGGTGAGCACCAAGAAATTCTAGAAAAAGTACGATATTCTTCGTTTTATCGTAAAGTAACTACTTGCGGTTTCTTCTCGTTTTTAATCTTTAAAACGCTGTCTTGTAATATATTTTTTGGCAGATAAAAAATTAAACGCAAGAAGTGTTTAAATGTAATCATAACAAGAGGTATGGCAAAAAGAAGATTCATTAGGTAATTTAGTGACGATTAAAAATCAAAGAATTTTCGCAACCAGCATGGAACAAACGTAAAAAAATAGAGATTACCGTTTGCTCCATAACTCATATACACCCTTTTACAAAGAATGGGTTATCTGCATGTGGTATGGAGTATTTTCTGCATATAGGAAATGCATATAAAAATGTATGATAATGCATGTATCAAAACCTTCAGTGCGGTACTTGTGTAATTTTATTTTAAAAATTAATGTATTACCGTGAAAATCTGCATAATATTAAATATACATAAAACGGAATTTGATAGTTGTTGAATGAAAGCATCTTCAATTTTGCAAGAAACTATGCAATGCTTATTATAAGTTATAATCTAATTTTTCGACTAGAAGATTCTTTCAAATTTGTGAGAATGTAAAAGCAATTCATTTTTTCTATATTTGTAGTTTTATTGCCATTTTAAAAATGATATCAATTAAAATGACGTATTTTAACCAATCAATAAATTAAATACAGTTTCAATTTATTTTGACTATTTTACGAATAAATTTATTATTTACTCATTCATGAAAATATAAAAGCTAGTATGTTTTATATTGTTTAGCTGAATTGCTTCACTACTTATGCATATTCCAATTTAATATGGATTAATTTTTCTTTTTATTCTAATTTTAGTATTCCATAATTATTATAGTATTATATTATATAAAATACTTCATAAAAGTAAAAAAAATCTATTGAATACGTCTGAATAATCTACGTCACTGAATATGCAGTGCTGTGCATTATACGACCGCACATACACATTTAAAAAGTTGCACGCTCAAAAGGAAGAAATCATATTTTGTACACTTTTTGTTAATATATTATACGGTTGCGTTCATTACTCATTTTGTAACGTGGAGGACAGTGAAATATCGTATATCATTTTTAATAAGGCTGCGTTGAGCCATGATATTTTAAGTGAATGTTTTAAAATGTATTTATTGGAAAATATCACCGTACGAATTCAAAACAAACACTAAATAACTTTTTACACAGCAATTTTTTTTTATTTCTCAAAAACATATCTACTTTATTTTTCATCGTAAGTTCAGAATAGCGTATTTTTTATCAGTATGTTAAGATTCACTGTTTAACTAGCTCAAAAGGCCGCATGTAGGGTTTGTCAATTTTTGAAAATCAAAATTTTCAAAAGCCGGTTTTCTCAAATAGGTAACCCGGATTTAAATTTGAAAACTGGCACTTGTTGTGTTTTTGACTAAGTACTATTTCTCGAGTAGAGAGCAGCTATAATAAATTCAACGCCAAGTAGGAACATCGTGTTTTTTTTGTAATAGTGTTTATTATAAATAAATAAAGTTTTAAAAAATTGTGAAAATTATAACCGGGCTAACAGAATTTAAGAACACATTGGAATTCGAAAACCTTATTGTATGCTCTCAAAATAGTTTTATTAAGTCGTTATTAATTCTAATTTATCACTGAAATGACACAAACTATCTTTTTTTAGTACAAGCTTTTGGTAAATATTGTTCCATAACTTATTAAATACTACATAGGCAACCGGTTACATAGCGAAGAAGCATTCTCAATTATTGATAATTTTATTTGTTAACACATATTTAAAATTTATAGTTACTGAATGAAAACCGCCCATTAGAATCAGAAAATTTTATAATAATATGTTAATTCAATTTTGTACCAATTCAATCAATAAATCAGTTTGATTTGAAATAAAAATATTATTCGAATAATTCGTTTGTTCTACCTTCACAATGTAATTAGTATTCTCAATTTCGAATAATTAAAAAAACATTAAATAAGGTGAACATTTTTCTTATCGCTATGTCTCTATCAAAGTCCTGCCTTTTTGATTAAGAATTCCGCAAATGACGATGCATCGTATAATTAAATGCAGTTTTTTCTACTGCATAAGATCTTTTGTGTGGGAGACTTGCGGAAACTAAATGTGACGGTCCGGCATCCCAGATAATTGTGTACCTAACAATGGAGTGAGCAAAAAACATTATACCAATGTGTATAATAATTAAAATATTTAAATTAAACTCACTTGTTACAATTTTTTTGGGTGACCTATGCATAATCCTAAATTGACATATCGCTATGTTCTGAACACTTTCCTGCACCTGCTGCCAAAACGTATTAATTGTTATGACAGTCTGATAAAGTAAAACAAAATGAAAGATTTCTTATTTATAACTTAATTTCTGTTACTTGTTATACCCGTTTTAGTTTCTACCAGAAAATGGATATCGGTGTGTTTTCATAAAGTCGTGAAAATCGTCGTTTAAATACGTTAATTAAATAAATATACATCTTGTATTTTTTACAGATAAAATTCTCAAAAACTCTGTAGATTCCAAATTTATAAAATCTAGAGACAAGAAATAACTTTAATTGAATACGTATAAAATCACGATCAGGGGGGTCCGGGTTCGATTCCCGGTAAGGTCACATTGTCAAATTGGATTTTTTCAATTTTTCAATTGAGATCTAAGACATGGGTGTTTGTGACGTCAATTCTCCTTGAGTTAATCTCATGTGACTTACAAAAATTCTCATCGAGTATATCTCGTATGATCTTTCAACTTTAAAACTTTAAAAATATTTGACGCATTGGCGTAAGCTGTAATGTCAAACCTTTTTTTATTTAATATTAAAATCTTAAAATGTATACATTTTTAATCAAATAAATTATGCATCGTAAAAAACTTTAACTTGTATTTTATCTGCTTAAGACGCAATTTTAATTTTAATTTGGCATCGTTTTGTAAGTTTTATTTAAATCATATTTTTGACTACTAACTTGACTGATATCTATTATTTTTCTTGCTACATATTTGCATCAATTAAAGTTCGCTTAAATAGAAATTTCATTAGAAATTATTCGTTAGTAATTGCGAATAAATATTTTTAAAAAATATCACGTCATCACTATCACGTCATGACGTTAATTTTTGTCGTATTTATCCTACACAAAATCTAATGTTAAAATTATTTCAAAACGCAACTATTTTTGATCAACAAATCAAAAAGCACTTATAATACTTAAGTGGAAAGTCAATGTTGTAAGAATTTCTGAAGCATTCTGCTATAGCGAATAAAATGCTTATAAATGCATCAGAACTCGTATGCAGGTAGTTGCTGTGTCGTAATAGCATCGTTTGTTTGCATAATTAGCGCTTAATTTGTTATGTGGGAGTGTTCAAATAAGACACGCCTTTGTAAAATCGTCGTAGAAAAAATTCCAACACATTACGCTATCTTAGTGGTATGTTAAGTTATAAATAAAATATATTTTGGACTCATTTATTGCGGTCAATTTCTGGTGGTTCAAGAATTTGAGATAAACAGTTTGTACATATTAAGAGATACATATTTGTTGATAAATAAGATTTGAAAAAAAAATAGTTGTACAAACATTCATAAATCCAGAAAATATTTCAGAAGGCTTAGATTATTAAAAATCAACATTTCTATTTCATAATAAAATTATTTAGTTTATTTTCAAGCTGTAAAAAGACGCTTGTAATATAAAATGTAAATTTTCAAACGGAATTCTTTAAAATTAATAATTGGCCACTCAGTTTCTAATCCGTCCGTTATAGCAATTAAAGAAAATTGGTAAAAATAAAAAAGGCAAGGGCCGAAGAAAATTCGATTGTTCCTAAATTGGTTTTTAATCGCTCCAATAGATGGGGAAGACTGGAAAAAGGAAAAAGAAGAATGGCTTACAACGAAGAGGAAGGAACGTTATTTTTCGAAATTACTAAAATACATACAATAGTAACTTTAATTTCTAATAGTTCTATATTATTGTTTAAAAATTTCGAAAGAAATTATAAATTAACGAATATCTATTATTTTTAACCGATAGTGTTTGAATTATGATCTACGTCTTACCATTTAAAGTAAAAATAATTATGTTTGTATGATATGTATGTATAATACTTTACAGACAAAATTAATATGTATTACTCGAGTAGAGTTTTTACCTTCGGTCTAGTATAATCGACAATATACAGTTGGTGATTATTAAATGTAAAGTCTATTAATGGATTTGTCATTAAGTAAACTTTTCTGTGAAAAAAAATAATGAAGATAATTATTTTGCATCAATATTTCAGGTTCAGACGATGAGTATTAAAAACATGTTTTTAAATTAAAACAATTTTTAATTGTTTCAATAGAAAATACACAATGTGTAATTGTAACGTATTATTTCAAAGTTCATGTGGTTTGGTTCGCGAGGGAAATTTTCAAACAAACGAGGCAAAAAAGCACCGTCGCCCCAAATTTTTATTATTTTCATTGCTAAACGAAGGAAAATATTTGAAAAAAGAGTTATCGGGGCCTAGGAATAATTAAGCGCCCAGAATGGTCTGAGATGAAAAAGAGTCAGAAGGAGAGAGGGGTTTAACATAATAATGAAACAAAGATCATCTCGACTCATCCGTGGAAGCCAATTAACCCATCAATGTCAAAAAAAAAATTCGCTCATATATATATATTTTTTAATTGTAATAGACTGTAGAATAAAATGATAATCTTTAATATTTACTTTAAATACACACAAACGTAACTTTTAATGATATTTCTTTTAATAATTATGTTATTATATGGTGCCACTTATAAAAAATACTGATATCAAACACAACATACTCTTAAATGAAAATATATTGCAATAATCGAAAACAAGTTTGGAGTTGTACGTATTACATTAACTATACAAATATTAAATTATTAGAAATCGATAAACCAAAGCGCGAAAAATTAAAATTTCATTATGTTTTTTTATTGTATCAAAGTAATACATTGAGCATGTAACATACATTGTTTCTAATAAAATTAATTTAACAACATCTAAAGAAATCATATATTAATTTTAGCTTCACTTTCATGATAACGATACGATAAATTGAGGTTAATATGACTGATTGTATGTAAATTTTTCTTTATTATTTTTTGTAAAAAATACGTATTAAAGCTTTCATGGGGTCGAAACCACTGTCGTAAAGCTATACCAGTTTTATTGAAACACAATTAACATATACTTAGATATATAGGTATTATTTTATCTTAATATTACACATATTTAATTTTGGTTATATTGTTTTATACTTAATTAAAAAATATTTACTAAAACAAACAATACCAAATACTTTCTGCTTAAGTTTTTTAATGGGTTAAAATATTTTTTCAAAGACGTTTTTAGGCAATTTTCATAAACTGGATTGCAAATGAGGCCATTGGGTGGGAATAGGGGGGGAGGGAGTAAATCAAGAGACGGTGAGAGAAAAATGGAAGGGGGGAGATTTACATAATTAAAATGTATCATGCGAAAACATTCAAATTAATTTTCTTTTAATTTGAATTTGATAAAGAAAGGCTGAAAATATTTTTTGAGCTTGGTTATTTTTGTATGAAATTTTTGGAAAGAATTATTAAAATATATAATACTAAGAACATTTATTTGTAAATGTCTTCAAATTAAGACAATATAATTCTTTTGAGTATAATTTTCAATAGATAAAAACTCGAGACTTTTAATTTTATATTTAAATTATGTTTCATTTAGCAGAATATACTATTCTTAAAAAACAAAAAATATATTTTTATAAATTCAAAAAGAAAAAGATTTATATTTAAAAAATATGTTCTTACTTTTTATTCATTATCTAAAAAGTCTTCTATAAAAAGTAAAAAGTACGAATTTCAATATTTGCGGCAAATAATGTTATGTTTTAATTGTTTTAAGATTCTTAAAATATTGTATTTGATATGTAAATATAAATAAAACAACAGCGTTCATTAACTGAAAAACGATAAAATTAATAAACGAAACAAAATTTTACACACCGGATACCAGAACCAACCAGATCGAAAATATTCCAATCGACGCCATATGTAAATAATATATATAAATTTCGTAATAATTTTTTTATTTATAATAAAAAATAATAAAGAAACGAGACTGCTATTTATTTAAATTAAATGTCTTTATAAATAATAAGCAATGAATATGTTTAAATCTTGAAAACATATAACAGTTTTTTACATTAGTAAATTTTTATTAACTTCATTAAGCTCTGTAACGGTAGTAATGGTTGACTGATTTAAAAAAAATATATATTTGTATGAAATTAATGCAGTCAAGATATCTATTTAGTAATACATAATATCAGTTAATATTTTACTTCTTTGAAACAATGAACTGAATAAAAAAATCTTTTGTTTAAAGTTATAATAACCATTCATATCTTACAAAGCCGTGCTATAGAATTTTAACATATGTACATATGAACCTATAATACAAATTAAACTGTTAAAAACAAAAGGGATTCCATTGAATTTACCCGTCACAAAATAGCCAGAAGGCAATTATTTACTTTTGTAATTAATTCAATCCAAATTCATATTTTTTTACTGTCTTAAAGCGTTTGAGTGTGCATTAAAATTAACGCCACTTAGTGACGAATTGGTACACAAAATGCTGTTAAGTGACTATCAGCTATTTTTATTTTATTTTGTAGTTAAGTTAAGTAGTTCTGATTATAGTGTTAACGATTATTTCAATACATTTTAAATATTCAAATATAAACTATCAATTTCTGTTATATATTTATATTGTTCAGCATTTAATTGTACCTTTATAAATAAATAATTTTATTCTGATTTATCATAAAAATCGGTAGTTAATCTGATATCACTCTATTAGTCTTAAAATAACAATCGATTGATCAAAGTAAAATTGTTTATAATAACTAAAAAAATAAATTATTTAAAAAAATTAAAATACCAAAATAGTTTTATCAATGATAATAATTACCATTTTACTGTGATATTATTCCACAGGAAAGATCTTAAAAATCATATCATATTAGAGTAAACACCTTTTTTTAAATAGACGCCTCTGATATCCAACTGGCTAAATCCGTAAATTAACCCTTTCACCCCATCCTGCAGGGCAACAGACAACAATGAAGAAATTGTAACAATTAAAAATGTTCTGATGAAAGAAAAAAAAAATATGTTTTCAATGAATGAAAACCTCGGCAACAACGCACGAAACGGTTAAGACAAAAAATATGTTTAAGTGATAGGCGTTGGGTGGCATGAATAAATTCAGACAAAACGAGAAATGGCTAGATTTTTTGTATAACATTGAATATGTATTTTTTGATGTATTTATTAAAAGATCGAAACGTTCATGTTTATATTATTATCAGTTAATTACTATAATTTGTTACACTGTTGTGTTTTTTATTCAAGATTAATTTTTAGGGTTGAGGCAAATATACTGATTGGTACATTTCCAGTCTTCTTGTTACGGATATTTGCATGTATTGGTCAGATATTTGAAAAGGAAAATAATTAAGTCTCAAGACTTGCCTTGTTATGTAGTTAATATAACTAACCAGCTGAAAATATAAATATTCACCTTAACAATGAATGTGATGGGATGTGAATGTTACTTGTCCATACGCAAACGTGAACAGGTAAGAGTTATTCCCAACAACAAAAATTTGAATAACCCTTTATGTCGGAAATAAGAAATATTGTTCCACCCCGCGTGAGCTCTATTCAGAAACAATATCTCTACACTTTTAACCCCTTTTCTTTTGTATTATTTTATACTATCCCAAGAATTACAGGATGGGTCTATTATATCTGATAAAAATGAATTGTTTCATTTAACTCGTATTAACCGTTTATTGGATGATAACATAACTATACATAAATTACAGATATAGCCGACTACATGTACAAAATGAAAGTTGTATTTATAATATTCTTTTTATAAATTTCATAATAGTATTTTGTTTTAATTCAAATATCAACTTAAAAAAACACATAGCTAACAAACGCGCAAGATGAATTTAACCAAAATTGTCAGAAGAGTTAAGTATGTAAATTAAGAAAATTAAGTTTACTTGACCTCTGATTTATTTTCTATAGATAAACAGTGTGGGAAACATATACAATTCTTGGTAACGAATATCAACGATATATAAAGCTTTTAATCGTAATCGATAGATACATAATTATTGCTTAATTTATTTAACGTTTTATATTTATTATTCGTATTCTGAATCTTTGTGGTAGAAACTCATTTTAGTTTTGGTTTTTTATTGTGTCTTTTCTCCTTTAGTTAATCTTTTGTGAATCTATTTATTTATTGTGTTATACAGATAAAATACCTAATTGTCGTAGTGTGTAATAAAATTTTATTATATTAATTTATTTTACTATAATATTTGTTCTCTTTAACTGAGGAAAGCTGAACGTTCTTTTGAAAACACCCTATACCACACCCTAACAAGAAATAACTCCGGCTTATTTTTTTATGCATTCTATCATTTATTTTTAATTACAGTTGGACGAATTAGGATACTGAAAAGAAAGTATTATAATATCTACAGTTACAATATTTAGCAATTACTCTTATACTGCTTAAAAATTGCAGCTACACAATAAATGCATTCAAACCCCTTTGTTATTAATTATGAAGTTATTTTTATGAAAATATAATTACGTGTAATTATTGTTTCCTATTAATCAGTGTTTTTAGCGCCATACAATAATAACATCACTTGAATTCGATACCTCAGTTTCAAAGTATTTAAAAAAAACTGTAATGGATTAAATATGAGAAAATGCTTAGAATACTGATATCTACCAGTTATATAGTTAAACAAGCGGTAGTTTCATCCTATAGTAAGAGTGGTTATTATTTTTTAGATCCAAACTATAACATCTACACAAATTCTGTAAGCATCTCTCAAAATTCTTAGTATCAATAATATAAGGAAAAGTAAAACTTTATGTATTTTATAAATAAAAAAAATATTTTTCAGAAAAAACAGAATTTCATTAAGATGCACAGAGCTTGCCCAAAATTTTGATTTCTATTTATATCACAAATATACTTTATGATTTGTTACATTTTAAAATCGAATTCTATTTTTGTATTTTGATAAAGCATTGAATTATTTATATCCAAAATCACCCCCTTTTTAACTCCTTTTATTTGTTTTTTTATTCATGTTCTATCCCAATGTGAAGCATATGGCCTCCTAATGAAGGTATCTCAACAGAAGCTTTTTTTACGATAACTGTTTGTTACTCAGTCGCTCAACATCACTTTTTCAAAGTGAGTAGTAGGGAAAGAAGGATAATTCTTAAATTCACTGTGATCTTACCGGGAATCGAACCCAAACTTACTTAATCAGTAGAGCATGCTCTAACGAACTGCACCACAACAGGCGACAATTAATACCGTTAATTTTATGAATTACAATCATATTTTTGATACTTCTTAGACTGAAGACATACGTAAGTTGAAAGTATCAATAAGTTTTTCTGAATTATACTAATTTTTATTCGTCGATATTTTATTATATGTACTTTAAAACAGAAAAATATCGATTTTGTAGGTACAATAAAAATGTATTCGTAGAATGGTTTCGTCAGCCTTAAGTGTATTTATATTTCAGTATTTTGCAATAACCATAACAATTGACTGATAATTTCAAAAATCAAACAGACGTCGCACTCGCCATTATAAATCAATTCGCGCCAATGGCCGATTTTCCCGCCCTTTTCATTTTGCAAATCGAACTCTCATTTCTTTTTTAAAATAAAATAGGGGAATGCTAATGAAAGACGGAGGGGGTGGTTTTTTATCATCCCTTTTCAAATATTTGCCCAAGAACTGAACTGATGGACACTTTGCAAAGTGTTGGGGTGGAAATGTGTTTCTTCATACTTACGGTACCTACCCAACCACCCCCTTAAATACTAAAAACGTCTGGAGTAATTCTAGAAAAAAATCATCCCCTATTTTTCACGCATATAATATTGTTACCTATATCTTTTTAAATAGATGTCTTCTAGAAAGCGTGAATATTTAAGTAATTATATGATCATATTTATTATTAGGTTGGAAAAATAATGTAATTCAAATACAATATTTAAAAGAATGAATCCTCTTACGTTTTATAACTTCAAATACATTCATTACTTTACAACAGTGATATACAACTAATTTAATAGTATTTATCTATTATTTTTTTCGTGCTATTGTGATAAAATTTGAGTCTTTGTCTTAAATAGTATTAATAATAATTTAATTGGTTCATACCGCATATCTCAGTTTTTTATATATTTGTGCATATAATAAGCGAGCAAATCAAATGCAAACACAGCACTGTTTATGAACAATTAACAGTAAATAAAATGCGTGCTATAAAGACAAAAATCTTAAAATAAAAACACCTGCATTGCAAACAGTGTCACATTCACACATATGTATGGTTCTTGACCATTTTAACTATAGTTGAGTGTGAAGTTACACACTTATATTATTTGTACGAAATTTAAAGAATAAACATCCAAGTTTTCTCTTAAATGATGATGATGACTACAAAAAGTACAAGCTTTTGTTTTGGGTTTTTCGCAAAACAGAAGTCAACTTCATCTTTTATTATTATACTCAATGGTAAAATACATATTTACTCTTCATATTATTTCAATATATGTCTTGTCTACACTGGCTAAATCATTCTAACCTTCATTCGAACAGAGCAAACTGGAGTTTTGGCTGCCATTGATTTTAGACAGTTTTTAAATACAATTTTAACAACAAAAAAAAACATGATTCATCATAACAGCATTAAGTAGTTTAATTGTGTATTATAATCGTTGGATTTTTGTATACTGTGTTAAAATTATTTTTGATGCCTCTAATGCATAGATGCTTTTCAAAAGTAGTGTTTTTGAATACAAATATATAAAAAATTACTATCGACTTTTTTTAAATTAATTATACACCAACACATTTTGTAGGAAAATATTTTTTATTTAAAAGCAAAAAATCATGCATTTAAGGTTTAAGTACTCCAATTTTAATCAAATCATATTTTTTTGATGACATAACATAGATGATAAAATATCAAAAATATGAACCGTTTATACAACTTTTATAAATAGTATAGTAATATTTTTACAGTAAAATTTACGTCATTGATTTATGATTTTTTTAAGAAGTTTATAATTATTTGAGTATGTTTTATAAGCATCTTAAAAGTAGACTTTCTTGTCAACTGCACGCCGTCACTTAACCCAGCCTATCGATAAGTGTTTTCGAAATCCCATCAATACAAAAAGGATTAAAAAAACAATACTTACATACGTCAGGCGCAGATAAGGGTGGTTGGGTGGAAAAACTTAAGTCAGATTGATGTTGTAAAGAAAAGATAGGAGGGGCTGATTAAATAAAGTACTTTATATGAAGCACTACCGCAAAGCTAGAGAAAACGATTATATAAATAAAACTTTGCGGTATTTATTGGTCAAGACTAAAGCTTCGATGAATATTTAGATCTAGGTTACTGTGCAATTATGAAAACACCTAAAAAAAGTTGGTTTAGATATTTGATATTTGGTTAAGAATTTTTTATTTTTACTTTATTTCGGTTGTCTTGGGAGACATTCAACTTAAATTCAAAATATATTGTAAAATCGTGTATTTAAAAAATCATATAGTCAGAAATCGATTCATATAGAGATTAAAGAATTATTTTTTTTATCATGACCATAGGCACGACATTTTCATTTGCATTGCCAAAGATAATCTTTCTTTTTGACTGCAAGTATTATTATTATTATATAGGCCCATTAGAGGTGAAGTAAGCCAAGTGATATTTTAGAAACAAAACAAGTTAGATGCGTTGTAATATTCTACACGTCTTAACGTATAGTAAAAGTGAAGTAACCTCAGTTAATACAAATACATTGAAACAGTGTTATCTTAATAAAATACAAATATTCAATCCACCAAAACATCAAGTAAAGACGTGAAGTCCAAGAAAAATGTTTTACAATTTTACTAGTTAGCTCACTTTACCTCTCGCAGGCTCAAATTATATACATATATGTATTTTATTTCAAACACTTATTTAAGATTTCGACTGAAGGTGCTTGGTGGAATTTCAATATTAAATTTGAATCGTTCAAATTATGTACATTCTCACAGGTTTTGTCACTAACGCCCCGGGTTTTGCCTTTCGGCATCTTCAGGCGTTCAAGTGCACGGATGAACTTGAACGCCTGAAGATGCCGAAAGGTAATATTAATGTTTTTTTGCATCTTTCTCGTACACCACCCGGAAAGTTAAAAGTGTAGCTCAGAATATAAGCATACTACGACTAGTGGTTATCGCTGTGTGATTGATATAGAGCGAAACAAATTACTTCAAACACCCTGAAAAATATTGACACTTTTAAAAATATATATATACTCACTGAATACAGAAACTAAGTCGAATCAACAATAATGTCCACCATTTATTCCTAGTTTATAATCAAATATAAATATACACGGCACAAAAAACTACCCTTTTTGGTTTGATTAATTTAAAAATTACTCCGCTATCAAGCTGGCCCAGCGAGTTTATTTTGGCCATCGCATACTACTCATAATGATAGTGTTGAGGTTCGAATCCCGGATATGGTAAGGACTTTAGAAATTAATAATATTGAACATCAACCCTTCCTTGACCCTGCAGTATGATAGCGTAGATTGACTACTCGCGGTTCTCGTACCAAATATTGTTACTATATGCAAAATATAAATCATTTCTCAGTTTAATACTGTTAAGGATTTTTGCATTATCAATAACTTTTAGTGATAAAAATGTGTTAATGTTAGAACATATTATGTTAAGCATAAATATGTAGTTATATTTTGCCACTCACTCCCTGGATTTATTTTTATAAATATGATAGCATATTTTCTTCATGAGCTTTATTGAAATCATTAAATTACACATTGACTTAATTCGTAATTAACGTATAAATGGGATAATACTAAAATTTCAATCGAACCTATTACTTCTGGTCAGTCAGTTTAAAACATTTATTTTAAAAATACATATATACCTATTCTCTAATTTACGTCGATGATATCATAAATATATTTTTTTTAATTATTAAAAAAATATGTATTTAATGCATACATGATTATTTTTGTTGAAAATATTTGATGATGTATAAAATATTTTAAATAGTGATAAAATTAATTAGATCTAGTAAATATATTCACTTTAATAAGAAATTTTAAATCTCTCATTCCCAAAAAATAGTTTTGAAATTAAATATTAACAGTCGTGGACAGTTAGTAACAAAAGGTTGCTTAGGTCATATTTACCCTTTTTGTCTTTTGTGTATATATTTTTTTTGTTGATCCGTCGCTCACCTTTTATGCCGTAACCCTTCATCGAACCTGGACTCATCCTTTACAGCAGATGTCTGCCGGGTCAACGGATTGTTGAGTAATATTTAGGACATTCACTGTTCACTGGTTAATTTGAATTTTAGTTTTTTTTTTACGTAGGTTTATATTTTGCTTGATAACAAATACATCGACCATTTGTAACAACCAAACAAAAATAATATTTTATTCGTATATTTTTATTATTTTTAATACTATAAATTGCTTGATACGTCGTCAAAATTAATGAATTATTTAAAAAAACTTAGTAAAAATATTTATCGCAACTATTCTACAACAAAAATAAAAAATTGTTTTATAAATGCGTGCATATTAGCCTTTATATCTCATACAAAAAATACATTGCAATATCCATACATGTACCATTTATACTTAAATATTACCAAATAATACGTTAAGTCACGTATGACGTTAATATTTAGTTTCTACGATCATACCGGGATGAAATTTATTTCAATCAAAACATAATTCTTTTGTCACAGACTTTGTATGAAAATTATCTCTCAATTTATTTAATTCAGGATCACTCTTTGGACCTATTTCATTTTTTTCTGAATTCAAGGTCTACTATTGTTTGAAACCGTTTGGACTGAATTATCGGTTAGCATATTTAAAACGAAGGTTAAATGTTTCAAACAATTTTTATCTTCTTTGGTTATTGAAAGTTAAGCGTTTTTTACATATGCTAAATTCACGATTGTTGATTCGTAAAATTTATTTGCAAATAAATGCTCAAACCAGAACGTAATATTAAAAAAATAGAAAAGTCCGTCAATCCAATTGTTTCATAATTTTGGTATTGCCACTCAATTTGGTTTTTTTTTTTTTTGTTTCTATATTATTTTGTTATTTTTGAATAGTTTGTAAAGACATTATAAACATTATTAAAATTATGAAATATTATTATAAATAATGTTGAAATGTATTTCAATAGATAACAATTTCAAATTTATATCAATAAGATCAGCTTTGAATGAAAAAAAAGCTTTTTTTATGATCCTTTGTAATAAAAAAAGAATTCACATTTTTCTTTTTTATGGGCAATAATATTTTTTTACAATATTTTAATTGAAATTATTGATGACAAATATGCAACTTAATCATAGCTAGAATCATTAAAATAATAAATGTAACAGAGACAAAAATCCTCAATTTTAAATCCATATAGATAATATATTGTTTTGAAACTTAAAGCCTTCCGCATAGATTCTGAATAGAAAAGGGTCAATCATTTTAACAATTGATGCGGAATTCAAGTTGATAATAAAAGATGCAAAAAAATATTTAATTGTATACACAAAGAAGGGTTAAATCGGACCTTAGTCGAGAGCAGCTGCATTCGAATCAAGATCATCGTATCGGATTTTTTTTAAATTACCGTGTTAATAAGTATATGAAATATAATAAATCACGAAAAACTACGACACCTTCTAAATTATTTTATAACTAAATAAAAATGGATGTCCTAAAAATAAATATAAATTATGAAATCTTCTAAAAACATATTTGTATACATAACAAATTCAATAATTACAGAATATCTCAATAAGTATGTCCGATTAACGATTTTATATTATAAAAATCAGATTATCGCAAGAATCAATATATGTTGGCTTTTCAAACATTGGCAGTAGCAATGAATAAATATTTAGCTATATTATTCAGTAATTATAAACCTCTAATGATTAATTAACCTACTACTATTAATAATCATTTTAATATATTATACGACAGAAAATAAATCTAAAGTTTATCTGAATACCAGAAAAACAAGATTTTTCAATAGCTCGATGTAAATCTAGCTAAAAGGTGACATCAATGTTAAATCTTACACAGTTCAAAACGATCGAATAACTAACTACTGGCACTTTTTGTTTGAATTGACAAACATTTTTTCTTTACTTTACTAATATCGAAACCGAAATATTTATATAAATTACTTACTGCATTGTAGAGGACATAAAAAAATTATTGAATAAATATAAATGCACAATATTTTTATATATTTTACTTACTGCATTATCGTGACAAAAACAAATTCACGCTTAATTTGTATTTAAGATGACTAGTGGGTTACTCAATTGCCAATTAATATTAATTATATCGTCGACTTCTAAAGACTAGCAGTAAAAGCTCTTCTTATCAACCGGAAGTATTCATATTGTCTCCATGAGATGGGTGTGCGTGATGATTTTTTTCCCGAATGCTCTGCTTAATTCTTCTGGTACTTATCACAAATTCAAAATATCCATTACTCTTGTAGCAAATTTTGAATAACTGATGATTTCACGTGTCGTTTGAGCTATCTAATATCATTGACCAGGTAACTTGCTAAGTATAAAAAAACTTTGTGATATACCACCTGGGACGCATGCAACACCTTGCGGCCCTCGACATATTCAAATGAGGCGAATGCTATGTACTCGCATACTGCGTACATGTAATTCTGCATTTAATTTATTGTTTACAGATCTTCCGAACGGGTCAACATTACTTTTAAAAAGTCTTGTATTTCATTTTGTGATACGACGCAGCGATACGATTGTTATAACGGATTTGCGCCCGACTCTTACTTACTTAATAAGGGCAGAACGTGGTGCATTTTATTATGCTAGTATATTTATTAATGCTTTCCTGAAATCCATTAAAGGGATGTATATAATATATCAACTGACGATTCTTATTAATTAAACGATAAACAATGGCAACCTGGTTGTATGATATATCACGTTCAATTTGAAATTAAGTATAGCATATTATAACTGAGAACGGTTTAATTTTAGTTGAGTATATATATTTTTATAGTTATCATAATACTACGGTTCAATTTAATATACGTAATCAAACTAGAAAAAAATACTATTTCATATAAAAATTCATTGAAAGATCAATTCAAAGAAGATAGGGAACTTATATTGTACAATACAATGTAAAGTATGTTAATTATTGATTAAGCACCGAGTTCAATAATAAAGAGAGTTTCATTACTCAAAGCTTGTGTGATTTTCAATCAAATACATTAATTTGGTTAAAAAGAATTTTTGATGACATTAATATTGTTATTTTTTAATAGCTACATGAAAACATATGTTTGAAATAGAGCTGTTAATCGCTCTTAACAAACGCTGCTATTTTAATAAATAGTGTATTTTATTTTTCTGTATGATCGCAAGTGACCGTTTTTGATAGCTCTCTCAAAGCACTAAATTGTATTCGAATTGCGATGTAAATAGAATTTATAATATAGATAACTTTATTGTAATCAAAATGTAAGTACACACATAAATTACTGTATCCTTTTGATATTAAACGTTATTCGAGTCAGTTCTTGACCGGAAGACATGGAATTTTCGGGCCTGGTTACCATCTGCCTCCCGTCTCCATTCTCCACGTCTTGTGAGACAGTCTTGCATGCCGTATGTGCCTGAATAACTACTCGTTACCTTTCTAGGTGCACGTGCTTGGCACATCTATAGACTTATAACACACATACATTTTTCAATCAAATAAATACGCTAACTACAAATTAGCCAAGTTTTGTAATGCAAGTAATGCTCAGGCAGATAGGAAGACAGACTATTAGTTGATATTAACATACACGTCCCTTGCCGAAACGCTTTTAAGTACAAAACATATTTCTCATTAAATGATTTGCTCTTTTTAATCTTTTAATACTTTTAAGAGGCGAAAGAATTTTCATTATATGCATCATCGTCAGAATTTTTATTATTATATTAATTTGAATAACAAACTGGCTTGTACTTTATATAAACAATCATGCATGTTATGCAAGCTATAATGTATTAAGCTTTATATATTAGTTTAGTCGTTTCAACATGTGTAAATAAATAGTAAAACCTTTTTTTTCCTGATTTTCTTTATCATCAAAGTGCTTATAATATTTTATTAGCGATTTTATTTAAGTGTTAATGATAATTTATTTTAAATTATTTATGTACTCTTACAAAGCAATCTTTCTTTTTGTGTTTTATTTTTAATATTCGTTCGTTTTCTATTATTCGTCAATTTGAGTCAAACTTGTATAGTAACATTTGTTAAATCGGATAAAAAAATTCACTAATGAATAAGAGGATGTCCAGTTGCTTAAAATAATGTTAAATATAAACAATACATTATATTTCATCGTGTCATATCATATATTACCTTATTTAATTTTTATTCATTTCTCTACAAATATAAACAATTTGATTGTTGAGTATGATTAGTATATATTTGCTTGTTGTGTAAGAACGATGTATTTTTATTCAAACTTGATCCACTAAGAAACCAGTTTATTCAAATAATGTTTGAATCCTATCGCTTACAATTCGTATATTCAAATTTCTTTCGTAATCATTTTATCGATAAAAGGAGGCAATAAATAATCCTGTAATAAGACGATGTAAAAGTATGCACTGAGTCTTGCTGCGTTTTATTTTATTTGAATTCCTTTATTACCAACATTAATTACAATAATTTACCCCTTTATTAAGTAAGAACGATTTGCATACATTTAACACATATAATTTCAATCTCATTATTTATTACATAATTTATTTGAAATGTTGTTCATTTATCATGAAAGCGTGTTCTTTGTAGTATTATAACTAAATACGATCATAAAATAAAAAAATGTATGTTAGTTTTATTTTTAGTGTGACTACTAACAAGAAAAACGATTGAAACATTCTTGATGTATTTCTTAAAAAATATATAAAATTTAATAATTGGGTCAAAAAACACGGTAGCCGTGTTTTCAGCGGTGCGATAACTTGGGCTTTTGAAAATGAAAAAAGTAAAAACACTTTGCGGAAATAAGGCTGTGCAGGTTTGAGTTGGACGGAGGGAGTAAAGATTGGGGGTGAGATGGTGAAAGCGCGTTATCTCTGAGGAAAAGTTTCTTTCTGCGTTTAAAAGAAACGAAAAAACATTGAAAAGCTTCCTCCTTCTCTCCTGGAAGTCAAAACTCTAAAACATTTCTCTCCGAGGTTTTTTTTACATTCCTAGATTTTAATATTTGTAACAATTTAAACCATCATTTTTACCCATTTACTAACGTCACAAGTAAAGAAATTAACTTTTTTTTGTACAGTATTTTAAGTTTTATTTTTTATTATTATTCATTCAATTTTTTATCGAAAGCAATACATTATTTATGTATTAATTTTACATTAAAACGGTGGGCGAGCAAAAGCAATTCATTACAATCGATAATATGTTTAATACATATCAACAATACATGCTGTTTCTTGATATTTTCTTGCTTGAAACTTTCCGAAATTTCCTGGGTTGTATTAACTAAACGAATATTTTAAATAAATTGTATCTTATTATCTCTCAAATGTAGTTGCACGAATATTTTTCACAATCTTCATAAAGTTGTTTGAATTGTAATATTTATAAAAAAATTACCAATTTGTAAACTGTTATCTTATAACATTTCTTTTTTAAACGTATATTTAGGCCGTCTGAGATTCTTACAAGCAATCTTTTTGCAAAAGCGTTGCTAAAAATAATGCTTAAAAGTAAGAAAAAGAGAAGCTACGCTAAAAGTTTTTATCTTCAGATAAAGAAGGTTACCGTAACCGCACGTTTTCAATTAGTGCTGAAGATTTTTAACGGGCTTAAAAAGGATAAAACGTCGAGAAAAGGGGTCGAAAGAAAACTAAATGTCAGTCCTAATACGGGGTGGAAAACTCCGCATTACAAAAACCGATATACTTCTGGAAGATTTGCAAATAATCACTTTTGATTCAGAATCAGATGAGAATTATACATAATATGATGTTTATTAATCAACTATGTCCGTGGTCTTTTTAGCTTTGAAAACATTTTTTTGGTTATTATTCATGGTATAATTAATGGTAATCAAGTATTATGCAACATTAGAATTTTTTATATGTATTTATTTGAAGGCCCAAATTCTTTGTGATATTTTAATAAAGCACATATAAATACATAATCATATCTTTCCACCATGAATTGTATGTCATAATCAAGTTTTCACTTAGTTTTTTGTATAAATTCGACGGCCCTTATTACATTTATAATAATGCTATGTAAGCTATGATTGTATTTAATGTTTCATTTTATATCACAAATTTTATTTTATTCTATGCACTAAAATTAGATGAGTAGTTAATTTAATAGTCTTACCTATCTATGAATTAATATTCTGCGAGTGTTAGTGCGAACAATATTAACCTCCCTGTGTCCGTTGAAATCAATTATCGACCAGTGGCGTGCTCTTACATTTTCACGCATTTTAATCAATAATTAGTATTTTTTTATTAAAGCCTGGTTATATCAGAAATTATAAGTGAAACTTCTCCTTTATATGGACTGTGGAAAGGAAAAATGGTATGTAACCAGGGTTGCCAGGCATCCCTATTTGAGCGGGACTGTCCCGAGTTCAATCGACACATCCCGAATCCTGCATTGCAAGTTCCTCTATAATCCTGACGTGTACATGTATCAAAGCCTTCGAAATAGTGAATGTCCCGATCTGTGATTTTGGAAATCTGGCGACCCTGTATGTAACCCACAGTTTTTTCAAAACAGCTTGTTTTGATAATCACAATGTATCAAACTTGATAAACGTTCTATCAAAAGGATGCAAGCTGCAAATGCCGAATTAGTATCTAAATTTAGCTTTTAAGTTTGAAAAAGATGACCTTGTAAAAAATTAAAACCAAGAAAAAAGTATTTTTTCTATACAAATTCTTGAATTAATATTCGTTATGTCAATTAAACACCAGCTTAGAAGTCTCCGTGCACTTCAAGGTTGTGTATAAAATTCATAATTTGTATATATCACAAAATCATCAAAACACGTTTTTTGCGCCTCCTGAAAAATTTGATATGTGTGGGCTACGTCCTTTTTCGATATGTTATCAACTAAAGCAAAAATTCATCTCATTCTATTATTTATTTAATTAATTAATTACTTGTTTTTTGATACCGTTGAATATTTGAATTTTCTAACACTGTATTATCTTTCTAACGATGTGACGGTTATTATAAAATTAATACACGAATTTCTAGTTTGGAATCAAACTACAGGCCAAGAATAAATTTAATTCATTTATAATTTAATTGTGATTTTTTAGATCAACCGCAGCTCTTACACATTATGATAAAACATACTTTGAAAACATACTTTATCATTTAAAATAATAATATTAGCAAGACAATACTTAGTCAACAATAATTAGTCTACGGTACACCACTGTTATAGACTACCCTTATTTTATGAACATTATTTCCCTCCCCCCTCAGCCCCTCATGATGCTGTTTAATTATTCATCACGCATTGATCACACATTGCCTTCATCCGGCGACTGGACCTACCATATTATAAGCGCACAACGCCATTATTATTATCGGATTTTACCAATCCACTAGTCAATGAGGTGTTTTCCTTTCATACACATTTCAATTACTATCAGAAGATATTATATAATATTTAAATTAAAATCGATAATTTTATGATTTATCCATTTAAATAACTACTTTTCTAAATATTTTCACACTCAAATTACAATAACTTAAAGATGGTAAATTATTAACATTTTATTTTTTCCGCAAAATATTATTTTATTTAAAATTTCCATTACTCTTCTACTAATAAAAATTTTTTTTAGAAATTATATATTGAATTTTTTTATTTACCAAATTGTATAATAATTAATCAATTGATATTTAACAGGCGCAGTACAAACACTGCATATAAATATAAACAGTAGCGGATTAAGCACATGAGAGGCCTCAGATGCAATACAATTTGGAGGCCCTGTTTTTCGGATAACATAATAACGTCAAAAAATGCATGTAAAATAGTAAAAAATATTTAATAATCTGAACAAAAAGTTAACGGGTTATATAATATTAGCCATTTTGAGGCCCTTAATTAAGATTCGGAGGCCCTAAGCGCCTTATTCGCTTACAGGGTAATTTGCCACTGTATATACAACATTAGAAACGTCGAAATATTACTTTCCTGGTTGACTTTTTCAGTTATTGACAATCGAGTATCTTTCAGCATCGTGAAAACACTTTTAGAATGTGAACTGTGAATTCTTAGTGAAAAAGTATTTTTTTATAAAATTAAAATAAATGTGTTATGTTTATTTCACAGTTTTATTAAAATATTAGAAACAGTTTCGTGAATTATTACTTTTGTTTACTAGTGTACAAACTTATTTTACTTCCGACAATATTCTTCTAATTCTGTGTATACAAAAAAAAACGGAAAAAATACGTCTTACAATATTTAAATAAATACGGAAAATAATTGAATTTTAGCGGTGCTAATTTTTTTGAGATATTTTTTTAGTGCTTTCATTTAAGATTCAAAACATTTCGTCTGTGGAAAGGAAAAACGACGTAACCCACACAAAGTAAATATTGGAGGAGGCACAAAAAACGTGTTTTGATGATTTTGGGCCATATGCAAATTATGAAATATATACAACCTAAACTGGTGTTGAATTGACAAAATCTAATATTAATTTAAGAAACTGTCTAAGAAAAACTTTTTTTAGTCTTTTTTTATTGGTTTCAATTTTCACAAGTTCATCTATTTTCAAACTTAAAAGCTAAATTTAGATACTAATTCGGCATTTGCAGCTTACATCCTTTTGATAGAACGTGTATCAAGTTTGATACATTGTGATTATCAAAAAAAAGCTGTTTTGGAAAAACTGTGGGTTACGTCATTTTTCCTTTCCACAGTCGATATATAAACCATTGACTATCTTCGTTTTAATCGATGATCATTTTGAATATTATTTTAATATTCTGACACACAATATAATTAAATATATAATATAACGTCTTGATGAATTGGTTATTTAACTCGTATTAGTATAAACTTTAAACAAAAGAATCATTGCAATGATTCAAATCATCGGGATTCTTGAATCACTATATTGTGATTAGCTCTATTTAGCAATGATGGCCGCTAGTGCAGCCATTGAAAATTCATCCCCCACACAGACCAACGACTGCATTCACTTGTCGAGCCTACCCCAAATAATGCGTTTCCACCCCTAGTTGCCAATAGTTCTCCACCCTCAACCCATCGCCACGCAACCCCTAGCTGATTTCAACCATTTGCAATAATATCGATGATGATTTTTGAATCAAAATGGTTGCTATAGCTTTGAAATAACTGTGATGATTTTGTGAATTCCACTGGAATTTATTGCATAGTACTAACACTATTACAATTTTCAAGTTACATTTGCAATATACATACGTATAAAAATCTACATCAGACTCAATTAAATTTCTATACGGAAATAACTATATTTTTTTAAAAGTTATTGATAGAATACACATGTTAGTTAAGCAAAATATCTCTGTCATCAAGTTTATGAAGATAGTAGTTCCAAAAACCACTTGTTAAAATTAATTTTTTAATTTCCGAGATTTTCAATTTGCATTTTTCGGATCCGTGGGTGGTGAAAGTCGTTGGCTTCCGAGGCGGATCAATCGGGATCCAGTACGAAAATCATTTTTCAACCAATTTATCGATTCCTGTTTGTTATGTCTACAAATACACTTCCCTCCCTTTCAATCCAAAAATAAGAGGGCCTAGTTAGAGCGATAAGTTAACCACTAGTACTATTCTAGCTCTATCCTTCTATCTCTACTCACTACAAATTAAGGTTAAGCAACTGAATAACAATCAATTTTCGTAGAAAACTTCTGTTGATAATCTTCCATTAGGAGGTCATATAGTCTACATTGGAAGTAGGCGTAGATTAAAATAAAATACAGATATTAGTTGCTTTCAATTTTAAAATTAGGTGTGAGTGATGTATTTTTTGCTAATCTTAAGCTAGATAGGGTGTTCATTTAATAAGTTCAACACATAGTTTTAAAAATATTTATCACATAAGCAAAATGTTATAATGCTTATATTTTATACACTATTAGAGGTACAGACTTTAGTAGGGCTTCCAATTCCGGGATCGTGTTAGTACTTATCTCGGGATTAACTACTTTTAAAAAACGCTAAAATTCAGAACTTACTGGTGGACGTAACTTTTTGAAAGGATGGAACTAAAACAAAGTCTCACACTTTTCAATAACTGTGGAATCTGTCAAATCTTCAATAATATTTTTTAATCTCTCAATTACCCACATATTTCGGTAATGATCTCAAGCAATTGTGTCATGATATTATGGTGAATGATCAATTCCGGAATCCTAGAATTGAAAAATTGTGATTTCGGAAATCCTGGGATCACAAAAATGGTCCGCGATTGGATGTCCTAAGCGTAAGAACAGCGCAAAAAATATATGTACGAATCTCACATTTAATTCAGAAAAATTTTAAAACTTCGTTGCTAGTGAACAGTTTTAATACATACCACAATATAATATTTTAGCGAAACCGGTGCACAGTTAAATGAAATCTAAATAACGCTTCATAATAAAATTCATTAACATATTTCGGTTATGTTATTCTACCATCGATAAACAGTTATGGTTTATATTTCTCTATATCTTAAGAATTTAATTCGTCTCATGTTATATTTACGAATTTCTAAATGCAATTGTAAATATCATTTTTTTTTATTGTATTAATTATTTCACGACAAATTAAAAAGCTTGCAAATAATTTATGTGTTTATAATAACAAAATTCGCTACCATTTTGGTGCTAACAACAAATAATCAAATTATATTTGAATAATTAAAATTGTGTTAATTATATTGGCTACATAATTAAACATTATGCAAGCCGATAATTGCGGTACATTTAATTAAAATACAAATTGATCTAATAGTGAAAAGGGTTAGGGTAAATGCATAACTTATAACAAAGTGTATGCTCGTTTAATTGAAATGGTAGAATGCATTCAATATGACGGATTTCGGGAAATAATTGAATCAATTCAAATATGTATGTATGTGAATTACAACGCCGGATGAATATAATTAACGAGCGACTAAATAATGATTAGATTTGATGGTTTCAAATTTTCCAAAAATACTACGTAGTTTGTTTTAAAAATTCATACGCACACTCTCTCAATTTGATCGGTTTTTGGTTTTACACGATCTAAAATTTAAGGTAATATATTTTGTTTTTATCATGTAAAAATAACCGCAATGGTTTTATCGGGCTAGCTCTAGTTATGTATGTACGCCTCCAGAAAAGTTCTATCAATTTAAAAAAAAATGCTAATCTTAAAAGTAAAGGTTTATCTTCCTTGCCCCTCACTATTTAATCTCTGCCTTGGTTTATCTTCTTGATAGGTGGAAGGAGTCAATTTAAGACATCACAAACATCAATGCCTTCGAACTCATTGACAAATCACAAATCAATTCCTTTGATTACAAAAAATGAAAAAATAATTAAATTTGAATCGTTCAAATTAAGTACACTCCCACATATGTTGTCACTAACGAACCGGGTTTCGCCTTTCGGCATCTTCAGACGTTCAAGTACACGGATGAACTTAAACTGAACTGACTGAAAAAATAATTTATTAAACGTACTGGGATCCGAGCCCGTGACTTCAGTAATAGAAACCAACGACGTTCATCACTCGACCACGCAGGCGGGATACAAAAAAAAGACATACCTTTTAAATTAACTACTAGGCTTTTTACGTTCATATTTTAATCATATTTATAATCTTTTTTTCATTTTTACTGTTTTTGTTTAACTAACAACCAGTTATCTTTAAAATGCATGAAATTACTTTTTATTGTTGGTTTGTACTCTCGTCAATGGGTTTTTAAGCGACGTGTTGTGTGGTTTATAATCTCTCAGTTCATTTGATAATGCTCAATGCCTGATGAAAATCAATTGTCTTTGCACTAAGGCGGTTTTTAATCATAATTTAAAATTTGTCTTAAAAACAGTAAACAGTGTTAATTTTACATGATTAATATTTCCATTTTTGAAAAAAATATTTATTTGATTTTAATCGTTAATAGTTCTGCAACATAAATATTGCAGTACATAAACGCATGCATCTCGATACGTACCTACAATATTTTATATGTTGAAGCCGTTCCTGATCTTGGTGCAATGAACTTGACTGCGTTCAAAAATGCACTTTGAAAGAATGGTTTTGCAACGCAGTTATAAGTTGGAGAGGTCGGGGATCGACCCGGTAACTAGATGTATGTATATGTATGTACAATCATGAACACGTATCTCTATACTGCAGCGGCAAACAAAATTATTTAAAGTCAATAATAATGACTCCAATTTTCGTTAAAACACTGTCTAATGTCAAGATCATCATTACGAATGTTCACACTGACAATTTTAGAATTTTTGCTCAATTTTAATATGATAACGCCAAAAAAAACATTTTCTTATGTTTTAAATATCAGTCATCAAACGCTGACAATTTTAATTCAAATTTTCTAAAAATATCTACGATTAAAAATTGTAATCTATGTAAATAAACAATATTGTCATGATACCAACAACGAAACAAAATATAATCATAAGTTCTTGTAAAAAACATGTGGAATTTTTGCAAAAAATTCTGTTAAATATTATACCATTCTATGTTACTAATAATGGACAATTATTAACACATTAAAATTGACGAATTAAATTATTTTATTTAATATAAATTTTATTTATTACTATGTATGCACATATCAACGATACAAGTAGTACATTTTGTAATGCGTCAGTTTTTTTTATTTGGTGGATTATAAATTTATTTCAATTTAATCATGGAAATATTTTCAATTCATTTTATTTTTGTATTTGACAAGTTTTGCTGTAAAGGCAATATTTCTTGCTTTTTTTGTAAATTAATTTCAACATAAAGACAGTAAAAACCATTTTCAAACAAATTCAAAGAAAATCCGTAACTAACAGAGGATGTTTATCACAAAAGCTTATCTCCAGTTTCCCGCGCATTCTAAAAGCTCCATGATGCAAAAAAGGCGCGCAAAGCTAAAAGTCACATCACATCTGATGCAAATCACAAATATACACATACCTACAGAATAATCACCAATACCAACGTTCGTGAACTCCAATACAGATACGTCTTGTTGGTCAACGCTCCCAACCCCACAAAGAATGCGTCCATCTTGCTTTTATTTATTTCGCGCGCTTTTTTACGTCATTCTAAAAAAAAGAATATATATAAAACAGCAGCACAATAGTTCATTGACACCTATACAGGGATGGTCAATTTATCTCATACACAGTTTTGCCATCGATAAAAGGCCTAGCGAAAGTAGTTTCAATTTGTTTTATATTAGAAAGAGATTGATTTTTGTTATTTTAAAATATTACATATTCTAGTAAAATAATGATTTTAACACAGTTTACATGTGAATAAGCAAATATTTTAAAGTTCTGAAAAATCACCAAACACAGTTTATGGTACATGATATTATGTGTTAATAAGATACAAACACTTTTAAATACAAATAACGTCATTCCCTAATTTGACATTTCTTCGCGAGCAAAAGATTGCCTACGAATGTAATACACACATAATAAAATATCTTTTTTCTCCTTCTGATATATGTCAAAGTGAATATCTCTGCTTCTTTTCACGATGAAAAAAGTCATTTGCAATAGGATCGTTCTATACTTATAGTAAATATACACTCACAGCTAATGCAGTTTCTGCATGCAAAATGCATTTGTGTTCGTTTGTTCCTGGTGTGATGCAAACTGGCAGTCATGTGTACTTAATATATATTTTTAGTTTAACAAACATTCGAACTGGATAACGTCTTCCCATACATGCCAGGAGTACGATAAATTGCAACATGACTTACGTATCCAGGAAATAAACGCGCTATAAAAAAAAACTATTTACAATGGATTTCACTGTGGATGGCGAAAAATGTTTTACATTTTAGATAATTTTTAAAACTGTTTTGAAAGTAGATCTTCCAATAACTTTGTTGAAAATTTAAAGACTTGTATCGATCAAACTAACTTAATATGATGTTGTCAAAGAAAATATAAACTTAAATGCATTACAATTGATACTGTTACAGTTAAACGTATTGTGCTTAATACGTCGACTTTAATATTGTTTAATGAGTTGACCACTATCATTTTTTTTTTAATACGTATAATCTTTTATAAAAAAACAAAATGAGCAACTGAAATTTGCTGAGATATCTACACGATGAGGTAATATGCTGCGTATCGAGGGCAGTCTTATTATTCTGTAATTAAAAATAATATATACTACATCTAAATTATATAATATATAAAAATAATTTCACTAAATCAACAGTGTCATTTTAACATTTTATATCTTGTTTAATAAAACATTTTTTTATGTGATCTCAGGTTTATATCATAATTCTCATATTGGCTAAAAAAATATGTGTAAAAGATTTCGTTTTCGTTATTTCCCTATAATCTAATACAAAATCCATATAAACAAGTCAGTTGCTATTATTTTATAAAACATAAATAGGGCTACAATAATATTGTTTGATAACTTCACTGTTCAAAAAATATATTTTATAACAATTATCTTCACTCGTGGTTAAATAAATAATACATATAAAAACTTTTTATTCAAAATACTCTTTTACCAACAAGAACCTTGCCCGGTTAGAATTGTTTGATATAAAATACATAAAAATAGTTTAACTTTTGTTTATATTGTTTTTATGTAAGTGTATGACTACAGTGGAGTTAGCACTATTTGCATGTAGTGACCGTGGTTTGCTCAGCATCTTTGATGTTGCGGGGGTCAGCAACCGATGCATGTTGTTGGCTTGCTTTATAAAATGTAATTGAAGAAAAAAGTGTACGAACCGATGCTATTTTTGCCCGTTGCACATGCAGAACATGCATCTTGGAATGAATGCATCTCACGGCTGGATTTAAAAGTCTGAAGTTACCGTTCAACGTACGGGGAAAAATAGAAAACGCACCCACAATAATTGAAGCAGCCGGCCAACGAATGACTGCTAACACAACAATCATTATTTAATAATCGTGATGGTCGATGATGATAGGAATTATATCTCACCATCGTATCGTAGCATATATAATTCTCGTCATGAAGGTAATGATTTTTTAAATTTATATTTAAAAAAATATTATTTTTTCAATATGTATTCTTAAAATAATCGTCATTAAATAAATCGTAACCCCCCCCCCCCTCTTTCAGTGATAGATATAATTCAAGTCATAGACAACCGCAATTTAATAACATAAACTAAGCGACCACTTACATTACATATGAATCTCTTCAGTCAAACTGTAATTGTCTCTAACGTAAGAACTTTATATTCATTTATTTGATCACAATAGTCCTCATTTTAAAAAGTACAATCGAAAGAAAAAATTGCTTACTTTAATTAAAAATAAGACATTTTAAAACTACTATTAGAATGGCAAATATTAGTTTAATCATTTTTTTTGATGATCAAATATCTAAATTATTTAGTTCTACAAATATTATTGATTATAAATGGTTGATAGCTATTTTGGCGTATGCCTTCATCAGAACTATTTTTTTAACTTACACTAAGACATTCTCTTTTTAGTTCGGATATATAGCTTAATTATTGTAAGTTTAAACATAGTTCTTGTGAGGGCGTAAGCCTTAATAGGTATCAACTACACATACAATTATATCTGTAGAACTAAAATACTTTTTTTCACTTTATTATTATAAAATATACTATATAAATGTCAATACAATCAATACATGAAATATACTTTATTTATGATGAACAAATAACACAAAATTTGACAATATTTTATCACAATGGTTCTTTTAGTCGTAAATCACTGTCTTCATTGGCAAGAATGCACTTCGTATTCAAAGCAAACATTTGTTTTTAATTACCCACATTAATTTATACTTACAATTTAATAAATATGTATTATTCCAGTTTTTAGCGTGGCCTTTTCTCTCTTCGGTCAGACAAAATTTGATTCTGAATCGTTCCAAATAAATCTTCTATGCTGTCATATAATTAATATGTTTGTTGTAATAAATCAATGCAAATACATATTATATATAAACTTACTTTCCTTGCTTGTAGAGTATCCGTTAATAATTTTCCACGCAGAACAAGAATTCCTACACACATTATTTTTGCAATGGTATATTTCGAACACTAAAATCTGGGTCGCATTAGTTTGACAGTCTGGCTCTAGACTGTTGACACGAAGCAACTTGAAAAGAGTAATGGAAGTCGGTAGATGATTTAGAAATATTCTATAAATATAGCAATTATATCCTTCATCACTCATTAAACATTTTAATTGTTTAATGACTTCATCCCTAACATCGTAGGATGGAAAAAGGAATCGAATACTTTTTAAATATGACATGTTAGTTATGGTCATTCGAAAGATCACAACTTACTCTATTATAAAACCTTCATATATATTTACTAGTAATGCTCAAAGTTTCCAGTCTAAATTTATAAGTAATATTTTGTAAATATCTAATTATTTAATAATAAATTATAATTTTGTCTATACAACTTAAAAAATACTCAATTTTAACTTGCATGTTCTCATATGTTTGGGTTGGAAACTCGTAGATCTTATTACGGAAAAAATACAGTTATTTCAGTTACCCGTGCCAAAACTTCGTTAGCCTTTTTTAAAACTATTATTTAATTAAATAAACAATCGATATTATAGACTGACTTAACGAAGTAATCTTTTAAACAAAATTTTTCGTTTTTATTTGTATACACCGTCATATAATCGATATATAATATAAAGTATGACTGAGCATTGATTGGCAGGCAAAAATTGTTTCTAATAAAAACTAAATTACTCTATATTTAACCCATCCAAACAATAATAGAAATAAAATAGCCATTAGCCAGTATAAATGGTATATGCCGTTAACAATCAGCGTTCTAAGCCGTTTAAAACAGACAAAGTTGTACTGGTTTATGGAATATGAATTTTATAAAATATATCTGTTTGACGTTTCATCGCTATTTGTTCATTAAATGACCATAAAATTTGATCTCAAGTTGTTTTATTAATCACTAAGGTTCGACATTCTTGAATATAAAATAAGCAAGTTTGATATTTTTATATAGCTTCGGGTTCCAACCAACCACAAACAACTACTTAAATTTCATGTACATACAAGAGCTGAACGAACATTAAAATAAAATTTATTTGTCTTTAATTGAACGCTTAACTTATAACTTTTCGCTGATGTATATGTTAATTTAATGACACTACAATTTAAAACAGTTAACCATATCTATTATAAATCATTTTTGATATTATAAAGGCTTTTATGAGTATTGTAATTAAATTATCGATACAGGTATTATAAATAAGATGTTTTGATAATAGCAACACTGATATTATACGCCTCTCTGCAGGATCACCTATTTATTATGTTATGAAAAATTTCGAGATTATCACAATAATGTAGTATTTTTTTCTGGTGTGTACTTATTTTCAACTCGCGCGTTACAGTACTTACAAAGTTGTAAACTGACCACAGACAACGTGCATTTTTACGCCGAGCTGCTTTAAAAATAGCATCACAAAACAATTAAAACAAAATGGTGAATACGAGTACGATATAAAATGGCGCCCAACAATAATATTTAAAAAATATGTTCGTTGTCTAGATGCTAAGACAAAAGGTTTCAAAACTTTTTTGCAACTGTTGTATCTATGAATATTTAGTATGACCAAAGATTTTATAAACACAATCTTTGACTTTGGTATGTATTTGACAACATTTAGAAACAGCGCTTTGTAGAATTTTGACTCTTCCTATGACGCTAAAAGGTTCCTTCGTAGGCATCCTTGCTACACTATATTTCTTGAGTGTTTCATGTATCTATATTTGTAACTCCGACTCCGACATTAAAAAATGGTCCTACTTCTACTCCGATTTAAAAAAAAAGCAACAATGTCAAACGTAGTCTTTGTTTTTTCCATATCTGCTACGAAGCATATCGTTTTCTAATTTAAATTTGATTAAAAAAGAAGAGACTGAACCGTTCGTAACTCGCTCGCAACTCTACGCAAGATTGTGT
The DNA here is from genome assembly GCA_031772345.1 of Himalopsyche anomala. Classification (NCBI taxonomy): domain Eukaryota; kingdom Metazoa; phylum Arthropoda; class Insecta; order Trichoptera; family Rhyacophilidae; genus Himalopsyche; species Himalopsyche anomala. Next base: position 31,469,286 of record CM062823.1, read on the forward strand.
GTCGAACATTCTTTCGACGATTGAGATATTTTAGTATAATATTATATTAAAAGCTGGTCGTGGTTTAAATCTTAATCAAACAATTCAACGAAGAAAAAAATAAAGAACTGAATGTGAAACATTTTGTAAAGTTATCGTTCAGGTATTAAATGCCCACTGTTTAGAATCTTGCGAAATATATACGATCGCGGCCGTTCACTATTTTATATCTCTTTCTCTTTAATGTGCATTGAACTGAACATGTATAAAATAAAAGTAATCTCAAACAACTGTACATATATAAATATACGAAACAGTGGCGTTAAGATGAATTCCACAGCCGCCCAAGGCCTGTATTACATAATATGTTTTTTATCAAAAACAGTTAATCGAGTTTTGATCGGATTGATGATTGGGGTAACTTTACTTTGTCAATTTATTTCAGTACTCAGTAGTATATTACCAATAGTTACTGCTATTTCATAAAATGTTTTATTTTCAATCAATATTATTTCTTTTCCACATTTTAAACAGAAAAAATGTTGATTTTGTAAGAAAAAATATTCAAAAATAAAACACTTTTGTAATAATTCCACATTTATTCAATTGATGAAAATACTCGTCATGAGTGAAACCGGTCTTGATCATATTAAATAAATATAAAGTTAATACAAAAAAGTGTTTTATCTTTTAATTTAATACCTTTTCACCAAGTGTCAGTTAAGGTGAAAAAAAGTATGTCTAAAAAAACTTTTTTTTTTAAATATATTAATCAATAATTACTAAAACAAGTGGTTATTTTTGGTCAATCGTCTACTTTGAAATTATATATATATATATTAAAATAGTTTACTCCATTATTTCTCAACTTTTCTACGTCTGCGGTCCCCCGTTAGCAAATATATAAATCGCATTACAAGTGTTGTTGTAACACAGAGCTTTTGTGTATTAGCACCAGTCTGCGGGCCATTGGTTGGGAAGCACTAGTTTATAACACAATGAGATAAGCCAAAAATAATCAATTGAACTATGTTTGATATTATGATTTAATTATATATATATATGATTGAGTGCATACAATATTTTAATGTCTTAATGTTTTCAGTAAATAATTTAACCACGTGGGAACGTTGTAAAAGTAACGGTGGAAATTTGGGTTAATTCCAGATGAGCGACCCTACAAGTGCTTTCTCCCCGACTGCGCCCGAGCGTTCATCCAGCTGTCCAATCTTCAACAGCATCTGAGAAACCATGACGCTCAAGTGCTGAAGGCGAAGAATAAGTCGCAATGTTCCACCAGTATGTCAAATTTATCCGAGATATTCCTTAATATAATGTACCAAAAAAAAGACGCCCCTGTAAACAAAAAACAATGCGCCGTCCACAACTTTACGGGGATGTCATAAACAAGATTTAAAAAAAACAAACAAAATCGAAACTCAAATTGTTTCCACATTGAAGTGAATCTTCGACGTCTTGCATGAGAACTATTCACTTTTCTACTTTGGCTTACGCGATACTCCTTTGCAGCTTGCAATACTGACCACCGTCGAGTGTGTCTTTTTTTTTTGTTTTGGTACACGTGCATCAAAAATATTTTGGGGCTTGTGCATCGAAATTAAGAAGAATCTCTCGGATGATTTCAACATGGAACGATTTCAAGTGGATTCAATTTCAGAGCTGCCGATGACAAGTGGACCAATTGATGCTGTTTTTTACAATCTTAAATACTAATAAAACTTTTACCTGAAGGCCAAATGATGAAGAAAAAAAAATTGCATGTATTTTGTACAAAAATGTATTTTCACAATTAACACGCCATTTTCTATTTCATTATCACTCTATCACAAACAAAATATGAATTATATTATAAAATATAATCATGATTTGCTCATACATTATTTCAGATTTAAAAAAAACTAGAATTAAGGAATTATTATATTAAATAATTCCCATCAACGAGGACTAATGATTTTCAAAAAGGAATCTTACTGAAGAAATATAAAATGAAGGTCATCTATAAATTTAATCTCAATAATTAAATCATTGTTTCCCAAGTGAATCCATCTTGGTCACATTGATTGATTTTTTTCAGGTATACAGAAAAAAAGTTATTTCTTTACTAACCGCTTTTTTTCTTTTGTTTTCAGGTGAGCGGCCATATAAATGTCATCTGCCTGACTGCGGACGAGCTTTCATCCAACTCTCAAACTTGCAGCAACATCTGAGGAACCACGACGCTCAGGTGGAAAGGGCAAAGAACAGACCTTTTCACTGCAACATCTGCGGGAAAGGCTTCGCCACTGAGAGTAGCCTCAGGACTCACACGTCCAAGGTCAGTCATGTATGTATTCCCGGGCCACTATCCTGTCTTTATAATTTATTTATATTTATTTATTCGTTTTTATTGACTTATAAGTTGCGCTTTTTTACAATATTTACGAATTCTTTTTCTGAATATACTTATAAACATATATATTGATTTAATATCATAGATATATTCATGCAAATGCAAATTTTTGAAACGTTCAAAAATATTAACTAAAAACAATTCAACCCTTTTTCTTGTATAAGAATATTTCATTAGTTTTCTAAAGCCTATCAATAATAAACCATTTTTTTTTTAAAGGTTTTCCAAAAAAAGTCTAAAGCAGCACATTTTTAAATACTTTGTTGAAATAATAAAGAAAAATCTTTAAAAAATGTGAAAAGTAAATAATCAACATATAAATTCGTTATTTCTGTTTTGTATTGTTTTCTCTTTTATTTTTACTTCTGTCCTTTAATAAACACCAATCCAAAACATTTTTATATTTATTTACTCCCCTCCAAGTAATGAATAGTATATAATATATAATTTAACTCTTCACATATCTACACTAACATTATCATATTAATTGCATGCAATTTTTGATTTCACTTTATCAGAAAATACACTCTTTAAAATCAAAAAAGTTTATTAAAATTAAAATTTATTATTACTCAATACATGTCTTTCTTATAACATAAATATCTGAAACTTTTCATTAAATTTTTACAGAACAATATATTAACTTCAGTAAATACATTCGAGAAATTTAAATGTAGTTGAATCTTTTTGTCTATTTTTGACTGAAAATAAATTTGTTTGATCTAAATTTTACATTTTATAATGTGTAAGGAATATCTTATTAAAATGTGTTGTCCAATTCTCGCGTCCTGCCAACCCCTCCACTACACCAATACACCACTTGTCCAATCGTGCGATTGGTCAATCGGATGCAGGAGCTACAGCTGCATCTTGGTGTGTTGCAGCAACACGCGGCCCTCATGATCGGAGGATCCAACGCAACCCCATGCCCAATCTGTCACAAGCTCGTCTTCGGAGGCGAAGCTCTCATGGAGCACATGAAAAACACCCACAAGGATCCGAATGCATCAGGCGTTGCCAGTAAGTGTATAAGCCTCGCAAGAAACCTTTCATCCAAACGTCTTCTGATAAACCAATCTGGCTACCATTCACCTCGTCTATTTGCGATGAACTTAGCTGAAATACATTGACATATTTTTTCAGGACACTCGATCTTTGATAAAACAATAAAACGTTCATTATCACTGATATTTTTTCCAGCATTTTTTTAATTATTACAATAAAATGATTCACTTTAATCAAAAGACTTTTTTTTTACGTTACACATTTTTGAAAATCTTTTTATATTTTAAGTGAATCATTGACCAATTTGTTATAAGTCACATTCTTTCGCTAAGAAAAACGAAAAAATGTGGATTATTTCTATTATTATATTAATGTTGTGTTTTAAATAATATAAAATAAATTTTAAATAATTGTTTTCTTCGGGGTGTTGGTTTACAAATATTTTGTTAAAGCGCCATTTCGTAACAAAAAGTATCGTTACCAATTATGATTAGGTTAAGTTAGTGTTGTTTCAGTGAGTGGAAAATATTTTTTGTTAATTATGAATAAACTATAAAACAAAACAATTGAACAAAAAATTTTTTCCGTTAACGTTTTTCATCTCTAATCAAGTTAACATTGTTGGACGCATAAAAATACATTTTTTGTATTTTTTTAAATTAAATCAAAAATAAAAACATTGCGCCATCGAGACTTAATTAGAAATGAAATCACATTTAAATGTTCTTTTTCAATTTTTACTTTATTATAGAAAATATAATATAATAAACTGGAAATTGAATCAAATTCCTATTATCCTTTCCAAAATAACTTTTGCTTTCGGTTTTTGGGAGTTTTGTGTTTTTTTTGTAAAATAAATATTTATATACTTCTAAAGCATATTCGTATATTTTTAATTATTTTTCTTTCTTATTTTTTAAAATTATAACCGAATCTCTTTGTAAGCATGAAACTAATATAATTATGGTGGGGAAATTTTGTTATTATGCTTGTTTGGATTTTCTATTGATAATTTTTTATATCTTCAAAATATTAACCCTTTCAAAAAGTGATTGTTTCTGTCGCAAATAACATAGAATTAAAAAAAAATATTTTTATACAATATATTTTCTAAAATAATAATTTCAAAAAAATAAAGATAAACAATCATTTATGAACCCAATTTCCTTATCCATTGGTGTTGTTATTATCTGGTATTGATGTCCTCGTATTTACTCACATTGGCTTCACGCATTGACCTGTGTTTTTTTACTCTTCTGTCTACCCCACACTTCCTTCTCCAATTACTAACACTGGTGTCCCGGCCAACGGGTCGGGAGCCATGGGAGACATAACAATGTCAAACCCTGTCCCTCCTTCTCCATCTCCATACCCGCCCCAACTGAAACCAACTGATCCTTACATAGCCAAGCGGAGAACTGCCAATCACCCGTGCCCTGTCTGCGGGAAGCATTACGTCAATGAAGGTTCTCTTAGAAAACATCTGGCCTGCCATCCGGAGACCCAGCTCACCAGCAGTTTGAGGATGTGGCCGTGTTCCGTTTGTCAAGCTGTCTTTACACATGAAAGTGGTAAATATTTTCTATAATTTTTATTTACGTTTTATAAGAAGTAAGACGTATTCTACGACTAAAAATACGCTCGTCACTAGAATCCTTGTTGATTAAAAAATATACTATGAAGAATTTAATATGCGCTTCAATAGGTCAAAGTTCCGTCATTAAGATACAAACGATTACATATTTATAAATTTTATACAAAAAGTTTACCATTTTCATTGTTTCTTCGAAAGACAAACATTATTTTGCTAAATTTCTTATGTGAGATTGCTTTACTTTCAGGACTGTTGTCGCATATGGAGCACATGCGAATGGAGCCTAAGCATCAGTTTGCAGCTCAGTACGTCTTATCAAGAGCCGCTGCAGAGCGTCGCGAAAGAGAAAATGCTCTTTTGGCTGCAGTATCTGCATCCAGCTCAGGGCTTCTTCTCGGAAGCGGGTCACTGTGCGCTTCTCCTTCAGCTCATTCAGACAGTTCTTCGACAGGTCGTCCATCATCGACCGGATCTGACGGTCCACCAAACAACAATAACAACTGTCCGCCAAAGCTAGGTGACTTATTAAGAACGGCCACAAATAATGGACATCACCAGCAATACAACCCAGAAGATATACATAATGCCAATAGGATGGCAGCTATTGCTGCCGCTGCAGCGGGTATAATGGGACAAGCGCAGGGAGGTATGCAAGGAGCTCTTGGATCGCAAGTAGATCCTGCAGTTCAAGCTGCAGCGGCAAGTTTGGCTGCTGCTATGAGACTGAACAGCGCTCACAATGCACATATGCAACAACAACACCACCAACAGCAGCAGCAGCAGCAACAGCAACAACAAAGCATGGTTGAAAACCAAAGTGGCACTCCTCCAATGGGAGGTGACAGTCCTAGTGCAGCGCAAGCTGCTATGAATGCAGCCACTATGAGGTCCATGGCCGATTCAATGAGATCAATGGCTAATTTAGAAAATCAGTTAAATCAACAGCAACAACCCGATCCGACAGCAGCGCTCAGAATGCAACAAGCTGAAAATCTATTGCGCAGTCAAGCAGAGGCCGCTCTCAGATTAGCAGTATCACAAGCGCAAGCCGCTGGTGCCGAAGCCAATGTTAATAGACACAATGGAGGTTTCCCGCAAGGCTTGGATGGTGGATCAGGAGGACCCGCTAGATTGTCACCTGACTTGGGAGAAGCAATTCGTTTAGCGCAAGAACAAAGACTCGAGCAAGCTTTGAGACTTCACGGTGATCCTAGAATGCTCGGATTTGGACTTTCTCATTCACCCGCACCTTCATTGCAACAGCCGTCCTTAATGCATCATAACCAACAACAGGCTCAGATGCAACAAAACCAGCACCACAATCAACAGAATCAGGGACAGCAACCATGAAAATTCAGTTATTACTAATTGAACGCGCCTTTTTTTACTACAGCATAATTTACTTTAATTTCGGTGATTGTATTATTAAACAAAAATTATTTTGTTTTAGAATTCAATTTCTTACTTTTTATTAAATACAGCCTGAAAGATTAAAAAAAGATTTTTTCTTTGGAGAGGAAAAAGCGCGTTCGGTTAGTAATAACTTTAAAAAATGAAATGTGAAGATCGAAACACTTTGGACTGAAACAGAACGATCGATTAACAGTGTGAAGTTGGAATTATGAATTCTTTTACCCATTTGGGAAATTTTGCCATAAAATTATTATATTGAAATATAGTTTAAATTGATTTACGAAAATTAGGTATATTTTTAAACTTTAATTGTAATTTCGATAAAATTTATAGAAAACGTAACATTGGGCATTCGTAAAAGTGATAAGGGAATTTTTGGAATAAAATTTAACTAAAAATAAGCATAGAATAAATTGTGTTTTGTTTGATGTTTTTATAAGATTGAAGAAGATTATTTATGAATAATAACTTTTATTTACTCTTGAGTTATTTAAGGAATAGCATATTGAAAACAAATATATAAATATAACAAAATAATATCAATAAAACTATAGATAAGTTAATTAGTAAAAGTTTGATGTACATATTAACGACACGAAATGTTTTACTTTATTATATTTTTTTTCATTTATTTATAAAAAATATATATAATATTATATGATTGTAACATATATAAAAAAGCAGTAGTCTTTATAACTATCTGCTATGTGGAACCTTTTCTCGCCAATGTAGTTAAAATATCTATTGATAAAATTATTATTTTGTATTCAACGAAAACAGAGTACTAAAGCTTCTTTTTAATCCCAATTTAAATATGATATTTAATGGTTTTTGGTCAAAAAATACATTTTTTTTTTATAAAAGTACAAACTAGATGTGCCAAAACATTTCGTTTTTAAAAATTGTAATATATTTGTGTTTTACATAAACATATTAAAATTGGATGTATCAAAAGATGCTGCGGTCACTCTTAGATAGTTATTTTATCATTTGCCATATTTTGACGGTGAAAATAGTGAATATTTAAAAATTGCCATAAAAAATAGGCGTAACTTTGTGAGTAATGTGTTTAGATATTAAAAAAAGAAATGTTCCTACTATATTTGATTAAAGTACTCCTGATATATATTTACAAAGCGACGCAAAATATCCTTCGCGATTGTAATTGAAATTCAAAAATATTTACAAAATCAATTTTTAATAGCAATTTCAAATGTTCCTCTCTAAAAATTATCTTTAAAACGAAACTCAACAATAGATTTTGACAGAATTAAAAAAAATACGAATATTTTTAGAAAGAAAACATTTTTTTTTAGTATGACGTTAATTTCAACAAAAAACGAACTGAACATTTATTTAATATAATAAAAATATTAATTAAGTTTGTATATATAATGTATTGATAGAAAATCTTATATTACACATTATTAAAAATAACATATTTTGCTTTGACACATTTCACATTTTTTTTCTTTTTCATTTGCGTTAAAAATATTCTTCTTTTTTTCGAAATGTAAATATTGAAAATATAACTAGTTATGTGAAATAGCGTCAAATAAAATTTATAATGAAATTGACCGAGATAATAGGTAAAAATGTAACAACCTCGTCCAACTATGCAAATAACAGTAATACCAACTTTAAAACAAAAACAAAACAACACATCGTATTTGAAATTTACTCACAACAATGTTTCAATATGAAGTTTGACGTCGCAGTTCTTTTATTTTATACTAAAAAAAAGTTCAAGGCATATTTATTTTTTAATTCAAAATTAGATAGATTTTACAAATTTTATTTTCACGCAATTTGATTTCAAAACATTTTATTACTAGAATTGAAGTTTCTAAATACAAAAAAAAAACTTTTTTAACATTGATCCTTTTTTCAAGCGACACCTTGTACAATACATACAACACGTGTCAAAACAAACTGACACTTTGTCTAATGATCCATAAAATGACATCCTAAAATCATACCTACGCAAAATCAAATGAAAATACCAGAAAGATTAACCGTTGTACAAAATACAGTGAATAATGCTTGTGAAACAATAAAATTGACAAGCAGTATTTGCTAAACAATAGCCCAGATATTATTATAATAAATATATATGTATTAAGGTCATTTATTGACAAATTATTGTTTATATGATTGATTAAACATACATCAAAATAGTTAACAATAGCCCAAATATGTTCAATAATACTGAAAATTAACATACTACAGTATTATACCAATATAGCCCAGATAATAAATAAAGAACTCAAACTTTATACTTGATTAGTTGCAATATACACTTACAAACACAGTAAATAATTAAAATAAATTTGAAATATGCCACGGTTCATTGTTTCAACAGCTTGTCCTATACGATTTACTGTTGAAAAACTGAAACGTAAAAAGGATTGTCAGATGATTAAAAAAATCAAATTCAAAATATGTATTTAATAATGATTACATCTTGGATAAAAAATATTTGGACAAATATGAATATTTTTTTTATAATGAAATTTTAATACAAAATTTAATTTACTATAAGAATTTCATTATAACGTAAAAATATGACGTTAAATTAAAATATTTATTTCAATAATTAATTCTTATTAAGATTGTACATTTCAAAAAATGTTCAATTTTAACTTATAATAATAAAATCAAAATGCAATAGCCCAATCGCATTAAAGATTGATTTAATAATTACAGTTATTGTTTGGAATAATGTTTTGTTTCAATTATGATTTTCGTCAATTGTTTTTTTAAACAGCAAACTTTTCGAAAAATTTCATATTTTATTTCACACACGGACTAAAATGTAAAAAAAATATAATACCTATTTCGGATGTTAATGAATTTCATCATGAAATCCAATAAATATTTAATATTATTAAGGAAACAGTAGCACTTCTCGGTCAATAATGAATGCATGATAATCTAAGAAAATTAAACATATAATAATAATTTTGGCGGAAATAAAAAAATATTTCCTCAGTTGCGAAATGACAAGGAAATTCATCCTGAAACAAAAAATATAGTTCCTAAAATTCAGAATCCTCTTGACATCTAAATTAAGGCCAACATGATTGTATGTAAATTGTAAAAAAAATGTAAAATTTTGGATAAACGATTTAAGTAGAAAAAATATAAATTAACTAAAAAAGTGGCATTTATAGCATTATGGTGTGTAAATTACAATAGTTTCAAAACATAATAATAATTAATAATATTTATTGATTTTCATGTGAAAACTCAAAAAAATCTATATCTACCTTTTTGGATAGTGACGTGTTGTTATTCTTAGATGAAAAAAATAACATTTTGACTTTAAAAAATACATATTATTTACAATTTTTTATTTGAAGTATTTATGTTTACTTCACCAAAATACACAACGCTTAATTGTGTAAAAAAATAAAAACAAATGTGCTTAATATTGTGTTAAAAAAATCATCTATCAGATGCTGATTTTTAATACTTCCTTGTGCAATTCTTTACACAACTAGTTGTGTAAACAATAAAACTTTTTCACACTTATATATAAATAAATATTCATTTAAGCATGATTGTTTATATGAAAAAATATATTACTGTATAATACTTATGATTATTATTATTTTGAAGGTTTTATGGCCGATAAATAATAACAAAAAATATTAGTGTTGTGAGTGAAATGCCGGTGAGATCAAACAATAATTTTTGTCAAGCAAAAACAATATTTGCCTGTTGATTGACAAGACTGTCATCTTTTTAAATGTGTTGTAATTTTTTATCGAAGAGTACGAGCCAAAATTAATGACATCTGTAATAATCGGAATATTTTGACAAGCTAACAGCTCACTACAACACAAAACCTCTCCATGGATATTATAATATTGCTTTTTGGACAATCATAATGACAGTGGATTTTTTACAAACCAGAATGAATAACGAAAAAAAAAATTACCAACCCACTCAACGTATAATAAATACATTTTAAAAATCTATACCTTTTTTCTATAGATATTTAATAATTTATGTCATAAATATTTCTATTCGAATAAAATCATCCTCTTAAAAGTTTTTAAATATATAACATAGTAAATAAGAAAATGATGATAGAATTCTTTGCGTAAGCTCAAACGTAATATGATACAAAATTGGGCCCCTCTTTTCGATGGACCCTCATGCATTGCATGCCACTGCTATGAGATGGCTACTCCGCTGAATAAAATGATTGTTTTCAAAATCTAATATTATAATATGTCCATGGAGCCAACACTAAAAATTGTTCATTTCTATTGAGTTTATAATTACCATCTTTTGTTAATTACGTAAATATGTGGCTTAGTCGTAACATTATAGTTAATAACAGTTGCAATAGAACCGGATTTGGTTACTATTCAAATTTATGTTGATAAATGTTTACAAATATTATAATTATTATACCGCTCAGAAATTATATATGCCGCTAAAACATGCGTACTGGTCCCAATAATGTGTCTTAAAATTGATATTTAATATGACAAAATTTAAATTATTTTATATTTTAATAATTATTTTTTTTCCTTATTTTTTTGCAAATATCACTCAAATAATTTGACTAAAATTATTATTATGCAAATGCTTCAAAATAGCAAACTTTGACAAAAAAAAAACTCGTAGTAGATAGACTAATACTTAATAATGTCTTATAAAAAAACTCTTGAATGAAATTATTTCTAAGCTTGAAATTCTGATTTTTTTTTTTGTTTACCAATTAAAAGTGACTCTGTTCAAACATTTTTTTTGTCAACGTTAAAGTAAATTTTAATTTGAAAAATTGTGTTATTATAGATATTTATTTTAGTACAATATGATATATCTACGATTTCCGAGTACATTTCCCAGATCGTTCGTCCTTTTGTAAAAAAAATAAATTAAGTATACTAATTTCATCCTCGTTGCCATATATTTATTACATATGCAATTATTTATTTATTTTTATATGATTAATATTTAGATACGTATTACAAGAGTGCATTTACTAACTCTTCAGCAAGTAAATAGATCGAATAAGAAAGGCCTATCAAAATAAAAGAAAATGCGTAATATTATGTTATTGATTAGTTAATACGACAATATATTTTTATTATTTTTTATTGTAACAATAATATAAACATTTTTAAGTCACAGTTAATTACTAATTATTATAATTGAAATAATTTATTTTTAATTGTTTATATTAATAATGATAATTTTGTTATTATTCAAGTTAAATACGTTTATTAAATATTACAAAATATTATTTATTACTATTAATAATACGGTAATATTAATTCTTGCAGTCAGTCATTCATTGTTCGATGTTTTTTCGTAAATAATAATTATAATTGTTTATACATTCTAACTGTTAATTACAATACAATATATTATTATTATTCCTCAATGTTTAGATTAGTCAAGATAGGCAGGTTTTTGATTAAATAATACACAAGTAGTAGATTACAATATTATTATCACTTTATTATAAAAGAAAAACTAATTAATATAATCGTATAATCACAATATCCAATAGTTAAATAAGTTAAATATAATTCAAATCAACAACTGTTTTAAACCACACGGTTGATGATATTATACAACAATTGAAACATTATCTGCATCGTTTTAACATTTAAAACATTTTTTTTACATGACAACATTTATTTTTAAAAATGTCGAAAAATAGTGCAAATAAAATTGTTTTCAATATTAAAACTGTGCTAAAAATAGTTTCTGAAGCCGTGTTTCAAGAAGGTTTTTTGAAAATATTGCTGTGGTGTTATAGATCTCTTAGCAATGTTTGTAGAACGTTATTGTAACGTTTTTTCATAGAATTAAGAATTTTAAAACATAACAGGATAATTTTTAAATACTACCAGTACATTTTGCCATACAAACAACTTTTCAATAGATATAAGTAAAAAATATATAGAAGGACGAACGAGACTAATATAAACGAGTAGTTTTTGTGGGAATTTAATTGTTTTTGTTTCTTTACAAATCAAAGTGAAGAAAATCTCCTTTTTATGTACTCGGAATATCGTTAAAAAGACACTTATCTTAGTTTACGAGTGTGAATGATAGTTAACCATAATGAACAAATAATTACTAGTACAACCGTTACAATTAAGTGTCCTTCTTAAATGAAACGTACAAGGCAACGTCTTGTTACATCAGTCAGGAAGAGACGTTAGGACTAGCTGGGTCCATTGGCTGCAAATTTCTCTGAAGAGCCCTAATCCCACATGTTTTTTTATCTGACTGGTGGGATTCCGGCGTCCTGGACGACCGTAAAGTACTTACTATCCATGAAATGAACTCAGCGGGAATGCAAGAATTTCATGGGAACAAGCAAATCAATTGGCAGAAGACAGGAAAAGCTTTTATAATAAACGATTATGGTCAAAGAAGAGGAAATGAATTTTAGGCTTACTACATCTATTGAAGCATAAAAATTTAAATAGTGAAAATGTTTTCAATACTGACGAGCTTTTAATTACTTATAACTGTTTTAAATAAAAAAAAAAACGATAATTAACGATCTCTCGCCAAAATTATATTTAAATATTTTTATTGCAAATACTTCATTAGATATTATATCATGCTTTGTTGGTAGGGAGTGTTTGTAAAATGCAAAATTTTAATTTATTGTACCTTTCGAATTTACAAAATAATTTTATTTTCGTATCGTAAATATTTTCTGATATTCAAATCTTGATACGTATCTTCGTACAAAGTGGCATAATAACATACGCTACGTGCCGTCTAAAATACATATTTGCAATGCGAGAAACCTCAAAAAATTTACATATTTTTGTTTAGCCCCTAAAAGTTGAATACGGCAATAAAATGCAACTCCGCTGCAATTTATGCAAACCAAACAACGGTAATTGTGCATTAATGATATCGTATGTAGCCAATACTACAGCCATTCTCAAACTGTATTCATTTTTATTTTCATAAAACAAACCATTCGTATTAACGATTTTTTTTTAATAATTTTAATCTCACTTTAAAAAAATACATTACTCATCATTATACTGAAAAATCTACGCGGTTTTGTAAAAACTGTCTTACATTGTATAAAAGTGGTATTTATTGTAATAGGTACCGCTTAGTATTTCAATTCAAGTTTTTTTCGATTCTTTGAAGATTACATTATATTAACATTGAAATACCAATGTACACAATTTAAGGTACAATTAATGTAATTTAAACTGAACTTTTTAAAAGACAATTCATAATCGTTGGGTAATTTTTGAAGATTAAAAATAACATGAAGCCATATCAGTACAGCTAGCTTCCTTGCAAATAAAGTAACAGTAAGTTAGAACACATACCAAACAGAAAATATGTAAAATAAAAACACATTTATATTTAAAAAATAAAACACTGTTTTGTACTAATTTTTTTTTTAAATATTATCAGTAGTTGAAATGAGTTCCTCAGCAAAGCCGGTCATAATCATATTTAAAAAAATAATAAAAATCTAATATTGATTATCACTTTAAAAGTAAACATGTATAACATCAAGACTAGTTTCCTCTTTCGTCGTCGAAAATCTTGAAAGACGCTACATAAAATACTTTATTGTATTAGAAATATGTTTTTTTTCTGGGAACTGTTTGAGAAAGGCTGCAGTTTTATTACCACATGTCAACTATAAAGCATTCGAAGAAATATTAAAATAATTCCCTTTATTTTTATGGTAATCCGAAAATTATAAATAACAAGTGAGAAATGTAATAAGAAATACAAACCATTATTAAGTGCATATTCACTGTGAATTATTTAACCGGCGAATTGAAACTATTATATTATATTACCAACCTGTATATTGACCGCTTTTTGATTACAAACGGGAACATTAAAATAACACGTTTAGATTTTATGAATGAGATGGGAAGGTACAAACTCTTAGACATTTGTGAAATTGCATTAGAGGATAATATCGATAAATAACGGTTCCATCATAGACTATTAACAAAACATGTTTATTTTGCAGTGACTGGTTGCGACAGAAATTCCAGTAGTTTATATTATTTAGTAAATCAACGACCAGATAAAAAACTATGCAAGTAGACTTTTGGTGAAAGTAAAATATTAAAGATTGACAGTAAATATAACATTCAGTCTTTAAAAAAATGTAAAATATTTCGTTAAATTAATAGGAAAGATACTTTTTTGTCTTGAATATATCAGAGTTTCACCAGGATCATTTGTTTTTACTTGAATTCTAGTTTATGGAAGTTATAATGGTGTAATTCAAAGCCACATACCAATACGGTTATAAATATATAGATAAAATTCAAACAGCAATTTAAAAAAAAAACAAAATAAACCTACCGTTTAAAAATATATATATATAACTAAGCTTAAAATAAGCAAACGAACTCTCCCTTTGTGTTGGTTTATGGTGGTGTATAATATTGACAGATTATGTATGTCAATAACGAATCATGTCAAATAAACCTTACGGTTAACTATCAAACATCATCACACCCTGGTACGCATGTCGGCATATATATCGAGCATACAATATGCTAGGCTTAAAATCTCATTATACAAAATTATTATGCTATGATTATTAACAATACCTAATATACAAGTAATAAAGTAATGCTGTTCTAGTGTCAAAATAATTCAACTTTGTGAAAAGTAAAAAAAAACGAAAATTGCTTCGCAAAAAAATAAATGTCCATAATTAAAATACAACAATAATTCTTGTACTTGGTAATTTATTCTGTTATTTTGATCATCATTTTTGATATCTGTTTTATGTATTTTTTTAATTAAAAATCAACGATGGATTTTATTATATAATTTTAACTGGTAACTTTTAATTAAAATCTTTCAAATTTTTGTCAAAACTATAAGATACTAGTGTCATTTGTGGACGTGTGAGTATTTCAATAAAATATAGAGGAAAAAAATGGCAATAATTGATATGAGAAGGATTAGCACAGAGAAGTCTTATTTCATCAGACAATTTATTATTATATTATATCATGTCTCTAAATCACTTCCTACTGAATTGTTAAGCTATTTCTCGAGATATATCGTTATACTCACTGCGTTAAATTCATTCGTAATATTTCCATTATTAAAAGAAATTTTCGGCATTTTTTTGTTACTTTAGTTAAATATTGGTTTAAAGTAAATGTATTTCATTGTGTGATACTTATCAGTATCAAGTAGGCATTTGGAGTGAAATTAAGTAAAATATTTGTACCAACTCAAAATACATGTACAGTTGCTAGTAATATTTTTAACCACTTCACTTCAGCGTTTTATAAAATTGTGTTATTTAGTTTATATTTAAAAAAAATGTTACAGTTTATTTTATCTGTTGATGACAGCGTATGTTCTTAAATACTATTGTTTTCTTTTTTATATTACAAAATTATATTACAAATATAATTAGAATTTTAATTTAATAAAAAAAACTTGTAAAATTAATGTAATATATACTTTAAAAAAATGTATTACGTCTAGGAGTCGAATTCGGAATGTTTCGTAAATGTCAAAAAAATGGGAGAAAAAAAATATGTAATAAAACTTTTAACACGGTAATTTTAATTAACGGTGGTGAAATATTGTCAAGAACAATAGTTTTCATTGGTCAGATTTTTTTATTATTTTGTAATTGTCTTAGATAATTAATTTTAT
Source organism: Himalopsyche anomala (assembly GCA_031772345.1). Taxonomy (NCBI): domain Eukaryota; kingdom Metazoa; phylum Arthropoda; class Insecta; order Trichoptera; family Rhyacophilidae; genus Himalopsyche; species Himalopsyche anomala. Next base: position 31,485,356 of record CM062823.1, read on the forward strand.
ATTAAGTTTATGATTATGAATATTATTATAGTATTATTACAAAATTGCTTGAACGTGTCATCATTAATTAAAAAATTACCTTTTATTGCCAAGAACGGTTAGTTATAATTATTTTTAAATAAAAACAATGTTTAAAATTATGCGTAGTGTATTTTCTTTCTGCGGTTCTCAAACTCTTCCACATTCTCACTTTCATTTTTTTAAATATAATTCTTCGACATCAAGGACGCTGAGAGATGAAGTTTAATGTAAGTATTCGATTTTATATCAATCGCTATAAAGTAATGCGCCTTCTACAGCCTTTAAACATCTTTAACAAGTTGTTATACATCCAAAATCATACATCCCAAAGCATTCCAAGCTCGGAGAGGATCGCCCAAGCCCCTTGTTAAATTTCACTACGGCCGGCGAGCCCCTTGTTAATTTAAGAGAAAACAATATTCTCAGATCAAATTAGTATATAACTGCAATTTCTGACTTATATACTATCAACGACAACTTCAGTATACACAGTAGTACATTTTTTTGTAATTTACATTGATAAGTTTACGGTAAATTGCATGTTGTTACAAAATATAAGTGTATTAAGTATCAATCGATTGCTTATTTAAGTATTGCATAGAAGTGATAAAAACATTCACTCCTTCCCCAGAACACCATGAATTGCTTTGATATTAAGCAAGCCCCTTGTTAACGTATTGGCAGCTTACTACTGCCTATACATTGTATTGCAATTTCAGTTGTTATTTTAAGAACTACTGTAGAGATCTGTTATTTTACCAGATGGATAAGAGGATATTTGACATCTACAAACGTCATCTTTAAGGGTGTGTAAAACGGTCTACAGCGGCATCTATAATTTTTAAAAATCAGTGCCCATTTACAAAATTGATAAAATCTAGCTTAATAGGATTTTAAAAACATTACGGTTGACTGAAGCATTCTTTATTGTTCTAACCCAATAACATTTACCTTTAAAAATGAGCAGGGAGCCAGTGGCGTGATTAAGCATTGACCTATTATTATTATTCGATTTGTATAAAATTGTATCTCAACCAAAACGCACTCGATTTGTTTTCAAATTTAGCCAGGACAACGGCATTTAGGATAAGTAATAGATCAACATATCTCTTCCGTTTTTAGCATTTAACAATTCTTCATTTGACAATTATGATTTCAACCTAAATAAGTTATAAAAAAATAAAAAAAAAATACTAATTATATTTAATTTTGTCATGTTAAATAATTAAGTTGTTTTGATTGACATAAATCAATTCACTGTGAAAAAAATAAGAGGTAACTGTTTATACTCGCCACTGGCTCCATATTCATTATATGTATTCAATAATCTCTTAGTATAATAAGTAAGTTAGTATATAACTGCAATTTATCAACTGGGAAGTTTTAAAAATTTTATTCGCCTCGATTTAATCAATTACAAACGTTTTTACAAATAATTTATCCTTTTCATAAAAATAGATGTCGCTGTAGACCGTTTCGCTCAAGATTAAATTTAATTTCATCTTGGGATGTTGTTTCATACACAGTTGTTTTGCGGTGTCATCCAAGTAAAGCAAACATAAATTTAAAGAAATAAAATAATTTTAATTTTCAATTTTAGACATACAATGGATCTCTGTATACCTTTGAGAAATTTTGCAATTTTACAATAATAATTAATTGATTTATAGTAATTTATACTCTCATTTAGAGCTAATTAATTAAAAAACGCTATGTAGTGACAATGTCGCGAAACGGTGCTTTATGGCCACTAGACATCTAGAAATAATAACAGCAACAATACTAAAACTTTTTTCCTGGTAATCATGAATACAAAGATTATATTATACATATGTATGCTATCCATATGATGTGGATATTCTTTAGATATTTGATTTATCTTCTAGCAGCGAGTAGCAAAACTAATAAAAAAAACGTTGACACAGAAAGTGTATACTGACATCTAGGATTAGGTAGTTTTATGATTAAAATAAAATATTTCTTATCTATTATCTAGCGGTGAGTAGTGAACCTCATATAAAATATTGTTTCAATAAAGACCAAAAAATTCAAATCTGATTTTTTTTATAGTATGTAGAAAAAGTATTGTTTATTAATGTTACTACTACTTGAAACTGAATAACAAAGACTTTTTTTGAATATTTCTCCATCAAATATTTCTTTTTGGATTTCATTAATTATTTGACGGTATTATGTATATAGTGTCATCTATTTTATTTACATTAAAACTAATATAACTTATAGTTTTGTTTTTTTGCGTGACATCTATTAGAATTTAATCAAACTACTTTTACACAAAATAATTTACTTTAGAATATTTTTTGTTTGTAATCGTAGTTGTGACTTGTCGTCATAGATGTCAGACTCCAACAAGTTATTTAAATATTTCACCAATAAAAATATTTTTTTCTTGGTATCGTTTTAAAATAAATCCTATTAAAATTTATAGTCCTTATACTTTATAGGGATTATTATTATATTATTACTTGTGTACTGCCGATTTTTGAATGGTACGGATTTAGGTGAAACACGCTTCATTTTTCATAATTAAATATTGACAACTATGTATAATATTTATATACGTACGATTCCTAAAAATTGTTTAAATTATTTATATCGTGTGTAAGCAAAAAGCATGGCGAAATTTGTCTTGAGTTGCATTTCGGTTTAATTAAATGAAATTATCATTCTTATAGCATGCGTGTTGCATGCATTTTATTTAAATTAATTTACTTCTTCGCGTTTAGACAATGGAAAACAGTAGCAAAATTAACAATTTAAAACCAATTTACACATTGCAAGCCGGCGGTTGTATCACCAGTCACACACAAAAAAAAATGTTTTACTCAATATTATAAATGTACAAAATATACTACACACACCGTAAATTATTTTACAAATATGACATTATATTATTGTCACAATTTTATTTTTGTCGTACACTAGAGCATAGTTTCTCAACGGGGGGCCCAAGTGTGTTACAGATTTCCCAAAATTATAACATGTGAGAGCTTTCTTTTTGTAGATCATTTTTTTTTATACCTAGCTTAAAAAACTTTTCGAGAATTTTTCAATTCTTATCCTCAATCCCGAAATCCCGGGATTAATACTATCACAATCCCGGGATACCGGGATCGGAGACCCTATTGTTACTGGCACTGTGAAACATATCAGTAGAAATATATTGACTGTGGAAAGGAAAAAGGACGTAACCCACACATATCAAATTTTACAGGAGGCGCAAAAAACGTGTTTTGATGATTTTGGGCCATATGCAAATTATGAATTATACACAACCTCGAAGTACACAAAGACTTCTAAACTGGTCTTTAAATGACATAATCTAATATTAATTAAAGAAATTGTCTAAGAAAAACCGATATTTCAGTATTTTTTCTTGGTTTTATCTTTTTACAATGTCATCTTTTTCAAACTTAAATGCTAAATTTAGATACTAATTCGGCATTTGCAACATACATTCTTTTGATAGAACGTGTATCAAATTTGATACATTGTGATAATCGAAAAAAAGCTGTTTTGAAAAAACTGAGGGTTACGTCCATTTTCCTTTCCACGTGCGATATGTATTGATATTTTGGCTATCATGGATTTAATTTCAAACCAACCACATCCATTAGTGTTCAGTTAACATATATTTGAATCCAATAAATGAGATTATATCTAAAACATAATATAGGTATTCTTATTTTTTTAACCATTTACTTCGTATGCCAATGGTTTTAAATAAAATACAACATTTACTTTCGAAGTCATAAATAAACGTCATATTAATTTCATCTATCGAAGAAGACCGCGTAATATTTTTTTTACAATGCATGCAAAATGTAAATTTGTTTATTCCTGCTCGAGTCGAGTGCCTCTGCCGACAACCTCACTCACTATTTAATAATTATTATTCAGTAATACATTGTTTATTATTAAAATCATCATTATTACTATGATTCTATAATAATTATAATTATAATAACAAACAACAGGCAGGGGAGTACCGCAATGAACACGTAATTAAAAAAACGCAACAAAATGCAAGAAAAGTATAAAGAAAAATGTCCGAAATGGAAACCAATTTTTTATCGGTATTTCTTTGTGAAATAAAAAATGTTCACCTATTTTCACTAGAAAAAAGTAAACTTTTATGTTTGATAAAGTATTTTTTATAGTATTTAATATTAACCCTCCAAAGCGTGACCATATGGTCACAGTAAACACCGTTGTCTATTGATCACACTATTCATCCCTTTTCTACCTGAATATCGTTGTTTTCACTCATATTTGGTTAAGAAGGGTACGGACGTCAGTTAATCATCAGCCGTGGGGAAAGAAACGGCCACCAAAAGCACATGCGATTTTTTTAATTTCCATTTTTTTTTAATTTACTTTTTGAAATTGTTAGTTATTTTTTATCAAAATATCAAATTATTTACAGTTGTTTGCTAATTTTTGTTAGGAATAAAAGTTATCCGTGACTTCAATATGGCTTAAAATTTTTTTTTTTTAAAAAGCTCTCGTCTCCGGTTAATTACTTCTATATTCCATGTTGTGCTAATTGTAAACATTAAAATAGTATTCTTTTTATTTAGTAAATAGGAAGACATTATTTTTCCTTATATGGAAATTTTTTGAATAATATAAACTTAAATAGCACATAGGCCCTTAAAAATGTAGTGTTTTGATATTAAATTATAACAGTATCATCGATATTTTCTTTTTTGTAAAACTTTGATTTGCATTTTCTATTGCATCATGCAATCATTTATGACTTTTGATAACAATTACAAATAATAAAATGTCATTTTGTGCTTGTTGTAATTTTTATTCGAGCAATTGATTTACCTAAATGTAAAATACTGAAGGATTTCGAAATCACTGTTAGCTCAGATTTGTACGTGAAATTCGTTTAGAAGCATCAGTACATTTCAAGGTTGTGTATAATTCATAATCTGCAAATGGCCCAAAATCATCAAAACACGTTTTTTGCGCTTCCTGTAAAATTTTATATTTGTGGGATAAGTCTTTTTTCCTTTCCACAGTCGATATATATTCGTGTATATACAGTGATTGTTTTATTCGACTGTGGAAAGAAAAAAAGACGTTACCCACAGGTTTTTCAAAACAGCTTTTTTTCGATTATCACATGTATCCAACTTGATACACGTTCTATCAAAAGGATGCAAGCTGCAAATGCTGAACTAGTATCTAACTCTAGCTTTTCAGTTTGAAAAAAGGTGGACTTGTGAAAATTTAAACCAAAAAAAAAGACTGAAAAAAGGTTTTTCGTAGACAATTTCTTAAATTTAATATTAGATTATGTCAATTAAACACCAGTTTGGAAGTCCGTGTACTTCAAGGTTGTGTATAATTCATAATTTGTATATATCACAAAATCATTAAAACGTGTTTTTTGTGCCTCCTGTAAAATTTGCTATGTGTGGGCTACGTTCTTTTTCCTTTCCACAGTTGATATGTATATCATTTGCAAAACTAAATTACTCTTTATCTCTCCTGTAAAGTAGCTTTTTTGGATTTACAGATTTAATATTGTATCCAATGTATTTTTTTCTTGATAAGCAGATCAAGTTATTGCAACCATCGTCAAATCGTTTATATCCCATATTTCCAACATTCCCCTCTTCTTTCAGCGAATAAAAGGCACGTCTGTTACTTCAGCCATCAAACACAAACAAGTATATAATTATTCCATTAGACCGTGGGTTAAACATTAAACACTTTACACTTATTACTAAAGATATAAAGTGTTCAAGTCTTGGATGATTTGTAGCGTTGATTGTGATTTGAAATGTCGTTTGTTGCTGGTGATTATTTAATATGAAGTATCTATTTCGCGTTTCCTCTATCCATTTTTTTAAGCAATGACATTCAAGCATTAAATATCGACATTTTAAAAGATAATCTTTAATAAAAAAGATACTATTGTATAATCAAGAAATGATAAATGAGTGAATAAGAAATGAATCGAATATTTCAAGTCAATTTTACCATATGATTCTTTACCATTCGAAGATTACCTTCATTCGAGTTGGATTCACCGTAAGTTATTTGTTTTCTCTGTTTCTTTTTTAAAAAGCAACGATAGAGAAGAAAAGCAAGAAATTGTCATATCGTAATATCTAAACCTCGCATCTTAAAATGGGAAAATTTTCAGTATGGGGAATAAACCGTATTACTCAAAATTGTATTTGATAAGATGACAACAAATGCTCAAAACAACTCTTCTCCGACACATTCTAAACAACTTTTTCATCACACTGAAACCTTTACTATTTTGAAAAACGAAATTAATATATCTTAAAGACGATATACCAAAAATCTTAGATAATGTACATATAATAAATAAATATGACAATCATTACAAAATCGACACCAATTCAGCAGTAAGATTGGAAATTGTGTGCTCGTTTCTTCTTAAATGTATCTTAAGTGAAGATAACAATTAACGATTAGTATAATATATCAATAATGCCGTGAATGCCAAATATTTGTTTTATAATAAAAATAATAGAAGATTTTTAGTACTTTTTCCACATAAAATTTATTTGATCAGGACCGGTTTCGCTCATCGCGAGCATTATCAACTGATAAGAAAAATATATAAACAGTGCTATTTATACAAGTTAAATTGAAATAAAAAATGTAAGCAACTACTAACAATGAAATGGATTTACAAATTACATTATAATTACACAAAATTAAAATGCTTAACATACAATTAAAAAATCATCAAAGCATTTTAATTTTGTGTAATTATAATGTAATTTGTATTTCCATTTCATTGTTAGTAGTTGCTTTTATTTCAATTTAACTTGTATAAATAGCACTGTTTATATATTTTTTGTATCTGTTGATAATGCTCGCGATGAGCGAAACCGGTCCTGATCAAATAAATTTTATGTGGAAAAAGTACTAAAAATCTTCTATTGTTTTTAATAGAAGCCATTCCACCGAGTTTTGACAGTGAACACCTTAAAAGTGATATGTTTTATACATTAAAAATACGAATACAATTCTTATAAAGACAAGTGCTAACGAAGCAAATGTACGGAAAACTGAGTGAACATCCACAGTGATTGTTTTCACACAGAAAAGAAAAATATATTTTAATTCTCATTGCAAAGTCAATCATTTTTTGTCGGTGTTTATTTATAACATTCAAACCCGAGCATTGAATTAATTTATTCCAGTCTCGCAAAAAAAATATTCACATATTGTTACGTCAGACTTAATTGGAATAAATATTTTTTAATGGAATACAATTACATTATTTTCTCCGCTCCACACATGTGTAGAAAAATATCACAACTCTCATGCGGAAATTGTTGTTTAATGATTGTAGTAAGTTCATCGAATAATAAATTGTTGCTTCACGGCTAAGTCGATGGGGAGATATGTTGTTTTGTTTTTTAAGAGACAATCTATATATTAATACTCGATAATGTCCGTCCGTCTGAATGATTGTCCGCGATTTTCCCTCCCCCTCCTCCGCCCCAGCCCCGCTGTCACCATTTTTTTATTCATACCAAATACATACTTTTTTCGATGACGTCAAGAAAGATGGTCCTCCTCCCCCCCACCCCATCCTGCCCCGCTGTCGCCATTAATTAATACACTGTTATTTGACGAAACAAATCAAATGGCTGAAAAATTGAATTCTCATACAAAAAAGCGCCGCGGCCGTGGTTCGAACCATCGCTTCTGGATTATGAGTTGAAATCGTTACCGCTCGGGCAAACGAACAACTGTCAGCATCGATCTGATTTAATTATATATATTAAGCACACATTTAAATTATTCTAAAAATTCCAAAATACGCATACTTCACATGCAAACATAAACAGTTGAATTATCAAATGGCTGAAAAATTGAATTCTCATACAAAAAATCGCCGTGACCGTCGATCGATCCCATAATTATGAATTATCAGCCGAGCTCTTTGTCAACTGAGCTAACGTCACAATTATCAAAATGATGAAAATATATAATATATATTAAATTTCGTTTGAAAATGGAACCTTTCGTTTTTTATTTAAAAAACAGCATGCATATTATATGTTTTATTTTCCGAGCATTTCTCAATTCTACTGTACCCTAAAGGTAAGGCGCTCGACTGATAATCTGTGGGAACCTGGTTCGAATCTAGCCTAGAGCGCTTTTTTTTGGGTTTATAACATTTTTTTTTTTGAAAACTTTCTTTTTAAATCACAGTACATCTTGATCGTATGAAAATAAATGCTACCAAAATAACAAAATCCGATTGACTAGCGAAATATGTTTTTCAAAAAATAAATATAAGACGCAATTATTTCAAGATTTGTTTTTAATCTAGGTACATACGTGGTATAGTTAGTTGTTGGCGAAAGCATAATTTCAGTATGTGTAATAAAATAACTTCAGTAAAAATCATTATATATATTTTAAAAAATAAGTTCTGTTTGGAGAATCAGTCAACATTTTGATAATTTTGTTTTGATAAAATGTGCAATTAATTTATACCATTTTGCATGTGAAAAATGATTATTATCAAACTTAAACATTATTTCAAAAATTAAGTAATTTACAATTTAAAACTGCAGGGCTGTCGATATATGCGCCGAGGTCGATTTATGCTACTATGAAAAATGATTGTTAGCAAACTTGAACATTATTCCAAAGATTTAATATTTTGACGAAATTTCTGTCACTACGAAAAAAAATGTTAGCAAACTTAAACATTATTCCAAAAATTAGGTAATTTACGAGGTATATTTCTGCTAATAGGAAAAATAATTGTTAGCAAACTCAACATTATTCCAAAAATTAAATAATTTACAATTTAAATACAACAGGGCATGCTGTCGATATATGCCCCGAGATATATTTATTTTATTTTTAGTATTTCTGGCTTATTCAATAAATAGGTTTGTAATTTTCTGACTTCTTAAAAATGCAACAAAAATCCCCCCGTTGAGGTCAACGGGCTTACAGCTAGTAAATATATATTTTTAAAATAACGATTATTATAGCAAAAAATACATGTCATGGATATTATCAAATGTTCATTTTGGTTTATTTATCAGTGTCTGTAACGCACAACACAACACCAAGGTTACCAATGATATATATTCAATACAAATAGGAGAAGAGTGTGTGAGAGACTGATTGTTGAGCCAAGATAGTGGTTAATGTTATATGACATAATTCATAATTTACGACATTATACATACATGATGTATGATATACATAATTCATGATATGACACAATACATGAAGAATGACGTATCATAATAATGCACGAATTGTTTTTGGTTAAGATAAGAGCAATTATAAAATTTATATTAAATATCTTCTCCATGTTGGAAAACACTTTTATACTAATTTCACATTATTGATTAAGTTCAGGACTGGTTTCACTCGTTGCGAGCATTATCAGCTTCACCCAGTACCAACGCATTAATTAAGTTCGCTTCTAATACTTATCATAACATTTATTTTTTTAAACTATAAGCTGCTGGTAAATCAGAAGTCAAAAAACATTATCTACAGAGAAGCTAAACGAATTGTTGCTGAGCGCCAGTTAAAGGTATTGTATTTTGATTAGATAACTCAGCTTATGAAAAATATAAATTATATAGTAAAAATAATAAAAGATTTTTAGTACTTTTTCCACATAAAATTTATTGGATCAGGACCGGTTTAGCTCCTCACGAGCATTGTCAACTGATAAGGAAAATAAATTAAACAGTGCTATTTATACATTATACCAAGTATTGACAGTGAACACCTTAAAAGTGATAAATTATATAGTAAAAAATAGCGATGTATTTTAGTTCTACAAAATTTTGTTTCGCAAACCTAATGTTTAACTATTTTACAATAACTATTTGTTACTAAGTTACACATCTTTTCTTTTTTAAAGTGAGTATGGATCGAATGATAGAGCTAAAAGAAGACTAGTGGTTAGATAATCGAAAAGTTGGAAGAAAATTTCCAGACATTGTAAACACCCATACGATTGAAAAAATGCTGTTCGCACTAGGACTCAAACCCATGAGATTCATCACGGAAGTCAAAGACTTTGTTTGCTGCACCACGGAACCGAAAAAATAATTATTCCTTCACAGTGATTAGTCGATGTGGAGATAGGCTGCTTTGTTATTTAAGGGAGTCTAGTTTGATTCCAAAACAATATCGACTCTAGAAAGGAAAAGGACGTAACCCTCAATTTTCCAAAACAGCTTTTTTTCGATAATCACAATTTATACAACGTGACACAAATTCTATCAAAAGCATGGAAGCTGAAAATGCCGAATAAATATCTAAATTTAGCCTTTAAGTTTGAAAAAGATGACCTTGTAAAAAATTAAAACCAAGAAAAAACACTGAAATATAGGTTTTTCCGAGACAATTTATGTAATTAATATTAGGTTATGTCAATTAAACACTAGTTTAGAAGTATCCGTCCACTTCAAGGTTGTGTATAATTCATAATTTGCATATGTCACAAAATCATCAAAACACGTTTTAGCGCCTCTTGTAAAATTTGATATGTGTGGGTTACGTCATTTTTCCTTTCCACAGTCGATATGAATTCTTAACATTAATTTGTAGCTTTTACTGCTCAAATTATTAATACAAAAAATGCACAGTCTCGTTCGCCTTAAATCGACTACTGACAGTCCTGAGCTAGGCCCCCCGCGTACTGCACACTACACGCATGGGCCTGTTCACCATGAAAAGGAATTTTAAAATGAATTTCAGCTCACATGTATTTGTCTTCGGTTAAGCCAATAAACAACACAAACAATATTATTGTAGTTGTTTTATTTCAACGAATGAATAAATAACTCGTCTTTAACTTAAGTTATAAAATAGGGGGAAATAATATGGACGCTTCTTCAGAACTAGAGCAGGTTTCTATTTGTTTTTTCATTTATGGTATTAATAAAAACAATAAATAAACAAACCCCTCTTATAAGATTCTCAGTTATTTCCCGTATTTATAGTTATTGTAACTAGTTTAGTAAAGTATTACTGGGAAATTAATGTTCGAATAATTTAAAAATGTTGCTGTGTATAATATATGTCTCAGTATTTATAAAACGTAAATATTCCATATTTCTTAACACTCGCAGCTCGGAGACTAGAAAAATACCCAAAATCCGATGCGGGTCCTTTAGCAACCCCAATGGTTTCCTTATTATTGGCCTTATTCTTATGAATTAAAAAAAAAATAGCCTGAGGGCTTTAAGCTATCTGTCTGCATCATTTCTCATACATTTTTTTAAAATAAAAATCCGTGTTTTTTAATAAATAGTCATATTTTAAGTTGCGCGTAAAAAAGACGTCATCCCAGCACACATATGTAATCGCAACTGACGAGATTTAGCCAACCAATCATTGCAAATGCTATTTTACGAGCGACCGCTTATCGCGTTATCGCGTATTTATATTAAATGAGGCATCGATGTCAGTAAGATATTGTGTTGTTTTTGAGTATACATAAATTATTATCTTTACTTTGTACACATCAATCCGTTTTTTGTCCTACTTTGAGGATATTTTTTATTTAGTTGATTTTTTCTTTTCTGTTTTATTTAATAGAGACGGAACTAGCGATCGAATATATTTTTTTTCTTTTACAAAAGGTCCAAAAAACTATGATATAAGAATACTCTAATTATAAACACCCATATTAAAATAGATATTCAAAAAAATGTGGGTATTGGGGTCGCATTTCTTGAGCTTAGAACAAGAAAAGTATAATGCTAATATTTCAATCAAATTTAATGAGAAGTAATTCGGTATGAAGATTTTTTAAATTTAACTTTTAAATTATTTAAAGATTTAATTTGTTTTATATTAAAATTGTTCAATGTATTGTTATTTAATTAGTTGATAATCATTGCCGTTGAAGTTGTAATTGTTTAACCTTTAAACCAGGGATGTTTAGTTGAGGTAATTTTGGGTGAAGTCTTTAAAAATGGGTGACTCCAACTTTTTTTTTAAATAGTTTTTATAACAGTCACAAACGCGAGCGCGTTTCTGATCTCAACTTACCTCGAATTGATCTCGAGTGACTTATGATAAATTCTTATCGAGTTTTTCTCGAATGATCTTTCAATTAAAAATATTTAGAGCATTATAATTTTAATAATAAATTTAAATAAAACACAATAAATTATCGATTTTAGTACGTTTTAAAAAAATAATAAAGATATAGAAGATGACTGACTTTTTGTTTCTGATAAATTATCATTTTGAAAAAAATCGTAAATCAGAATAAAAACATTTTTATTTAACTTAAACTCGTATTGGAAGAAATTGGTAGTTCTGAGTAAACAGCAAATGAAAAATTGAGCTTTTAGTTTGTTATAAAAATTATAACCTCGGCATTGATAACTATAATACAGTAGAACCCCCAATTACACTACCCCGAATTACGCGCTGGCTTGAAATATTCGCCGCAAATCCCTCAATTGCACGGTCGCATTCCGTTGTCGTTACTACGAAACGGTCGTCTGTGCCGCGCATACAGTCAAATGTTGGCTAGCGTCTGTGTATTCAGCATGTGCCAGGCATAGCTGGGCGTCTGTCTGTATGCGAGATACTTACTACTACAAAAATTAAATATTTCATCCATATTTATTTTTTTTGGCAAAACGAAGGGAAGTCTTAGTTTTGCATTTTCCGTAGAAAAAAACCAAATCCCTCATTTTGTATAAGATTCACACCCCCAATTACACTACCCTCAATTACACGTTCCCAACTATAGTGTAAATGGGGGTTTTACTGTATCGTTTATACCGATGTAACACAGATAAAGTTATGAATCAAAAGTCTTGGACAATCGCCTGCCTTTAAAGTTGTATTAATAATAGTAACTGATAAGGGAAATTGCTGTTTTTGCCATACTGGTCATCAACTGAGGTATTCCAGACAAAAAATTGATATACAAGAATTTTATTGAGTACTTGTCTAATTTTGAGCAATTTTTTTACCTACCAACTTTTCCCAGTATATTGACAGTTACATATAATAAAATATTATATTTAAATTTACAATCATTTCTCCTTCGAATATTCTTTGAAAAAATTAAATGCGAGCAACACGTAATGGGCCGGGTGATATAAATAATCAGCTATGTATAATACAATATTATCATTCCTTAAACGTAAAATCGCAGTGATAGCAATCTTATTAATTGCAGTTTCCGTGTTTATTGTAGAAATCAACTCGCGGTTGGAAAAATCTCTGCATAATTTTGCATTCGAATATTATCCTAAGTACATTTAACACATTCAGAATTATTAATCTTTTTTTCTTGGTAGTGAGTATTTTCTTATATTAACAGAAAAAAAGCATTTTCATCATTTCTACCCGTAAACAATATATTGATAAATAAAAAATTACAATCACTTGGATGGTAGTGATTATCTACAATATTATTGGTGCAAACACACTATAACATATTTATAGATATATAAGCAATCGTATAGACCAGTGCTTCCTAACCCGGGGTTCCCAGGTTTTTCGCTGTGGTTTTCAGTATAAAATACAAATATTTATTTGTGAACATTCTTTGTAATAAAATATAAACATGTCAAATAAAAAATAAATCGGGGGTCTGCAGATTAGTTTTTAGTTTTAGGAGGCCGTGGCATGAATAAGGTTGGGAAGCACTGGTATAGACCAGCGATACTCATCTACCTTTTTTCATTTGATCGGCATGCCAGTTTTTGGGACATTACGTAGGCCGCAGCTTATTACTAATAATAATAAACATACCACATACTATATATAATATTATTTGTTTTCACCATGTCCGCTCCCAATGTGGAGCATATGGACTCTGAATGGAGTTTATCTCAACAGAAATGTTTATACGAGAACTGTTACTCAGTTACTCAATCCCTTTTTTTTAAAAAAAGAGTAGGAATAGAAGGATAAGGCTAGGACAGGACTAGTGGTTAGCTAATCGCTGTCGATACGCCCCGTTCATAGGATATGATGGGGGAGTTCAAGACATCACATACATCCATGCCTTTGAACATAAATTCATAAATCGATTGAAAAATCAATTTATAAAACTGCCCGTACTGGGATTCGAACCCGTGCCCTCCGTAGCGGTAGCCAACAATGTTGACCACTCGACCACACAGGCGGCAGATATAATATATGTGACATAATAAATAAATAAATGATAGTACACAAAAATTCGAATGTGACCAAAATACTCATTCGTTGACGTAAAATTTTGCAAACAATACCAAATGTTAGAAAAGGCATATTATAGTGATTATGATTGTTAGGCCAAACATAAAATCTGAATTTAAATCGCTGGTATAAACTATAGTATGAACAAAACCAGTTTCGTTTACCAAATGAGTATTTCTAAGGACACAAGTAAATGCCTCTTCACTGAGCATATTACAATATTTTCTAACATTGTGGAATTAGTACAATTTTTTTAAGGTTGGTATTTGGTCAATCGCCTAACCACTCTTTCATTGTGTATCAGGCTATTTAACTGACAATGAATTCCGGGCTTAACTAAGTAAATTCGGTTTTTGTATAAGCCATAATGGCAATGTCCAATTGAGTGGTCAAACCCCAAATTTTCGAACAGTGTCATAAATCAGTCTTATATAAAATATTGAGTAGTAAAATATTCTTGTTAAAAAATAGAGCAAACAATTTGGCGCGAAGAGGTTGAACAAACATAAATTTATCCTTACGACGTGTTTGTCAGGATTCAGAGTGAGGGATCCAATTAAAAAGTCACATTGGAAACGATTCCATGTGAAAAATCACGTGAGAATTGCATTTGGAATGTAAATTAATGTTAAATGATTGTTCTTATAACCCAATAAAGTTTCTATTATAGAGTGCTAATTTTCAATGCGAGATTCTGAATGGTTAGAAATTCAGAAAGTCAAATTAAATCACTTGTCATATTATTCTTTCGTTGAAATCGGAAATAATCGTGGCATCGCCGGCTGCGTGGTCGAGTGTCAACGTCGTTAACTTAGAACACGGATGTCACGGGTTAGAATCAACGTTCCCTCTAAGCTGCGCGCGTGCGCGGACGCGCAGCAGTTCGGAAGCCCCCGCACACTCATTCCGGGTTGGCGAGCACTGCAAGACAGTTGCTCAATTAATATTTGATCGGTCCGCGCAGCCTTTAAAATTTCCACGCAACTAACCTTTCGGCTTAGAGAGAACGTTGGTTAGAATCCCAGTAAGGACAGTTTTTATAGATTTATTTGTCAATCAACTTATGGATTTCTGTCTGAAGGCATGGATGTATTAATTGTCTTGAATTCCCTCTCACCTGCCCTCTCCAAAAAATGGGGGTAGCGAGAGCGATTAGCTAACCACTAGTCCTAACTTACTGCTCTTTATAGTGCAACAAATTGAACGACAGCTAGGAAAGGTCTCATTTTTTTGTTAATTTTGGGAATTCCGCTATTTCTAGAGTTTTTGAAATCGGACAGCGAGTATTTTTTTTGGAAAAATCCCCATTAGAGCTTAAAAGTTTCTAATTTTTTCATTTAAAAAAATCCGTGAATTCCCAGGATTTCAAAATGACCGAGAAAAAATTTCTCAATCCCAGAGGTTGCCAGATAACCTCGCGTCGGCACTGAATATCACTAACCTTTTGTCGTGAATGATATCATCAGCTTTTTCAGATAATAAGTAGTATTTAATCATATAGTATCAGGGGTGGGCTTGAGGGGGCTCGGAGGGGCTCCCGCCTGCCCCTTGTTAAATCTGACTAAGGCCGGCGAGCCCCTTGTTAATTTAATATAAAACAATATTTTCAGATCAAAATGGTATACAAATGCAATTTTTGACTTATATATTATCTACGACAGCTTCAGTTTACATAGTAGTACATTTTTAGCCATTTACATTGATACGTTTACCGTAAATTGCATATTGTTACATATTATATGTGTATTACGTAACAATCGATTGCTTATTGAAATATTACATATAATTTCGTACGAGTGATACAAAACACTGAGAATTGCCTTGAGATTGAACGAGCCCCTTGTTAACTTATCGGCAGCCCACCGCTGTAAAGTATTCATTAAAAAATGCATTGAAAGCTTGCATTAAAAAAAATTATACCTATGAAGTCTTTGTGGTTTTATTATTAAATTAATTATCAGTTAATAGCCAAAAATGGGCACTCCATTAAAAATAACACAACAACTTGATCACGCGCTATCTTCAAAGCTGGGAATTTCAAATTAAAAAAATGTTAATTCACATCAAGTTGTCAAAACGTGAAGTGTATTGCGTGCGAATTCTTAAAACGTTGGGGGTACAGTGCACGAGTACAATGTATCATATTAACAAATTAATATAATAATATTCCATAGACATGAAATGCTTCAGTCTTATTCCGGCTTGGATGTAACCCACCAGGAGCTGGATATATGATTGCCGAAAACACTATCTCAGTGGTTCTTAACCGGTGCACCGCGAAAAAATTGGTAAAAACGAAAAAAATCGCAAAATAGTAAAAACCGCAAAATAGTGAAAACCGAAAAAGTAAAAAAAAAAATATTTTCACATATTTTTTCGATGTCTTAATTCTGGTGCACCGCCACTTTTTCCCATGATCAAAAATGCACCGTGACTTCGAAAAGGTTAAGAACCACTGCACTATCTAATTAAATGGTGGGTTCCTCACAATTTTGACCAAAACTGTATTTTATAAATCCAGTGAAACTAAAGTTCTAATAAACTAATTTCCCTTTTAGGGTGTTCACTGTCAATACTTAGTGGAAAGGCATTATATTAATAATAACAAAATATTTCTTTGTACTTCATTCCACTTTATTTAATAGGTCAGGACCGGTTTCGCTCATTGCGAGCATTGTCAACTGAGCGAAACCGGTCCTGACCTATTAAATAAAGTGCAATGAAATACAAAGGAATATTGTGTTTTTATTAAACTAATTTCCCTTACTATAATAAATATTTTGTTCCTAATTTGATCAGCAATACAATTTGTAACAGTACTTTGTGATTATCCGGTTTTCAAACCATCGAATTAGCAGATCCCTGTTAAATAACTTCTCAAGTGAAGCGAATAGATATCGCTAAACGAAACAAGAACGTCATTATGTGTAGTTTTATTCCAATAGCGCAATACCTTAATTGGGCTGAGCTACTGGTTGCTCGATATCTTTACGCAATTTTGTCTGATTGAATCTACGAGTTGTTGATTGTTTTAGGATAAAAGTTTTTTTGATTTTGTACGTTAAGGTAAAATCCGAACTCTTATTTTATCCAAATTTTGTCCAAAAAACATTCAGTTTTCGTTTTTCTTCTTTGTGCTAACACTCTTAAGTTACTTGACTTACACAAACATATTTTAAATAAAATATATGTATACATAGAAGCGAAATGAATCTTCCTTTATGTCTCTCTCTGGCAACGTCTACTCTCTATTTAGAGCATATCCCACACTCAGTCCAACAACGTCAGGGCCTCTAATCCCGAGATCTTGGATCCCGAAATCTCGGGTTTGTGACTGTAATAATCCCGGGATTTCGAGATTGAGAAGATTATAGAAAGTTGAGTGAGGGCTAAAAAGAGGAGATTTCAAATTTTGGTTTATTTTTGAAATTCCAAGTTTTTCAAATCGACAAAAAATTGTTTAAAAAATCCCAGGATTTTAAAATCACCTAGCAAAAAATTCTCATTCCCGAATTCCAATTTATACACGATTTTATGTTGAATGTTCAATCCTGAACGCCGGAATTGGATGCCCTAGTAAGAAGTGCTAAATAATGTGGTTAATGTTTAAAAACATGCCCTATAAGGTCTCCGCATCTAGTGCTTCAATGTCACAAATATAGTCATTGAAATTTAAATAGAAATATAAATTATAAAATCAATAAGCCACGTTCAGAATTATAAATGTTTCTCTTGAAAAAAAAAGAAATTCGCACGTATGACGTTGTTGCACCAGGTGTGGTATAATATTACCCCGTGGTACTTTCAAAGGTCTGTGTCTCTTGTAAAACTCTATGAGCACCTCCAAGGCATGTGGATGATCATTCGTGGTCTTTCATGGTGATGATTGAGGAATACATCCTTTGAAAAAGATACAAATAGGAAACAGGCTATCACCGGGCATGCCCAGCATAATTTCTATAATGTAATGTAAAATTGGAAAAAATATTTTTTTGCTATTTTTTTAGTCTAGCGTGCACTTTTTAATCTTTGCACCAAATGTAAGTGCTCCAATAAATATAGTAAGCAGTTCCCTTTAGGGTCTGGCTGTGACGTGAGCATCCGGTTAAACGAGTCGCCGCAACGGCTGCTAATCAAATATTTATGCATTGCTCATTGGTGTGCACGGGAGGGGTAAATTTTGGTTAATTATTTTACTCGACAAGCGCAAATTAAAAATGTAATAATTCTAAAATTTTCTCAGAAAATTCAGAGGGTTTTTTTTTCTTTAAGATTTATCGATCTTGGTTTAACATTTATAAATAAATCGGTTATCTTTAAGAATAGCGTCGTGAAGCATTTGACGTTTAATCGAAATTGCCGCCAACACAGAAATCGTTCGTGAATTATTTGTTTTAATTAATTATACAAATCTAAGAAGCATTGTGATCTTTCATTACTATCAGAATAAATGAAAAAAATAAATGTATATTCAATCGTATCTAAACTAAGATGTATAAGTAGTTACACATAACTTCCAATATTAACGATTTCGCGACGACAATTATATGTAGAAGAAGATAATTATCTGACTAATCAAAGATCATAACGCTTCTTAGATATGTTCCACAACAAAAGTAAAATCGAAATTTTAAAATATAGAATTGTTCATATGTATTTTATGAAATGAATTTCTTGAAATAAAATTGATTTTAAACTAAATATTTTGAATGCAAAAAACTCGGATTCACTGACGTTAATAAATAAATATATTCGTTTCATAAGAATTGATTGTATGATCACAATAATACGCAAACTCCAGAAAAGAATAGCTCTTCAAAAAAAAAAAAAGATTAAATAAGAGACTAACTACAATTCTCGTAAAGTATTTTATGGTGAGATGGTGCATTAAGAGATCATATGCTCACAATTGAAAATATTTTAATATATTAAAAAACAGTAATTGTAATTTGTGACCCTTTTCAATAAAAATCTGCACTTCAATGTTAGCAATTGTCGGACTATTTTTAATTCTTTTTATATCAAGTACGCAGTCGCGTGTTGCAGCTCTGGTCAAACAAGTAATCGGCAGTAGGCATTATTCGAAGAGACCTTTTTAAACTTCATGAAATTAATAATAGTATCTAAATTTTATTTTATGAAGTTTTATTTTTTATTTTTTTTACATTCGTTATTAAAACTTCACCCGTGATAGGGCACGTAAGAGTTATACATTTGCATTTTCATAAAATTGCCATTTACTTCCAACTCTTTTAAATAAATTAACATGTATTTCGTTAAAGGAAAAAGTATTCATAATACGGTCATATTTTATTTTTTAGTACCTAAATTTATTAGTCTCATTATGTGAAAATCTAAACTGAATTCAATAATTTAAATGATTTATCAAGTAGAGTTGTAAGCCAATTCCTGAATACATCTTTCAATGAAGGTCAACTCAGAAGGGTGAGGAACTAATTATTACCGGAATGACTTAAAATCATAATAGTATAGATTAAATATTATGAAGGATTTTTGGACTCATGTCCTAATTACGAAGATAGATTTTTTTGCAAGGATTCTTTTGAAAAGTATTTCAAAACTTTAAGTGTATTTATTTCTCTCAATTAACGTTTTAATTATAATTATATTTATTTACTTTCACTAAAAAAACATTGGAATTTATAACTAAGTTGTGGAATTTTGACAGAGAACTTTAAATAAATATTTAACATTTAAAAAATCTAATGGGTTCAATGTTTTTCAAATTGAAATCACTTCACATTAATTCAAAAACTATCATCGAAATTCACCCCGATGAGAAATGAATCCACAATAGCCATTTCACCAACTGCCAAATAATTATTCTAAATAGGAAAAAAACATTTAATATATCTATGATTTCTTGGATAATCATCATGCACATAATGTATTGCATCATTTATTATCTACATTTTGTAATATGCCTTTTTAAGAATGATATCTAGAACCTTCTGATTTCTAAGTGGTACACTTATCACCAAGCAACAGATGTCTACATTTACTCATAAGTAGTTCCTTAACTCATACAAATAATTAAGCAAATATTGCTTATTTTTAATTAATATATTACACTTACTCAATTATGCAAAGAAACAATTTCATACATTAATATACGTAGACATGAAACAGCTTCAGACACATGAGAAAACACAATATTTAAAACTAAAGTCATAAAACTTTAAAAAAGATATCACGCATTTAAAAAGCAGTAGCGCCGTAAAATATGGCACTTGAAATATGTATAAAAATTATTTAAAGTAAAACATATATGATGATAGTTTAAAATTTAAATGAAAATAAACATTTTTATTCTTATTGTACGTATAAGATTCTGTTAACTTTTAAAAATAAAAATCATAAAAACAATTAAGGTTCAAAATATTTAATTTCAAATTAGTGGGGAGGCAACGAAAATTTATACAGTGCAAGGGCCTACAACTAGAGGTGGGCTGGAGGGGGGTCGCAGTCGCTCGAGCCCCTTGTTAAATTAAGAAACATAATATGCTCAGACCTTGGCGTAGTAGAATGTATTTATGTGAAGATTAATTATATATGTGTAAGGTAAGGTACACATTGCAATAGTGCTATCTCCGTAAAATAAAAATATGCAACCACCAAAGCACCTATTAAAGACATGATAGTACTTAAAAGCCCGAGAAAAAAGTTTTACCATTTACTAGTTGACTCACTTCACCTCTCGAGGACCCGTATTTAGTACAGTGCTATATTTTAATTTTTTGATTTCATTTTACATTTTCTAAGCCCTAAATGTTGATAAAATGATAAAGTTTATACAAATTCTGTTACAGAACTCTAAAAACACCGATGTACAATATTTAGAAATAACTGCAATGAATTTCAATTAACATCATATTTAATTGATTTCAGTCAAATCAAACGAACTACCTACTGCACTGGCTAAATGAAATAGGCACTGTTGCTTGTCGAGCTTTTCTCACTGCATTCAAATAATTGATTATAGTTATAGCTGTAGAAAAATCTAGTCAGTTTTTAATTTGGGAAAATCCCATATGTTTTTCTGATAAGTTCACATCAATGAACAATCCGATTATTATTGTTTACACGCGAAGGCTTTTTTTCATTTTCCTATTCATTCATTCATAAGATAACTGCGAATTTAGTAAAATTTAACAAGGCGCGCACAAAAGTTTCATATGTACGTTTTTAAACGCAAATCATTGTATTATATATGTGTGCTATTACAATATGTAATATTACATTCAGATATATTTAAAATAAACATAATATTTTTTACAGCTTAGTAGTTAGTAAAGTTTTCGTATTGTAGATTTTTCAATTGTTATCAAGAGATGGTTCATTAACTTCTTTTGACGAAAGAAGAATTGAAAATAGTTAATTTGGCTTTCGTTATGTTGTAGAACTAACAAACCCTTAACAGCCCGATAGTTTCAGATTGAAACATTAAATAATTAATTTTGTGCTTTTAAGTCACACTAAAGATATTTTTTGTATATCTTAGACAGTGGTTCATGCAAACTCCCAGGGGTCCGTGACATATTAAAAGTCATTTGGGGGTGCGTGGACAACGTCAGGGGGTCCGCGGGAGAATACATATAATAAATATTCCTGACACCTTGTTTATTATAACGAATTTCATCAAAATATCGTTAGGCATAAAGTTAGTAGTACACTTTGATAAAAAAATAAAACTTGGAGGTATCTCAAAAGAATGTTGTTGCGCAGTTGCTCAATCTCTCTTTTTTAGAGTAGAGAGTAGAGATAGAAGGGATAGGTATAAAACAAAACTAGTGGTTAGCTAAAATCTTCAACTTAATAATTAAAAATATATATTTAAAAAAAAACACAAAACATTGAAATGCATAAGTAAAAATAAGTTAAAAACGTCTCACAGGATATTTATTGGAAGGATCCATAAATTATGATACTTTTGGTATTAGCGATTAGTACAATACGATAACTGCATGAATTTTAAATAACGTTAAAAATAACGATTGTGTGTTTTCAGTTTATTGTTGTTATAGGCCAGGTATGGCAAATAGGATTTGATCAACGTATTGAAACAGGCCATTTGTAATTCGTTGCGCGTGACATTCCTATTTCGGTACACATAATATTATCTTTGTCATGCCAAAAAAATATATAAGACAAGATAATTGAATATTCTACTATTTAAATCGAGTGTGGCACACTGGTGGCTTAAGAAAACATTCGCTGTCCGATGTTGTCACAGTAGAGTTCGCGTGTTACGTATTTGCCATCGATGTTCTAA
This sequence comes from Himalopsyche anomala, assembly GCA_031772345.1. Taxonomy (NCBI): domain Eukaryota; kingdom Metazoa; phylum Arthropoda; class Insecta; order Trichoptera; family Rhyacophilidae; genus Himalopsyche; species Himalopsyche anomala. Next base: position 31,507,899 of record CM062823.1, read on the forward strand.
GCTATGTATTCAAAAAAATGCATTTTTCAGTTTTAAACCATTTTTCTTTACGTAAAGATTAGGGAAAATGGGAAATATCCAAATTTAGGTAAACGATTTTAGATTTTATTTTGTAATTAAAGTGCTTTTTGTTTTCACATATTTTTAAAAATATAAAAATTATTTATGCTTTATGTTAAAAAAAATAACAAGTAATAACACATGTTTTGTTTATTTGTATTTTTTTTAAGCTGAATTCAAAAATCACATTTGGTCTGACGTAACATAGATAGTTTTCAATATATAGTTTATTTCTTTTTTCTCGTTATATTACGCAATTTTTTCTCAGCCGCAGTATAATTGGTTCAACCTATTCTAAGGTAAATTTATTTAAAGGTATTTAAGAAGTACAATATTAGTTATAACAAAAAGAAACATTATAAATTATAATATATATTTAAAAACATTTAAACCTTAAAGTCGTAAAAGTTTTCCCCATTTTGGCAAATGGCGTCATGTATATGTTTGTAGCGTTTTTTCTCATTAATCACAAATGAAATATATCGACTGTTTTAAATTAATTTAAGCTGGGGATGAAAGAGAAGGCGATAAGGCGTGGTCTTATGAATAAAAGCAAAAAAGGATGGCTGCTGAGGTGCAAGAGTGAGAGAGAATATAGGTGTAGCCCTTTTGGAATTCGAAAGGATTCTTCCTTCGGAGGACATTTATCGAATATTAAACTGTGGGAGGACAAAGGTTATTACTTATTACTTCCATACAGAAATATTAGTAAAAACCACATCCCTGTAATATGTATTAGTTGGTTCAACACTTGGTACATGTTAACAAACAACCACCCATTTGAAAAATATCGTATAGTTTTATATAAAATTTTACAATCCTTTAAAAAAGTAAATATATAAAACTACTTAAAAAGATTAATCAAATAACTTAGGCCCTGTGCTTGTCAGTAAAGATATGCTGAAATATTTAATATCAAGAGACAAAATGATTGACTTTATCTATCTCACTGTTACGATTTGACTTCTTTGCAATGTCAGGTTTATGGTGCAGTGGTCAACGTCGTTGGCTTACATGACTGATCTCAGGGGTTAAAGTCCCAGTACAAACAACATTTTTCTCAATCTGGTACTTTTTTATGTCTGAAAATTCCCTCCTACTTTTCCAACCCTAAAATAACAGAGCGTAGCCAAAGCGATTAGGTAACCATTAGTCGTGTCTTGGTCCTATTCTAGCTTCTTTCAATTCGTACTCTTAAAAACTCATATGCTCTATCTTGTGAGCGGACATGGATTTAAGAAAATCATATGATTATTCTTGGTTAATAAATTCTGTTTAATGTAATAATTTTCTGCCATAAAATTTTAATTTTATATCTCATTTATTTTCTCAGTAGACATTCTGGTTTTTTTTTTAAGTATTACATTTAATTGTAGCGATATTTTTATATTTCTTATCTAGCAATTTTTACCTATTCGTTAATTGGCTAGAAATATCACCTTCGACCTATATAACATATTAGGTCGTCTTCAACTTTCAAATGATAATTGTATTCACTTCTTACATTTCTTTCTCATGAGACTAAAATGAGTTTGACCTAAAAACAGAAGAACTTCTTCGAACGATCTACCGTTCTCAAGTTTTTCTTTCTCCCGCATAGATCTTTTTTTTTCGTAGTCCCATGCAAACCCCCATAAGAACAATGTTAAATAATCCCGCATTGATCGTTCCCTGATTTACCGATGTTCTCGATTTATCATCTAAATATTATCGTTCCGTCGGCCGTCACAAATATTATACCAGTTTACCGTTTTTGTTGAAAAAATTTTTTGCTCATAAATAGTTTTACTTCACATCTCGTTTCGCGATTTTATCTTATTATAATTAAAATGCTAAAATTAAAAAAAAAACTAGAACACTAGCAGAGAAACTAAAAACAATTCAAGACGTTGAAAAAATTCAGGAAAAAGAGTTTACTTAAAAAAGTACACGAGTATGAAGAATGCCAAACAGCAAGTAGGCAACTATGATAAAACAATAAAAAGTATATAAATATTCTTTAATACAAAGTGAATTAAATAAAAATAAATAACGCATTTTCGTTTGCTTATTATAGTCCCTTTAAAAACGTAGAATCGGGGTTTCACTTTACAAAAAAAATCGTGGGGAAGAGGCTTGCGTGACGTTTGCACGAGGGCCCCAAATTTCTAACTGCACTACTGCTTACAGCTTTAATCTAGTTACTAAAGATTAACAACGCTTTCAAGTACTTAGTGCTCGGGGAATAAAGAAATATAAAGTTAAGTCTGTATCACAGCAAAAAACTATAATATGCATGTGTTGCATCCCAATCGCTTAAAAATCAAGCAAGTTTATGAGATCTATTATCTATTATCCTCAATCAACGTTTACCGACCAATTATCCGTAAATTGATTTACTCGTTAAAGTGTGTATAATTGGGTACTATTAATAATAACTGTATCTAAATAATTGACTGATTGTCAATTTCAGAAACACACGATATAATGGCTGGTTGCTAGTTGCTACAAACGTTTTGAATACCGAATAACGATCGAATGCTTACAGGCTCGAAACTGAGGGACACTGTTTTTGTTTGATACATATTTATGTTATTTAATGATAAGCTATGAATATATTAAATATATACTATGGACAGATAGAGAGGTTAAGCTAGGGCTTCCAAACCGGTTTAAACCGAAACCGGTTAACCAGTTTATCGCATATTTTGAAAAAAACCGAAAACCGGTTTATTTCACGCGGTTAACCGCGTTTTATCAACAATACTCTTTTCTTATTTTTCATTTTATTTTTCAAAAAGAAAAATCTTTTACAATGAATTTACTGCGTAGAAGCGGAAACCATTTACATAACACAAGAAACATGCATATGAATTTTATAAAAAAATCTAATTATTTCTCAAAGTTGTCCATGTTGTGAACAGAAATGACTTTTTCAAATAGTTTAATATTTTTTTCGTAATTATTGACAATTATTTATCAAAAGACGTAATGATTCTTACATGCACGTCACTCAATAACCTTTATTGTAAATTTGACAAATCATATAAATCTTGAAAAAACTATTAATAAGGATACTATATATAACTATGTACCACTTTAAGACGTATACAATTTAATTAATGAGTAATAATATACATCTCCTTACCCACTGTTATTTTTTTGTGTGCTTGTTAGTAGATATATTCTTCCTTTGCATGATTATTGAATATATAAAATGCCTTCTGTGTTCCATCTACATATAAGATAAATATCGATTTTTCATTATAATTGGAGCATTTATGACAAATATTTTTAAAAAATCCAGTTTTTTTTTTTTTGCACACCTACCTAATGAAAATACGTTATATTTCGGTTTAAACCGGTTAACCGGTTTTATTGCCAGAAATAAACCGAAAACCGGTTAGTTGGAAAGTCCGGTTAATTGGAAGCCCTTGGTTAAGCAGATCAATTTCTACCGTTCGAATGAATTTGGTATTACATATTTACTGATAAAGGAGAGATGCTACACAGAATAATTATAAAATTTTAAAAAAAATTAAAAAATATATCGTCTTAATCAAATTCTGTGAACTAGCTTGTGAATGTCAATCATTTACAGTGTAATTTAGAGAATAACAATATTGTTTTTGTGCGATCAATAAGTCGAGCCTTTGACAATCTGTGACCACATTCCAGATTCTGCGCAAACCATCTCAACCCAGCATCCCAGAAGGACGAGAGGTTTTTTGCTCACGCCTCCCTGTTCCTCCCCTCCTACTTTGCGCGAAGCCTCGCATACTTATAAGTGAGCAAGTATAATTCCAGAGAGCTTTTCTTATATATGAGAGCTTTCCGTAAGCTCAGATCGAAGTTGGAGACATAGTGAAAAAGTCGCTCGCTTCATAGGTCAGTGCTGAAGGGGAGATATGGCCACTTTTTTGTTCGATTTCGGGTATGCTACGCTTCTACGGTCTCTACGATCTACGAGCTACGACAATATGACTTATAAATTTTAAAATAAAGAAATTTTGACATTCATCTTTCAATTGAGGGGTACAAATTTGAGAACAATGTAAACATTGTTTTTGTTCTTATATTGAATAAAGTATTTAAGAATAAATTCAGTATATCTTACACAAAGATGTTGTATTTACAAATGAGTAATTTTATTTATTTATTTTACTGGTTTTACTTTATTTCACATTATCAAGTGGCTAAGTACCCATCCAGTATTTTTTTATAAAATATATTGAATATGTCAAATCTGAAAGATTCATCGTAGATGTTAACAATTAATTCTAGTAGAATAACTGCTGTTGAAATAAGATCCATCAGGAGGTCAAATGCTCAATATTAGTAGCGGCCATAGCTTAAAAAATATGTATTGGCATTTAAAATAAAATATGCAAAAAGAAAATTCGGCCGATGTGTCAAATCTTTGGTGATGTACTCGGGAGTATATATATAAGTCATTCAAAATCAACTCGAGGACAACAGACATAAAAAAATATCTATGCCCAATAACCTCAAATTTCAATTTAAAAAATCTAAATTTAATATTTACCTCAATGGGTCTACAGCCGAGGCCCATCAGATTGTTGGGAAGTTATGTTTCCAAACAATATGCATGTATGGTATCTTAACACAGCGATGGGCTGCCAACACATTATCAAAGTGCTTGCCTAATCACAGAACTATTTGTGGTATTCTGATTAAGTGATGGTTTTTATCACTCTTTTACAATTATAGGCTATAGCTTTTTAATCAATCAAATGTTACTCATTAAGCTGATATTGTGTAACAATAGGTAAAATAATTAAAATCAATCGCTGAAAATGTTCTAGTGTATTATATTTGAACTATCATACATAATACATATCGACTGTGGAAAGGAAAAATGACGTAACCCACACATCAAATTTTATAGGAGACGCAAAAAAAGTGTTTTGATGATTTTGAGCAATATGCAAATAATGAATTATACACAACCTTGAAGTGGACGGAGACTTCTAAAATGGTGTTGAATTGGCATAATCTAATATTAATTAAAGAAATTGTCTAGGAAAAACCTTTATTACAGTCTTTTTTCTTGGTTTTAATTATTTACAAGGTCATCTTTTTCAAACTTAAAAGCTTAAGTTAGATACTAATTCGGCATTTGCAGCTTGTATTATTTTGATAGAACCTGTATCAAGTTTGGTTCATTGTAATTATCGGAAAAAACCTGTTTTGAAAAAACTGTGGATTACTTCCTTTTCCCTTTCCACAGTTGATATGTAAGAAATTGAGGTTAAGTACTGATTTGATTTGAGAATATTGTTTTTTTTTTATAAATATAACTAGGGACTCAAATTTAACATGGGGATCGAGTACTCACACCTACCAGCCCACCCCTGCTTTGACAGTATTATATGGTTGATTTTTATATATTATTTTGTACACAAGCATACAGCTCATCAATCGAGAGTGTTCGCTGGATAAAAGTGAATCTATAGTGCAAAACTAGATCGGAGAGTGGTTATGACACGCGCCAAGTGGTGAATGTCGAATGGCCAGTTAGCAGTAGGCAGTGGTCAGTGTTCGCAGCCTGCTCACGGCTTGTCCTTCACGTGACTCGTGGCCCTAAAAGGCGCGCCTTGTTTTTGCTGGACGCATCTCCTGCAAGCGCTCCGAATCGCAGACTGACGCCGGGACAAAAGACGCACTGCAGGTGTCCTCAATGCACTGGCAATTAAACAAACCAATTATTGAAAGCGGATGATGATCCGTATACATGACTAATAAGAATTAAGATTCGGCTAAATGTTTTACAAAAAACCGACAGCAATTGTTGTTGATTATTGTTTTTGGTCATCTCGTCTGCTCTTAATATGGAGTATATGGATTCCTAATCGAGGATATTTTAAAAGATTTTGTTTCAAGATAAATTCTTTTTATTCCAAAGCTTAACTCTTTTTCGGTGAAAGTAATTCTATAAAGATATTTCGGCATCCAAACCAGAACCCGTTTTGTGTTCCTGGGTTTTTGGAATTCACGATCATTCAATGCCGGGATTAATAATTTATCATATTTTTTATTTTTATTATTTTATCACTATTTATAATACAAAAAAGTGGCGTTACAGCTAACGGCCATGGCCACATATTTTTTAACTACATCATTTGATAATGTGTTGAATTGACGAATTCCTGAACTATTCTGAACTCAGAGAACTTTTTTTATTTAGTTCTGTCCTTTGAAAATGTTACGTCTGCCAGTGAGACTAAGTGATGAGCTTTTTTTAGCTCTATTTAAGTTTTCTTACTTGTTACAATAAATCCCGAAATCCCGGTATTGGTACTTATACGATTCTGGGATTACGGGATCTCCAAAATGGTCGGTTTTATTCTTAGATTTAATAATTTACATACACCTTTAGAGCCTGTTGTATTTTAAAGTATGTACATTGTAGTCAAATTAGTATTTTAGTAAAAAAAATACATATCGGTATATATTTATAAAATCAAACTAAATGGTTTTAAACGAGTTATCAGGTAGGTATTTACAATGGTCTTACATATGAGAACTGCATTACGAATTTACTTTATGCATTTTCACTCACAAAGTAATTATTTAAATTTGCGATAGTTGACAAAATATGAATGATGAGTTTTCTTTTTATAATTATAGAAAAGTGGCGTTATCGACTGATGCCTTTTGATTTAATACACCTTCAGAAGAAAATAACAAAATGTCGATATGCGTCGACGGTAAAAATGTTTCTTTTTCCAATTCCTTCCTATTATCTTTGACAATCTCTCGCTTCCAACAAGCTCCGAGCCATTGATGATTTATCTTCCAGTAATTTTTGATTAAACTCAAAGTGTTTATTCATGCTGTCAAGTAAAAATTATTTTAGTTGTGACATCAAAACGATATACAATAAAATATATGCGCTGTCCCAAGTAAATTTACTGGTGCATTAACTAACTTTCGATTAATATTTCAACATGCTACTACAAACCGAATTTTGATGTTTTTATCACACTTCATTGTCATTGTGAAATTTGTAAAGAAATAATATTACGATAGAACGTAACCTTCAGCATAAAAAAAATACTGCATAACGATTAGTACACGCTCCTCTAGACCTAAAAGCATAACAGAAGTAATTGAATCAAACAATATTTTATTTTATTTTTGGTATATTATTCCGTTTATTTCGATATTTCGATATGTTTTGAAACTACATACTATAGCAATAGGAGAAGAAAATTTTCGAGAAATACAAAACATAGATTTCTTTGTACATATTGTTAATATTTCTAGCGTTATGAACGAAAAAGAAATGAATATGATTAAACTGATGATTTACTAAGTATGATAATTAAACAAAGTCATCATTCATTTAAATTTCAAAACGTCTTTTATTATCCATGTCCGTATAGAGCATATAGCCTCCTAATGGAGGTATTTCAACAGATTTTTTCTACGAGAACTGATTGTTACTCAGTTTTTAACCTTTATTTAATTTAAAGAGAGTAGGGGTAAAAAGGATAAGGTAAGGACTAGTCGTAAGCTAATCGCTCTTGCTACGCTCTGTTATTTTAGGATTGGAAGAGAATTTTTATACATCATAAACATCCATGCCTAAATAAATAAAATATCGATTGCTTCCATAACGGAAGCAAATGACGTTGAGCATTGTGTCATAGACCCAGGCGCCACCATACAGATGAAATAGGCAACCGCCTAGGGCGCAAACCATTAAGGGGCGCATAAATGGAGTATTAAAATTATTTTCATATACTCTGATAATAATAAATAATAGTGCGTTTTATTTTATTTTGATGTTTGTATTTGTTCGTTGTTATTATGTATCGCATTCTATGATTCGAAAAAAGAGGTTGAGCGACTGAGTAACAGTTCACGTATAAAGACTTATGTTGAGACACCTCCATTATTAAGCCATATGCTATACATTAGAAGCGGACATAGATACATATAAAAATATTTATAATAATCCTGAATTGTTTTTTTTCATTATTTCGAAAAAAATGAGACGATTTGTTAAAAAGGGGGCGCGCCAATAACCGTTGCCTAGGGCGCAAAATAAGCTCGCGCTGGCACTGCATAGACCTGGGGTAGAGAACTTTTTCTTCTCTAAAGGCCGCATTCATTTTTCTGATTCGACATAAAGCCGCAGTAAGTATTGACTAGGGAATCTTTGGCCGGAAACAGAAATTTACGGTCAGAACATGTCAGGAATTTACGAGTATACAAAAATTTATAGAATTACAGAATTGGCCAGAAGGCCGCACCAGAGTAACCAAAAGGCCGCAGGTTCCCCACGCCTGGCATAGACCTAACTTTTTTTAAAACATTTAGTTAGAAGTCCTTCAATTTTTTTTTGTCTTATATAATATTTATTTAATAAATTTATTTGAACGGGTTTCGTAAACGTTTATTACAATTAAATTAAAAAATCCGAATAATCAAACTCAAATTTTACAATGGTCTCCAAACATTAACCGTCAGACTATTTTTAAATTATTTGTAGAAAAATCTTCTGTGTTGTAAATTACTTACAAATAACTATTATACATTATCATATATGGAGTTGTATTGCAACAATTTGTACTGAAGTTATCTGAAATAATAACCTACATTTATGCCTCATTTACATAGATACTGTCTATAACAGTTATCATTTTTAGTATTCATATGTATCAATTATTATAATATAATTATTATTCTACAAAATGACATTCAAACATTCTCGCAAATTCAATTTCGCATCAACGAAAATTGATATATTACATATTTTGTATTACTGGATTAAATTCAGTGGCGGATTACCCTTTAAGCGCAAGAGGCGCGCGCTTGGGGCCTTCAAATTTGAGGGGCCTCAAAAATAACATAAATTATATAAACCTTTATATTATAATTTCCGCTTTCAATATTAATTTTTATTCTACGAAGAGTTTTGCAACACCTTTACGTTATTCGAAAAACAGGGCCTCCAAAATTTATTGCGCCTAGGGCCTACAAAGTGCTTAATCCGCCACTGATTAAACTAGACGTTAAATTCATAAATCACGGATAAAGATTGTCAGTTTTTTTCAATCTTTACATAAGAAGTAATTTTGAACATTACATAGATTTTATATGGAATATTTTCTATCTATCTGATAGACTAATTTGTTTACGTATTTCGCAAAATAAGTATTTATTGAAAGATGGTTTAAGTTTGGTAAATATTTCATAACGTATTTACACCATTCTCTACCATGTATCTTAATTAAGCGTCGTAGTGGCGGATTACCCTATAAGCAAATATTGCGCTCGCTCAGGGCCTCCAAATCTTAGGGGCCTCAAAATGGATTTTATTTTATAACCTACATACTTTGTGTTCAGGTTTTATATATTTTTATTATTTAACTAACGTTCTTGCGTTATCCAAAAATTAGGTCCTCCAAATTTTATTGCGCCTGAGGCCTTTCATGCGCTTAATCCGCCACTCGAGAGTCGACATAGTAATTTTTATTATTTATTTTAATATCCTTAAAGTAATACGGTAAGAAATAGCTAAGTATCTAGTTCTACAAATATTTTAGTTCTGATGAAGGCATTCGCCGAAATAGCTATCAATTCAATTTTAAAGTAGAACTAAATACTTTGTCATTTTTTACTGTATTACAATGGAGTTGTACCAAGTAAATTCCAATTCAATCATTATCCTAAAGCAGTGGCGGCCGGTCAATGTGGCATTCGTTCTATGCACCCCTTGTATTTGCAGGGGCGGCTATATTTCATGAAATAATATTCAACAATAAAATTTATACCATTCACTCATTTTAAATTCTTCGTGTATTTATTGTCTATAATAAATATTTTATATATACCGCCTGTGTGGTCGAGTGGTCAACATCGTTGGCTACCGCTACGGAGGGCACGGGTTCGAATCCCAGTACCGGTTGAAAAATCAATTTATGAATTTCTGTTCAATGGCATGGATGTATGTGATGTCTTGAATTCCCCCCTCCCACCCATCCTATCCTATGAACAGGGCGTATCGAGAGCGATTAGCTAACCACTAGTCCTGTCCTAGCCCTTTCCTTCTATTCCTAATCTCTTTGGAAAAGAGAGGTTGAGCAACTGAGTAACAAGCAGTTCTCGTAGAAAAATTTCTGTTGAGATAACCTCCATTAAGAGTCCATATGCTGCATATTGGGAGCGGATATGCTAAAAAAATATATTTTATTTAAATTTTTATTTTATTTTATTGAATTTAAAACGAGGGAATGGTATAAATGTTATTTTTGAATATTGTTTCATGAAGTATAGCCGCCCCTACATATACAAGAGGTGCATTGATCGAATGCCACATTGACCGGCCGCTACTGTCCTAAAAGTAGTTTTACAAAATTAAATCGATCATTTTTTTTCTTATCTGAATCTTTGGTTTATCTTATAGGTCTAAAATACCTTTGGCATGCTACAGCAGTGTCCGATTTCAAAAATTGGGTCCCAAGGCCCATGAAATATCTGTCGTAGAATGTTCGACATTCCAAAAAAGACGTCTTATATTACTGTATATTTTTTGACTGTCTATTTGAACGATGTTTGCTATTTACGTTATTGAAATATAAAATTTGATAAAACAAAAAGATTTAATTGTTTTCAAGAATCGTTATAGTTATGTAAAATAATAGGTATACGTAGACAGTCAATGACTCAATTAACTCTACAATTACTACCGACACGTCAAATTTACTACAGAAATATTGTTCATCTACAATTAGCAAAGTAACATTGAAAGAAAATATGATTTGATAAATTTCGCTTTAATGCAAAACATATTTAGTATATTATGATAAATTTTCTAATTTAAAGTATCAGTTCAAAAAATATGTGTTGATAAACAAATTAAATATTTCATTAATTGAGATATAAAAGAGTTTACAGATACGGGCCCATTAGAGGTAAAGTGATGCAAGTGGTATTTTAGAAAAAAAAACGTTAGATGCGTTGTAATATTCTACACGTCTTAAAGTATCGTAAAATTGGAGTAATCTCAGTTAATACGCATAACAATAGTTTCATCTCCGTAAAATAAAAATATACAATCCACCAAAACAACAGATAAAGACGTGATTGTACTAAAAAGACAAAGTAAAAAGTTTAACCATTTTACTAGTTGGCTCATTTCACCTCTCGAAAGCTCATATAAGACCATAATTTTCTATAATTTCAAATATTCTCTGTTGAAATAATTTGATTGAGCAAATGAAATATAGTTACCGAGCGTGTATAAAATCAGGTATTCTCTTAATTTTATCATTTTTGTTTAGAACTTTGCTTGAGCGAAGCTATAGTTAATTGTTTTTCTTTGAACACAGTTTGAAAGATAGGTTTCCCGGTATAATTTTATGGAGTTGGCAGTAAAATAACAATGCCGTAATGGAAGAATTATGAACGCGTTTGTAATTTAAATTTATAGGCGCTTATTAAATGTGCGTCTAATTTTTTCAGTACCTCTTTTGAGTCAGTACTTTCATCCCCGTATTCAAGTATATGAATGTTAATGTAAAGATGGAGGGAAAACAACATAAGTACTTAACACCACTTAAGGAAACAACAAAATGGCGGCCATAATGCTATCGTCCTGCGTTGCCCGCACTCCAGGGAACGTTAATAATTCATATGATCATACATTCTTATCTAGCAACGCATTATTATTATTTAACGACTTATTCAGTAATTTTAAGTTTAAATTTAAATATGATTGTTTATGTTGCGTCCATCAGTAAGTTATGTTATTTATCCGTATGAATATATTTAAGTAATGTAGTAACAAAAGCATGACTCTCCAGAATGTAAGTTACACGATATTGTCCTTTATGATGGATAATGTAATGGTATTCAGAAGGAAATTTGGGATGACAGTTATATAGACATATTGTACCCGAAACGATCGTTTGATTTAAATTTATTAATCTTATTATAATTTGAGAATTTATTCTACAGTCGTAAAATAAAGCTGATTTTTTGATGAATATATTACTGTGCATGTGCCCTTTTGCTTCTGAATTTGGTTGTGATAGTGGTTGAAAAGATATTAAGTGTGGAAGAAAATTGTCTATATTTGCCTGCTTATGTGGAGGCAGGCAAAAACAACAATAAATCGAAATAAAACAGCGAAATTATACAGCAAACATGTAGCCACACCCATCGACGCCCACTCTGTTCGCCGCGGCCGTCTCGCTCATGCGCATCTCGCGCCCGCCCGCCGAACGCGATTCCGTCTCCCTCGGAGCCTCGAACCCGCGCCGGAGCCCCGATAAACCGGGCTGCGTTTTTAGTTACCGGTAACAATCGGTAGGTAGCGCCGGCTCCCGCGCAAACCGGTCTTCAAGCGCAAAAAACGCGTGTTTTTTCAGCGGCGCGCGAACGCGGCGGGTTTTTTGCCGCACCTCGTGCTCTATCGCCGGGCCCCCGACACAAAAACGCACCCCAGTTATCAACATCTTATCAAATAATAAACATCAGTCGCCGACAGCAATCAATGACCGCTAAAAACCCGAAATTAATTCCCAGTCGTGGTTTTACGCGAACAATTAAAATCAGTGTACTCGGTACACGTATGTACCTATCAGACATTAAAATTACTCCTCAAAAACCTAAAACTAACAAAAATATTTTTTATCATCACTCAGGATAAAACCGACAAATTTTAATTTTCTCACAATTATAAAGTTTTGGTTTTCCAAATTTAACAGTTTGTAAAAATAAATAAATTATTATCAAATGTTTATAAGAACAAACAATACAACGTCACTAATGAATGAGCTTTTTTTAATAAGACATTTTATTTAAATAAGCAGGAAACAATTTTATTTTCGTGATTTTTTTGTAGAATATAATATAAAAAGTGAAAAAATGTGTTCTCTACAATTCTAATGAAAAACATTTGAAGTGACATTTGAAGTACATGTTATGAATGAACTTTAAATAAAAAATATAATTCTGTAGTTAAAACAGTGAAAACGAAATATTTCGTTGTATTACAAACATAGCTAAAAAAACTTTTATTGGCGTGAAGTTATAATTAATTAAACGTGTGTCGCTTGTGCAATACTAAATATAAGGTAACGGAGTGTTTTATATTTTTTTTTGTTGATAAAATATTATATCAATAGATTTAGAGTTCATTATGTTCATAGAATTTTAGAATACTCCCCAATGTCTTAATTGAATAATATATTAATCTCAAATTAGAATGTAGGTAGTAAAATATTTTTCAGCGAATGTGTCATTTTTGGTCAAAATATCAGTGATAAACATGTTGTATAGTTAGTTATTAATAAATTTAGTGGACCTTACTTTTTGTTAAATCAAAATGTTCCATAAACATATTGTTATTTTAAATCTGAAGAGATCATACATTCAATCTTTTAGGTGAGTAAAAATTATTTAAAAACCGTGTCATTATTATTATTCAATTAAATAAGATAAATTAAAAGAAATATAAATAATTGTTAGTGAACATTTTCTATTCGAGGTATTGTGGAGATTGAATAAGTGAATATTCAGATATATTTTTTTTATAGTAAATTATTACACAATTACATATAGTGCCTACTCGGTAGGCCAACGATCTACCTGAATTGCGTTTTTTTATATATGAGCCCTTGAGAGATTAAATGAGCCAACGAGTATAGTGGCTAACTTTTTTCTTCGACTTTTAAGTACAGCCACGTCTTTACTTGGTATTTTGATGAATTGCATATTTTTATTTTACGGATATAACACTTTTGCAATGTGTTTACTGAGGCTACTTCATTTTTACAATACTTTATGATGTGTACAATATTACAACTTATATAACTTATTTTTTTCTTATATACCACTTGGCTCACTTCATCCAGAAGTCAGCTGGAGGGGGCTCGGGGGGCTCGCGCGAGCCCCTTGTTAACATTTGCTAAGGCTGGCGATTCCCTTGTTAATTTAAGAGAAAAAAAAATCTCAGATCAAATTAGTATATAACTGCAATTTCTGAATTATATATTATCTACGAAAGTTTCAGTATACAAAGTAGTACATTTTTAGCCATTTAGATTGATTAAATTGTTACACATTGTTACATGTTATAAATGTATTAACTAAAAATCAATTCCTTATTTGAATATTGCGTACAATTGCATAGGAGTGATACAACAATTCACTTCTTCCCCAGAACACCGAGTTAACGTATTGACAGCGCACTGCTGACTTGGACCCATACAATAAATATAATGCCTAATAAAATTATTGAATGTTGGCACCATTTGATATTTATTAAATAATCACCATATTCAAATTTGTCAAGACCCGTATAGTTATATTATAGTAAAGTTTTTATTGCAGTAAATATGTGTTTTTTATTACAATATTTTAAATGTGTTTTGTAAAGTAAATATCTTTTTATTATATATTGTTTCTAAGAATGGGTATCGTTTAAAAGTAATACATCTCTTGGTGGATTTTTTACTCCACTTTCACGGATGTTTTAGAAATATGGCAAGATCATTTTTTGCAAGAAATAATCAATTTGCGGTGACCGCTACGGACTAAAAACGCTTATCGGAATCTTATTGGAATCCGCCTGATTTATATTTAGCTTGGTTGACAGCAAAAAATCGATAAAAGGTTTTTTGCGAATATTTTTAGGTGTAAATTCAATGGATTTGTAGGCAATTTACGGCTTTCACGGTTTTAAAATCTTATGACACGTATTGACCCTGAAAATTTCAAACAAAAAAAGTAATAAAGAAAAAGCTCATGTTCTTTTCTTAAAAGTTCATCTTACGATAAAACATGTTCTATATTCTACTATTGTATTTTATGATTTAAAATAATAGTCGAGAAAAAGTTGAATATTATTAGTTGAAAACGCGAAACATTGAGACTTTGTTTTTAAATGAAAAATAAAATGATTTTCTGTACCATTATAATTTTACCACGTAGCTTTTAAAATTTAAAGTTAACGAAGACAAATTCATTTACAAATTCAAATTCGATTTGTAATGTAGGTCTGTTAGAGGTGAAGTGAGTCAAGTGATATTTTAGAAAAAAAACAATTTAGTTGCGTTGTAATATTCTACACGTCGTATCAATATCGTATTGTAAAAGTAAACTCAGTTAATACACATTGCAATTTTTTTATCTCCGTAAAATAAAATTATGCAATTTATCAAAAAAACAATTAAAGACGTAATTGTAATTAAAAGTTTCATTTTACTAGTTCGCTCACTTTACCTCTAGAGGGCTCAAATAATGTAACTACATTTTATGCTACTTCGGCTTGATGAAATATTCAAATGCTTAAAAAAATTATCGCTTTAATTTTTAATATAAAATTATAAGCTGTTAATAATGACGATTTAAATTAACTTTTTATTTAGATAAATTTAAATTCATCATATGTTTTTAAAATCTTAGAAAACATAGAGCAGCAAAATTATGATTTTAAAAAAAATGAAATTAATGTTTTCTTAAGCACTTTAAGGGTTGACTAAAACGAAGAAAGCGATTAGCTGGTCCTCCTAGCGATATATTCATTTACGAAGAGGTGAAGAATATTTATGTTGATAATGAAAAATTTATTCAATAACTTAAAACTTATTGGATTACGCTAATCTAGATTGAAAATAAATTTATTGTATGGGTAAGTACACCCGAAAATGCGAACAAAAGGAAATCCGTGACAGATTTTCCCAGCGCCAAAGCGATGAAAGATGACCCTATAAAACGATGGTGACGTTCAAGGAAAGGCGTTTGACAGGATAAAGTGAAATATAACCATGGGGTTATTTATGGTGGCGCTTGCGGCTGCGGTTAATGCTCGCAACTTGATCGTGAGACGCGAACAAGGGGTAGAAAGTACCCCCGCGGAATCTTTTAAGTAAAAATTTACCATAACTAAAACATGCATACAATATTTGAGAGATTTGAGTTCAATTATTAAAATATATTTACTTATGTTTCCTAGTAACAGAAGCTATTCACTTATTTGCCAATTAAAACAATAAATCATTAATTCGTCGATGAAGCTTGACTAATATCGGTAAATTGTAAGTTTTTCAAAAATGCGTGAGTCATCAATATATTTTTTACCCAATTTGAGAGAAATATATAGGCTCTTGATAAGGCATATTTTTTTTACGAGAACTACTTGTGTGTCAAATGCTCATATTTCTTTTTTGGAGAGGAATATAAAAAGTTTAAAATATTTTAAGTTAAAAAAATACCTGGCATCCTCTATGCGCAAGGTATTTTGATTTTTTTTAAATTATATGATTAATAATTAAATGATTATTTCTAATGTTACAATTCAATTATATCAACTCGAGGAGAAAACACATCACAAACACTCATTTCCAAGATATCAAATGATCATTTGAAAAGGTCTGAATATGATTTCTCGAAAAAAGACTTATTTTATCATTAGTTCGATTTTACAACTAAGCCACGTAGACCGACTAGGAATGTATAGGAACACTGGGAACTAGTGAAGGGAAAATAATGACATTGATATGTTTACCTTTGAACACTATCAAGTTTCTGAAATTATCCGTATATGAATTCAATTAAGACATTGTATATATCGAACACCTAATAACCATTAACATGCCACTTCTGCTAAGAAAGGGAAAGAGAAATGAATTTTCGTTATGTAATAGTTGTTATACTATTCTTAAATATTTTCGATATATTTGACGATAACTTTGTGAAAAAATATTTTTATAAAATCTTTCTTGATACTCTTGTTATTCCACTGATTTCGTTACAATTTTTAACATTCATAACGTAAATTATCAAATTTAATTTTATACTAGATGTGTACTTATTATTTTACATACCACTACGGCGTAGCAACGTGGATCGTAGCAGTTGAGAGGTATTACAGAAAAAAAGTGTAAGACTCAGTTTTAAAATCTACAATCAATATAAATGTTTATCAATGATAGCAACAATTATTAGAAATTCTTTTTCAATTGCATTCTTTTAGTTGTGTTGTTTTGGTCACACACTTGATTTTATAGCTATTTTTGTAAAAATGTTTTTCGATTTTATCTTCTGGGTACGTACAGAAAAATATACAAAATATGTACATGCAGAAAAAAACAGACTAAAATTATTGAAAAATCAAATGTATCGTGATCAAAATAAACACAATTTTTTTCGTCTAACTGATATATGAAAACCCTTATATTTCGTTTCATTATCTTAATACCACTAAATGCTTAAATAAACTATTAAAAATCAATCGTAACCCAGGATTTCCATAGCCAGGATTTGATCATATAGCCATTACTGCATACACATAAACTAGTTTGATTATCTCAAGTATTTGTCATCTATTTTCATCTTTTTTTAACTTAACTCTTTCAACTCCGGCCCAAACCACGTCACATAAAACTATCCCGTTTTAAGTGTGAGACCACTTACTAATCAAATCAAATGAAACCTTTTGTGATTGTTTGAATAATAAGTATTGCCAATATTTCTTACTTTGGAGTCGTACTTCTTTTTTGCTTGGCACACACTTTGCTGGTTTTACAGAACTTATTCATTTTTTGCCCTTAGTATCAAATGTATTTATTAATGTTACCCTATGTTCTGTTTTTTAGATTATAAAAATTTCAACTCAAAATAAACTCAGTGACTACATTATCATGCGGTCTTTAGAAAGCCAAATTATGCAGCAAATGTGTTATGATAAAATCAAATTTTGGTTGATAAAATCAGTAACTATTTTTGATGAAAGTTATTATTTTATGGACTGTTTTAAAATTATTTGAGTATCTGATATAACAGCTTTAATGAGTTTTCAAAAGAAATTGTTAAATATTACAATAAAGTTATAGATTTATTTGAAAAGATAGTACATCACGTGAAAACACTACTCCGCGACTCTAACGTGCTAAGGTTTAATTGGCAATATAAAAGATATCCAGTCTGTCCATAACTTTTAATAAGTGTTTAACCAATGTCCACATTATTTATTTATTTAATTATTGTTAAAAATTAAAATTATAGTACATGACATAACAGCTGACGCCAATTCGCCATGTACTTGACAAATATAAGACAAATATAAAGACAAAATATAAAATAAAACTACATAATACAATATTATATTATTAATAATACATTAATATTACATAATAAATTATTAATTATAGTTAATGTGTAGCATATTTCGACCGTATTAGATAAGAAATAACCAGGACTGTGGAGTCGGAGTCGTGAAAAATGAGCGGCGAAAAATATATTTAATGATGTGTATTTAAACAAAATAGTCAAAAGTGTTAACATCTCATGCTTGGCTGACTAAAGATGAACTGATGGTATACATATATATATAAGTTAAAATAAAATTATTGAAAAATTTCCTCGGAGTTGGAGTCGTAAATTATTTTAAAGCTAGTATTGTAGTCGGAGTCGTCAATAATTTTAAAGCTCGGGTCGGAGTCGGAGTCGTCTTTTTTTCACGTGACTCCACAGCCCTGGAAATAACAAAAAGAAACACGAACATATCAAAACAGACATGGCAAAACAAAACTTGAACCAAATATATAAGATACCATAATTGACGTTAATATTTAATAAATTTTTCCCTTAAGTAATCACATGACCAAATTCATTCATTCGCTTAGTTTAGTTTAATTAACGAACAGTCGAAACAATGCCCAGGCACGGAGGAAGGGTTTGTGCCTACCCACACTACGTTTATTATTTTTTACTGACCACCCCAGCTTGCGCGCCGAGCAAAAACGCTAGACCTCCCTTGAAACCCTCCCTCTCGTGGCTGGAAATACAAACACCACCAGGATGGCAAAACAACGGGTGTTTAACAAGTATACGAATTAATACATTACTTTTAAAGTGTTCACTGTCTATACTTATAAAAAAGCACTCTTTTATTAGGTTCAGGACCGGTTTCCCGCATCGTGGAAACCTTCAACTGATAAAAATATTTATAAATACAGATCTATTGATATAATTATCCTTCTCAGACGAAAATTTTCCTGCAGGTTCAGTACATTGTGTGTTTTATTTTTTTAATACTACATAGCTTAAAAAATGAACAAATATACATACAATAGAGTGAATTATAATGTCTTAAAAATTTGCTGCATCGTGTAATATTAGAAGAAATTATTCAAAATCTATTTTTAAATTATTTAAAATCAAACTTTTTTTATCCATCTCCGGTTTCAATGTGGAGCATATGGCATCCTGATGGAGGTATCTCAAGGGCTGTTTGTTACTTAGTCGCTCAACCTCTATTTTCCAATGAAAATAGTAGGAGTTGAAGGATAAGGCTAGGGCAGGACTAGTGGTTAACTAATCGCTCTCGCTACGCCAATTGAATTATTGAAGGATCAGAAGGGATCAATGGGATTTTTTATACATCACAAACACACATGTCTTCGAACAAATATCGATAAATCGATCGAAAACAATCTGTTTGTACTTGGATTCGAACCCGTGAGGTCCGACACGGAAGCCAACGATTCTAACTGCTGTGTCATAAGACCCGACTACAAAATCTAGTTACTTGTGTATTAATTATTCAAGATGGCGATATGTTTATGTTTTTTCGTTCAAAAGTTCGATTCATGTATTCATATCTATTTCACTATTTGAGTTAAAATGTTTGGAAGAACTCTATTATATTAGGTAAACTGCCTTTGCGGTTTTACGCCATGCTATAACACAATAATGTAGAATACTTGCGATAGTGACCTCTCGATTCTATGACTCCGAGATAGTCTTAATATAGGAATGCTTGTGACTATAAAAAATCATTCAATTTTGATTAAACTTGCCATAATTCGTTTATAATTGAGCGTGCCTGATTGAAATTTGAACTTAAATAACATTAAAGTATTATAAAATAATTTTGAATGTGGATTCATTTTTGACCTCCCGTTGAGTACATATTACATACGCTCTGCAAAAACTCGATGTTTCCATACCGGAAGCAAAAAGAGGCGCCAAAAAAGCGTCCGAGAGGGCGTGGTGCGTTTTTCCGGTGGGCGGAGCGTCGCGACGCCTGGTTGGGCGTGTCTCTGAATTTTCGTAGCGTGAAAACACGCCTCCTTCCAAACATAGATACCAAAACAATATTCACGAAGTATCTATAATTTTGGCTAAAAATCGATCTACACGTATGGAATATTGCTTCTTCCAAACGGTTTATAAAACCAACATTTATCAATGAAAAAATAATTTAATAAGCCAATAATTCATTATTTCCAAACCAATTGCTTTTCCATACACATAGTATTGTTTTCAAAAAAATATCTAGTTATTAAAAAAAATGATATAAAATTGTATATCAGTATTGACCAAGATAATAAATCTTTTTTTTAATTAGTAAATTTAATAGAAAATATAAGTTAAGACTGACTAAGCAAAAATCAAAACGATTTGACTCTACAAAAACTTTACTAGAGCTAGTTTCCACACGGTATATTAATTCCACTGAGATGAAAAATACTAAGTGACTTTAGTTAAATTTACTATCGTCTATCACCATGACTTGTATGGTAACGACAAGTCCACGTTTGGGATATTTGAAATAAATATGACAATTTTAATACTATGTGTATATAAAAAACCTTAAAACGTCACGTGATAAAATGCACTCTCCTACTGTCAGAGAATTAATATTTCAAGTCATAAGCTGATATTGAATAGCTTATAGCTTTTGCACATAAGCCTACAATATGTTTATTCTTTAATTTTATCCATGTCCGCTCCCGATGTGGAGTATATGGCCTCCTAACGAAGGTATCTCAACTTAAGTTTTTCTACGAGAACTGTTGCTCAACCTCACTTTTTTTTCAAAGTGAGTAGTAGGTAAAGAAGGACAGGACTAGTGGTTAACTTATTGCTATATCCAGTTATTAAAGGATCAGAAGGATGGGAGTAGAGGAAATAATGTGAATTGACATCATAAACACCCAGTCTTCGATCACATTTATCTATTTATTTTTAACTTTGTATATGACTTTTATTCTTATGTTATGAAAGTTACTAGTTTTGCGTGTAAATTTGACGATTTTTTGAAGTACGTAGAACACGTGAATTTTTATTATACTAAATAATAAATCATCATATTTTTTTAATTAAAAATCTTTTAAATTATGTTTATTTGTTGTACACGAACGTAAGAGGCACAATCTTGGAGTCTCCAATCTGACAGGTTTCAAAATAAAATATATTCTATAATACTTATATAATATTTTTAATTCAGTTTCAATAAATCGTAAAAGAGGGCCTACAAATTTAATTGCACCTGGGGCCTCCCAACTGCTTAATCCGCCACTGTAATGTATACTAATAAAAGCCATACCACATTTTAAAAAAACGCATATTGATATAGGATTTAAGATTTGTGGCTTGTATCACAAGCCGAGAACATAAAATGTGTCGTATATATTTATTTATATGTAGCTGAAAGTATTTTTTAAAACACAATGAAACATGTCGAACGTTTGGACATGGCTTTATTATCGATTAAAATATTCCTTGCCGTATTTCTTACTCACCTGCTGTTTATGTTTGCGAGGGGGCGTCTCGGGTACTAAATGATTGGTTGAAGGTGTAAATGTTTCTACAATAGATACGTTATTATTATATCTACATTACGACTAGGTGATTTCAATGCTATTACTTACCTGCATAATATATCTACCAGCCGAGGCACTGATAATTAATTTACTAACGAGTAGTATTAAAGTACCGATAAAACGAATGCAATTAAAATGACTATTAATCGTCCATAACAAACTGTCTAGCTGTAAGCACTATTGATATCCTACATAAATGTTTTAATCGTAAGATAGATTTCTTAAAAAAAGATAATTATTCTTAACTTTTCCGGTTCTAAGCTCAAGAAATGCGACCCCAATACCCACATTTTCTTAAATATCTATTTTAATATGGGTGATACAATGTTTATAATTAAGGTATTCATAAGAATAAATCATAGTTTTTTGGACCTTTTGTAGTTTATATAAATACGATAAGATAAGAGATAAGCGCCCGCTTATCAGCGATCGTTCGTAAGATTATAGGCTGAACGCCGCTAAGCAAGCAGGCCAGTCGCGCATTGACATTTGCACTGAAACCACGTATATTTTACGCGCAACTTAAAATATGATTATTTATTAAAAAACCACGAATTTTTGTAAAAAAAATGTGTGAGGAATGATGCAGAGAGATATTTTAAAGTCCTTAGACTATTTATTTTTTTGAAATTCATAAGAATAAGGCCAATAATGAGGAAACCACTGGGGTCCCTAAAAGACCCCCATCGGCCGAGAAGTATTTTTCTAGTCTCCGAGCCACGAGAGTTAATGAAGGTAATAAAAATTTCAACTCTCCTTTTAGCTATTAACTAGGCACCGAAACTTCATACCGTTAAATTTATATTTATTTATAATATACATAAACATATCCGCAGGAGTGGCCTGGATGGGGCTCGGAGGGGCTCGCGCAAGCCTCTTGTTAAATTTTACCGCGGCTGGCGAGCCCCTTGTTAAATTAAGAGAAAACAATATTCTCATATCAAATTAGTACATAACTGCAATTTCTGACTTATATACATATATTATCTATGCTAGCCTTCAGTATACACAGTAGTACATTTTTAGCCATTTACATTGATAAGATTATGGTAAAATGCATATTGTTGCATATTATAAGTGTATTGAGTAACAATCATTTGCTACTTTAAGCTTTGATACTAAGCGAGCCCATTGTTAACGTATTGGCAGCCTATCGCTGCATATCCGTGTGCTTTATATCGACCACAGTATTTTAAGCCAACCTCTCTTTTTCTAAGAGAGTGGGTATAGAATGATAGGACTAGGGCATGACGATTTGATTAGTTAATCGCTCTCGGAAAGTCACATTTTTAGGTTTGGGTGGGAGTGAATATTAAACAACACAGGCATGTCTTTGAGTAGAAATCCATGAATCGATCGAAATATCTGTCCATACGTGGGACTCGAACCCGTGAGCACCGCAACCGAAGCTAACGACGTTGACCACGCGACCACAATCCGACAATATTAAATTCGTCAATTCTTATAAAAGCGGGTGCTAGTCTGCGATTTTTTTATTTTATTCCTATCTGAGTGCCTGACTAACAACCACTCTTATAAAAATACATATTGCTTAAAAACGAAATCTTAAGTCAATATGATTCTTTTTATGAAAAGAATTGGTGTAGAAATAATAGTTGTGGCGATTAAGCCTCATTAACTATTTAATTGAAATTAATTAATATAAACTTATATTTTTTATCCATGCCTGCTCCGAATGTGGAGCATATGGCCTCCTAACGGAGGAATCTCAACAGATTTTTTCTACGAGACCTGTTTGTCACTCAGTCACAGTAGGAATAGAAGGATAAGACTAAGAAAAGACTAGTGGTTAGCTAATCGCTCTCGCTACGCCCAGTTGTTAAGGAATCAGAAATAGTGGGAGGGAATTTTATGACATCACAATCACCCATGCCATTAAAGAGAAATCGATACATCGATTGATAAAATTATGTTCGTACTGGGATTCGAGCCCGTGAGATCCGACACGAAAGCCTACAACGCTTACCGTTGCGCCGTAGCACTCGACATAAACTTCGATACAAAAAAAACATTTTTTTTTAAATTTGTAGTTAAAAATTGATAATTTCTTATAAACCGTTTTCGATCTCAATTTTTAACAAATCGACTTGTAATGGACCAGCATTCAAAAAACTTATTTTTATATCATTTACCATGTTACGAAAACCGATCTCTCTCTACCTTGTGATGAAAATCTTTAAATCGATTGAAGACACAATGAATGAAAGTACGCGGAGGATTCAATCCCTTGACCACACAATCAAGCACGGCGAACTCACTCAAGCGTCAAAATTTGCTTACGGGACTGGCATCATTTACAATAAAAATAAAAATATTTCCATATTCGGTAAACCCCAAATCCCAAAACTTTCTACAGTGAAACAAAAATGCATTATTTTTAACAATCACAAAAAACTCAATGCTTTATGATGACAAAAACTTTATTGCCTACAATAAGACAGTGTTTGTTTACTTGAAACCACTATAAAATGACAAAAGCTTTTGTAGAAAGTAGCGATTACTCAAAAAGTAGCGATATTTTTCAGTTTTTATTTTTGGTTTTAAGCTGCCTACACTTTTTCACATAAAAACTGTTTACTTTACTGTACAAAAATATCAAGTAACCACTTAGTGGATATTATACGAATAAATAATGACTTACAAAGTTATATCGCTTAAGTATTTATTATTCGTACAATATAATTCCAATTAAGACATAAATATTTGATGTTGTCGTTTTTGCAAAATGCAATACGTTGAAAATACTAGTTTTAGGTTATTTAATAAATACACTACATATTTTGTGTATTTCAAATAACTTAACACTAAGATTATTCCACGTATTGTGTAATGTAACACTTATAAAAATTGGTCATTTAAGGTGTTCACTGTCAATTCTTGGTGGAAAGGCATTATTTAACATAAAAAATAAGCATTTGTACTCATTTTACATTATTTATTTTAGATCAAGATCGGTTTTGCTAATAACGAGCATTATCAACTGATTAACCATTGATGAGATCGGTCCTAATCTTAAATAAATAAAGTGTATTTATATTACTTTAATTGGAATTTACTCCATTATAATGAGGGAAAAAAATATTATTGCATTTAGTTCTACATTTTTATATGAGATTAGTTAATAGCTATTTCGGCGTGTGCTATCGTCAGAACTATACTTCTGTTACGATGTCTATACGTTTTGACGATGGCGTACGCCGAAATAGCTATTAACTCATCTTTTCAAAAATGTAGAACTGAATACGTTGATATTTTTTACCTTATTGTATTTATATTATTTTTTAAAATAAATATTGAAATTGTATGTATTGATTGAATTGGCATTTACTTGGTAGAACTTCATTGCAAGTTTTACGATTTTGTATAACTAAATATGTTGATATTTTTTATCTTATTAATTGTACTTATGTATTCTTTGAATATATTATTTTGCAGTTTTTTAACAGTTTATGAGTAGTTAATATTCAATGCGTGTTTGACAGATATGAGAACTTGTTTGAAATACGTTAATCAAAACACAATAAGTTTAATATCTAAGAGTAATGAATATTCCAAGTTTAATTTGAAAATTTACTCAATTTAATTAAATTATCTATCAATTACGAAGCGTATTTTCACCCAGCAAACATGTATTTTTTGCCCCGTCGCTGACAACTCAGAATTCATTGGAAATCCATTAGACGTCCACATTACTTCTTGATACATTCAGTATGCACTTATAGGCCCCGGTCTGTTGAGTTGCAAGTTGCGACCGAAGTACACCTGCTGCATCAAAACTGCAGTCGTTATCGCCGCTAATATGCAATGCATGCAGAATAATGCAGGCCTATGCAAAATGCATTCGGGTCATACTCCGATCGCGCGCGCTCGGCCTCCTCGCCGAAAATTTACGAACGTAAAAATTAATATGGTTAGATACATTGTTTTATGAAAGTTTTAAAGGCAATCTTCACTTTCATGAGTAGTATATTATTTTATCGTCTGAATATTTATTTTCAAAAGGCTGTAAGCACAAATAGAACGAGCTGTATATTAATTTTAATGAGTGATTACGGGAAGAATACTTTTGAATATTTTTAATAAGCAAACAATAATATTGTGATAATAATTATTTCATAAAAACTTTTCAGACATATTATAAAACTAATTAATTTCCTGAAAATTTCACTAGAAATAAAAAAAAAGATTTCACCATTATTCATAAACAAATCTTATTTTGATCGACTGTTCTTCGGCGTTTGGCAAAAAGTAACTTACATATGATATAGTTACATATTTATTTTTATTTCGTCATGATAAATGGAAAAAAATGTTTTTTTAAGAGAACCAATTATTGGCAATTCCGTCAGAATCCATTTTAAGATATCAGAATAAGATTACGATTTTTATTTAACACGCTTTTTAGCGCTTTGTCTTGAGTCGTGCTAATACAATGAAATCCGAGCGTTAGTATGTATAAGAATATGAAAGATATTTGATTGTTCGTTAAAGCACCATGTTTCAGGCAGTTGTATCGAAGGTAAAAAAAAAATAATCAATTCGTTTTTAAAAAAATCATAAAATGTAATCAAGTAATGAAAAATGCGAATAGCTCTAGAACATTGGGACTAGGGTATCCAATCCCGGAGCCTTTTTCCAATCCCGGATTCCGGGATTGGGATTAGCTCACCAAGGAATTTGAAATCCTCAATTCCTTATACTTTTTCCTCAGATTATCTTCAAATTTTTTTTTTTTTAGCTCGCCGAGGAATTTCAAATCCACAGTTTGCCAATTTCGTGTCGATTTTCGGGATTTGCTAAAAATTTCTCAATCCCGAAATCCCAGGATCGCGACTATGTCAATCCCGGGATTTCGGGATCAGAAAATTGAACGGGATCCTGGTATTGGATGCCCTAATTGGGACAAAGTTAAATCGTTACTAGTTGAAAATTTAAAAAAAATAAAACAAAAAAAATGTCTCTTGTCATATTTATTATTGATATTTTTTAGAACCAACAAAGTTTTCGAATCTCGATAATTATCTCGATCATTCTCGAAAAACAAGAACCTTGTGAATTCTTGATCAAAACCTCTGCAACAGATGTGTATTTATTTTTTAGAACAAGAGAAACTTAAGCTGTTTTGCGCCAATTTTATTTATTAATGTCCTTATAAATTTTACCAACAGTTAAGTACTAGCTTATAAAATCCATTATCGCCAATACGGAAGTGATCAATAATAAATAATAATGGTTCGACATTGTACGGTAGCTGTTAGTAGTGAGATGTTTTTTTGCGGTCAAATCAATTCTGTTTTGAATGAGCGGTGGCCGTTGGTGCTGATGATGATTCATGCATCAGTAAGGAAGGCTGTGTCGTAAGTAGAATTGTAATAATGGCGAGATGGTGTTTTGTATTTTGTATGGGCTAGCGATGCACGGATTCTGTTCATTCAACCTGATTTGACTGGTGGCCTTCGGATGCTGGTAAAAGGCGGTGCGTGGTAAAATATACCGAATAAAATAAAAATGGATTGATATTGTTTTTAAAAAAAAGTTTTGTTCTTATAGAGAAAGCTTCTTTAAGCGAGGAACAAAAAATAATCTAGCTTCAAACTTTATGCATGAATCAAAAAATATTATAAATACACCCATGCAATTCGATGATAATCATAGCTCATTAAAAAAACTAACGTATCAAAAAAGCCAAGCGAATACAAAACAACAACGTTATCTTCTCATAATATTATTTTTGAAAAAAACTGCGATGATTAAAAAACATTCAAATTTTTATCATTAAAACAATGATAGCACTATAAATGAACTACAAACAAGGAGGAGGTTCGGTTAATAATATGTTAACACCTTATTATAATACCAATATCTACTAATAATTGTATCTTGGAAACTTCCAAGAATATTAATAATTGTACAAATACAAAAAACTTTTTCGTTTTACGTCTACTGACTCATTTCAAAGACGTAACATTATACAAAACTAAATTTAAAAAATCGTTAATGTCTACTCCAAATGAGGAGCATATGTACTCCTAATGGAGTTTATCTCAACAGAATATTTTATACGAGATCTGCTTGTTACTCATTCGTTCAATCACTCTGAGAGTGTGGGGATCAAAAGATAGGGCTAGGATGACACTAGTATTTAGCTGATTGTTCTCGCTACTCTCCGTTTTTTTATGATAGGATGAGTGGGACAAGGGAATTCACAACATCACAAACAACCTTACCTTCGAACATAAATCAACAAATTTATTGAAAAATCACTCTTTTAAGACGTTGTACAACGTTGAAACTTGACCACGCATAAAAAGCAATTACACGCAATTACAAGATACAAATACGTTAGTATTTTATTAGAGCTAACCTTTAATAAAACTAGTTTATCAACCGGCTCCGCTACTGTTGCTTTATTGGCTACCAGTGTTGAACGAAAGGTGCCTAGGTCTCATACGATAGGTACCAAATTGGTACTAGTACCAATGATAATTATGGGAGCTATTTGTGGTAATGGAGTCTACTTAACTAAGCTATGTAATGCCAGTGTTTTAGGTTCAGCGTTCCGCTACCGGTTATTATGAATCTAGTGCGGGATTTACATTATAGATTGATTATTTGATTGGCTATATACCGTAGTAAAGTGGCTTCATTTGTATCTAAGAGCATAGGTGTTTTTATTTATATTGTTTTTATACAAAAAAAATGTCACTACAACTTACAGTAGTTAGATGGGAATTTTTAAAATTTACAAGAAAATAGTATCATAATCTTCCATGCGCAATTTTGAATTGGACATTTTTGTATTAAAAATGGGGCATAACAAGATCAATTAGTCAACCATTAGGGTATTAGTACTGCCTTAGTCCTATATTTTTAAACCTCTTCGAAAAAGATAGGTTGAGCAACTGGGTAAGAATTGGCTTTTGCAGACAACTTCTGTTGAAATAAATTCCGTCAGGAGTTCATATGTTCCTCGTTGGTAACGGAGATGGTTTAAAGAAATATATAATTATTTTCAATTATTATTATGTTAACTGTGTAATTCAAAGGATTTATAATAGTCTTCTTTCAGCACTGAGTTTTTTTAGATATTTTATACATGTCATGTTTTTTTTTTTTTTTGTTATATATTTATTATCTATATAAATATTAAAGATTGAAACAAATAGTCATTTTATATTAATACCATCTTCAGACTGGAATTATTAAATTTATTTTCGTCTTCCTATTATTATATTATATTGGCATACTTACTATTTATTTTATTTTATTTAACATTGTATCAGATCGACAAAATTTAAGTTTAAGACATTTTCAATGAAGAAAAAACATAATACAATTCAATTTTCAAAGCAGTAGAAATCAAATGAAATTGGCAAGGAATTCAACTGAGTAAGGCTCCGAAAAATTCTACTTTAATACATACAAAAATAACGTTCATCGGAACTTACCCACGTCCACGTGGAATATATCGACATCCGAAGCAATATTGTTTTAAAAAAAGTTAAAGCTCTCTCCAGTAGCATCCCAATTGGCAGGCTGGTTCTACACATTAGACCTTGGAGAACAAACAATTTATGTCCACGATTTATCAAAAAATAATCAAGAATATTAAGCTTCACATTTTTAAGTATAAACCGAAAGAAATATATGGCCAAGCACATTTCTCTTTTAACGTTATAACTATTAAAGTTTAGCATGCCTAAGAAAAAGTTAGCTGGATAAAGCCATGGGTAATATCCATACACCCATATATAGAGAATTCTCAAAAATTTCTTCTGAATCTTCTCCACTATAAGGGTATATTTCGGACCACTTAGACCTCAAACAATCGACCCACTTCAAGTCTGCTTCGAACCAAAGCGATGTACTATGTGTAGCATAATACGGTCACCTGGTACTCATAATGTCTCCAGGGTTTTGAAATCTGAAAATGCATCTTTTTTTAAGGAGCAAAACACGCGTTGATTATAATTAAGATATAGGAATAAAAAAAATTGTAATACTTGTGTAGCAAAATGTATTTAAATAGCAATGCCTGTTTCACACAGCTAATAAGCATGTTAAACTGAAGTTTTCAATTGAACATTTACATTACATTGATGTTTACAATATATTATGTATTATTTTTTCACTGATGCCTAAAGACTAGTAACCAGATTTTAAATAATAATAATCAAAATATTGAAATTGAAACATCTTTCAATTTGACTATATTACTATATTATGATCAGTGGTGTAGTGGGACCAGGTCGTGCCAGGTCGGCGACTTGGCACTTAAAAATGAGGCAGAACACAGCCCTGCCATCTTTTTAAATTGTAACTTAATTTTCAATTGAAGACACATATTCAAAATGGTTTTTTTTAATTGATTTTATTGGTAAAACTTATAGTTTCTTAACTTCGGACGGATATAAAAAAAATAGGTAAGAAATCAATGACCGACCTGGTACCTATTTATCTACCACTACACCACTGATTATGATACATATAATAATTATTAAACGTTGTTATTTTTATGTTTCAGATATCCTGAAAGGAATCCAAAGGACTAAGCATGCTCATAAATTCAGTGCAATAGAAACCCATCGTAATAGCTATAAACATATTAATTTAAAATTTATAAATATTAATCGTGATCGATGTATGTATTGTAATGTAAAACATCACTCAAAGTGACAAATATTGTGTACTCAAATTAAATTATTATATAATAATAAAAATAAATTTAATGATTAGATGATATTTCATAATAAAAAATAATTGCTTATTAATTAAACTGGGATTAACTTATTCGTAATTTATGGTATCGATGTCATTATTATTAATAAGATGTGTTTCATAAAATGAACTAAAACGTTAATTATTTTATGATCTTTAAAAACACTTAGTGAATTGTAGCCATGCTGAATATATTTTAATTTTAAAACAGTGCTTCTGAATGTTATGATTTAATAATTGTTAAAAATCTATTTACCATTTTAAGTGACAGGCGTCAGTTTAAAGTTTGAGTGACAATGTATACAGCTTGGTATAGTGCCAGAGGAGAAGGTGGGGTCCATCCTCAGGTCGGTCAGCTCTATCACCATGCTCCACCGATGATAAAAACAGAACTTGGAGTTGGGAGTGATTGCATGATGGCAGTAGACTATGCACCACCTATGAAGGTAAGGAGATAATAACTTTGTTCAGACTAAAAAATTACATTTTTTTCTTGTATAAAGACGTATTTTTAATTATTACTTTCAAGATATTTTGATCTATATATTATACAACCGTTATAGTTTTAATTATATTTTTTGTTTAAGATTTTTATCATGATAATACATTTGTGATCCTCAACTGTATGTATTTAATTAATGGAGTCTCCATCGTGTTATCTATGGAAGCAAAAAACTCTTTTTTTGTCATTCATAAACGAAAGTGTGTGACTTAGCAGATATTTTTGCATAATAATATCGAAACAAATGCGTGACAAACTGCGTTGCTTAATTAATAAAATACAAACAATACTATTAATTCAGTGTTATACAAAATACATATAAATGCCTAAATAAATAAGCAGTTTGTCTTGAAGTTTATTTAAGTACCACACACCAATCAACAACCACTCTTAATAACAATAAATATTATACATATAAACATTCATATAAAATTTAGAATATTTAATTTAAGAAATTGAGGTCTTGGACATTCATGTTTTAAATGTTTCTTCTTCTCGTCGCGATCTCGTGGGACTTAAAAAAATATCTGTTTTATAGCATTTGATTTAAAAAATGTTATGTTTGCAGATTAAGTTGTAGGGCGAGGTGTTAATTAGGTACTCCAATCCCGGGATTTTGGGAATTCTTTAAATTCCTGTTTTTTTTTTAATTTGCCTATAAATTCGCAGGATTTAAAAATTGGAAAGCAAAAATTTTGAAATTCTGCCAGCAACCTTCAATATTTTAATCCCGAATCCTGAATCTGGTTGAACACAAATTGTCCGTACTGAATATTTCGTACAAGACAACTCCGGACACAGAATATTCCAAAAATTTAAATTATTGCTGTTTTATTTTATTACTAAATATTTTTTAGGCTAGGAACAAGTAAAAGATTAATTAATAAAATGTATATGTTTATTTTTCGTATGCTTTAATAGTACGTATAGTCTCAATATCGAATCTCTAATATTAAAATGTACGGAATATTCGGTACATTCTTGTTCGGAAAAATCATGATACCCATAGAAAGTATTCACTGTGTAAATCTTTCGTACAGCGGTTTGGTAATATTATTCAAATACATAGAGGTATGATACTTGCTCTGTCTTTTAAGATAACTTACCGCGATATAACTACCGTGGTATGCCTCCAAGATGATTTTCTTTGCTTGTTGGTGTGTAAAAAGCCAATTGGTTCCAAATAATATGTATATGTGTGTATGTTGTGACACGTGTAAGCAATAACCTAAAGAAATATGCGTATTAATAGTATACATAATATTTCATAGTTACAATTATTGTCATATGTGTAAAATACATTTTTCGTTTATTTTAACTATGTCCCAAATATAAAATGAAAATATATATTATTTAGAATTCAACTAGAGCTACCAACCCATTCACGTAGTTGGTATATCGACTAATAATCGTTCTCTTTGCAATAGGGTCCACTTAAAAAGTTTCAAAAGTGAGACGTTACTGCGCCTCGCTACTGCACTCAATCCGAAATTGCGCCAAAGTATTTTTTTTACATGCATTACCTTAATTATGCATCCACTTGCGGGATACGAACCTTGGATTGCTTCTGATCCACGGTTGTACGCGTATTATCATAGCCAGGAGTAACAAACGGTGCCCTGAAAACATTTTTGTAAAAAAACTTTCCGTATTTGTCTTTATTATTTGTATGAAAAATCGACAAGCCGACTGTATTAACTTACTTAAAATAATTATTTACTACCGATTATTTCTGTTTGCATTTTTTTTTGAACAATTATTATTTAATATATATCTGCTTCCGTGTTTTATTAATGTGCTTTCATTTAAATTTAGATTTATTATAAATGGGCGAGGTGAAGTGAGCCTAGCTGAAATAGCTATCAACCTTTAACATATAAAAAACTGTAGAACTAAAATACCTTGATATTTTTACCTTATTAAAATGGAGTTCTACCAAGTAAATGCCAAATCAATAAACCAAATAAAGATGTGATTGTACAGTCCAAGTTTTTTTTTACCATTTTACTAGTTGTCTCACTTTACCTTTAGAGGGCTCAAATTCTCTTTTTATGGTCCAGAATGATTAATAAACTGAAATGGGGCTGTAAATTGTAATAAATAATGTTTGTAAGTTACTGTCTTAAATAAATAGGTTCATTTCTTTACTCTTTTTTTGTTACATTAACTTAATCGTTATGGTATCTTATCTTCTATTTATGGTGTATTTAAAAATATACACAATATTATTTAAAAAGATGCCAAAGAAATATTACAATCGCTAGTCAATTCATGAGGAGTGAGTAGTCGTGCATCTTTCAAACAATTTACAATTACTTTAAGTCTTCGATTAGTTATTCTTAGTGCTCCGGCATTCAAAGATTGCCGAACCCAGCGTTATGCCATTTATCCATAATAACAGTCATTACCCAGATTCGACTCCTGGACGGGCACCAAGAAAAGCGTAGTCATAAATGAGCTGTGTTTCACTTTAAGATTTCCGCCGTTAAGTAAATGTATTTAGTTTGATGGTCATTTAAATATTATTAACTGATAATAGAAAGGCGCATTGCAACTTTGCATACCAAAATAATGGTGAGGTAATCATGATGATAGACGTTACATCAACTTTAATTTCACTTAGATTTACGGTTGATGAATCGATTTCCAATACCTTTAATATTATTTTTAGATATCGTTTAAATTTAAGCAAAAACAAAATAAATTAAGTATTCAACTATTCTTGTTTACTTCAGAATTTACTAATCTTTTTAACTGACTGAATTTATTTATGTTCTGAAAGTAAAGCTCCTAGCTTAATTCATTTTTATTAGAGTACTATCATTCCTAATAATTGATCAGCTGAAAGCTTTTTATGTGTAAAACAATAAAGAAAACCCACTTACGAACACTGGTTGTGAAAATTTAAAAAAAATAACAAACAAAATGTGATTATAAATATGACAAGTTAATTTAACTTTTTCAACTCTTTACTGACTTTCGAGAGTGGCTCAAAGTTTCACATATAAACCTTTAACGTCAACCTGAAGATTTTGAATGCTTCATCAACTTTTTCTAAGGCATTTCTTAATGAAAACGACCAGAATAATGTGTAAGGATTGTAAAAAGATGTGCTGGAAATCCATTGTTTTCAAGCAAAACTTTCACAGCGACTTACCAAGGATACACTTCACCCTTATTATTAGATACACAATAGTATTATAATTCTTTTTAATATTTTTTTTAATCTGCAATATTTATATTAAAGAATTGCTTTTGACAAAATTTCTAGAGTTAGACCAGTGGAGGGGAACCTGCGGCCTTTTGGCTTGATCAAAATATTTACTTTGGTCAAAAAAATATACCCAATCGTTTGGAAAAATAGCGCATTATATGTTTGACAGTCGAAAAAAGGGGAGGGCGACGTTACTTGTAATGCGGCCTTATGATGAATCAGATAAATAAATGAAAAGGTTCCCCACCTCTAGTCTAGAATCTTGAGAGAAGAACTTTGGAAAAAGATTTCTGGTTACGTTTTGTGTCAGAATCCTCAACTAAAATGTGTTTATAAATTGCTATTAGAAATATAACATTTGCAGCATAATTCCTTTTGATAACACGTGTATTAAATTTTATACATTGTGATCATTGAAGAAAAGCTATTTTGTAAAAACTGACGGCTCCGTGGTTTTGCCTTTTTACAGTCAATGTGTTATCGTCTTGAAAAGATAATTTTATAACATTTTACACACAAGAATGATGCTGGAAAATAATTATAATTAATAAATACAGTGTGATCAAACAAAGTTCAAATGACAATTATTGGCTGGACTAGGTTTAGTGTATTCTTTTAGTTTCAAATAAACTTTGGACACAATACAATGTTGTCTTTCATTTGGGAACATTTATACAATTCGATGCTTCTGCAACAAATATTTTATTGATATATGATTCAAAATTAACTTTAATTGGAAAGGGTCACACGATAATGTTGTACTGAGATATCGAAAAAAAACTGTAGAAGTCTTTATTTGACAGTGGAAAAAAAGTTATCAGTTATGATGATACCCAAAAGCCACTGATGTAACAAATATAATATTGGTCAAAATAAAAATTACATCACTCCCGAAGCGGAAAAAATTTGGTGAAAAAAATTGTCGTTACACTTTATGTTACCCGTGGTCTTTGTTTTGGACTCCAACCCGATAGCCTTATTCTAGGGGCAGTGTACTGAAAAAGTCTCAGTGGCGTGCTTATCTTTACAATATAAAAAAAACTCTGTTGTTAATCCAGTGCTTTTGTTAATTATTTGTAACATAACGCGCAATAACAAAGATATCAATTTTATATTTACATATATTAAAAACGTTTTTTCATAAAATTACTACCGAAGCTATCGAAGAAAGCACATTTAAAACAACTTATTTAATAATACTGTTATTTGAGCCCTTAAGAAATAAAGTGAGCCAAGGTGTATTTTAGAAAAACATGAGTTAGATACATTATAATATTCTACATGTCTTGAAATAACGTAAAATGAAGTCCGCTTAGTAAATACACACTGCAATAGTGTTTTATACTTAAAGTAAAAAATAGTAATTCATAAAAAACACTGAGTAAAAACGTGATTGTACTAGAAATTCCGATAGAAAAGTTTTACCATTTTGATACTTGACTCACTTTGCTTCTCAGGGGCTCATTTGTATTAGATGTAAATGATTATCTTGTCTTATTATTTGAATCAAAAGAAAAATTAAAAACTTTTTAAATATACTATTTAATTAATCACTGAAAAACTGGTTTCGTAAAAAATGTTAATGAAACAATTATCTGATAGATAGCATTTTGTATCGCTCAATAAATACGATTTGCATTATATACTCTGATCCATATCGACTGTGGAAACGAAAAGGAACGTAACCCACAGTTTTTTCAGAACAGGTTTTTTTCGATAATCACAATGTATTAATCTTGATACACGTTATATCAAAAGGATGCACGCTGCAAATGCCGAATAGTATCTAAATTTAGCTTTTAATTGCGGGCTGTGTGGTCGAGTGGTCAACATCGTTGGCTACCGCTACGGAGGGCACGGGTTCGAATCCCGGTACGGGCAGTTATATAAATTGATTTTTCAATCGATTAATAAATTTCTGTTCAAAGGCATTGATGTATGTGATGTCTTGAATTCCCCCCTCCCACCCATCCTATCCTATGAACGGGGCGTATAGAGAGCGATTAGCTAACCACTAGTCCTGTCCTTGCCCTTTCCTTCTATTCCTACTTTCTTTGGAAAAAGAGAGGTTGAGCAACTGAGTAACAAGCAGTTCTCGTAGAAACATTTCTGTTGAGATAAACTCCATTGTTTGAAAAGGATGTTTGAAAAGGATGAACTTGTAAAAAATTAAAACCAAGAAAAAAGACTTAAATAAAGGTTTTTCCTGGACAACTTCTTTCATTAATATTAGATATTGTCAATTAAACACCAGTTTAGAAGTCTCCGTGCACTTCAAGGTTGGGTATTGTAATTCGTAATTTGCATATGGCACAAAATCATCAAAATACGTTTTTTGCGCCTCCTGTTAAATTTTATATCTGTGGGTTACGTCCCTTTTCCTTTCCACAGTCGATATCTTAATATTCTATTATGCGAAGAGTCTTACTACGCCACTGATCCACTTTATTGTTTATATCAGCCACGAAAATTAGCTCGTGTTCACGAAAACGGCAAAGTCATTCCCGGACTTTATTCAAATTCACCTATTACGATTCGATTAGATTCGCTCCCGACTTACCGATGAGACGATACTATTCGAGAATACTCTTTGGACATCAGGTTAATGTCTTTCGACACTATAAGTAATAAATAAAACCTCAATATAATAACACTAATAAATACACGTCTTAAGCAATCACGGTTTGAGGCTCATCTTAGAAAAATATAAGTTTTTTATTATAAATATAATACAGAGGAACCTCGCATAACGAGCACCTCTTATAACGAGCAATTCGCATAACGAGCAAAACAGGTTGTGAAAAAAAGTTCCCTTAACGAGCGACATTTCGCATAACGAGTGACGCAGAGTTTTGGGAAGATCACTTTCACATCGTTTCTTGGCTCAAATGATTAATAAGGCGTGGGAAGGGGTTACCAAGAGAACCCTCACTTCAGCTTGGAAGAAGCTTTGCCAAGGAGCGTTGCCGAATGTGATTTTGAGAGATTTTAAAACAGTACCTGTGAAGTTTACAGTCAACAAGATTGTATCTTTGGCCAATACCACGGGTCTGGAGGTGGATAATTACAAAATTAATGAGCTTCTGAAAGAGTACAGTCAAGAGCTGACCACCGAAAATCTTATGGAGTTGCATTGTTTTTCGCATTCCAGGTTGTTACGCTCCTTAACAATTTATATGTATATAATTTTACTTTAATACACGTTAAAAATATAAATATTGATTTTTTTCCGGCATGAAACACATTATGGTATTTTACATTGTTTTCTATGGGAAAAATTGTTTTGCTTAACGAGTGTTTCACATAACGAGTAAGATTCTGGAACGAATTAAACTCGTTATGAGAGGTTCCACTGTATATTATTTATTGACATTAAAAGTATTATACATGAAGCCATTATTTATCGTAAATGATGTGAAAAGATATATATATAAAATGCATCCATAACAGAACAAATAATAGTAAAATCTATATATTAATGGTCGATAAGGTACGTACGTTTGTACGTTTTTATGTCCGTGATTTCGCTTTTTCGATGACGTCAAGAAAGACGGTCCCCGGTTATATTATTTACAATTTAAATACTGCAGGGGTGTCGATATATGTCCCGAGATCTATTTCTTCTTCTATGAAATACATTTGTTAGCAAACTTGAAGATTTAAAATATTCTAAACATTATATTATTTACAATTTAAATACTTCAGGGGTGTCGATATTTGTCCCGAGATCTATTTCTTCTTCTATGAAATATAGTTGTTAGCAAACTTAAAGATTTCAAATATTCTAAACATTATATTATTTACAATTTACAATTTATTTTTCTCGCCAGTAAATTTTCTGACTACTTAAAAATGCAAGGCTTACTGCTAGTATTAATTATTATTGTTATCGAGTTGATTGTTTCCATCTGGAGCTTTATATAAAAAAAAAAAATGTTAAATTTTGGAAAAAAAAATTGTATTCTATTATACCACTTGTCTTGAGGTCTATGGTGTCAAATTCTAATATAACTTCCTCCGGTCAATCTGATTCATTCATAAGTTGGGCGGACGGGCGTGCCCGGCGACGCGCAGTTGCGGTGGGTCTGTAATACCGCGCGCACCTCTGCGAGCAATTACGGTGCGACCGGACCGGAACGGATCGGGACCCGGTCGTGCGTGGCGAGGCGACTGCCGACAACACGCTTGCCACTGCGCTACCGATTCTTGAACGGTGGTAATCAGGAGGTTCGAGATATCAGAGGTGCTCTGACTAGATAGATACAAAAGAGGACATCGTAAAACCCATAATTAATCAGCTAACTAAATGACTAGCAATCAGCTGTCGAATACCTATATAGTGCTAAACACTTTCTTTTTCAATATGCAAGGACGTATTTTGGTTACATTAAATACAGTGCTACGAGTAAAATCCGTTGTAAATATTTCCTTATCTTGAGAGTCCAGGTACAAACAACTAGTCTTAAAAAATATATTAGGCAGCATTATAAATCCCTGTGGGAAATAAAAAGGTTGGTTAATTGGATGACAATCAGTCCACGTAAATATAAACTGCTGAAACTTTCTAGTGACGGTCTGTATATATTATTTAAAATTTAGAGCAGGTATGACTAAAGAGACCCACAATTAATAATACAACAAAATGTGTTGAAAGTTTTACAATAATATGAAATAAATTATAAAAAAATACTTTATTTTAGATAGAGATTAGCTGGCTGAAATTTCTTAACACAAATATGTTAATCAAAATTTCATGGCAATTTAATGACCATCAATGACATGGCGATCCATGATTCCTAATAATATTTTTTTTCAGTTACTTTAGTTTGATAGACTTCTATAACATTGAAAATACCGTCCAGAAGTACTGATTCTTCGAGATTCGTTTCCTGTACGTAATAGGTTAAAAGAAGCCTGGTGCAGAAAACTTTGACAACCTGCGCAATACGCGACTGTCCACAGTTACGATGCGCTTTTTATCGATTTTTTTCTATGAAATTTATTTCTCCAACATCATCGACTGAGTAAATAACAATATCCAAATAGATTGTAATCGGAATCGAGTGTTAGAAAAATGTACGGATTTGAACAAAATGTAACGCGTTTAAGTCGCGTCATTAATGTCTGCAGTGATGCATAAATTCGCTTAATTAATGATACCAATTATTTCGGAATGCGATGAAACAATGACCTGAACTACAGAATAAAATCGTTCAAGAGGAACAAAACTACAAATGTAAATGATACGGCAGATATTCGAAGATATATGAAACGAATGTCGTGCTTGCCAATCAATTAGCAATTTTTTTAGTTTCATTTCTATACACACTTCATATATTGTGATATATTTAATCAGAAACCTAAAAAAATATTTATTCATTAAAAAATAAAACATAAGAATGTTAGAATACTTTGTAACATGATTCAACATTTTAATAAGGAAAAACTTTTGAATATTATCATTCAGGAAAGATATCTGGTAAAAGACGAAGGGCCTACTGAATCAGGTATTTGAGAGATTGGATTGACAATACCACTCCAGTTTGACAAGGGCGGCAGCGGACAAGGAACTGATTGCCAACATCAGTGCTGATATCCGGAAGTGGATAAAGTACAAGAAAACAAACGTCAAATTATCACTGCCTATAGAACAATCAAATCTCTAACGTTGACTGTATTAAGATTATAAAAATGCATTCATCAATATCCGCAGTCAAGTTTTTAATATATATTTAAAAAAATATCTTATCGTTGATATTGACAAATTGTTCCTCAAATTTCGTCATATAATTATTTATGTTTAAATACAGCTCTTAACTCTTTGAAGAGAGCTGCATGGAAAGGATTCATGAGTGTGTTGAAATATGTAGAAAAATAACTAAAGAATTGTTGATTACAGCGATCTTTTGTTTACTTCATTGCTAACAAGGAATTATATCCAGCGGTGGGTTGCCAATATCTTAACATGGGGCTCGGTAAATCTTATCCATGTCCGCTCCCAATCTCAAACATACGGCCTCCTAATGAAGGTATTTCAACAAATATATTTTTTTGTAATTTAAGATTTCGACTGAAGGTGCTTGGTGGAATTTCAATATTAAATTTGAATCATTCAAATTTTATATTTTTTTGTAACAATTTTTTTTATACGATAACTATTTGTTATTTCGTCGCTTAACTTCTCTTTTCGAAAGTGACTAATATGGATAGAATAATAAGGCTAAGACAGGACTAGTGATTAACTTATCAATAACATAACGCCCAGTTGAATTGAAAGATTGGACGAGTGGGAGGATTTTTTTAGACATCAAAAACACCCATGCTTTCGAACAAAAAATCGAAAAATGCTGTTTTGTACTGGGACTCAAACCCGTGAGGTCAGGTACGGAAGCCCACAACGCTAAATGAAAAAATGAAGACAATTAAGTCTTGTTTTATATTAAAACTTAACCATCTACAGAAATTGCAGTTATGTGTTGATTTGATCTGAGACGAATGATGTTCTTATCTTAACAAGGGGATCGCCAGCCGCTCCAAAATTTAACAAGGGGCTCGTGCGAGCCCCTCCGAGCCCCCTCCAGCCCATCTCTGATTATATCCATCAAAATGTAATTAGATGTCGACTATCTAGTATCTATATAATTTATTTATTTTTAGTTTCAATTTTAGTTAGTGCCAACGCGAAAACTATTTGAAGTTGAATGATCATACAAGATTAACTCGATGAGAATTTTTCGTTAAGACACTCGAAATGAATTGACATCACAAACACTCATGTTTTAGATCTCAAATTAAAATTGAGCAAAAACTTTATCAAACATTGACTATACCGGGAATCAAGCCCAGACCCACATGGTCAGTAGATTCTCTTACCAACTAGAACAAGGCGGGAAACTTTATATTTCTTTCTATTCTTCGGATTTATATACTCCATGGCTTTCATGGATATTCTCATCACGTTAAGAATGTTAAAATATATACGGTATACCAATCAATTAGCCAAATTGAGATTATTCTGGATATGTACGTATCATCCACCGTAATGCGAAACTACCCTTCTTGCATGTCAGGGGCTGCTAATCGATTCTCAGATAGATTGCATCTTTCACGATGCATTTTCGTGTTCTGCGGATTACATTTTTTTTCTAAAGGAAGATGTCTTTGAGTGAAAGACAGGCGAAAGGTGAAAACATTCTTTTGTAAATCAAAATTTTGTTATTTCGTTGTTCTTGAGAGTAATGCTCGCGACTCCTAAAACATTATACAATGCAATAAAATAACACTTTTAATGTAACCTTTTAATTTTCAAATTAAACATAACCATCTCCACCTCTAATTTTCTACAGCGTTAAAAGGTATTTTAAAACACGGTTTGACAACGAATTTTATTATGTTTCCCCCACGTAATTTTTTTGAGATAAATTAAAACACGAATAATTGTTGTTGGCATGTTTTTTTTTATTTTGATACTTTGACTTTACAACCGACTACTTCTTCTGTCACTACTCGTAAGTCTCAGCAAAATACTGCCCATTGATTTTCTGGTTCTTACCAACGCACATATATGAAGCTCAGACTGCATTTTTTTGTCGATTGAACTACGCTGGCATCGTCGTACAGTGCGTGAACCTCAGCGCTTTTTTTCAAATAATACCTTCTCTAATGAATTCAAGAATTTGTTCATGAAATGAGAATTGATAGATGAAGCTATTTTTGTTTTGTAAATTTGTAAACACCGTTGTTTAATTGTCCATATTTTCTACATTGCCAGTGCTACCACTTTTGAAAAGCTTTTATTGTGAATACTAAGATTAGATTGCAATTAACATCTTTAAAGCGCCATACGCAAAGTGAGTAACTAAAAAAGGTTTCCCATTACAGAGCAAATGGCATTACTTTCAACATCCAACCTAATTTTAAAAAACGTCTTCGAAATTTAGTGCTGATACAATTAAAGCATTTTTTAAGTGCTTAATAACTGTGCCCTATAAGAGATTGTCAAACGGGCGTGAGTGGGTACAAATTTGAGTAACTTTAGAAAGATATATGCAAATATAATCTGTTGATTTTTTTATTGTTTGAATTGGCATTTAATTAGTGGTGTTTTATCATTTATTATGATCCCTCAAGAGGTGAAGTGAGCCAATTAGTTAAATGGTGAGACTTTTTGTTGGACTTTAATCACAATTACGTCTTCACTTGGTATTAAGAAAAAACACAATATTCCTTTGTACTAAATTACCACTTTTATTTAAAAGTCAATGTTGACAATCAGTTGACAACGCTCGCCATGAGCGAAACTGGTCCTGATCTTGATAAATAAATATGGAAATTTAGTAAAAAGGAATATTGTGCCTTTCCACCAATGATTGACAGTAAACACACTAAAAGTGATCTTCACTTGGTGTTTTGGTAGATTGAATATTTTTATTTTAGAAAGTTAGTACATATTGTATTTACTGAGCTTAATATTTCACTTTTACGATACATTAAGACGTGTAGAATATTATAGTACATCTAACTCATTTTTCTTAAAATATCTCTCGGCTTAATTTACCTCTCAAGGGATCAATAATACGTAGAGCAAATTATTTTGTTGCAGAGCAAAGAATTGTGTTATAAAGATAATTATTTCGGCATACCGCCAACGTCAGAACTATTCTGGATACTTTATAATAGATTCGGTTAGTATGGTTAAAATGGTACGATAGTTAATTATATTATGTTGCGGTACACTTTTCAGTGAAAGACGATCAATTAACACAACTGGCATAGCATCAAGCCAGCCGGAAAACTGACCGTCGCGAAAATCAGGCAAAGTCTCCGTTAATACACTTCTCTCTTTTTCGGTTTGTTTTAATCCGCGTCTATTTTTCCAAATAGACAAACCGAGTGTCCCATATAGTGACAGAGATGAATGTCGCAGTTGACAGTGATTTATCTGGAGAGATTTGGGCTTCCCTAAAAGTCCTGGGGGGAGCCACTGGAAAAGGAAAGGGCTCCCAAGGAAGCCGGGTGAACCTCAAGAAAGGGGAGGCATTTGAAGAAGATGATTGAGCAAAAAATACACGCGGGGGTTGCGGTATGAACGATTGGGGGGCGTAATAACGGTGTTGATAGTATGATTAGATCGCTTTATTATATGTAGTGAGTGTTATAACCAGGGCCATGGAGTCGTGAAAAAATTCCGTGACTTCGACTCCGACTCCGGTATTAACAAATGGTCCG
The DNA here is from genome assembly GCA_031772345.1 of Himalopsyche anomala. NCBI lineage: Eukaryota > Metazoa > Arthropoda > Insecta > Trichoptera > Rhyacophilidae > Himalopsyche > Himalopsyche anomala. The sequence continues at coordinate 31,551,271 of CM062823.1, forward strand.
ATTCTGATTTTAAAAAGAATATACAATCAACTCATCAACTAAAATGTATTATTTATTATATTTTGATTGAATTAAAAAAGGATTCAAAGTTGACCGTTTTTTTACAACTCTAAATAATATTCACACATAAAACAAATGTCCATATAAATATAATTAAATCTTTGAAATATAATGATAGAAAAGGTTTTCAATTTGATTCTATGCATTCGAGTCATTCGACCCAAAATGGTTTCTCATAAAACCTACTCACCATCTTAGAGAATGAGTAGAAAAGAAGAAATACATAATATATTGTATTAAGTCTAACCAATCCTGTAGCTGAGTAATTAACAAATGATCTTGGGTTTTTGTCATGCTAAACTGCGGGGTCACGAACTCACGTCCTGAAATTTAAAATTTTTAATCAATGATTTTCAAATCGATCAACTGACTTTTTCTAAAGATATGGATGTTTGTGATAATTTAAAATCCCTCTACCCACCTTTAAGTGATTAGCATTATACTCTGTTATTGCAACCCACCCCTACCCTCTCATATTTCGTTCATTGAATTATCTATATCATGGTTTAACAAACCATATTCCGCGGAGCCAGAGTAGGTGTTCCAAAAAAAATTGGAATGGTTTTATACGCTGCAACACAGTTTTTAAAAAATCTTACAAATTCAACTAAGTGTTCCGTTATATTTTCCGGACTTACGAAGTGTTCCATTCCAGAAAATGTTTGGGAAACCCTGATCTATATGATTCCCGCTGAAGGAGCGCGTGGTAGAATAAACTTTTAATCCGTAGAATACAATTTGAATGCGCCACAATAAGTCTTAGTAAACGGTGTTGGGTCCTATGGCGCAGCGGTAAGCGTTGTTGGCTGCCTCACGGATTCGAGTCCCAGTACGAACAACATTTTTTCGATCGATTTCTGTTCGAAGGTATGGGTGTTTGAGATGTCTAAAAATTCTTTCTCCCATCCTTCAATATCCTTCTATATCTGGGCGTAGCAAAAGCGATTAGTTAATCACTAGTCCTGTCCAAGCCTTGTCCTTATACCCCTACTACTACTCTCTTTGAAAAAGAGAGGTTGAGCGACTGAGTAAAACAAACAGTTCTCGTAGAAATACTTTTCAGATACCTCCATTTGGAGACATATGCTCCACATTGGGAGCGGCCATGGATTAAAAAAAATATATAAATTCTTACCAATGTTATATAAATTCTGACCAATGTCATAAAAATTATGACCGAAACTGTATTAAAATTCAGACCGCTTAAATACGACCCTATTTTAAACTTACAACTAGGTATTTGATGGACTTTTTTTGTTTTTATTATATAAAGCTACGGTTTCATAATTACATTTGTAAGAATGTTTGGAAATGCCACTTCTACCGATTATAATTTCAATAAAAATGTGAAAATACACTTGTTATTTAAAATGGTCTTGAAAATTTATAAATCAATATAAAGCTTATGTATGGTTAAGACATTATAATTATATGTCATTATACTAAGCATTAAATGTATGTGAGTGAGATAATAATATTTAATGACCACGTATTTTTATAAAGTTGCAGTAACCGTACGTAAGTTGTTTTGTCTGTAGTCATTCGTGGCTCATGAAGTAAACCGTTTGTCAAATTGACTAATAGTTTCCCTCCGTATTTTTACTTCTCTGTTATCTCTCTTCGCAAAAGTAATAATGATCTACGATAATATAATAAAATAATTCTACATACTTATAAAAATACCATTTTTTTTTTTGGAACGCCGAACTGATTTCATTCATTTTTTCTATTTAAACAACCATGTTTAATTTCTATATTCAACAATAAATAATTAAAATCATAATATAAACAGTTGAGAAAACGACTTAAAATACATTTTCAATTTAAAATTATAAATGTAATAATAAGTGGGCTTCTTTTATTTTATGATCTACTCTTTATTTTATTATATAGTGGTACTATATATCTTAAAAACAGCATTATCATAAAGGCAAACCTTTGATATCTCAAATATATTTTTTGCCGTTAATTATATAATTTGTATCAAAAACCATTTTACATTGTTTTGTATTTGTAGTCTAAGCTCTCGAATCGATAACTTTGTTATTCCACTGGCTTTGTTATTACAATAGTTGTAAGCTGTGTTTCGCCTCTCTGAAAATTATTTTAGATAAACTCGATATTACAACGAAGTCATTGTAACAGTTAACGAAAAAATATTATGAACATTTTCGATCTAAGAGAAGGATTTTTCACAAAAAAATAAAATAAAAAAAAGATTAAATAGAGATTGACCGGAAAATAATGAAAAAAATTTAAATGGATTCGGCGGTAATTTTTATATAATTGAATGTATAAATGTTTCAATTATGAAAATGAAACCCATACCAGCAAATAGGTAATGCAAAAGCCCAGTGACAAAGAGAACTTATTCATTCGACTTGACATCTTTCTAAGTGTGCTAGAATTATTTCAAATGAAATATATTGTATGAAACAAATCTGGTGAAAAGTTGATGATAAATCGATATAACCACCCACGAAGGCTTGTTGTGTGTTGAAAATAATAGTATATTAAAAATGAATCTATTCTATCAAGTACCATATCGCATTGATCAAGTCTCCAGGAAATGATTACCCATCATAATAAATATTGATATTTCATTCCGGCCCGTGGCTAATGTCAAGCGCATCGGCTATCTGTAGCAATAGCCGTGAATGGGTTAAATCCAGTTAAACCGGGTGTTCGGTCGATGTCTATCTCATTATACGCTAATCATCAACCGATTTATATCATATAACTCTGTCATAACGACGTTATTATATTTTGTAATATCTCCAACAACCGAATTTGTTGAAAGAATCTGTTTATTTTATACCATTTTACTAACCGTGAAAAATTTGTCGTTTTTTTTTTCATTTTTGTAATATCATTATTCGGAGAATTTCGGGCACGCAACTGAGATTTTTTTAACGGAAAATATATTTTTTTTATTGAAATATACCTGATGAATCTGATTTAAAAACTTAGAAATAAAATTATTCTATTTAGACATATTTAATAAATTTGATTTTTTTATTAAATTTGCTATTTTTTATATATCATGCTTTACTTAATTGGTTGGATTTTTATATTCGGCGAGATATATTATTAAATTAATAATTGAAATATTGAGCACAGGTGCTCGTGGTGTATTTTGATACAAAAATTACAAATTACTTATTAAAATTGTTTTTAAAATCGAGTAAAATCATAGGATTTCAAAATCACCGAGCAAAAATTTCTCAATTCCGAATATATATTTTAATTTCTATCCCTTGGGTGGAAAAATTCAATGTCTGTATCTGTCAATACTGAAATCCCGGCATGCCTTACTGTGTACTTAATTTTGTCAATTTTGTAAAATACTTACCAGTTTCTGCAATTACGATGATGATTTATATCTTCAATGATCTTTGCTTATTTTTCCTTGCGTGAAACGTACAATATGTGCATTATTGTGTGATGTGAATAATTCCAGATTTCGAAACATGTTTCTAACTGCTTTCGTTCACATTGTTTGAAACGTTCTTGCAGTCGCTTTATTGTCAATTACTACTATTATGTCAACAATAAGAAAAGTCGTCTTCGTAACATAAAATATTTAAGTAAGATTTGATGTTTTTGTATTCAAATACTATTGTACAATTTAAAATTCATTTTTTATCATATTCAAATATCAACAAATTCGTTATAGTATGCATTGCATGATGTGTTCGCAAAAAATATTTAAGTCAAACAATAATAGTCAATTAAAATATAATTTACCGCATGATTTGGTGTAAATTACAAAATATTTATTCCTTTTTCAAGACAAAAAAATCAAAGCTTCTACACAAATAATACAGCACGTTTTGATGACTTTGTTAAATTATACAACAGAATTAAATTACTTTTATAATTGGTTAAGTTAATACAAGATAGGCTTTGGTTTCATTCGGAGGTTTTTGAACAACTTTGAGAACGTCTGTGAGTTTTATTGTATTTATTTTAGTCTAAATTTAGTCACGAAATATTTCAACACAAACAGCTTTGTATTTTTAATTATTTTTTAGAATTTTTTTCGCTTTTGTCGCCTGTTAATTAGTTCACCGCATTTTCAGCATAAAATAGAACATTATGTACATTGGAAAATTGGTATTTCCAAACGTAAAAAAGTATATACAACGTGTGACCAACTTATCCTACTTATTTATTTATTTGTTTACAACACTGTCTTAAAATTAGGGCCTTATAGTTTAAAAGCTTTCTGAACTCTGAAAAAAACCAATAATTTTGAAAGTGTGATGCCTAAACAGCTAAGAACTATATTCTGTAATTATCACTGCACTCTTATAGAATTTATGTAAAATATTTCAGAGCTATATATTATTAATCTTACTTCATTTTCTTTTTTTGTGGTTTGATTCCCGATTATTAGTAATTTATTTTCGAAGTAAACATTTTAACTGACGACTATTTATGTATTGTTTGTATGACCGTATTTGCTCGATTTTAAGACGCACCCTTATTTTTATTTACCATTATTATCGTATATGAAACGAGAACCCCGAGTTCAGAGACACCAACATAAAAAAAAACAAGCGTCTTATAATCATAGACAATTAAAATTGTATTATCCGTAGATTTGTATACCAACTGTTTTTTGTTTCTTGTTTTGAGTATTTTTTAAAATTACATAATGTTTGTATATATTTTTTATTCTTTAAAAATGTACGCAATAGGTAAAACTCACACCTGTTGATGAAATACATTTATTTAAAAAAATAATAATGCCTTTCCACTAAAAATTGTTAACACATTTAATGTAAGAAAGCAAACACAAGTATTTTTTATTTATATAAATGATAGCTTATGGTAAACTATGACATTATACCAACGTCGAATGGCCCATACATATAATTCGTGTTTTATGTCGTTTTAACTGAAGAATTATAGAACAACCGTCACACTAAATTGGCAACATTAGGATTGTTGATTCATAAGAATAAATAAATTAATATATATGTAATATTTTACTGATAGCTTGCATCCAGCTCAAGTCAACAATAGCTAAGCAAATGACCATTTAAATATAATTGAGCGGAGGTCAGAATTATATAGCATAGGGTTATGAAATTAAAAACTATTTATAAAACAACTATTGTATATACGTTTCTCAACCATGTCCGCTTTCAATGTGCGACATGTGGGGTACTGTTTAGGAAGATTACTAATAGATTTTTTTATAACGGAAAACGTCAGTCACTAAACCTTTATATTTCGGAGAGGATTATGGTAGTTCGATGAGTCAACGAACGAAATGATTGGTCGTAAGTTAATCACTATTGCGTTTTAAGATTGTTTAAGGCTCTTGAGAGTTCGTTACATTCAGTGTCTTAAGGCCTTAAGTTCACGAATGGATATTTTAATTATTATTTTTGATATATTTATAGATTATTGTTAAAATTGATACATGTATTCTTAATTTTTTTTAAATACTAAGTAATCTTAAATATGTTTGAATAACGCTTCATTATAAGATGCAGTGGAAGAGTCATCCTCTGAAGTCTGTAATCAGCTGTAAGAATTCTGCTAAGCGATCAGCAGGTTCCTGTCCTGGAAATTCTGAAAAGTCAATATTAAATGTTTATCTTTGAAAAAGTTCATTTAAAAATATTTTCTCTTTTAAGTTGGGATAGAAGGATAGGGTTAAACATGACAAGTAGTGGTTAACTAATCGCTCTCGCTGCATACTGTTAGATTAGGATTGGAATGGTAGGAGGATATTTTTGACATCGCAAACACGATTGAAAAATAAATGTGCGTACCGGGAATCGAACCCGTGAAATCAGTCACGGAATCCATTGCGTTGACCGTTACAAACTCTTTTCACTTTATTGTTTTAAATTATTTATACTTCATTCGCTATATTACGCGAATATTTATTCATATTTTATTATACATGTCATTTAATGAATTTCTATCTCGCGATATGATTATCTTACTGTAATTGTTTTACGAATTTTCATAACAAACTGCTTACTTGAAAAATTTTGATTCGCATCTCATTGCAATTCTTTGATCGCTACGTTGTAAAGCCTGCAGGCGACAGGCGTGACAATTTGACGAAAAAAAAACACACACACAGTGTGCGTCCGTATCTATTCTTACAAAAATGAGGGGCTTCTTATCAGTAGCGTCCACGAAATTTGCTTGAAATTGGATTCAATTATACGTGTTATTTTTTTCTAAATGCTTCAATATAATAATTTCGTTGTTTTGTTTTCAAATAACAAAAAGTCTCTCTTCAGTGCAAAGTTTATTATTTCACAAACTATAACTTTATAATTGAAATCCAAAAATCTAAATCACAGATTTAGGTGTTTTAAAGTTAATAATTAATAGGTTTCGAAGTTTAATTGGAGGCTTTTGTTAATTAATTTCATTTGTGAATTAAATTGAAATTATTTAAGAAGCTTTAAGCTTGACTCTTTATTGTAACATATTGTCTGCATTTAGTGTTGAGCTCGACTATACATATAACCTTTAGGTGATTTATTTTTATTTTTACCGTAACTTAGCACTTTTGGCCATATAATAACTGATGATTCGTGTTAAACAATTACCACTGTATTAGAATATTGTTGACTGTAATGATTCAGCTTATTTTTAATAACGTGGCAAAAATTTCGGACGCTACTGTCAGAGATCGGAAACGGAAGAAGGAAATGCGATGCGAAAAAAAGTGCTGGCAACCCCCTCTGTGGTTTAGTTCTTTCCTTTAATAATTTATCTTGGTTCTTCTTTCTCCAAACGGATCAGCTCGAGCCCTATGTTGAATGGTTAAAATTTTGTTGGAATTGAAATGACAAATGCTGTAAGACTCGTTCCATCAACTCCATTTCAAAATAATCTAGACTAGAAAATCAAAAAATACTGTACTTTAAAATCGATGTAAAATATTTTCAGTGAAGTCTTTATGAAAAGTTGTTTATTTATTGTATATGATGTACATAGTATAAAATCATAATATTTATCAAAACATTTCTACAGTAATATTTTATCATTCCATAGCCTTCAATCGAAAACATCTAATAATATAATAAAGGAATAAAACGAAAGATATTTGGTACATATCTGATGTTCTTAAATTAGTACTGATAACTACTTAAAAAAAAGGATATTATATACATATAAAGTAGTGAATAGAAAAATTACATTATACAATATTTACTAACAATTATTATAGTTGTTATCATATCTAAGCCAAATATGTAATAATAAGTATTTTCTTCCACGTTTTATTGAAATCTATTGTCACTTTTGTTGTATCAACTTTCAATTTATTAATTGTGGAAAAGCAGTTCATTTTTTAAAATAAAACACTCATTAGTCCAAATTACATATTTTTGACATGTGATTAGAAACATAAACTCCAGATATGCTCATCGCGAGCATTTTCTATTTGTAATTTGTGTAATTTATAAAAAAATAGTGATCAAAATATATAATAAATAAAATTAGATCATCTACAATTGAAATATTCTTTAAACCTTTTTTAAAAAATAAATAAATACTGGGTAAGCAAGGTATAAACCAGGGATTTCGATCCGAATATTCGAATATTCGATGTGGGTACTAGCTATTTAATTTAAGCTACTATTAATGTAATATTTTAGTATGAACATATAATGTGTGTATATATTAAAAACCATCCGGATATCCGAATACATCCGGAAAGTTTCAATTTTACTATTCGATATTCGAATAGTTGAAAATGACGAATAGTTGGAATCCCTAGTATAAACTCCATAGAGTTTAAAAAATAATTCTTAGTTATAAAATACGATAAGGCAAATGGGAAAATTTAAAAATCAAATTATTTATACAGTATCTTTGCAATGAAAACTTTTCTTTTTTACTCTAAACGTTTATAGACTTAAAAATGGACTGCCGTAAAATCTCTTGCTGTCTACTTAATTGGGTGTGATTATATTTGGTTAAATAATCAAAAGATATAATATATATAAGTTACTAACAATAATAGGGATGTACCTGCATTATTTGATGTATAGACAGAAACGAGGTTTTATAAAATGAGAAAAGTATCAAATTTTAACAATTAGTATATTAGGCAATTCTTTTTGTTTAAGAATATTAAAATGTTAAATTTAAATGGACCATAAAAAATATATAATAAATATTCATTCTATAAATTCTGTTAGCAAAGGCTTTTAGCTGTTTCTAAAGTAATTGCGGTAAGTATGAAAAATATGTTTTAATCATGAATACGTGGTGTTTATAGAATAAATCCAATACTACTCTGATACTTTGATTTATTTTGTACGTGTTTTAAGCATTAACTGCCTTTTGCATAAATATTAATATTATTATAAGTACCACATATATTTTTAAAATACTGGGCTAAACACTATTCATTTTATACGTTCCACTAACAGAGAGCATAATTTGTACGAATAATGAATTTTCTTTATGACTATGCCAACCCAAAGCTTCTTACTAACCCCTCTGGCCAATTTCCTCAACGACTTCGGATGATAATGTGGCGGTATGTTGTGGGCATGTAGCATTTAGCAAAATTCATTTTCTATTCTCCGTCAGGTATTAGCTTACCATCATTTCCGTGCCTCAATTACAAATCATTAAGATCTTACATACAAATCTTTACGCATTTGTTTTATCATTAAAATTATAAATTTCAAATTCTGATAATAAACATATTAACAATAAATTCTGCTCTGCAAATATAAATTGTAACATCACAAAAGTTTCAATATCATTTTGTATATCGTATCATTTAATGTTGGAATAAAACATATTTATCTGATGAAAAAATATATTTGATTGTATCCAATGCTTATATTACGTAGTAATAGTGCTATGTATATTAAATCAATAATTAATATTATGATTAATCAGTACTTCTGTGGAAATGCTAATCTTATCAAATTAAATATTTATCAATTACAAAGTAATGTATTTTTTATTAGGGCTTAGAATTAAATGAACTTTCATTTAGATGATTTGCACTAACAGTGTAGCTTTCCATAGAACTCTGTTTGGCTACAATATTTTATTTTTGAATTAAAATGCACAGATGGTTGTGATAATAAATTTAAAAAATATACATTTAATACCTATTATGTTATATTTTCAACAAAATAAAAAATCAAGTTCACTTGTACCATTGAAAACCACCCAATCCACGAGTGTAATTATTTTTTAACATATTTATACTATATGAGTGGAAGTGATTTTACATAAATTAGAAAATAAAACATTGATAATCTTGGTACTACAGTAAAAACAATACAAATTATTTACTGCTGGTATCTAAATATCTGACCATAGTTTGAAAAATCAAGTATATCGTAATAATAAATTAATTTATTAAGTTTATCGTGAAGAGTCAAACTCAACTATTAAGATAGCACTCTTTCTTCTTAGCTAGAGTCGTTAAGTAAGGCCCAAAACTAAAGAGATACAACCACCTTGATAGGCAGTGCATCGATCACTCAGTGGACTATTCCGGCGTCACTTTACAACCGACGCCTGGCGTCGTATCATCACTGGACGTCGTTAGGGACTGGTGACCGCTCGTTACCCCCAAAGCCGCCCCTAGCCCTCCCTTGCTAATGATGCCGCCACCCTACCGGAGGTTTTTTTTTCATTTCGTAACACAGTTTTTGCTCAAATTTCCCCTACTCGGCTTTGGATAGACTCGCTCAAAGTGGGTACAACATACCGTGAAACCATTTGTTCTTATAATAGAAAAGAATGTTGCAGGATGGGACAGTGCGCGACTCAAATTAAAGGGTATCGTGAAAAGTGTATTATATCTAAGATAAAACAATTGTATGTAAATTTCATGTTTTTTTTATCATAGGTCATCGTGGACTTTGGTAATGATTTCTATTTATCTTCTCGTTTCTCCTCCCCGCGTATTGTATTTTGTTATTGAGTAAATTAAAAGTTTGTAAACGCAATCTGAACTGTATTGAACTTGACAGTTCATAACCACCAATCTCGAATTCTCAGGAAAGTCAAATTAATAATAATTGACAATACGATTTATCTAATTAAAAACTAATAAAAAAATGAATTACTAATACCACTTACGGATGCAATATTTCATAAAAAAGTGATTTATAAATGCTATATTCCATTGATTAAATACAATTTTTAAAAACAGTATTCATATATAGTTAAAACAATTTTCTAGTATCATAAAATTTAAAAAAATATATCGGTAGTACGTAGTATGATGATAATATTTAAAAAAATAAAATAAATAGTAAATAAATAAATAAATACATGCAAAATGTGTAGTAAATTGAAAACCTCGAATGGGCCACACAAAACCTTCAATAGGGCCACATTTGGCCTGCAGGCCATTGGTTGGGTATGCCGGGTACAGATAGAGCGAACACACAAAAGCGTTAATAATATCAGCTACAAGACCTGCAACGCGTACATTTTTTAAATTTTGTTTTCTAGGTTTTAGTTACCATACGAGTGTGTTCAATATTCTTTTTTTTTTACAGCTCATGCCATTGCGACAAATATTTTTTTAATCGGAAAATCATATGTACAATATTACCTCAAGGTGAAGAGACACTAAAAAACCCATGTAAAAGATTTCAAAAATATTTTTTTAAAATATACATTTTCATCTGACCTTACTGGGACTTAAACCAGAATTACCTAATAAAAGATGACAGAGGCGACAATTTCAGTTTAATACTTTTATATAAAAAATAATTCAGTTGATAACAATTTTATATTAACAACATCAAATTACCCGTCCTGATATTCTTAACTTAATTCTGGGTATGTTTTGATCATTAATTTTCATCCTTCCGTATATATTGTATTATTTAAAATTTAACATTATTTTTTATGACAAACGAACGCGCATCACGAACAATAATATCATGTTTAAATAGTCGTCTGCGAGTCGGCAATACATTTTCGACTGACTTAAATAACAATTAAATATTTATAAGGCGGCATAACTTTTGAGCGGTACTGTAAACGTTAAGAGAATACGCCAGGCAAACAAAGAAATGGGTAATTAATACTGACCACAGATGTAGGTTTGGTTAGATATATATCCTTTTACTTCTATTTTCCTGATACTCGGAATATAAGGGAAAATGAAATTATTTAATGTCGCACGCAGGTTCTAAGCTACTTTTATATTTATTATGCAACAACCTTAGTCATAGTTTATTTTTGTTATATAAAACAGTTAAACCTATAAAAGTTTTTTTTTGTATAATCAAACCATATTTTACTGATAAAACATGTAACTTTGATACTCTAACTTTAAAATGTTCGTCGCAAAGTTTACGAAAAATGTTTCATATCTAGTAATGATTCTAAAAATCAAAACATTGGTAAATAACAATTTAAAATAGACAGGCGTCTCAGCATATTTTTTATCCATTGATATTTACCATACCTAATATCAGTTGTCGTGTGTCAGCGTCGTTCACTTTGAAAACGGAGGTCACTGGTTAGAATCCCAGTACGGACGGTTGTTATAGATTAATTTTTCAATGGATTTTTAGATTTCTAACCGAAGATATGGATGTATATGATCTTGAATTCTCTGCCACTCATCCTATCCTAAAACGGGCGTAGCGAGAGCGATTAGCTAACCACTAGCCTTTTCCTAGTCATATAATTCTATCCCTACCTTTTTGAAAAAAAGAGATACTTCCATTATGATGCTATATGTTTCATATTGGGAGTGGACATGGAGTTAAACATAATAATAATAAATTAATTTTAAATAAGTACCATTAATGTTTCTATTTTACCCTCTCCCTGCTTTTTAAGTGGGCGAAACACGTGTCAAAATTTGAGGGCATTTAAAGTAAAGGTATCAATCAATCTCGAAAAAAAATATTTTCTATGGATAAAAAATTATAGAGCTAAAAATTATTCTGTATGTGAGCTGACATTTCAGTAGCAAATCTGTTGTCATTATATAGAAAATTCGCTTCAGAAACAAATTTTAGCATCCCTCTAAACGCTTTGTCTAATACAAAAAGTTACCTGACAAAATTTTTACTTAGCACATTTGACGAATTTATCGTGAATTACAATATTCTACTTTAAGGTATACCACACAAAAATTAAATTAATTAGTACTTTTTTTTTTAATTTTTACATTTTTCAATTTCAATTTTCAGGCAAAGAATACTGTCTGTGCTTTTGACACTCTCATTTGTAAAACAATCAGTCAGGAATTCAATGATATCAAAATTGATTTTACACTCAAAAATAATTTTCACAAAGTTACAAAGAAAATAATATTCTTCATGTCTTTTTCATCTAGGCTAAAATCAGTTTTTATCACCAATGAATAAACATCAGATAAATATAAGATGCATTTAAATTGTCATCACACTTTTTTATTTACAGATAAACAATTCATTCTCTTTGGACTGTTAATTAATTGAATACGAAGAAAATTTGTCTGAAAAAAGCACATTTTAAGAAAATTATATCGTATTACTAAAGTAAATATTAATGAGCATTTTATTTTTATATATCACTCAAAACATTGTGGGAGATTCTTACACGGTATCAGATTAAAAAAGAATATAATTTATACCATATATTAATTAGCAGATTAATATATGGTTTAAATTAAAAAAAAGAGTTCTGCTAAAAAAAAAATTTTTGTAGCAGAACTCTTTTAAAATAAGGTCAAAAATAATGATTATAAAACTAAAAAACATTGATATTTTTTACTTTTTTATAATTTATACTAACTTTGTACTTGAATAATTAATTACGATATATTTAAAGTTATCTGTATTAAACGTGTTTTCACAATGACGATTCAGCACGTTTTTCATTTCAGGATTGTAAAAGCAGTAGCAATCGACTGGTAGATCGCAACCTTTATATTAATGGGCCCTGGCATAGTGCATTCATAAATGATTTGAACAAACTTACTATAATGAGGTAAACTACTGTTTGAACATTTCTTTTTCACAATACAAATAAATAAAAGATTTCTTGCAAATATAGTTGATTTGTTGCTAAGTAAATAAATTTTTATTTGTACGGTTATAGCAACCGAGAAAATTGGCAGTGTTTAAGGTAAAAAACTTACAAATCGTCCAAATGGTCATTAGCCACCAGAGAAGACTGGACTATAAGAAAAAATCATTGCTTAATGTACTGTAAAAATATAATAAGTATCCAACCGTCTATTGCAATTGTAACTGTTTTACAAGAACTATTGCAGTAATGTTGCAACGAACTATAAAAATTAATTGAAATTATTAAATTTCATAATGATAAAATTATTTAAGGGTGTGTATTTTAGCTACATTTTAAAATATAGCACAAATTTTTCTAAATTATTAGCATTTGGCATGAGATATTTATTACAAATAATAATAAAAAAATATATTTATAATTAAATGTACGGAATATTCTGTGCATAGAAGGTTATGTGTACGGAAGAATCTGTGTTCGAAAGAATCCCCGAACCATTAATTTAATTACATGTACTTTAAATGAGGAACATTTTTTCCTGTATGCTGTAAGTATTGTAAGTGTTAAAAAGATGTTGGAATATACATTTAATTTGGATTTATTTTGTGTATATTTCCAATTTGAATCGTTCAAATTATGTACATTCACACACGTTTTGTCACTAACGACCTTCCCGTAATCCATAGGTTAATCCATTTCGCCAGCAATAGCTTTAAACTTAGTGAGTAATTATTTATTTCTTATATAAACACGATACATTCATTTACTAAACGTCAGCTTAAGTTCATCTGTGCGCCTGAACGCCTGAAGATGCTAAAAGGCGAAACCCGGATCGTTAGTGACAAAACTTGAGTAAATGTATATAATTTGAACGATCCAAATTTAATTATATTTATACCTACATGTACGGAATATTCTGTGTACGGAAGTTTCTGTGTTCGGGAGAATCCCCAAACCGTTAATTTATTTACATGTACTTTAAGTGATAAACATTTTTCCTGTATGCTTTAAGTGTTTAGCGGAAAAAAAATTGATGTAATATATGTATATTTAATATGGATTTATTTTGTGTACATACATATATTTCGGACTGGATTACCAAGAATTTTTAATTTGAATTATAAATGTACTTTTATGAACTGTAGTTTTTGTATATGTATGGCTTGGTAACATGGCTGACTGCAGATGAGTTAGGAACGTGATTTTGGCGGGAAGTTATTTATTTAGAATAAATATTATTTCACCTGACAACCCGATTAGAGAATGCACAAAAGTATAGAAAGAATGCAATTATAATAAAGATATGCAAAAACCTAACAATGCGGTTATTTTTCCGATTCGCTAAACAAACAAACTTAGCACTTATACAAAGTAGCAAACCGCAAAAAAATCTCGCGGCAAAAAACGTCCGGTTTTTTTCCCGCAGCGCCAAAATTCTGCGAACAGTTCAGAAACTATTCCAGAAAAAAAGATGTCGTCCGCGGTGTTCTTTTTTCGCCTTTCACAAATATTTGCTATTCGTTACGAAGAGGTTTTTCTCTGAAAACAATACTAATAAAATAAAAAATGGTACTCGCATAACAGCTCGGCGCGTAAAAAATGATAAATTTCCGCCATTAGGCGTGTAATTGGTGACTATAAGTCATTTCGTTGTAAGATTTTAACGCCTGCTGCGGTTTTTTACTCATTCCCGCCAATATTAGGAAGCTCTTTGTTCACTTCATTGCGGTAGCATTATTTTTCAATGATTTTTATTTAAAATAAAAAAAAATCATCTTTCCTAATTGGACTTATTTATAAGCAGCGTCGAATTGAATAAACTAATCGGAGGTACCTACCCAATAACTCGAACAAACTATTATCAAAATCTAATACTATTTTATTTCTGATTTACTAAGTTTATAACGAATTTTTTAGATGTCTATTTTTTGAATTAGCTACAACTTTTCCAGTAACACTTGTGTGCTGATAGCCAATGCGCTCAGTTTGGTTTGCCATTTCATTATTTATAGACTTATGTCAACATATACAACGATTAAAAATTTTACAAATTTATTTCTTTAAAATTGATGACGACTAAAACGGTATAGTCAATAAAGAGCGCTATGGATTCATGATTACTGATATTTTCGTTCTCTAATTCATTTACACTTGACTATTGTCAATATATGTATGGGCCTCCATGCATTTTATGACTCTGCACTGATTTAAGTTGTAGAATACGATCAGATGTTGGTTTTTGTTTTTTATTATTTAGTGTATACTTATGCTTCGTCGTGGTTACACATTTTTTCATTATGCTTAAAACGACTTTTCCTACCTTGAAGAGCTCTCCGAGTTACGATTTTCTATATAGTAATCGCTCACATTTAATTAAGAAATAACTATATAATGCTTGTTTAAATGAAATACATACATGCTAATTTGATAGTATTCAATGACAATTTCCTAGTTAAATGTGTTGTATACAACAAATATTACATAGCTTGTGGTATCTAGTATGTAATAACGGTATTATGCATAAATTGCCATATTACTTATCAGCACGAACATAACATAAACTGCATTAAGTCGTAGTTTTTAAGTTGTCAACACCATAATTGAAATCAGAATAACGTGAGCGTAGGACCTCCCCGCCAATATCGTAGCAACAAAGCAATGGCGGATTAGTATTAGCCAATAGCAGAGCGTGCCGCCGAAAAAAAGCGGCGCGAACTTTTATCGAAAAAAAATGCCCACTACGCCGAAAAAAGTTTCGACTAGCATCCGCTAGATGTAGAGAGTAGTACATTTTTTATTTGAATTTTTTCCATACGTGGCATACTCGCGCATGCAAGCACCGGTAGTGAACTGCAATAACTCGTATCTACTCGTTTATAGGATAGAATCATACGAGCTTTCACAACACCATCGCAACTAAATAAATACACATACAATTTAAGAAGAAATACTATTCGATAGAAAAATTCGATATTCGATTATACACTTTATAAATTACATTTTTTTTTAATTTATGCTTTTACAGTAACTTTAAGTATACTAGAATAATTGTATTGTTATTTTGGTTGCCATTTACTTAGCAGTAAACCATTAATATAAATCTGTGTCTAATTAAAATACATTCAAAATACTTCAGCAAAGTGCATAGAATATGTAAGAATCGTTCATTTAATGTCATCAAAAAATGAAAAGTGAAGTTATTCTTAAATATTATATGTCATAAAAATCTTATACACCAGTGCTTTCCAACCTGGGGTCCCAACCCAACGCTTGCCACCACAGTATCTATTTAAAAAAATGTGAAACTGATTTGTGTTCGAAAAATCGTCTTTTCAAAAAAAAAATAACAACAATAATTTGTACTTTTCGCAGTACAATATGAATTTAAAGGGTTACGAAAACTAGTTGTAAGCTAGTTATCTCGGTGGGTACAAATGAAAACATTACATTCATCCAACACCTTTGGGCAGTGACGTTCCTAGGCTATGTGCCGCCCCTAGGCAGACCCAAAAAATAGCGCCCATTTCCCATGATTCTAGGAATATATATTCACATATAGAAATTCAAATCCTCTACTTACGTACACATACTCAAACAAATCTTTTGTCACGTATTCCGTTTTGCTTTCAGGTGATTCATAGTATGTATGACAAAAATCCTCATAAATAAATACATATGATCCAAAAGATCACATTATTGTTCAATATAATGAAAAAAATAACTATTACCTGCATTACACATAAAAAATAATGTAAATTTTAAATGCACTTACATAATATAAGTATCTAATATTGATTTAGTATTTTGTTAATCAAAGACATTGAGGCATCATATTAATTCTAAATCAAATTAGTGTCAAAAATATTTGGTCATTTGAAAAATCTTTGATCATTTGCCGCTCCCTAGGACTTACCGCCCCTAGGCAACTGCCTACTCGCTTATGCTCTCGGGACGTCCCTGCTTTTGGGTACAAAACTTAAAAATCGTATACAATATCAATTGTTAATATGTTTAAATTCAGGACTGTAACTATTGACCGCGAAACCAAATACGACAAAAGCCCATTTGTATTGACCATTTGACAACTATAGGACTGGTTATAGATACTAGCACATTACGTTTCATTCATGATTTCACATTAACTGGTGTGTAAAAATCATACTCCAATATTACATAACGAATTTACAGTAATTTTTGATACAATAGTCACAAAAAAGCTTGTGCGGTTACAGCGCCAAGACGAATTTTATTCTTTCAGAATAAGTGTGTACATACTTTACATCTTGAATATTTTTTGTGTCGGTTGGTCGGTTTTTGAGCTGTATAGGTACGACTAGGAAGTATCAAACACGTACAAAAAGTGTAATCGGACGCTTTCAATATCGGTTTTTGGATATTAAAATACCAAAACACGTATTTCGCACGTAACCCTTCTATGACGTAATATTTTTTAGCTCTTAATCTAACAAATTTGGGGTATTCTATGGTCTTAAATGTTTTCCATTATCGACATTAACATGTTTTCATTACTTATTTTAAAGAGCCAATACAATTATTTAGTAAATCTTTTGAACGATAAAACACTAATAAACCTTTTAGGGTGTTCACTCTCAATACTTGGTGGAAAGGGATTATATTAATACAAACACAATATTCCTTTGTACTTTATTCCGTGTTATTAAAAAGGTCAGGACCAGTTTCGCTCATTGCGAGCATTGTCAACTGAAAAGAAAAATATATAAACAGTGCTATTTATACAAAATTAAATTAAAATAAAAGGTGTAAACAACAATTGATAATGAAAAGAATTTACAAATTACAGTATAAGTGACTAAAATTACAAAAAAAAAATATTTAACACCTATAACATATAATCAAAAAATCATCAAAGATTAATAATTAAGTGGTGACCGATGGTAATTATAAACATAATTAAAATTTGGGAAATTTTTGACAAAGTGAAATTCTACATTACTAAAGTAAAAAACTTCATGATAATTTTGTGTTTTTCCCGCTTCCAAGTTATAAGTGTGTGTCTTTCTTCTTCTCTTCTTTGGCCATGTTCGCTCCTTATGTGGAGCATATGGCCACCACGCGGCACCTCCATGTTTCCCTGTCTCCCGCTAATTGCTTTGCTTCCTCCCATGACATGCCAGCATCCCTCAGTTCCGCCAAGTACATCCTATGGATAGTACCCGACGGACGTCCGGGACGCCGGAATCCCACCGGTCGAAATAAAAGGCAGGCAGGATTGAGGCTTTCCGGAGGCATCCGCAACATGTGACCCAGCCAGTTCCAACGTCTCTCCATAACCACTGACGTGACGGAACGCTATCTTGTACGCTCCCTTATCTCTGAATTCCTCACAAAATCAAACCACCTCACCCCCATTATCCGACGCAAGCATCTGTTCTCGAAGCTCTGTATACGGTTTTTCCTGATTCTTCGTCAGGTGCCATGATTCGCAACCGTAAAGCAGCACTGTCAGAATGCAAGCGTTGAATAAGTGGCATTTGGTTTTAATCGAGTACAGCTGTGTCCCTGACAGTGTGTGTACTTTAACAAAATCGACAACCATGAAGTTTCTGAAAAGACATTATCAATTGTTGTTTACACCTTTTATTTCAATTTAATTTTATATAAATAGCACTGTTTATATATTTTTCTTATCAGTTGACAATGCTCGCAATGAGCGAAACTGGTTCTGACCTTTTTAATAAAGTGGAATACAGTACAAAGGAATATTGTGTTTTGATTAACTAATAAACCTATATACTTTGCTTTCTTTCTATTGAGTGTGAAATATTCAAACGTCTCATGCAATTAAACCGTTACTTAAGCTTAATTTTTATTTTTGCCAAATGTCAAGATTTCCTAAAAGGAACATTGTATAAATTTATCGGATCCGTGGCACAGAGATTAACGCCGTTGGCATCAATGCCGGATTTTACGGGTTCGAGTCTTAGTACGAACAGCATTTTTCCATATTATTGATTTCTGTTCGAATTGTTTGTTATGTCTAAAAATGTATATCGCTCCCCCCTCCATCTTTTCAAAAGTAAAATAAATGGGTGTAGTGACAGCGATAAGCTTACCACCAGTCCTGTCCTAACCCTATCCTTTGTATCCATACTTTCAGGATTCAAAAATATAGATGTACAGATAATACCATGTCTGTAACACATAATAATAAAAACACTTAAGCTATGCTTTCGGCAATCTTAAGCATTCGTTCTATTCGATTGCAAAGGTTCAAATAACTTACGGACGATATTTTTTTTTGAAATGATTGATTTACTACTAAATCTCACTATGCCTGAAAAAGATGGTTAGAGTGACTGACAAACAACAAGTTATCTTTAAAAAGATTTCTGTTGAGATATATTCATATAAAATATACACATTGCATACACTTCCCCTATTGTGCTAAAAATACTTTTGATATGTTGCTGGCCCCTAAAGAACCAAGTGAAAAACATGTTTTTTTTAATGTATGTCCTGGGTTTTTACCGTCCATCGAAGGGCGGTCAATGTTTAAACATGTCTTTTCACTTGGTTCTTTAAGGGCCAACAACATATCAGTAGTATTTTTTAGCACCATGAGAGAAGTGTTAATTACATTCGCTGCCTATTTGCATTTTCGCAGTAATGAAATATCGCTTTTTCACTGTAATGTGTACTGTGTAACAATCCTTGCTCTCAAAGATGCATATTTCAGTAAAAACTATGATATGTCATAACTACGAAAAAAACAAGCATGCGATATGCTTTACACTAGGAGCGGACACTGTTAAAAAAAAAGAAACGTCTATTTTAATATTTGATATTATCAAATAAAATCCATTAAATGAAAAGCCGAAATAATTCATCTAAACAGTTTTAAAAATATAATACTCTATCAAGTTTGTATATGGGTTAATCAAATGATGCGCTGAAACAAAACGCGCAAAACTAGACGAACAAAATAAAACAAAAAGCATAATTCAAAGCAAAAAATCGTTAATTAAAAAGTACCGCTCCGGCAACTAACTACACGCGACAAGGAAAAATACCACTTCCCCTCGGCGGGTGATTTTTTTTTCGCTGGTAATGCAGAATGCGATTTTACCGACACTACCCCAGTGTACCATGATGCTAGCGACATTTTTTCAAAAGAAATTTCCTCTCGTGGTGAATCTGGAAAACAGGCCATCCCGCCGTTTGAACGAGCGCTTTAATCACTGCGTTTCGATGTATTGGCTGTCGGAATATTTTGACGGTTAATTTAACGGTTTGTTCTTAATATTTTGGTTTAATGTAACTTTGGTTGTAACGTGCATAAACGACAAAGATAATAAATAGATAGGTGTCACGAATCATTAATTAAAATATCGAAATTGTATTTACATATGAGTATAAACAAAACATAATATTAATATGTTTTTAAATCTAAGCTGCATAAATCCTGAATCAGAATGTCCATAAATAATAATGGCGACATACATTCTTGCTTATTTGAATTTCAATTCAAACTTATTTTTTAGAATTTGGCTGTATAAGTTTTATTACTGTAAGCCTGATATACATTTAATTTACTGAAAAGATATCATATACTTATGCCCAGTTTTAAAAATAATAATATTAATCTGTTGTATTGTTACGTTTAACATTGCGTCGTATTATTTATAAATTGAAAAGTTGACTGAAATGTAACATTTCGAACTCATTAAATAAAAGTTTGAACTGTCATTTTCCCACACGAAAATCATATCGTAATGCCGTGACCGCAGAGCAGCCAGTCGTTTGTGTACGTTTTGCGCACAACGCACTGCGCACATGACATTTGTGAGAGGTAAAAAAAACATGAATTTATGCCGGGCAAAACTTGAGCTGGCATATACTTTTTTTTTAGTCCGTATGTATATGAGCCTCGTTTAATTATGTATCGACTAATTTTTTTAACAGTGCTAATGAATGTCGCGGCCGATGGGCAGCCTTTTCGGGGCGATTGGACAAACAGAAATATAAATATTTGCCGATGAAATGTGACAGTTTCGCGTAAACTTGTATGTAGATTTAAGAAGTGCGCGGTGTTTGTTTGAGAAATGAGGTTATGTTGTGACAATCGCGTTTTTTTCGCCGAAATGAGATGGGCCATGTTGAGGGATGCGGATGCTTTTGTAAACATAGGCCATTTTTTGTGACTACAGACTGTTTTAATTCTGTCAAATTCAAATGACATTGCGTTTTATTCATTCGGCTGAAATTATATGCACACATTCATTATAAACGCATTCAATAAGTTTGTATGCAAATAATTTATTTAATAACTTTGGTGAACATTTTCTGAACTAATTTCACATGAACGTATCATCTTGGAAAGGACACTAAAAAGTAAGTAAATTACAGAACACACTTTACTAAAAAGTTTTTGGTCATGTATCATAAATTAATACTACATTTTTTTAAATATAAATCAGCCAGTTAATAAAAAATAAATGTCCCAACATCCTTTCATTTTCAAAATTAATCATTTATTTGACAACAATGATTCCCTAAAAAATATGTATTTTTTAACTAGTCATACAAAGTCATAATATAGTACCTATTTTTATGTGAACTTTACTGAAGAACCTATCTAACCTATCTAACCACTATTTCTTCTGGTTCTGTAAATCAGTTTTTAACAAAAAATATATAAATTCGCACAACGTTAAGAAAGCTAAAAGTGACGTATTTTAGTTTAGTTAGATACAAGAATTGTGTTAATATAAATTATTTTCTTAAATTTATGAAAAATCAATCAAACACAATCATAATATTCAATATTTGTTGAAAAGTTATTACCCACAAGAGCTTTCGCAATACATTTTATATTATCTACTCTTGAAGATACGAACAATACGTAAATACTAAATTTTATCCTTTAAGATCAACTGTTAAATTATTGTGAATAGAATTGCAAACTATTATTATTGACGTATTTGTTCGCGTTCGAAAGCTTTTTGTGAACAATTTCAATAAACTTACGGCTTCCCATAAGATGAACATTGGGTTTTCATAATTTATTGAACGTAAAACTTTTAAGTACAGCTTCAAAAATAGCAATAAATTAACCTGGATGGTTTAACGACGTAAAAAATAATAACTACAGGTTTTCATCGCGAAGGAAAAGATTACATGGATTATTTGTTTGAAGATATTGAAAAAAAATATATGTTACAAATTAACCATAATGATGCAAGTAAGAAAACTTAAAACAATACAGAATAATTATTAAAATTTTTAATAATTAATTACTCTTATTTAAACGTATTTTGATTTGACATTGAAGGATCAGTGACAAATGTCATTAATCATTCTGTTTCAAGGGAAGAATCGAAGAGGTCTAGTGGTCAATGTCACGGCACTCACGTGTTCAAATACTAGCAATGGCAGTTTCATTTTTCACACGATTAATTTAAATCTGTTTTATATATAAAGTTTTTTGGCACAACGAGACCATAACACATAGTGTATAAATATTTAAGTAATATTTGAATATGCCGGGTGCGTGGTCAAGTCACCAACGTCGTTGGTTTCTGTCGCGGCGCTCATGTGCTCGAGTCCCATCACGGCCGGTTTCATTTTTTATTCGACTTATAAATATCTGCTCACCACTAGTTCTGCCTTAGCCCTATCTTTCTATCCCTACTCGCTTCTAAAAAGGTGGTAGAGTGAAGTAAAAAAAGAACAAGCAATGATCTTGGAAAATCTTCTCATGTGATACACCATAAGCAGTCCATATGCTCGACGTTGAAAAAGAACATAGGTTAAAAAAAGTAAGTGAAGAATAATTATGATTTTTTTTACAAACATAGTTATCAAATTTTTATCTTGAATATCACTTCAGCTAGTTAAAAATATAATAACTGTCAATGACGTAACAACAGTCGAAACTCAGAATGGTGATTTCGCTCTTCATTGATTCAAGATTTGTATTATAAAAGTGAACGAAATATAAGATGGTTAGGCTTAAAAAGCAATTAAACATAAGTTTGTATTTTATAATATAAAAAAAATGTTATTTGTTTTGAATAAAATTTTGCAAATAAATATAAACACTACTATTGTTTGTGATATTTTACATTATTATTGTTTGAATAGGTTATTTTCATACAATTACTATGTTTAGTTCTATAATATCACATATATATATATATGATGAGCATCCAAGTTCAAGATCTAATGATTTTTAATAACAGTTAGCTCTCCACTTAAGACCATTCACACTAACGAATAAAATAAAAATCATGGAAATAAGACGTATTTTAAAATATTATTGACTGTTGGAAATGCTTTATGCCGTCCTTCATACTTCTGAAAGCCACGTCTAATCATAAGTGTGGTTCTTTTCCCTCAATTGTTTTACAGTCGATGGATCATAAAATAATGCTAACATCTAATTGCCTTTTTTAAGAATTCTCCAAGTCGTAAACTTGTTTTCCTAACAAAATAGATAATAATATACATATGCAACTTAATTGCGTTTCATATTGACGGAATTTGTATTGAAAATATCAATTATTTACTAAAAACCACTCGTAAATTTTAACTATTAGTTTTATACCATGACGACGATTTATTTTGCATTATAAATAGTCTTAAATTATCAATTTTTTCCCAAATTGATGTTTTAAAGTAAATCACAAAAAAGTGATTAACTTAGGTATTAGTAATTAGTAATTAATTATTATTTATACATAAATAATATACTTAGGCTTCAATATACATAACGGTATGTTCGTATTAATAATTATTAATAAACGTTTTTCCGAGTATGTGGTCGAGTGGTCAACGTCGTTGGCTTCAGCTCGAACCTTATGTACGGGCAGTTTAATTTCTGTTTAAAGACATTAGCCAGCCAACAAGAAGTCATGTCTAAGTTCTATCCTTCTTTCCCTATTCTCTTCGAAAAAGAAAGGTTGAGAAACTGAGTAACAAACAGTTTTCGTAGAAACATCTCTGCATAAAAAAACTATCGGAAGTGGTTAAAAAAAACGTTTAAAACGGTAAAATTTCGATAAGGGTATATTATACATAACAATTTTATTATTCTTACAGAAAATAGTTATGAAAAAAAAAACTTCATAATGACATTTTTAACTGAACTACAATATTTTGGTTACATAGTAAGATTTTATTTGCTTGGGTTCAAATATAAAATATGCAATTGCTTCTTTACAATGAAAAACATATATTATTCACTGAAAAGAGAAATTATATTTTTGATTTTATTTACGTGTGGACATAAATATTTTAACATGTTTGACTACAGTGTCCGCAACAAATAACTAACACTTGGACGAATGTACTATTGCAGCTACATTTTGTAACTTCAAATTTTACCTTTATTTTTTATATTTTATACAAACAAGTATTCTTCATGTTAAATATAAATAATAAGTATATTTTTTACTTTATCTGATTCTTTCTTCTGACAGAACTTAGTCAGTCGCTCAACCTCTCCTTTAATAAGGTTTAGAGAGACTTAGATTATGAGGATGAAGCTATAACAGATCTATCGTTTCGATCTGATGTGTGGAAGAGAAATTAGTCATCACAGTAATTCATACCTTCAAATATATATTATTTTTTTATACTGTTTTTCTATAATTTGAATCCTTCAAAAATGAATAAAGAATCAGGCTACTTAAAATAACATAAAAGACTTAAGTATAAATTTAGTTGAAAATCTCACGAAAGTTAACACATATTTTCGTTTTCAGCAATTTCTTCATTACCAATTATTTTTCATATTGAAATTTTAAAAAATATTTGCTATTACAACTGATATCAATTCGCCCAATATTTTTTTTATTGAAAGATCATAAGATATAAACTTGATTTGATTTTTTTGTAAGTCACCCGAGATTACAAGTACTATATCTCAAATTCAAATAAAGAAATTAAAAATTTTACATTCTGACTTTATCGGAGTTTGAACTAAGACCCCGCCTTATTGGTAAACTTTCAGCATAAAAGTTTGTAATCTTTTATTTATTCCATTTTACTTGAATATCTTATTTTAATTTCATTATTATGTTATGACCACAGGACTTTTTAGTGTAGGTACCAGGGCTGTGGAGTCGTCAAGAAATAAGACAACTCCGACTCCAATCCAACCTTAGCTTTAAACACGACTTTTAATTATTTGTAGGCTTAGTAGCATGCAGTGGCGTCACTTTTGACCGTAGCGGTTTGAATATACATTTTTCAATGATTCGATGCATTGTTAGTTTCTTTCGACTCCGACTCCGTCTCCACAGTCCTGGTAGGTACCACAGCTTGCAGCCAAAATATCAATTGAACAATATAAATCATAAACACAAAACAAAGTAAAACTATACACGTCTTATTATAAATACAATATATATAAATATAATAAATAAAGGTTTATGAGGTAACGTTATAATTTATAAAGTAAAATACTAAGCTATCTATTTTCTCTCAAATAACAAAATGTTGATACTAACGAGCCAAGGTAAAATACCCATTGTATTTTTTTATAATATCCTATTTCGAGAAAACGAAAAACATATATTAATAATTTCATATTTTTAATTTTAAAATATTGATAATTTTTTACCGACCGCCCTGTAACTGTTCCTCATTCATTATCTCGACAGCAGACATTGTATACGATTTGTTGCCACAAGGAGGACGTTTGGTCCTTTCATTACCTCCTCCTCCTCTTCTGGGCATGAGGCTTTTAAATGCATTCACGTAGGTACTCTGCCTACTCCGCCCAACTGTCTAAGAAACAAAGCACTAAAATACTTCGAAGAACTTTATGTCAGGCCATGTCTTTCAACAAATAGCTATATTTATTAATAAAAATTCAATGTTGTAAGTATTTAATTTTCCTTTAAATCTATACGCATTTTTTCAATTCATATTATACATGAAAAAATAATACACTTTGTAGAATAACTACTAGTTGCATTTTATACATATGAGCCCTCGAGAGGTGGAGAGAGCCAACTGGTAAAATGGTAAATCTTTTTTCTTGGACATTTAAGTACAATTACGTGGTTACTTGGTGTTTAAGTGGATTGTATATTTTTATTTTACGGATATAACACTATTGCAATGTGTATTGACTGAGGTTACTTCACTTTACGATTATTTAAAACGTTATTTTCTAAAATACCTCTTGGTTCACTTCACCTTTAATAGGCCTATATATAGTAAACACTGATATAATCTTACAAGTGCTGTATTTTTTAAATATAAAAACTTGTGAAGGCGTTATTTTTTAATTGGGTTTTTGAATATTTTTTCTTTTCCATCTACCTACTTAGATGCATAAGGACTTAATCTCTACAGCGTTACTTGTTAAACTTTGTTGGAAAAACTGACGTTTAATATATTATATTAAATGTTGCATTGAAAATAGAGTCATTTGGAGTATTAGAAAATAGATTTCAAAAAATATATAGCAATATTATTTGAAACGCTTCATAATTTTGAAAAAGTTATACGACGTTATTATGGTAAAACTATTACACGACAAAAATATTTATTGATGTGTTAATTTATAGCTTAAGAATCTGCAATATTTGATGTTCATGTATTATTAATGACTGTTTTTCACTTAAAATCGCCAATTTTAATCCCAGTAATATTTTACAATATTCGCGCAACCTTAAAAAGCTTTCAAGAATGTTGAATACCCATAAAATCCCCGTTGCGTTTATGATTATGACCCCATGACCAAGGAGTAAAATTATCCGCGTTGCCTTCATGCAGATTGTGGCTAAAAATCAAAAAAACAACAAAAAAAGGTGATGCTATCTTATATGAGCAAACTTGGATTACAGCTATCTGCGGAGATTGTTAAAGGTGCTCGTTTATTAGTATTACTCTGTTGCTGATGACAAGACACAGTGCGATCAAAAAGTTGTTTTACGCGTGGGCCTCATTCGGCCCAGCGCGTATTTTATTAGGTTTGTTCTTCTGCATACTTCTGATGGTTTGCTGACGGTTTACAAACTGTTTTCGAATTAGAATCGAATTGAAAGCTTTTAGATTCTAACTCGAATACAGTTTGAAAACCGTCTGCAAACCATCAGAAGTACGCAGAAGAACAGACCTACTGTAATCCGCTAGCTATAAGCGTAATTCCGAAAAAGATTCCATTTATTTGACACATTTGTGTCAAATAAATGGAATCTTTTTCATCACTGATATATGATGAAAGAGTCAAATATTACAAGATATTTCTTCCAAACATTATAAAAAAGGTGCGTATTAAACTCTGGAAGCAAAAAAGAAAACAGCTGACAGATTGATCCAAAACTTATTTAGACAAAAAAAAATGTGTTCATGCGGTATATGAATGAAGAAAAATCTTCCTTTGAGGAAGGTTTTTTTGTCACCCATATAATTGAAAAAGGGAAAAAACCGTTTTCGGAGACTATATTTAAGAATGTATTAAACCTTGTAGAATTAATACATGCTTTGTTAATGAGAATTGTAAGAAGATTCGAAGGTATCGCTAAAAAAATAAACAAGTAATTACAATCAATACAATGATGCCATGGTACTCACAAGCTCTTTACGAAAACAATGACAGAAAGATACTGTACAGTTCTGATATCTTTCACAATCTATATAATATATGATGAGTGGAATCGATAATATGGAATTAGAAATCTTATATAGGTTTATTTTGTCTGTTTGAAATATGTTTCTTTTTCGCCAATCGTGAAATTTGTTTTCTTTTTATCTGTCATCATTTTCACCAGGGCTGTGAAAGTCGGAGTCGTGGAATCGAATAAAAACTAATAATTTCGAATCCTTCTTTAAAAGATGTGTATTCAAATGTATAGGTCAAAAGTGGCCACTGCATGCTACTAAGAATCAAAAAATAGTTCAAAGTCGTGTTTTAAGCTATGGTCAAAGTCGGAATATGATTTCAACTTAAGTCTAAACCTTCAAATGCTAAGAGTAATTTCGTTGCGCCTAATTGAAATAATATCAATATTTTTTGAATGATTAAATATCATTATTGAATGTTTACTGGTGAGAAAAAAATATTTTTTTATTTTTATTGTTTAAATAAATTAAAACAAAATTATGCAAAAAAATTTGTTTTAATTAAATATGAACCGTTCAAATTAGTATAAAAATATAAGTTAATTAAAAGCTATTTTAATTTGTTAGTATTCCACACTTCTTTTGCGTGAAATGCTACTAGTAGTGTATTCGATACACAATATTTATTTTTGTTCATCGCTTTCGGGTTATCATCTCTTCGTTTTTTCATTAAATCGTTCTATTTTCTTTCCAGCGTCTTTTTTTTGTACGCTAAGGTCCGCAGAGCGTGACCGCGCCACCCATGGCCCTCTCGCGCTGCTGAACTACTTCAATCCACACTGAATAAATTGCCCCTCTATCAGTAACTTTTCATACCAAATAATGTTTGTTTATCATTCTTTAGATAATTGATATACAGTGTCATTTTCTTGCAAACAATATACAATCGAACTTGGTTATTACGAGGAAGATGTGACCGACCGAATTTGTTCGTTATAAGCATTACTCGATACATCAGAGAATAGGTATTTTTAAATGACTATAAATATACCCATCACATAACACAAAAAGTCGCAATTCAAACAAAAATACACAATTAGAATTTATTTACACACCGTTACAAAAATATAACATTTTTCTGTCAATCCACTTTTCATATCAAATTTAAAATTGATGCTCGTTTCACTGTTCTTAAATTTCCCCTCAAAGCACTCAACCCATTAAAACACTCTTAGATGGTCTCAGTTAGGGCTTCCAATTAACCGGACATTTAAACTAACCGGTTTTCGGTTTTTTTCTGACAAATAAACCGGGTAACCGGTTTAAACCGAAATACCATGTATTTTGATTAGGTAGTATGCAAAAAAAAATCGTAGAAATTTTTCAATATTTGGCATAACAGCTAATACTCCAATTTCAAACAAAAAACACGTTTATCTAAATGGGACTTTAGTTACCAACCTGTTTGCTATGGCAAAGTAACAATTACTATAACATGTGAAAAAATATTTTATGATAAAAAAAAATATACGTCAAATAAAAAAATAGAGCTTGATTATAAAACTCACCAAAGGAATGATGTTTAAATGCATTCAATTTTTAAAAAATACCAACTGGATAAGACAAAAAATCCAATGTTTAGACAAAAATAGAGTAGAATACCAAAATATTCACAATTATTTGAAAGAGTCATTTCTGTTCACAACATGGACAACTTTGAGACAGAAGTAGATTATTATATATATATATATATATATATATATATGTACATGTATATGTACATGTATATATATATGTACATGTATATATATATATATATATATATATATATATATATATATATATATATATAATGTACATGATTGTTGTATTTTGTGAATTGTTTCCTATATAACGCAGTAAATTCATTATAAAACATTTTTCTTTTTGTAAAAAACAATGAAAAATAAGAAAAGAGTATTTTTGATAGAACCCGGTTAACCGAGAGAAATAAACCGGTTTTCGGATTTTTTCAAAACACGCGATAAACCGGTTTGGAAGCCCTAGTCTCAGTGCAAGGAAAATATCATGAGCTATGGAGATTGTGAAAATTATTGACGATATTTTTGCTTTTTTTTTTAAATATATTAAATTAATATTATATAAAGTCAATTAAAAACCAGTTTATCAGTCTCCATGCACTTCAGGGTTGTGTGTATTTTATAATTTGCCTTTGGCCCAAAATCATCAAAAAACGTTTTTGTGTTTCCTGTAATATTTGTTATGTGTGTGTTACGTAATTTTCCCTTTCCACATATCGACATATGACATATTGGCGTTTGCTTTTATTACCGCCTGTGTGGTCGAGTGGTCAACGTCGTTGGCTTCGGTTACGGAGGTCCCAGGTTTGAATCCCGGTACGGACAGTTTTATAAATTGATTTTTTAATCGATTTATGAATTTCTGTTCGAAGGTATGGATGTATGTGATGTCTTAAATTCCCCCCTCCCACCCATCCCAGCGGTGGGCTGCCAATATCTTAACAAGGGGCTCGGTAAATTTTATCCATTTTTTTATCCATGTCCGCTCCCAATGTCGAACATATGACCTCGAAATGAAGGTATCTCAAAAAAAAAAATCTACGAGAACTACTTGTTACTTAGTCGCTCAACCTCTCTTTTTCAAATATATTAGTAGGGATAGAATGATAAGGATAAGACAGGACTAGTGATAATACTACTAATAGTAGCGCCCAGTTGAATTTAAGGATCGGAAGAGTGGGAGGCAAACTTAAGACATCACAAAGACCCGTGCCTTCGAACAGAAAATAGATAAATCGATCGAAAAAATGCTGTTTCATACTGGGACTCGATCCCGTGAGGTCCCACGCGGAAGCCTACAACGCTGAATGAAAAAATGAAGGGACAACTAGTTTTTAAATTTAACCATCTACAGAAATTGCAGTTATGTGATGATTTGATCTAAGACGAATGATTTTCTTATGTTAACAAGGGGCTCGCCGGCCGCGCCGAGATTTAACAAGGGGCTCGCGCGAGCCCCCCCGAGCCCCCTCCAGCCCATCCCTGACCCATCCTATCCTATGAACGGGGCGTATCGAGAGCGATTAGCTAACCACTAGTCCTGTCCTAGCCCTATCTTTCTATTCCTACTCTCTTTGAAAAAAGAGAGGTTGAGCAACTGAGTAACAAGCAGTTCTCGTAGAAACATCTGTTCAGATAAACTCCATTAGGAGTCCATATGCTCTACATTGGGAGCGGACATGGTAAAAAATATATATATTCAATAACAAGAGTCAGTTGACAGCCAATTAGATTCGTGAATCGTGATCAAAGCATTGTTTTACTTTTTTTCATCGCTTAGTATCAGAAGACGTATTTGTTTTTAAAAATATTAATAATAAATATTTTTAAGACATTCATATCAATAAAACACTACCTACAAAGTAATAGTGTTCTGAGATTGATCAAGTTTCAGGATGCATCAGATCCCAATCAAGTTTTATAGGGAAACTTTACTCGGTTTGTTGGTTGAAAAGTTATTACAGCATATTGGCCATACTAAGAGTATATTGCATGAATGAATCATAATAAAAATCGACACTTTTATTCTCAGTAAGGTTTAAAAACCTCTTTTCGAGGAGTAGCTAGCTTTTTTTATTCACCTTAATTCACTCGCTTTTTTTATTGACCGCTACTGCCACCTCTTGTTTGGTTTTGTTACAATGTTGGAGAGCATTATTAGTTCTTAATGGATGGTAAAAAATATTTGCTCTTTTTTCAAATAATATTATTATCACTGGACTTCATTCAAGAGAAATCGGCCGATGCAGATTAATGTAAGATGAGCGCTGATACCAATTTAACTATTATAAAAACTAACGACTAACACTGTTTAATTACCCTACAATACAAGGGAGCTGGTAATTCCGATAGAATCGTGAAAAATAGGATATTCAGTTATGATAAGTTAAAAGAAAAACTCCCAAAGTCGTGCTGTGTATTTTTATTCAATTCACAATCGGAAAAATATGGTTACAAAAAGTCATGTTGTATAAAACAAAGAAAAAAAGTAAACAAACAAACAAAACAATTCGAACAAAAATGGCGATAGCCGATGATAAATCAACACGAAAGTATACAAGTGCACCTACAATATCAGCTAGGTATTAAAGCTCAATGATACAGACTTAGAAATGAAACACCGATGGCTTAAATGAGTTTAATTCATAAATGTCATTTGCTGTATCATCTCTATGTTCGCCAATCACAATACTGAAAGTTGTCAAAAGTCAGTTGCAGACACCGTGCAAAACAGGGATGTGTTATTTTTTTTTCTTGAAATCGTGAATCATCGGTTCAAAGGTTGAAGATGTACAAAATCTCCTCCAACCCATTCTAATAACGGGGAGCAATGAATAATTTGTTAGCAATAGCCCTACCCTATACATAGCCTTATCATTTTATGTTTATTCTCTTCGAAAAATTTTAAGACAAACAACTAAGTAACAAGCTGTTCTCATAGAAAAAACATATGTTGGGATAAGTTCTATTTGGAGTCTATGTACTCTACATTGGGATACGGCTAAAAAAATATATCGATTTTTAATTAATATTGCCAAAAGAAACAATCTGGTAGTGTAAAAATAGCAATATGATACTTGTATTGATAATTTACTCAAAAAATCATTCTGGTTTTGTTTAAAAATAATCATTTTCAATTTTTTGATGTTTTTATTATTTTATACTTTTAGATACGTATTGTGATAGTGAGGTGTCCAACGATTGATTTTTCTTTTGGAATGAATTAAATTCACAGTTATTCGTTTTATAGCACAACTATTGCAAAGCAATCAGTATTTTTTCAAAGTGGAACCCAACGGTACTCAATATCCATTCATTGTTATTTTTTTAGCTACTGCAAATCTTACACTAAGGCTTTTGGATTAAAATCGTAATAGGGTTGTCGAATTGAAAATTAATTGGAAAAAAATAGTAATTTATAAATTATTCTTAAAGCTTAGCAACGATTTGCAGTTACGTGTAGATACATATTTTTTGTTTCACATTTGCAAGTATGCAAGCAATAAAATTACAATTGTAACTTTTTATAAAAAAAATATGCTGATAAGTATTGTAAATATTGACACAATTATATGTTAAATCAGACTAACAGTGTCGAAATTATCTTATTCTACTTTGACTTGGCCGTTAGGTATAATTCACATAGTTATAGCATTTGTATATATTTATAAAAAATATTCTTTCCTTATGAGTTTTTAACAGATCCAATAATATCAAAAAGAAGGAAGTGTTTAAAATCGCCAATTTTACAATGTGTTGCTGATAATTTGGCTTCATTTCGTTAAACATACTATTTTTGGAACATTGTAGAAAACCAGCGTCATATATCATGATTGTGGTTCTTGAAACACTTAATTATGGTAACGGAATAAAGTATTTTTTTAAGATTACGCTTAAAAATTCCGTTTCACCAAATCTTTTGCGTATTTTATTGTCTTTTGGTAAATCATTGAAAATATTATTTTTATTTAAATTGTAAAATATATGCTGGTATATAGGCATATACTATACTATACTATACTATACTTACTTCATAAATTAACAAAAAAATAAATGAACCTTTCCTTATCCTTTTTATTTATAAAAAAAGTAATACTATCAAAACTATAATCGAATGAAACTATATTGAAAATTTTCAGCTAATAGTCTTTCGACATTTATTTCGATTGAAATTCACTCACATATCCCTGATTGTGATCGAAATACAAAGCTTATTTGTACATATTTTCAACCACTCAACGTATGCACACCACCATAATCTCATAAATAATACTCATTGTAAAAAAAACACTCAATGCCTTTGTGAATTATTTTTAATATTGCATTGTCACTAAAAATATATGAATGAGCATATTTGTTTTAAACTTATTCGATACATAATATGTATTGAATAATCTTTTTTTAACGAATAGCTGTTCATTCATTACTGGAGATTGAAAAGCACTTTAATTAAAGATATGACTTTTAGATAATCGTTAGCAATAAAAGACCTTACAATTACCTATTAAATATTTAACCAGCCACTCATAATCAACTGCATTATGTAATTTATTTATTTTTAATATCTTCAGTGACCTTGATAATTATCTTTCTGAAAATTAACTATGTTAATGCCTTTCGACAAAATAAAAGTTATATTAGTTTGTCTGCGAAAAAATGTTTAGTACATTTTTTTGCCTTCTTTATAGCTACCATACAATACCTTACAGAACTAAAAAGTTTTATTAATTTTTCTGTTCCTTCACACATCACATCAGCGTTCTGTAATTCTACCAAGTACACATCATGAATGAACATAAGCGAAGTTCTATTGTGAAAAAATTCTCCTAATTGAAAGAAAAGTTGAACTTAGACTCAAGCCTCTCCAATCAATGAGAAAAGGTGGGCTGGAGGAGACTCAGAGGGTCTTGCACAATCCCTTTTTTATTTTGACTTGTTACCATATTAATTCAGTACCAAAATGCAATTTCTGACATGAATATTATCTTCGACAGATTAAGTAATTAATTCTAAGCATGTAATTGCATCAAAAAGAATAGTACATATTTCTGCATCAATCTTGGATTTTTTAGTAATTGGAAGTACATTTTTCATCTATTGGTATTAATTATATCATAGTGTATTGCATGCTGTTACAATGAATAATAATTGTGTATAATTACACAAGAATCATGGAAAAATAGCTCTGACGTTAAGTGAGACCTTTGTTATCGTATTGAAAACCCACCGCTGGTCATAGCCACCATTTTTTACGTTGGTACTAATAAAAGTAATATTTATGGCCGATCACGCTAAGCGAAACCGATCGAATGTTAATCATGATAATCTGAAAAATCAGATATTCGTCATTTAATTTACTCGCCACTTTGTTATTACTAATTCTTAACGAAAAAAACCTTAAAATTAACAAATGTCAACTAGTATATTATTTATTAGAATGACGGCTTTTTCATTCCTTAAAAGCGTATATTAATAATTTTAATATAATCATGTCTCAAGAAACGCATAACCACAAAATATCCAATCAACATCTTACAGCAATGATGTCGTTATTTAAAAATATGCAATGACCATGATGCATGTATTCTAAGTTTACTTGGTTCCCATGACAACACTTCAATTATAAATCGATAGCCAATATCCGTTTTTAACTAGTTTTTAATGTGCTAACATTATTATTAATGTTATCTAATTGATATCTGTATGTATGATAATTAATAAATCTAAGGTAGTAAACGGCGAAACTGTAGGGCTGTTAATATAAGCTAAAAATAATATTCCCAATTACAAAGAAGCATTTTTATTTGGGTGGTCATACAAAATAAATTCAAACAATTCAGATATTAGAACATCAAGCCATAGATGTTCCAATAAATTTGTGTACGATAAAACTTAAATATTTTGCAAACAATTACTTCAATTTATAACACAACATTTTTCATTAGAAAGAGAGTGAAAATTGTCAATTTAAAAAAACAACATAAATTACACTTGTTTATTTATAAGTGGCAGCAATTTTCTTTTTAACCCAGCACGTTTGTGGGCAATGGTTTACCGATTGCAATTTTTTTCTCAAATGAAGTAAAGGATTAGGAAGGTGTTTAAAAATACTCTTTTAACTTTTCCGGTTCTAAGCTCAAGAAATGCTACCCCAATACCCACATTTTCTTAAATATCTATTTTAATATGGGTGATACAATGTTTATAATTAAGGTATTCTTATATCATAGTTTTTGAACCTTTTGTAGTTTATATAAATATGCGATAACGCGACGCGATAATGAGACAAGCGCCCGCTTATCAGCGATCGTTCGTAAGATAACTAGGCTGAACGCGTCAGTTGCAAATACATATTTGTACTGGAATGACGTCTTTTTTACGCGCAACTTAAAATATGATTATTTATTAAAAAAACACGGATTTTTATAAAAAAAAATGTATGCGGAATGATGCAGAGAGATATTTTAAAGCCCTTAAACTATTTTTTTTGAAAATTCATAAGAATAAGGCCAATAATAAGGAAACCACCGGGGTCCCTAAACGACCCCCATCGGCAGAGAAGTATTTTTCTAGTCTCCGAGCCGCGAGAGTTAATGTAGATGTTCAATCTGTTTTGAATGAAATCACGTTAAAACATGTAGTTTATTGCTACCATAAAAAACCTTATAACACAGAAAGAGTGAAGAAGAAAAAAGGCTTAACATTTTCTACTGTTTAGAAAGGTAGCCTAATGTTTTAAGAACTACACATTTTTTGTTCATTCATGTTGTATTAAAAAAGAAACAGTTCAAACATTGATGTCCGGTAACAAATTGTATACGTGTACAGCTGGACCCAAAAATATGCAATCTCTACCTGATTCATTACGCATAGCAGACGGTAGCGCAAGTTAGTGGTGTCGGTAATGACTTACCCACCCCGAGTGGCCGGGTTCCATTACCGCTCGCGGGAGGGGCGACGAATGATCCGGCGAGATAATGACGATCTTCCGCTCGATCTTTATAGATCATTGATCTCCAACGAACCGGGAGGGGACGCGCGCCGGACACGCATGCGCGATCAAACCAGAATGACAGGGCTACCAATTTATCATCAACTACCGAATTTGGCTTTGGTTACATAATTCAAATACCAATACGAACGATTCCTTGCAAATGATTGATATTATTAAGGGTGTTTTCTTAAATATGATACACAGTTGTACAACACGAGATACTATCAAATGGCAATGCCTTTGCGTATGCACTGATAGAGAGAGAGTGTTTCCTGAATTACAGAAAAGCAAATACATCTTAAATGACAACACTATACCAATTATTAAGATGGTTTTTAAAAAAATACGTAATAGTTTAGAATTTCGACTGAAGGTGCTTGATGGAAATTTATCTTTAGATTATAACTATTTTCATAATGTACGTTTCCATTATAATTTTGGCCGAACACGACCCGGGTTTCGCGTCACGGCATCTTCCGGTGCTATCCAGTCCGCGAATGCACTCGAACTGACAGGTAGACAATATTTACTGATAAATCGCATCGATCGATGCAGATGTAGGGTTGAAATTTTTACACAAGAACACATGTGAACATAAATTGTTTTATCCGGAAATATTGGAAATAAATAGAGCACAGCTTTCCAGTTTTCCAATTTTAAATGAACAGTTAAATCTTCCAAATTCCCCATTGTTATACACCTTCAAATAATTTATCAATTAATTTTAATAATATGTCGTTTTTTAAAAAAATATTTCATTTTGTTTTATTTTAGTATTGTATTTATTTTTTACGTTTACATTTTATTGTCTGGCAATTCACTATGCCCAATATTATAATCTGCCCACTTAACTCACAACAATAATTCTTATCGTAAATTCTCGCTATCAATTAGGTTAACAATACGTTTAGAGCGAATATACTTGTGTGTTTGTATATAGACAATACAAAACTTCTGTTACCTGTCAGTTCGAGTGCATTCACGCACTGGATAGCACCGGAAGATGACGAGAGGCGAAACCCGGGTCGTGTTCGGCCAAAATTATAATGGAAACGTACATTATGAAAATAGTTCTAATCTACATAACAAAATTCGTTTAGTTAATGAACTTATTTAATAAAATAAAATAGTTGACCACTATTTAAGGACGCTACTGCCAACACACATTACTCAACAGACGATTCATTGTAGGTCGTAATTATTATATGCTTATTTGACTGAGACGTTTTTAAAGTTCTTGCAATTTTTTATCAATAAAACGAATTTTGTAAAAATCTTTTTTTTATTAATACATTTCAAAACAGAAACTACAGCTTCTGCCGTAGACTAAAGTGAAACTGTAAATCTAATATTTAAAAATAAACAGATCGACAGATAATGATATCCATTTGCGGCCCTGATTTAAGCCAAAGTGTTGCTCCATCCACCTCCGAGCGTTCGGTCAGTCGTAAAATAATAAAAGTTACTTTGGACACACTTCAATTTTATTCGTCATCGAAGGTAATCAATTTTATGGAGTGTGCGATGCCAACAGGTTGCAGTAATTAACCTCAAAGAATATTAAAATGCGCCTGTAGACGAGTGGTAAATGTCATCTTCTTCCGTAGAGGTGTCCACAAACTGTTCTCGTTATTTTTTCTTTCTATCGACATTTGTTCGAAAGCATGGATGCCTATGATGTAAACATCACATAAATCTATATGTCTTCGATACTGGACTTCTCTTCACACACATTCAATGATTAAAAAACTGGACGCACTAAGAAAAAGTAAGCCAACCAATAACTAACATGAAAAAATATTTAAGTCTTTTAGTTCATTCTACAAATATTATTTTATTTATAGTTGATAGCTATTTTTGGCTTACGAGCTGATCAGTGCTATGTTAAAACTAACATTAACATAACTATGTATGTATATATATGTATGGATTAGAAAAGATACACAATACATCTACTCTTAAATTCCATCTTGTGTTGAAAAATACAGTATTCCATGTAATAAATTGACTTTATGCGTTTTCCATGACTCTATGATATGGGATTATTAAGTAGTCTTAAAAGAAAATTTGTTGTGTATAATTAATTACATTAGCTTCTTGTAACGGTTTTAGTAACGGTGATGGTATGATATTTGTTTGGTAATTAAGAATGTCATTGGCTAGATTATGCATACTTTTTTTGTAATTTTTTGTTCAATGCTTTTACTAAAAAAAGATGTCGATATTATGCTATGGGATTCTTTTATACTCTCTATGATAGCTATCTTATATATTTTTTTACCACATGAAAATGGAGTTCTACCTAGTAAATACCAATTCAACCAATAACCAATAGCTGTTTGTGAACATGTAAAGTCAGCAATGGCTTTAAACTAAATGATACATTTATTTATTATATAAGCACGAACCATTCATTTACTAAGCGTCAGTTCAAGTTCATCCGTGCACTTGAACGCCTGAAGATGCCGAAAGGCGAAACTCGGGTCGTTAGTGACAAAATATGTGAAAATGTACATAATTTGAACAATTCAAATTTAATGTAAAGTTTCGACTAAATTTACATTTGAAACTGCAAAATCATATTATAAAAATAATTATTGAGTAAAAGAATATTTGTTTTCTTAATTAACTTAGTTCACTTAATGTTTTCAAATGATCGGATCTCATGCTTTTTTTACTTTAACTGGCATGGAAATATATGTAGATAATATATGTAAAAGTCCACAAATGTGTTATCAGTAAATCACCATAAGAAGATTGAAAGCTTTAAACATTCACAAGAGACATCACAGCGGTGACTCATCAAATTACCGTTTAGACTTTTTAAAAAAGCTCTATTAAAGACCGGAGCTTTTCATTATGAAAACTCATGTCTCCGAATCATGTTTACCGACCAAAAAGTATACACAATGAACAAAACGTAACGAAAAGGTAACAATAAGCTGTCGCAACAGAAGCTTCCTCTGTACAGAAAGTTTCTTAATCGCACACGTTCTATTAAGCTTTTAACACTGTGAAACCATGCACCCGGAAAAATGATTAATCATATTATTATTTGAATACCCAATCGGAACAAAAATATATTGATTAATAAATAAAATAACATCTTTATCAATGACTCTACCAAAATAATAGTAAAACATCCTATGGTCTTAGAGCGCCTACCGTATTACATAAATGTAAACATTACTTTACAAAACTCTTTTCTTCCTATTTATTAATTTGGCATTTACTTGGTAGAACTCCATTATAATAGGGTAAAAATACGTTGATATTTTTATCCTATTATTCTTTTCTTCCTTTCTTATTACCAGTGGCGGATTAAGCACTTTGGAGGCCCCGCTTTTAGAATAACATAAATGTGCTGCAAACCTCTTCTTAGAATAATAATAAATATTTTAAACTGAAATTAAAATATAAGGCTGTATATACTATATGCTATCTTTAAGGCCTCGAAAATTTGGAGGCCCTAAGCGCGCGCCTCTTGCGCTTATGGGGTAATCCGCTACTGCTAATTACTGTTTAAATTAAGAGATTAAGCTGACTATCATTAATTGTAAAAAATCCTAAAGTAATAACAGTAAGAAAACAACTTCACTTATTATTATTGAAGTTATTAAAATTGGGGTAATATTTTATTTATAAAATGATAACTTTACTTCTTATAAAACACATTTTAGGAGGTGTACTTTCTAAGGAGCAACACAGTGAAATCTTCAGTAAAAACCTAACCTAATTAAGTTTGTTCTCAAATTATTTTGTTTTTGGCTTTGAATATAAACGTTACACTAACATTTAATGAATATTTTTTTAAAACTCTTATTGGAGGTATCTCAACAGAAGATTTTATACAAGAACTGTTGTTAGGACAGGATTAGTGGTTAACTAATCGCTCTCGCTGTTCCCAATTATTGAAGGATTGGAAAGGAATTTTTAGATATCACAAACACCCATGTCTTCGAACAGAAATCGAGCAAAATAATGCTGTTCGTACTGAGACTTGAGCCCATGAGATCTGGCACGGAAGCCAACAACGCTAATCACTGCGCCATAAACCCGACAAAATCAACAAATCGATGAAGAATACATATATTTCATAATTATTTTTTACAACTTCTGTCTCATAAGTATGAGCCTACGGGGCTCAATCTGTTAAGGAAAAAGGTTCTACAAAGCATGTCTATAAGAATACGCTTGGATGAAAAACATACAAAAAATATTCACTCAATCATTTTTAAACATGTGATCCACTGCGCACAGGACATCCTCTTGTACAAAAGTACTTGTTCATTTAAATATCGATTTCATAATTTGCAGGTTACTGCAATATCCCCCGGGATTAAGGATATTGAAAAATATGTAATGGATTTTGAAGTTTACAACTTCAAAAAAAGGTTGTAAAAACACGTTTTCTAGAAAGTCGTAACTGGTAGATATGTTTTCCGAATTGAATGTGACATTTACTTAGTGCATTATTATCAAATGGTTACTTTCAACTTGTATAATATATATATTTATATTATAATACCTTGCGTACATTGTTCATACAATCATTTAATTTATTATAACAAATATTCATCTTTCAGGTGACGTATGCAAAT
Organism: Himalopsyche anomala; assembly: GCA_031772345.1. Classification (NCBI taxonomy): domain Eukaryota; kingdom Metazoa; phylum Arthropoda; class Insecta; order Trichoptera; family Rhyacophilidae; genus Himalopsyche; species Himalopsyche anomala. The sequence goes on from CM062823.1 coordinate 31,592,067, forward strand.
AATAATATTATTTTCAATGAGTGTATACTAACAGTAATTAAAAAAGGCTCGTATTTTTCTGGTCATAATTAAATAACACTGGTCATAATTTTTATTAAATGGTCAGAATATATCGGTCAGAATAAATAATCATAATTTAAATGAAATTAAAAAAAAACCTAACCTACAAACCAAAATCGTTATTAAATATTCTGACCGTTTAATATTTTTATTCTGACCGTTCTTCTTTTTATTCTGACCAAAAATTGATTTAAATTCTGACCATTTAATTTGTTTCAATTAAAAAACGTCCGGTAATATTTAAAGATTTTTGTGTAAGAACGCTATTTTAAAAAAATATATATTATAATATTTTGTGCCAGTATACTTAAAAATATTTTATATGTGAATAATGCATCGTTATATTCATAATATAATAAGTAAGTATTAAATGACAATATTTTTTTTGATTAAGTGGATGCAAAAGTTTCAACCTCTTTTATGAATGATGAAAGTTTTTCTTTTATCAGAATCAATAAGATTGTAAATTTGATACCTTCGTTGTGGGAATACGATTTTACTACATACTTCTGATTTTATTTTTTGAATACTTTGTAGCTTTTCTTCTTTGAAGATATCATTAGTAAACAATTTGTAGACTTGTTCCGACGACAAAATAACAAACTATTTTAGTGTTGCGATAGTTTTATTTGAAAAATATTATTTATTGCCGCCCCTAAATTTATACAAAAACACAGCCTCAGTTTGCATTTTATTTAATACCATATCACACAGCAGTAACCTTTTGTTGGTCCGACCAGTCACACCAACTTGGTAGCTACTACACTTTTTATTTTTCAGTAAATTTGCAGTATTCTGCGTAGAAGAAGTGTATTGGGAAAAAAATCACATTTAATTGCCAAAGTCTTTGTCAATTACATCTGAGACAATCCCAGCACAAAATTGAATAATATTACGGGAATCGTCTACTAAGCATAGTTGTAAACCTGTGGCGGATGGTGGAGGTAACAAGCATAGTAGCCTTCGGTCAGTGTTTTCATTGGTTGATCGACACATTGAGACTTGTATCAATCAGTTTATTTGCGCCGATATATCGTAAACTATTTTATTACAAAATATAGCGCTGACTGAATTTTACTCTCGTTAAAGATCTAGATTGTAGAAGATGCGCGTGCTTACTAAATCACCGTGTTACCTAGCGTATACGCCAAATAAATGTCAAAGTTTTTCATTGTAATCGAGATTGCAAATTGAAAACCGTGTGACAGATTAACAGACTTTTGCTTAGATCCTTCGTTAAAATTTCAATTATTCACAACGTTTTTTTTTATACATCAGGCAATTTTTAAGTGATTTATCAAAAAAAAATATCAATTTTAAACAGTTTTCTGATTTTTAAAAGTAACGCTGTATAATGGATATTTCGTTTTCACGGATTATCAAACTGTTTTTGAAGCACCATGACTGCGTTTAAAATTACTGTGACAAACATAAAAAATTCAAAATGAGTTTTACCTATTTAACGTGGCGACATGCACTGTCATGGTAATGTGACAATAATTACATATTAATCCATCACTTGCTCTTTTGTCACCAGCTGGAAGCAGCGTAAAAAACATTATTTCGATGAATAATAAAAACGATTATTATTTCATCACAAGGAGGAATTAAGGACAGTATCAAATATTAACTCTTTAAGTTGAAAACGTTTAGCATGATATATATTCTGATACCAACAAGTCATTGGATTAACCGCTTGGGAGACCCCAGATTGGATCAAAAATTAAACGCCCTGATTTGAGGATAACAAAAAAGTGAGGCATAATTAGTTTTAAAATAAAAAAAACTGACTTATAAATGTGTAAGCTATTTTTGAAACTCTTCAGATTCGGAGGCCCTATCTGCATTTCATCCGCTTATGAGGTGACTCGTCTCTTCTGCAAGTAAATACTTTGTTTGTTCTTGATGAAAATAGATTTATACGAAAAGAATTATTCTTCTCTCGGTAATCATAAGTAAATATAATATTATATATCAAAATATTTGTCTATCGCATTCAAAAATTGGTACATTTTCTAATGTACTCATTAACTTAACTGTAAAATCTTTTCCTAGGCATCCGTTCTTACCTCATCATTCCATATTATTTATTCAGAATAAAAAAAGTTTAGTTGATAGCCGAAAAGAGATTACGATCGGCTACTGTAGAAATGCGTCACGCGCCCACCAAGCTCCGGAGCGGTTTCAGATCTGATGTTTTCTTCTTTTTCTTTTTTGTTTCGTGGAGTCACGGTTGGAACATCCTGTAATTTGGTTTGGTAACCAACAAACGCGCCGGCACACGCATGCCGTACGCACAGACAGGTGTTCTGAAAGTCGGTATGACCTCACAAAAACAATTAAAAAAAGATGACTTTAAAATATTTGGCAAATATTTTAATTCAATGTATTTCGAACATGTCGCAAGCCAAATTTCGTAAAAAAAAATAACTGACGTGGTTGATAGGAGTTTTTTTTAACTGATACTTATTAGGAAGATTTTTGTTTAAAATATAAGTGAAGTATCTGTGTTATAATACATATTTTTTATATTGTCAGAATATCACATAATATAAAATTACATTTGATAACCTTGTTATTCCATATTTTGTGTTACAAAATGTGTACACATGTTTTGCCTCTTTGAAAATTATCGTTAGACAGAACATCGCAAGTTTTAATGAATATGCTTGCGATTTTCTATCGGACGCTGTTTCTTGATGAGGTAAAACACGTGTTCACATTTCATCACAAAGTTATCAAATTTTATTTGTTATTGAAAATGGACTTTCACAAAGTTACCGCCGAATCTATCGAAAATATTATTTTATTGATATCATCTTTTTCATAAAATATGTACTCACAAGTTTTTTTTTTCAGAGAAGAGTTTAAGTGTGGATGTGTGCAAATTATAGCAATGTGTTGATTGGCTTAACCCAGTGGGCGGCAAGTTGAGGCTATTTGGCTTCTTGAGTGTGGCGCTTGCACAAAACACTATATGCATTACGATTGAAACTTAACACCTCGCAGAAGTCGGTTTTCAGTCTTAAAACTTAGAGTTGAAAAGGGCGATCCCAGCGAACGTACCTCAATCAGATTGAGAGCCTTTTAACTCTCGCGGCTCGGAGACTAGAAAAATATGTATTTGCAACTGACGCGTTCAGCCTAGTTATCTTACGAACGATCGGTGATTAGCTGGCGCTTACCTTGTTATCGCATCGCGTAGTTACCCATCACCCATATTAAAATAGATATTTAAGAAAATGTGGGTATTGGGGTCGCATTTCTTGAGCTAAGAAATGGAAAAGTTAAACAAAAGCAAAATAAGGATTTCTTGAATCAAGTTAACATCAATGTATAGATAGTTTATGTTTTAAAAAATTGGCTCCCAAAAGAAATTTCAGTCGTTGTTTAGTTGATATTTGGGTCACTTTACTAATGAGTTTGCTGACCACTGGTTTAACCGAATAATGGCTCATTTTACCAAAAACGTTTTTTATCTGTCGTTATATGAACCGTGGATGTCGATATTTTATTTGTGGTAACCCTGTAGATTTGAATCCGTGTAACTAAGTAGTCGTGGATCATTTTCCATTAAGTATTTTGTAAAGATCTCTTGTACAAATAGAAGCACTCTTCCATCATCCTATTTATTTACTTTTTTATTATTATTTGATTCAAAAACCATTTTGGATCACCTTAATGGTTTAATATCGAGATGGCGCTCGGAACAGGAAACAGTAAAACGTAATTATTATTATCGTAGCAAACGTATAATATCACGTAGATAATTTAACATTAGTACGTTTCAGGAGAATCGTAATATAATTACTTTTCTTAGTATGACTATATTTTAATATTTTTGAAAACAAGTATTCTTAGATACAGTAGCGCACAAAAACTTGTTGTAAATGGAGTAAACCTGTGGTCAGCAGTTTTTAGTGATTGCTAAAACAAACACTATGACAAGGGTGCAAATAAATACGTTTTAGGTTAAGGGTCGTCAACCTTTTCATATCTACCGACCACTCATAATTTTATGGTAAAATTTTCTTACCGCCCATCAACGTCACAATCATTCAATCTAGTGAAAGAATTAACTAAAATTTGACAAAAATCTTAAATAAATTTCCAAATACGAGTCGGAAAATTCTCAATCCCCACCTAAAATTAAATACTATAGTCGAAAAATTCCTAAAAATTGTAGAGAACATTTTCGAAAACGTCAAAAAGGTGTCGGAATATTCTAAAACCTTGCTCAACCAAAATTCTGAGAAAACTGTAAAATTAATCGTGAAATTCTTGAGAAAAATCTCTGACCTAAATTTGACTTGAGAGGCAACTTAGTTCTAAATGCATGCAAATGAATCATCTGTTTATGAATACGGCTGCATAAGAATAAGTGTAATTTTCTTTAGGTACAAAGAAGGAGACCTTCATTCGGTGATTTTGAGACAATGTCTGTGTTTGGTGATCAATGGTCATATACAGATACTTTTGATAAAAACCGCTCACCATGGAAACCTCAACCGCAAACTAGTGGACGGTACGAACCAGGTTGACGACCACTGCTTTAAGTGAACGAGAGCTCCAATTTGCTTATCACTGTATGATTTAGTGCAAGTATAATATTTCAATTTTAAGCCGCCTGTGTGGTCGAGTGATCAACGTCGTTGACTACCGCTACGGAGGTCACGGGTTCGAATCCCGGTACGGGCAGTTTTATAAATTGATTTTTCAACCGATTTATGAATTTCTGTTCAAAGGCATGGGGATGTATGTGATGTCTTGAATTCCCCCCTCTCACCCATCCTATCCTGTGAACGGGGCGTATCGAGAGCGATTAGTTAACCACTAGTCCTGTCCTAGCTCTTTCCTTCTATACCTACACACTAGAGGTTGAGCAACTGAGTAACAAGCAGTTTTCGTAGAAACACTTCTGTTGAGATAAACTCCATTAGGAGTCCATATGCTCCACATTAGGAGCGGACATGGTTAAAAAAAATAATTCAACGTAAGTGTTTGTTCAACAAGAAGTGTTTAAGTTTTTATGTTATCCGTAACACTAGGTTCTTCAAATTTTATTTTGTCTGGGGCTTCTTATGTGCTTAATCCACTAATGATAAACCAATAAATAAAATACTACACAAATAATAATGATTTTGTTTGTGTCAGTGCTATGTGGAATATTTATATTAGCTTATCACAGTATACACGTGTAAGATGCTTGAGTAACACTGCCTTAAAGCATCACGTCTTTGTAAAAATATGTATATTTTTTAATTTTGTTACTTATACATTTTACAATTTTGTGTAAATCTAGATAAGCAGACATACATTCATCGATTTGGAACTAAAACTAATATTCTTTTTTATCTGGTTCTTTAATACTTTGTGAATTTAATGATATATCTGTCATATATATTTATATAAAATGGCGTCGATTTTATTGATCTCAAACTTTGTAGGTATTGTAAAAGCGCAGTTCCACAACAATAACATTCAGCTGGTAGTTTTCTTTTTATTTATGGTTGATGCATTTCCCCCATATCCGCATTGAAGTTTTTCCTCTATTTCTTGAGAAAATAACAATTTCGATCTTTTTAAAAATAAAATGGGGCCATAAAAAAGAAAACCAAGCGCGAAAAATAATGTTTACGCTCTAAGAAAGACATTCCTGATCGTAAACCCGTGCAGTGGCGTCTAATCAAGATTTTTTACTTGCCATTTACTTAACGCTACTCCTTGAAATATTTTACGTTTTAATTTGCTGGTTTATACAAGGAGTTTCATAAAAAAATAATTTGAAGCGTAAATGTATGTCGTCTTACATGCTGCATTATATTTAAAGTTAGACTTGTCTGGCGAGTTTGGGTATAGGGATAACTCGCAGTTCCCTTATTTTCGTCATTTGATTTTTTTTCTACAACCTCATTGCTAATTTTTATGTTGTTTTTTTTTTATGAAACTGTATTGTTTTCCATATCCACTCCTTATACGGAGCATGTGGACATCACATGGTTTTTCCAAGATTCTCTGTCCCCCGCTTTATATATATATTTTTAAATTATATAATATTTCTCTCTTTTTACTCTGCTTTCAGTGGTGGTCAATGTTGATGGTTTTTTAAAACCTTTCCATGAGTTATTTAATAAATCGATTAATGGAATTTTCCATACAGGACCATTTAAACATTTAAGCAGTCAGCCATTTTCACATTCGTTTTAATAAATAAATATTGTTTACACTTACCTGCAAAGTCATGGCATTCTTAATAAAATATTTTTTAAGATTTATATCGACATCTTATATGTATATTTTTAGATTATTAAAGTATTTGTTTTGGTATCACAAATTAAGCACTCCTATAAATTTTATTTAGTATATGCTTTCTGAATAAAAAAACAGTATATTGTATAAAATACCTTGTCACATATTTTGATGGGCCGCCACTTCTGCGGATCGATCGATCGGCCCGAGCTGTCTGTTCTATTTTTCAGTGGCGTCCTTCGTTTTTCTTTTTGGCAAAACTTTTTATCATTTCCCCAAACGACGCCACTTCAAACATAGTCACTTACACTTACCTGTGAGAAATTTAAGAACGTATTCATGTGACGTTTAGTTAGATTTTTGAAAAATAACATTAATACTAACTTATTTACTATTTACCAATGAAATGTAATGTTATGTGACCTACTTACATATTTTTTGATTTCTACTTTTTCATATGTATCCGAATGAATTTATTTAATAAAATAAATCGATTTGTACTTTTAAATTGATACAAAATATTTGGTAGACAAATATTTAAGTATGTCATTCATTCACCATAATTTCAATTTATTCTTTATTTCAATAAAAAAGATTGAGTACTGAATTAACTCTAAGTGCTAAAAGAAATATATTATTATTATATTAAATTAAATTTATTTTTTTGAGTACCATTTGAATTGAATTGAATTGAATTGAAATACGGATATATACTATTAGTTTATTTTATATATATTTTTCATTTTGTTTGAAAAAATCTAGTTCATATAAAATAAAATAAAATCAACAGACTAGTAAAAACTCATCGCTTTGAAAATATGTCAACCTATGAAAAATAGCAAGCTGTCATTTTTATTTCTTTTGATTATGGTTTTAAATCATTTTTTAGCCACAAATTATTGTCAAGATTTCTAACGGCGACAAAAAGTTTTCATAATACAGATGGATAAATGCAAGTGGTAAAAAAAATCTTTGACAGATCCGGATTAAGGCTAAGAGAGGCCTAGGCTATTCCACTTGTCAGTACTCTTCAAGCAATCTATTCTCAGGAGAAGAAAAACACTCCACTGTGATTCGTTTCGGGGTTGATGGTGGTCTACCTGAAACTTCGCAAGTAGTTAAAAAAAATGCCAATTTTCGCATGATGCTGTCTCTACTGCTTCAATTTGTTGATCCAGAAGGGCATTTATCGATTTGCACCGATTTTTGATTATCTTATCCTAATACTAAAAGTTCATCCGGCACTCCTTGATCCGTTCTGAGTTTTTTTTAATATCCCTCAGCAGTGACTAAAATATTGCATGAGTATTAATTAACACTGTGAAAAAAGTATGCAATAATCGATTAATTAAAACAATAACAAAAAATGACATGCTGTTCGGTGTTATGGCGCCAAGCATAATTGGTAAATGCGACACTGCATTTAGACAATATTTAATCTGCCTTGATTTTAAATTCCGTTTTGTAGTCTATGAGAAACCTGTGCTTTTAACATTAAGCGATACATGCTTTTTTTACTAAAATCTAAAATATGCTAATAATTGATAAAGTCAGAAATTATTACAAAATTATTTTATTTTTTAAATGATTGTTACTACTATATAACGAATATGAATATTTTATTCAGCACAATGGCTATAATATTATGCTGACGATTTCGGTAAATGCTAGATCCATGTCATGAGTTTGGTTGTGCTTAAATCAGTTTATTGACCAGTATATATTCTATATTATATATTATAAATACAACTTAGTAGTAACAGATGTATTGATTTTAATATTTTTATGTCTATAGTTTTTTTTTAATTCCGTGTAATTAATCTATGAATGGGATTATATAATTCATAATGCAACATAACACTTAAATTGATAATAACAGTTGCTTAAAATACGGGATTCTATCAATTATGCATTATGTATTTTAATAATGTATAAGAATGCATTGAGCAATTCATACAAAGAAAAATACCCCTAGTACTCACTTAGCCCCCTGTTACCCCTTCTGCACACATCTACTCACCCACTCCTACTGTATGCCATTCTATTCGTCTCTGTCGTATGTTTTGTTGGGTTTTTCATATGTTTTTTGTGCACCGTATTCCATATTTTATTTATACATTTTTTCCTTTCATATACGTGAATTTTGTTTTATTTTTTTATATTTTTTATTTTTTCTTCCGCGCCGTATTTTCCAACTGAAGAAAACTGCATGGGACTTGGGTCTCCGCTACGCGCCGAAAACGAGTTTTACGTGTACGTCGAGTTTCGCAATAAACCGAACCATACTACCATATAGAACAGCGTATATAATAAATATAGATAAGTTTATAATATATCAAATACATGCCTAACTTCATATTTTGCTATTGCTAAGTAATTTCAAGTGTACAAATTTGAATAAGCATCTACTATACATAATATTTCGTTTTTGTTTACGTGAGCTTTTATTATAACTATTATAACTATCAAATTTATTAAATCGTTAAAGTGATTAATCTATTTCATTACAAAAATATATATCAATGGTTACTTATACAGTAGTCAATCTGTCTCAATACTAAAAATAGACAGTGTTTTTTTAATAGTAGATTATTTTCTTTTCTGTTTTGATGATATTTTTATTTGTTTTATTTTGACATATTTATATATCTGTTGTTTTAAAAATACAGAAAACGAGTAAAATTCCTGTTCAATTATTGAATATTTCATCTTTTCGACTGAAATATATGGTCCCCAGTTTTGTGCATACATGCAATCATATTGGATGAAAATTCATCTTATACAAAACGTTGTATCTCCATTTTTTCTACTTAGTAAAATAAATATTTTTAATTATGAACTCCACTCAGATTCCAATAATATTGTATTCACCCTTCCTGTAGTCACCTTCACCATTTCTGTTGTTTATGATTTTTATAAAATAACTTCCGCCATTGAACTATTTCTATGAACAAATGGCAGAATTTTAGTTTTTTCAAGTTATTATTTCCAACCACTTTTAAAAAAATAATATGAGTTTCTTACTACCAGACATAAACAATTTACTTTTTTCTAAACTACTAGCGAACTAACTCGAATATTTTTAATCAATTCCTTAATTTAAATATCGGCATCATACATCTCTTCAGTGGCATCAAAATTGTCAGATGTGATTACTTTCATATATATATATATATATATATATATATTGTTATTGCATAACAGAAGGTTAACATGACACCAGAGGCTTTGTAGACTTACGTAAAAGATTATGGCAAGATAATCAACAATTTGTATTGCAATTAAGTTTTAAAAAAAATTTTCGCCATCCATTTTGGATTGATTTGGGATCAATTAATATCAAATCAATTCTCACCTCAATGAGAAAGAGTAATAAAATTTGATGATTTTAAACAACCATTATACAATTACAAATCCTAAGCCTCTATTTACTAGTATAATAAATATAACATATTTTTATATAATAATCTGTGTGTAGTAAATAAGAATATACTAAAGTGATAGAACCTTAAGAATATGTATAAATAAGTAAACTTTAGAATTTTTGAAAGGATTGGCAATAAAATAAGATCTATCATTAAATGAAGAGTTTTCATTTTAATTATTCTAAATGCACACAAGTTGTATTCACTTTTATACTATTTAATTATACTTACAACGTTTTTGCAAAGCTACCATCGTGTGTGCAACTTTAAAATCCCGGATATAGGTAAAAATGTAGAGCCAGTATGACTAAAAAAAATTACCAAACACACGAGTATCGTATATCTCGCACTCTTTCATTCCTTGAACATTTTATATGAAAAAATATGTCTCAGACACGTATACCTGTCCCGCTCTAGACGCCGTTTTACTTGCATTCACGTAAGGAAAGAATATGAGTCGTATATTTTTTCAAGACGCCAGTTTTGAAAAAGTCCTGAAAGTTTTCAGTTTTTCAAGCGAATTTGAACTTTATTTAAAGTTTTCCCAAGGCATTTTATTGTTGAAATTGTTGTTAGGTATGTGAGCGAAAAGCATTTTAAATGCATTTTTCATATTATTTTTTTAGTGATCGATATTGGATGACGTTATAAATGGGATCATAAAATTCAACTTCAAAATTTTATTAAATTTAATTTTTTCCATACACTTTCAAAGGATGACCTCTCCAGTTTTACAACATAAATATAAAACCTGTGAGTCTAGAACCGATGTTCTACTAATTTTTCATTTTTTATTTTTTTACTGCGAACGACATGAAAGATTTTTAAAACATTTTTTTTACATCGTTACATGAAAGCTGTAACCAGCTCGACATTTTTACTTCAAATAATAAAAATTAAGAATAAAAATCACACTCTATTACGGCGTTCAAAAAATTATCTCAATAATAAATATCGTCACATCACTGAAAGAAGTTAGTATGTAACAAATTCAGGGGTTGGCTGGAAGGGGCTCGGAGTAGGTCGCGCGAGCCCCTTCTTAAATTTTACCAAGTCCGGCGAGCCCCTTGTTGATTTAACAGTAAACAATATTCTCAGATCAAATGAGTACATAACTGCAATTTCTGACATGCATTATCTAGGACAGCTTCAGTATCCACAGTAATACAATTTTGGCCATTTACATTGATAAGTTTAAGGTAAATTGCATATTGTTACATATTATCCGTGTATTAAGGTACAATCGATTTCTTATTTAAGTATTGCATATAATTTCATCGGAGTGATAAAAAACTCACTGCTTCCACAGAACACCGAGAATTGCTTTTGATATAAAGCGAACCTTTTGTTAACGTATTGGCAGCCCACCGCTGAACAAATTGATTGTTCTGAGTATACTGCAAATGGCAAAAATGTGAGCTTTTCTGATGTAGCGTTTAAGCATAAAAATTAAGATAGATCAATGCCCATCTGACGTAAATAAGGTAAGGAAATAACCAGCAGGGAAAATAACTTGTTTTTTAAATCTGCATTAATCAATTATAATAAACGATTAAAAATGCTGTCCTTGTCAAACTGATGTAATGAATGCACCAACTGGGATTTTAAGACGAATAATCTTATTGTGTATTTACCTATTTTTAGACAATTTTGTCACTTATCTACTTCTGCCAGTGCGGTTACAATATTATTAATATAATAATAATATAAATAGTACACTGTGATCTGCATATGTATTTAATTGACATGTCTATGGCTAAAAATATTCATAATGTCAGTGGTTTTCAAGATTTATCCAGCAACCGAGCTCGAACCAAGAATAGTTTAATGGACGTATGACCCCTTTATGTCGATATAACAGAAAACTGCACTACCCATTTTTATCTCTTTTCATGTAATAAAAATATACGATTGCATACCTAGACGCCGACTTTTTTTATATATTTTCCGCAGCCTGTATAAACTGTCCTTACTCCATTTTTACCAAAATACTCGTCTCGGTTCATAATGGGTGTGTTCAGTGTTGTCATGACAGTTTTACTATTTTAAAAACCTCATATGTACATATTTGATTGATTATAATAAAATTCACAATAGTACTTCTGAATTTATTTACATTATTTTCACATATTCGAAGCCAAAGTGTGTTAATATGTGTATCGTGGGCGCAAACACTTTATAACATCAATACGATATGACAATCAAAGTCACATGAAAAGCATCTTACTTCTAAATGAAGATCTGAACTGGTTTCGCTTTCCAGGTGAGTTTTTACACTAAATTTATTTCTTATATATTGTATTTATTTGTTGCTGCCAATCAATGATTTGAAAATTTATATGCAATCTATTTTAAAATATCAATTTGAATTATTGTTTTTGGTAATCTTTTATCGATGAATGATAAAAATCTGTTGAAGAATATCATTTTATAATAGTCAGACACTAATTTAATTATAATTGTTAATTGTGGACAATGGCTTTTTAGTAATCCTATTATCATTTAAGGAACTGAAATACTTTTCGTGTCTTCTAATAAAGAGGTCACCAAACATTACAAGAAACGGTATTTATTTTTGTTCAAATATTATTGTTGGAATCTAGTTAATTCCGTGTATATAAAATATTTATATTTAGTCGAATCCAGCTCACGGGCCATTTTTCGTTGATCCCTGATTAATCTAATAACTATGAATCTCAAATGATTTTGTCTTAATTTTCTTTTTCAATTCTATAATTTGTAAGAAAATAGATGAATGTTTTTTTTATAATAAAATATAAATGTAAAAAAATACATTGGTTTCGTTTCAACATCTAACATGAAAACGTTTTGTGGAGAAATATCCTCTATCCTTCATTTTGCATACAGAAGACAGTCGATTGACAGATCAAATATTTATCACCGTAGACAAATGATTATCCTGTAGGTCAGCCGTGGCCAAGACGTTGACCGTGGTCGACTGGTCGACGACGTAACTGTTCCAAGTTGCCCGCCTGATGCTTTGAAACAAGAATTGGGTGTGTCTTTTATTATCTATCCATTTTCTTTCCTTTCAATAACCACACTTCTTATGACAACTTAGCACGTACGATGTTAGTCAACAGCTACCAATGATTTTCGTATTTAGTCGCCCGCAGAGTTCAAAAGTTTGACCACCCATGGTATAGGTCTTTCATTCTTCGATTGGATACTTTCATACAATGCTTAATATTGTCTTAAATAATTTTAACAAATTAAATTTTACTAATTCTTTGAACGCTTCAAACAATAATCCAATTTCTAATCACTCTTTTCATCAATCCCTTCCTGGTAGAAGATGTCGGTTGACATTTGAAAGCCAGTTTTTTTGCAATTCGGTTACTCAGTTTTAAACTAATTTTCTTTTTTTTATTAAATTATTACGCAAAAAACTTGGTTTTAACCAGTTTGCGGTTTAACAATTAAAAAATAGTTCCAATAAAATCGGTAAAAAAGTTACTGTTATAAAAAAATAAATCAATTTATCACAATTTTATTCGTTATTTCTCGTTAGGAAATATGTTTTTATAAACACTAAACAAAACACACAAATATTTTTTATTTTTCAAAGAAACCTAAATATTGTACTTACTATTAATTAAACTATCTTTTTTTATTTATAATAACCACTGCGGATTCAAGTGAAAATATTAAGTTTTTAATCTCTATTGTTCATATAGTTTGAAATTAAAATATTATACAAAAATTATCATAACTAACTCCATGACTACGATTTACGGTACTTTGGTGAGTTATTATAAAACTTCACCGTGTTTATCATTTAAAATTATATTTTTAATTAATTCGGGTCGATTATATTCATTTAGTTTTTTATAGTTGAGTAAATTAAAATTGTTTATACCTTTTGATAAGACGTTACTTATTATCTAATTATTTCCGGAATCGAACTGAAGCCAGAACCTTTCATAAACCGTAAAAACTTTCTTCCCATCCGTCTGCCGATGTATTTTAATACTCACACATATAAAAATAATAATAAAACTAGTGCAGACTTCTTATGGCTTTTTTCACTGTATTAGTTACACATATTCAAGTAGTAGTGTGAACTTTATACTTTAATGTAAGTTTCCCACGTGTGTGCCTTATACATGTGTTCACCGATGCATTTTGAGACGTTGTACATATCTCGCTCTCGCATATTGAATTTGAAGGCTTTCGTATGGCGCTGTTTCAGTCTCGCTTTTCTTAGTGCATGTTTTATTACTGCTCATTTCAACGTGTGTATAGATAAAAGTTGGCATGTGTGTGTGTTTTTTTGCAATAAAAAGAAAAATGAATTTCATTTTTTCGTGGTGTGTTGAAAAGAGATTGTGTTTTCCCAGTCTTCGTTTTAATATTGTTTTTTGCTACGATTTCTTTAGTATGATTCATTTTTAAATATTTTTTCTATATTAAACGGCTTTCGTTCTCTTGGTATCGAGATAAAAAATAATATTTAGCGTTGTACCCACCTTCAACAGCCACGAATATAATTCACACGCTGTACATAAAAAAAACAATATTCTACTATTGTTTAATTTGACATTTACACCAAGTGACGAGGGCCTCCAATCCTGGGATCCCGTCAATTTTTGTGATCCCTAAATCCCGGAATTTTGGGATTCAAGATAACAAATGGAAAGTTCATTAAATCCCTTAAAAATATAATTTTGCGCTGGAATCACTGGCAGTCGTGACGTTTTGATAGGACGGTGCTTAAATTCGCATCAATTTTGAAGGAGCGAAGTAAATTTCGTCACATTTATCATTAATAGTCCAATGTGTAAATTCTTAGGTTTTTGAAGTCAGCCAGCGAGCAAAAAAAATTGAAATGAACCAGTGAGATAAAAAAAAAGCTTTTAAATTTTTTTCATAATAGTGCAATCCGTAAATGTTTTTTAATTCAGTCACTGACCTACTGACTTTTATCCTAGTAATCAATCCCGGGATCCCGAAAGCCCACATCCCTAAATAATTGTGAATCGAGAAATTCTGCAAAAATCTCAATGCATTGTGACATGATTTTACGGTGAATGATCAATCCCGTGATCGAAAAATTGTGCATTTCAAATTCCCGGAATTACAAAAAAGTCCGGGAGTATATTCCCTACTCGTGACCGACTGAAATACCTACAAAAAGGGAACGTAGAGAGGGGAAGCCTTTTTTAGTACTGGATAAAATACTACAGTAATGATACAATTCATTGAAATCAAGCAAAATATTCACAACAATATTATTAAAGGTATTCGATATTTTTAAAACAAATATAAGTTACAATAATATAATGTTTGAAATTCGTTATTGAAACAAAGCGTTTATTTGGTAAAATGTAATCTGAATCATTTATTGTGATTAAGTTTTTCCATTAACATCATATTATTTCCACTATTCCCTGGTCACCAAACATTCCCACCATAAAACAGCAAATAAAAACATAACCAATGATTACGCATTGACAACTCGAATTATTTTTATTATAATTATAACTTATATTTGATAATGACCAAAAAGCTTATTTAATTAAATGCAAGTATAACATAATATCGGGTACTATGGCGCAGTGGCTAGCGTTGTGGGCTTCCATACCAGATCAGACCTCACGGGTTCGAGTCCCAGTACGAACATAATTTTTCAATCAATCTTATCGATTTTTGTCCGAAGGCATAAGTGTTTTTGATGTCCCATTTCCAATCCTTTAACAACCGGGCGGAGCTAGAGCGATTAGTTGACCACTAGTCCTGTTTTAGCCTTATCCTTCTATCCCTACTTTTTGAAAAATAGAGGTTGAGCGACTGAGTAACAAACAGTTCTCGCAGAAAAAAAATCTGTTAAGATACCTTCATTAGGAGACCATGTACTCCACAATATTATGATAACAAAATATTTTTGATATTAATGTAATAATAATTTATTTCATATTACAATGTATACTTTATTTTTTCAACTACTTTGTAAAGACACGTCATCTGTTGTAGAGATTTAGCAATAAAATTACTTCGTTCCGTTTTCTCGATGAGAATAACCTAATTAACTCGAGCAACATTTGCTTGAGATAATTAAGGCGGCTGGAAGGATCAACAGGTGTTTCAGTGTATAATATCACCTGTTTTCGCCATAATATTTTTAAAGCAACACCTGAAACAGCGTTAGAAATTTGACTGACTACTGAAAATATTATTTAAGAATTCAAATATTCAATTCACATTTTCGAATATATAATCGTTCATTTAAAAGTTATCTTCTTTCAATTTAGTTA
The DNA here is from genome assembly GCA_031772345.1 of Himalopsyche anomala. NCBI lineage: Eukaryota > Metazoa > Arthropoda > Insecta > Trichoptera > Rhyacophilidae > Himalopsyche > Himalopsyche anomala. The sequence goes on from CM062823.1 coordinate 31,608,076, forward strand.
CAGTAAAAAATACATTCTTATTTTTAGATACACACAAATTCAGAGAGTATTTTATTTGTTTTTGAGTATCATTAAAGTAATATTTTTTATTTCAAGCATTATAATCAAAACAGATTACACAAATGGTTCAAGGGTGGGCTGGAGGGAGCTTGGAAAAGTTCGCGCGAGTTCCTTGCTAATTTTTCCTTAGGCTGGCGTACCCCTTGTTAATTTAAGAAAAAACAATATTCTCAGATCAAATTAATACATAACTAGAATTTCTGACTTATATAGCATCTACGACAGCCTCAGTATACACATTAGTACATTTCTAGCCATTTACATTAACTAGTTTACGGTAAATTGCATATTGTTACATAATGTAAGTGTATTAAGTAACAATCGATTGCTTATTTAAGTATTGCATATAATTGCGTAGGAGTGATAAAAAAAATCACACGTTCCCCAGAACACCAAGAATTGCTTTTAAACTAAACGAGCCCCTTATTGACGTATTGGCATCCCACCACTGACATGGTTGTATAAATTCACTTACTTATTTTTTTATATTACTTTTCAAACGCAGTACATCTTCTCTATATGTTTTTTTTTTTTTTCTTTAACAAATATTCATACCAACTTATAAATCACGGAATATAAACAAAACTATCTTCTTCAACCTTGTATAAATATTTGCATAAAATAATTCGAGCAAATGTTCGTATTGAAATATTAATAATAGTTCTTAGGTGAACAATGACACTACTGGAAGTTAGTTTACTTTAATGACTTGTAATATATTTTTTTAAATATCACCATGTATAACTAGAGTAATTTTTTTAATATTTTAATCCACATTCATTATTATGAAGCTATTCAATAATGATTGAATTGGGACATATACGTATATGTATGAAAAAAAACTAAATCATAATTTCGTCAATTGCGTCATTGTTCTTTTGGAGAAGCGGTTCATATTTAAATGATGCAACACATAGGATAAAAGTCTTAAAATTCTTATATGGCGTAAAAAATAAATTACGGTTAAGTAAACTACTTCAGTAGTCTAGCTATCTACGTTTTGTATTTTTAAATATTTGTGTTTCACGTGGAGAGAAAAATAGCTTCGTCCATAAAAAGACCACACACCTCACTCTTTCTTACGTGCAGTTTGTACAGAGGATGTTCCTCAAAAGTTTTGCTAAATATAACCAAAACATTTGTCTGCTTAGAATTTTTAATAATACAAAGACATTTTTCTATTACTTATGTTAAATATATAAAAGTTTTGATTTTTTAAATATACACAAATTATCATGGCAATTCAATGAAGACGATGGCAAAGCCGTTGGTATACAGGATTATGTCTCATAAAACTTTATTCAACATTGAAAATCTTTTAATATTAGTCATTCACTGAAACATAAATAAACATGATTGTTTTATAAAATATTCCGCATTATTCATAATGAGCTGTGTTTCTCATAAACCAATTGATCTTAATTGTTTATTTATACTAATGACGTTGTTTATTCATGTAAATTATTCTAATACGTTAAATTTAAAATTTCGATTAAAAGCTGTTGAAAATTTAATAAAAGTGAGGCTGATTTCTTCTTTCAATCTTAAATAAAATGTTGCTACATTATCACAATAACGTTATACGTACCTGGGCTCTGAATCACGAAGACACGTTGATGATTTTGGGGACAGGTTATAAAGAGAATCAGTGAAAACACCTTAAACAATGCGATGTCTAAGTTTAAGTTATCTCTTTAATGCAAGTTTAGGAAAAAATGCAAAAAAAATATATTAGGAACTTACAACTACTAAAATGATTGAAACTATGTAGCGTGATGATAAAAGAGTTATTACCGATTTACTAGTAATATTATACAAGAACTGACAGTGACATGTCAACATTCCTTTAACACTCATACTTTTATTTTGATTTTAAGTTCATACACAATAAATTTAAATGAAAATTTCTGGTACTCTAATCTTGTACCTTTGAGATTTTAATTCCTTATTATCTAATGCTAAGAAATATATAACCGTACAAGTAATTCTACATAACGAAAATTATTATATTTTTTCAATGAAAACATTTTTATATTTTACGATGTTAATAATATAAATGCATTTCTAACAGATAACACCAGTATAATATTTGTATAACTAAATAATTAATATACCTAATCAAGTTCTAACAAGTGAATTCCAATACCATCAGTATTCATGAATTGTATTATTGTTATTTTCGTAATTTTTAAAATTTAAAAAAGTATTGTACCATTTTTGTTTCATTTATCTTTAAAAAATATTTTAATTTGAGATTTTATGACGAAGTATCAATATGAGAGACGTTTATAAAATATTTCCAATATGAAGACAGTCTCGTTTCATTCTGCTTAGCAAGCATCATTTCCAACTGAATTCATTTACAAAAACGCAATTAAAGTATTGATAGTTCTTTTTACGATAGCCGTAAATGCATCCAAAATAAAAACGTTAGTACCCCTGAACCAATACAACCCTGGGCAATGCATTTTTCCAACGTCTTACAAATGCACTTATAAAGAAAGACGTACAGCCTTAATCTTTGCTTGTATGCGAGCGGTTATACCTCATATGCAGCGCCCGCATGCACGTGTGCAATATCGAAGCCTGCATGTGCACCCACACAGCCTGATTAGTATAGATGTGTGGTACCGGGAAAAGAAAACCAGTCTGCGAAAATTCAGCTTGGAACCAACCGTCGTGCAAAGCGGAGTTTTCTTGCAAGAATCGCATTTTCCGATGCCGAAAAAACACCACTAAAGTCGATATTCCAACCATTACAATTCAATACTAAACCTAAACTCTTAATTCGATGTTTTAACTACTTTTAAACGTGCTTTTTGTTTCAATATAATATGTTTCGTTTAGTATTTCAAGATATTTAAATACCGTAACATTTTTTTATTACTTCATTTATATAATATTGACGTTAGTGTCAAGATTATTGTAGGCTGTCGAGTTTTTCAGTCGTTGCGATAAAGTATAGTGCTTCTGTTAATTTGGCGGTAAAATTATTTTTAAAGTCTTCAGCGAGTTCGAAGAAAACACATACTTTTGTATTTCTTCATCAGTGTCGCGTTGAATACATTTAGACAGTGTCTGTGCCAGATTTTCTCTGTATATGTTCAATGAATCCAGTGCATTTTCTACGGGGTAGGTTTTCGGGGGAGAATCCACAGTCGCTTGCGGACTCGGTGCAGGTTGCAATCTCTTGCACCGCCGCTAATTACAGGCTATTGCAGCTGTATAGGAAGACATTAGTAGTGTGAGAAGGTTGTATATGGAAATCTAAGTTAAATAGTTAGTGGATGCAAGGCGTCGTGGCGCCAGTGCTTGATCTATTTCCGCTTTTGTTTGACGTGCGTCTATTTTCTTTGTCCGGTTACACTCATAAACGATTATAATTAATAATATTTAACACAGTGATATAATTGAATTCTTCATTCGCTTATTAACTTGGTGTTGTTCATAATATTTAAAGTAAAACAAGTGATCTTAATCGTAAAATATTTTGCTAAACGATTTATTACAAAATTTAAAAATCAAAGTAAATAGTTATATTCATAATGATGCATACACTGCCACAAAAATACAATACATAATTCCAAAACATAGACAATTCTATACAACTTAAAGTTTTTAGACAAATGTGATGTTTTTACATTTATATTAAACTAATCACGATCAAATATATATATATTTTAATATTGTCCAATTTTATAATTACTTATTTATTGAATATGAAAAATTGTTTTGTTTGTTATTTATGTACATGTATTCAATGATAAAAAAACCCTTTTTTCTACATCAAATTCTTTTTTGTGGACTTTATGATTTTATGAATTATGATTTTTTAATATAGTATATTCTTTCGCATACTTTCAATAAAACACTTTTTAACACTAATCAAGTAAAAAGATATATTAAAAAATATTTAATTATTGTTTATCGCTTATGTTTATAATTACTCTTAATAACGTCTCTTGTGCAACTGTGTCTCGTATATTTTTTTTGTTTTTCAGTAAATTTGTATGAATTTCAATTTTATATAAATTATGCATACTTAATTGATATCGCTCTTAAATCATTAGACTTAAATAAAGTTAAATGCAATATATGGGACCTGCGTAAAAACTTAAAATAATTATGAAAATCTTTCTCTGACATTTTATACTTAAAATCTGGAAATTGGGTTAAGGAGTCTGCAGAAGCATTAAAAATAGATCAGTTTAAAAATTCAAACTTGTCGATTCAACTTTGTTCTACTTTATTGAAGATTAATCACTATTTTTTCATACGAGTCTGAATTTATTGTAATAATATTATAAACATGAAACAGTGTTTTTTCTTATTAAAAGATTTAATTAAGTTTTGTTTGCAAAAAATAAATAAATATATGTACAAGCATAGTACGTATATATTATATATGTATAATGTTAACGACTACATTTAAATGGATATACCTCATATATAAATATTCTTTTATGTTCAAATAAATTATTATTTTTATATATAAAAAAATCATAAATGATTTATTTTATGGTTTCTTTCAAAAGTTCGTATCTTGTTTGCCAAAAAAAATGTTCATATTGAACATTTTTCTCCAAATACTTTTTTTCTTAATTTGGGGCATGAAAAAAACAATATAATAGTGTTCTAGGTCAATTTAATTCAATAACTATTTATTACTCTACGTCAGCGGTCACCAAACTATGGTCCGCGTGCCAGGTCCGGCTCGCCAAAGGGCCAGATCCAGCCCTCCAAAAGTTCCCATTTTACGTATATAAATTATTCAAATAAGAAATACAACATTAACACGTGATAGTGTTATATTTAAATATATATATTATGTATGTCAAGGTGAACAACCTTTTTTCACCTAAAATCAACTTTTCAATCTTAAGTTTTCTCGCGATCGACTTCTAACATGATTCTTATAAGAAATTTCATTTAGTAGGGTTGTTTCCCTTCTTCAACCAAAAAATTTCATTTGAAATGAGAAATAAATATCATTAGGTAGGTATGTGCTCACAAAATAATTCAATTTTAGTATTTTTGTATATTTTATATTTAAATTATACATTTTTTACGAAATTCACGGAAGTTTTCGGGTCGACCTAATTTTGCTTTGGTATCGACCGATCGCGATCTACTGGTAGGACAGGACACCCATGATGTATGTAATTTAATGTGTATGTAAACATTTATACTTCTCTCAATTTTTTCAATCAATAAATGAAAAACATCCGTAGAAAACTGTAAAACTAAATAAATAAATGATATCAATAATTTGAATGCCTTTATTGGTACTTTCTTCCTTTTTAATTAGTTATACAGCTTGCCTACATATAAATAGATACATATACATTATATATTATGTAACTTCATATGAATTAATATTCTGATTGGCTTCCAACAAGAATTTATTTGTCGTCCAGACGATAAGTTTTTAAAAATGTCAATCTGGCCCGTTTCTCAAGAAGTTTGGTGACACCTGCTCTAGGTGATTCTGTTAGATTCTAGCATTTTTTCCTTAATAAATATAATATAGCAATATTTCAAATACATCTTACAATTAATACTAGAAAAATAAAAACTCAAAAAATATTAATAAAAACACAATATTCCTTTGAAATTTATTAACTTTATTTTAAAGGTCAGGACCAGTTTCGCTCATTGCGAGCATTGTCAACTGATGAGCTAAAGTATGTGTTTGTAAAGTATGTAAAGTAAAGTATAATAGTAAAGTATGAGCTAAAGCAGGGGACACCAAACTTTTTGAGAAGCGGGCCGGATTGAACTTTTTAAAAACTAAGCGGGCCGGACGACAAATAAATTCTTATTGGAACTCAATCAGAATATTATTTCATTTCATGTTACATAATAATTAGAATGGAAACAAATGTTTGCCATTCTTAGAATCTCAATAAATGAGAATATTTGAGAATTTTTTGAGTAAACGAACATCTGGTCATCTCGCTTCCAATTTCTATTCAACTTCCTTCACTTTGAGTCCCCTACCAGATAGTTGTATGACAATTGATGATTTGAAATAAATAGTTGTCGTGAATTCACAACTAAATCATGAAAGTTTATATTTCTTATATGAATAATTTCTATGCAAAAGTCCAAAACTTTTCGCGGGCCGAATCCGGCCCGCGGGCCATAGTTTGGTGACCGCTAAGCTAAAGTAAAGATGAGATAAAGTGGTACAAAGGAATATTGTGTTTTTATTAAATTAATGCCTTTCCACCTAGTATTAACAGTGAAATGTGTTGACGATTTTTCTTTCATGCCACTTTTTAGTGGACGAGTGCACTTTTTCGTTTTTGTTTATATCCAAAGGGTAAATCAAATAAGAAAAAGAGTTAACGTATATTTGTGGATCTTGTAACTACGCTGGATCATCTATGATTTAATTACCTCGTAGATTTCTGATATGGCATGACACTTTTTGATTTGGTCTCCGCTGTAAACAAGTTATTGTATAGAGAAAATCGATTTTCGACGCTTTCGCCTCACAACAGTTCTTGGCTCAGCGACAAAGAACCGAGCGCGCTTTCACAAAGGGCACTTTTTTGATTCCCGCTACGGAGCTTAATTTGTTGGATGCAGTATGGAAATTTGTGAGCTTTTTCCGATCCCTTACATTGCGCGGTACTTACTTTCATCACGGTACTTATAATAAACATGCGTGAACGAACGTCTTGTTATAATATCCGTGGTTGGTCTTATGCGCGGTTGCTATTTTATATTTATTAGTAAATTTAAGCTTTTTGTCTTGTGTTAGAGTATTGAAGTGTACTATAATACTTTATCTTTAATGGCTTTTGTTAGTTATAGTAATTTAATTTAAGGATTTAAAAAAAAATGTCATATCTATAGTTTTTAGAAAAATATTCGGTGTTTTATCCATTGCCAATGCGCCAAATATTAAATAATTGAAAAATCATACAATGAGCGTTTCTCGAGTCACTCGAGATAACTCGAGGAGAGTTGACAGAAATTTGATATTAGCTCTGCTTTAGATTGAAATTTTAAAAAACTATCTGGCTCGTTTCTTGAAAAGCTGTTTTAATCGGGAGCTACGATTCAATTTTACGTTTTCTCGCCATCGACTCCTAACATGATTCTTGTAAGAAATTTTACTTAAGGTTTTTTTCCCCAACTTAAAAATATGTATCTTAAATGCAAAATATCATTAGATATTTGCTTACAAAATAGTTCAATTTAAGTATGTTAAAAATAATAGTTTTCAGAATCGACCAAATTTTGCTTTGAAATAGACCGGTTTCTTTCTTTCTTGCTTTAATCCAGCGGTGAGCTGAAAATACGTTAACTAGAGGCTCAGTTAATCATAAAGCTGTTCGCGGTGTTCCAAATAAAATGTATTGTTATCACTCTTCTGTATATGACAGTTAGAAACAATCAATGTTTTTAAGTACTTGAATGTCATTTTAAATTTTATAATATTGCATATTAAAACATTATGTAAAATATAGATCTGAGAATTTTATTTATCATTAGTTTAACAAGGGGATCACTCGCCCAAGTAGAATTTAAGAAAGGGCTAAAACGAGCTCTTCTTAGCCACCTTCTGCTCACTTCAGTTTTAATTCAACGAGTTAATCTTTCATAAATACAATGTGTGATTGTAAAGAACAAGTTGTACGTATTTTAGAAAACATTACATTTTTTACAAAATCTATCTATCTCTCTTTGACTATATTATTTTTAAATGAATAGGGAATCATTTTTTTTCATGTAATTAAACATTTAACATTGTAAAATAATTATAATTAGTCGAAATAAAACCTTCATTACTAATCATGTAATAACATGCAGAAAACTACTTTTTATAATATGACAATAAATGCGATAAAATCTAATCAGATTTAGTCGCTCGTTGTACGAAAGTGGCATTTGCCGAGTGTCGAAGCAAAACATTACCGCATCGCTCAATTATCATTAAATTTGTTCCGCGGATATTGCTCTAAAATAAAAAAAATCACATTATGTTGAAAAATTGCATTGCTGCCATTTTTTGATGCAGGTTTTTTTAGTGCAGCGGCGGGGCGGCACTTGCCATGGCTAATTACGTAACATTATAACTAATGTCAAACTTTGAGGCACACATACATTTAACTACGTCCAGCGGTGGGCTGCAAATTACTATACTAGTATTCAATTACAAGTAACAATTATTTAAACAATCAAATTTTACTTAATATGCGTATATAATGCAGCAATACACAATTTACCGTATAATTATAATTATCATTATCAAAAACATGTACTTCCCTATCTAATACTGTAAATATACTGAGTTTTAAGACTGACCCAGAAAAAGGTAACCATACCCTCCCCCCACCAACTCTGGACTATGACCCCACATTTAGTAAACAATATAGAAACGTACTGAGTTATTTAGACACCCTCTATACATTCATTTTCTTCGCGAATATGTTGATTTAATTTATACTTTTGACTGACGGAGATAGATAAAAAGTGGAATTTACATTCAAATTTCAATTGAAATCAAAACGTATTTTAATAGATTTACTACTTTGTTAAGAACATAAAACTAAATAAATGTACGATTGAAATAATTGGACAATTCTACTATAATTTAAAAAAAACTTTTTAAAATGTCAACATACGGTTTTCGAAACAGTCTACATTTATGTTCGTGCCAATCGGAAAATAATAACTTAAATTGTATTTATTTTAAAACATAATGTATCGTTTTGAGAACCACTGTAAATAATACACCGTTCCATGACTTGTGACAATAGAGGATGATATAATGTCGCAGTAAATTACAAAAGTATACCATAATTATTTGTTACAATAGTTTTAGATATTATATAAAATAAAATGTATATTCAACACTCGAACATTTTATTTTTTATTCATTTCACAAAGTATCAATGCATTTTTTAACGTGTAGTATATTATTATAACATAACCCTACCCAATTAATTAATCAAACCTTGTTAAATCGATTTCTATTACATTTATTTGATATTGCAGTACATATTACGGTAAGGTGACTAATAATTTTATATTTTGACATTTGATATTCAGTTTAGTTACCAAGTTGTTCTATGTCTGTTATTCTATCTTCTCCGCAGGAAAGTAAGAATCACGTCACGAATAACTTTTTTGTTACTAGTAAAGGAAGACGAATATAAAAATTTCTTTCAAATAATTAAAAAAAAAAAACGATTTAGCCCCACTGTTGTTTATATAACATTCAAAAGTTGTACCCATTCTGATTGAATTGTTAATCCTATTTCAGAAAATCATTAGCTCTTTTTAATATGAATTCGGCGAATTTGATTCATTTCAATATTTGTAATGTAAAAATCAAAACAATAAGGTATCTATGAAAAATTGAAAACTAAATTCATGCATAGGCAGAGAACACCTTACTAACTTAACACTACATTCATGTATTATATTTTGGCAAAATTTATGAAATGATTTAACAAAAAAATCAAGGATTTCAATTTTGAAATAGACTATGCTGAATAATGATTCATACCTTATAGTGCTATATTGTCAATATTTGACACTACATTTTTTCAATTGTTTAGCACTGCAGTTTCAATAAAATCATTGTATGTGTGTGGAAACATAAAATTCCCACATTTAAAAACATGATTACCACAATCGGCACAATATCTTCTATTTATAAAAAAAAACTTTCAACTAAATTACTGACAATTATGATTATACATATATTTCCATAATTTAAACTTCATTAACTGAATATTTATCTATACTTCCGTTAAATAAATGTATTAAAACGGATATTTATGTACGAAATATACATACCTATATTAATCTTGGTATCGGTTTTCTGCGCAATCAAAAATTAAATAGAGCCATACAAATTTCCATAAATTATGTATACATTATAAAAACTTAATTTTTACTTTTGTATTGCAGAACAATATGTAATCTTTAGTAATTTTATAAAATTAAGTCATTACACATTTTGCCTGCGGCTATTCGCGGCGCATTGAATACAGAGTGTCCGCTTCTGTCACATTAGGCATTAAACAAAAATGCACGCTTTGTAGAAGCTAATGATGATACCTCCTGTCCTCACATGTTATTATTATCGAATGTTACGCGATGTTAAGTTTATATAATTTGTTTGATGATATGAGGATAATATACTTTAAAGTTTTGCATACAGTTTTTTCATTTATTGTTTTAATTTAATAAGAATAAAGAAGAAATATATACATATTAACGAAAGACATTGTGTACCAAATATGATTTTTTTTAATCACAAGACTTTTGAAAACGCTTTCTCGTCACTGAACTAATTAATATATTTGCGTACGGTTCTAACAAGATTTTTTGGATTCCAATCCAGTTTATAGCAACTGAATCATTTTTTTACGATATTTATATTAATTTGTTTAAGAAATATCCATCCACCTGGCTTATTTTTTGTCAGTAAAAAATGTTGTCATACTTGATTTATATTTAATTATAGGTTTTTTTATTATATAGTTTAAACCAGTGAAGCTTTATTTTAATATAAGTTATAACAAAATAGATTTACCGATAAATAAACTAATACAATAAATGAATACATTTAGTTTCAGATATTTCTTAATAAATTAATTTTATAAAACTAAAATTAACCAAACCACACAGTCTTAAAATAAACATTCAATAATTTGACTATCCTCTTACCCATATTGCAATCCTCTACAACAAGTATGCCAGTGGTGTAGAAGGGCGAGGGCGCGTGGGGTTGGCACTCCCATACTTTTTCTAGACGATTTAGAAAGTTTGCGATAAATGTTTATTTTTACGATTATAATGAAATGTTTTTATAAAAATGTATTGAAAGAACATTTTGTTGAAAACTTCTCGGTGTGGAAATTAGATCACAGCGGCTAGAGAGAGAGCATTAAAATATTATAATTAATCAGCGCTCCTAGACTTTTTTAGTTTACCATTGAAGTATACCCAAGCGGTCCATTCCGAAAACTTTTTTTTACTCCCTCAAAAAAAAATGTTTTTTTTAAATATGTTTAATAAATATGTTTTAATAAATTATTTTTGAAGTACAAGTTTCAAGAAGAGAAAAAGTCCAAATACAATTTCTTATGAGAATCATGTTAAGAATCCGTCGCGAGAAAAGTAGCTCCCAGCGTGAAAAAAAATGGGCACCTTAGCCCCACTACAAGATCATCCAACCTTTAAGTCTCTAAGAGGTTGCCATTAGTTTTGATTTAGTATAACATCATTTTCTTATATTTTCAGTGGTGCTAAAATATGTAATAATTTAATTTAATTTATTAATTAAAAAATAACACAGCACGAATCCATTTGTTTTGATGAACTATAAGTGAAACAAAAAATATAATTTAAATTTGCCAACGAAAGTTCCTAAAATACCTAATAGTTTTAAGACAAAACTATTTTTTCCTTTACAACAAATAATAATACCTTTAAAACATTAGAGTAAAACAAATATATATTAACAGTAACCATTCAATTAAATATTGAATAAAAATCCTATTCTTATATTTAAAATGAACGTTATACGTTTTCTTAATAATAAAACATAATTAATAACAACTTAAACATTAAATCAAAATCCGTTTTTAATTCAATTGTTAATACGTTGCCAAAGAAGTAATTGTTATGTGTTGCTAAGATAATGCATTTTCCTAGTACACAAAATAAATATTAAACAATTTAAATGTCGATCACATTATCTCCTGCATCATCAATGCACTTTCCGAGTCCACATCGAAGAGTTCCAACAGCATCCAATGACCGTCAAGAAAAAAATGAAAATATTGGTAATGACTCTTGTAAAATATCCGATGAAATATCAAGCAATAACCTGAAGATGAACCTTCACGTCGATATACAGCGAGACAATGTCATCGACGACGACCAAAATAGCTGCGGGACCAGCATATCAAATTCAATCGACACAGGGAACGATAGCGATCTAGATAATGATCATCCCACCCTCGTTCCAGATGACAGATCCTTAAATAACGATGACCTGACAACTCATAATGATGAAGCAACAGCTTCCATGTTTCAGCCGGCGAATGACATAGTAAAGCGGGAATTCCCATTAGAATTCGGATTTGGAGCAAGTAAAAAATATCAAAATGAAAATGACAATTACCCCAGCACAAGTACACGACCACCATTTTTACTTCCTGCTCAATTGTACAAAAACTTTTTCGCAAGTTTTGGTGGAAAACGGAAGCGGGCTACGCCAGATGCTGATATTCCTGCGGCTGGGTTTCAAGTGTATCCAAGAAATATGCTGTTTTCTTCAGGGAACAGACCAACTGGAGGGTTTTTCTTCGGTGGTTCTGATGATGAAAATTGTGACAGAGCGACTGATTCTCCTCTAGACGAGGTATTCAATTGCTTGGTGAAACCTTTTCATTTGCCAGTATTTTAACATTATCAAATTATCGATGCAGAAAAAATCTTTGGATACGGAACTACTTTAGTCTTAGCTTATCTTAAAAAGTTTATCGTATTCTTATTTCCAGATAAAATTACATTTTATCACCATATGACTGATGAAAAAAATTAAGGCATATTTTATGTTTGCTAATTTAATATTATACATGACCAGAGAATAGTATTATTTATTGGTATTCAGGTATACATTTTTGATGTTTAACAAAATTTTATTAGTGGCTGTGTGTGTCTGTTAGTATCATCAAAAACATAATAATGTTAAATGTTCCAAGTTTCTACCCATGAATTTCGAATTTTGTTTCAGAAGTCCTCCACATCATCAGCCTTTGTTTGGAGTGGCGGTGGTGGTGGCGGAGGAGGTGGCGTTGGAGGAGGCCAAGGTGGAGCTGCCGACTCCTTATCTCCAGGATCTGATGTCCAGGGAGCGCCGGGTCTTCCACCAGGTAAACTTATTTTTCCCATATTAATCCCAACTTTTTAGCCGTTTATGTTACATTTATCCTTTATGTTATATAATATTAAACATTGTATGTTAATCACTTTAAATTCTAAAATGCATATATATGTCTATAATTTCCTGGTTTTTAGCTTTTCTCTCTTACCCATACAATAATCTTTTTCAAAAACACTTTAACTGTTGCCTTCTTTATAATTATAAAAGCAATAAAAAACTCCATATTGTAAGAGTAACTATCAATTGATAATAGCTAAACATATATTAATATATGTATAAAATCATACATGAAGAAAAATATTATCAAAACATTGCATTCCAAAGTGGATTGCTATATTTTGTTGGGCATAAAAAGTTTCCTAACATACCCTAACGATCAGATAAGTCCGGGCTCAAACCCACACTGGTCAAAATATTTTTTTTTAAATCAAATATTTTAATTATAGGTATGAGTGTTAGTAATGTATTTTTCTCCTCGAGTTGACCTTGAGTGATAAGCATTGTATTGGTCTCATGTGATTTAACAGCTTAACGACCGCACGTTTTTTAATAGAATTTCACTTGGCGGCCGGGCAATTTTGCGAAAAATTCGCAAAAATTGTAATTTTACTAAATTCACTATAATTTGTAAACCAATTGAGATATCTTTACCAAATTTCGTTTTATTAGCATCCAGATACTTCGCCTATACGCATATATGAGTCCGCCGGCCAGCAACCTCTGTTTTTCAAAGACTCAAATACGCGTCCGTGGTCGTAAAGCTGTTAAAATATGTATCATATTTGGCTCTTCTGCTATTGTTAGACGTAGTGACAACATTTTTTATCAAATAATTATTTTGCTAAAAAAAAGAATATTTTTTACATTAATTCGCAGGTTCTTCAGGATCCGTAGTTGGGCAAAACCCAACGCAAGGCCTTGTTCACTGGATGTCAGTCATGGCAGAGCATATGGGGGCCAGTGGTCATCATGATCCATCAGCTGTCCACTATGGTCTACCCTGGAATGGAGGAGTAGAGGTAAGAGACTTTTACTTGAGAAATAAAGAAACCTTTAAAAACAATATCTAGTACTGATAAGCATCATCCTATCGTATGTATGAAATAAACGAAGCAATCAAACTAAGCAAAACGAGCGAATTTCGGTTTAGTTTTGAGACGTCTATTTGATGTCGAATTGCAATGAAGATTTACCAGGGAGCTATCCCATTGAATACCAGACAATCAAAATTTGTCAGATATGTAATTTAAAAATTCTTTAATTTATTATAACTACTATAACTTTCTAAATAAATCATGTTTAATATGATTATTAAGCCCATACATATGTTTTATAAAGAACGTTCATTTATAGAAATAATCTATTATTTTGATTCCCTAATCTAACGGTTTTACCAACATTATCAAAAGCTCTACACATGTACAATACATTAAAAAATATCTGTTAAGAAGAAGTTTAATATATTCTTTTATTTTATTTCCTTCAATTGTTTTCAAATGTAGTTTTTATTAAGAATAACTATCATATTCAAACGAGTGATACTTATTAACTTCAAATGGGTTTAAGTGCCAATAGATTACAAAGCTGAATGAAACATCTTAAAACACACTGAATACTGCATTAGAAAAATTTCTAACATGCAAATATCGCCCGTATAATAAATATGACATATGTCTTTTTGATTTTTAACTCACGAGAATATCTCTATCCATTCATTACGTATTAAAAAATATTCAAAAGACAACTTACGTGTATTTATATTGTATGATTGTGTTAGCTAAGTTACCCGGAACTAAAATAGGATCCTTACAATTGACTCAAGTATTGTCTTATCATAGGGAAGTTACGTAAATGTCAACATGTGGTGCGCTAGAAAAATAGCACCCCTTCATTTATTTAAAGACAGTTTTTTTCTGGTCATACTTACCTGCCTTTATAAGATGATTTCTTTCATATATCTCTACCTGAAAATTACACTTGATTTTTTTTTATTGTAAAATTTTAATCTTAATATGTGGATTTCACAAACGCAGACTAATTCACTCGGTTAAATCGTAACACAATATAATTTATAAATTATACACATCAGGACCACTTTTTTGTTTTGTTTTATTCATTATAAAAATGTATTCTCATTATTCATAGTTATAACCTTAAAGCATAGTTATTCCGTTATAAATTCAAAATACTATAATCAGTTAAAAACACTGCATAAGCTGATACCAGCATATTTGTATTAAGCATTTTGATTTCCGCAAAAACTTGAAAATATACTAATTTTACAATTAAAAATTGTTGCCAATAACCAGTATAATATGCAAAAGCATTTAGAAACTTTGACAAGCTCTACCAATTACAAACGTTTTTAAACCCTTAATAATGCACCCTCAAATTATACACCGTGCCTTATTATTTAAAAACTCGTATACAGGTCAACCCTTCAATATTTTATTCCTATCCAGTGGCGTCTAAGGTAAAATTACTTTTATAAAGGACTTTGATATTATGAAAAGATTACATCAAATTATATTAAACAGACAAATATAATGTTTAAATCACATTGGCTTGTAAAAAATCTTTAAGCAAAATTTAAATTCGACAAAATTTTAAATTCAAGTATTTTTATTAATTTCTTATCGATGTTTTATGAATTATTCTATCCTCACAAAATATTACTTTCATTAACCATTTTTTATTTAACTTAACTATCTATTTTTAATGGAATAAAAAAAAATATGAATTACGTTTAGTTAATAATATAATACTACCCACTCTGACGAACGCTAATGCGCTAACCCCCACTTTAACATAGACGTGCATTTTTTCAATATGATTAACAAAACGACATGAGAAAAAGGACAGGTAAATATTTTTTTCATTTCTCATCGCTTTAAACAATAAAAAATGATGGCCCGACTCTCTGGGTAGATATCACCTGTTGATTTGCATACGGCATCTGTGTGGATATTTTTTTCCTCGATTTATTCTTTGTATTAAAACAAGTTTATTATTAATGCACAAAGGTCCTTTCTATTGTGAGAAAAAATTACTCGTCTATAGTCTTTTTTATGAATAACTTTTGTTTTGTTCATCAGTCGTTATTTTAAAGATTTTTTACAACGGCTCTCCAAAATAGTACTATGCAAATACAATCTACTTAAATACGATAAGAACAATTTAATATTCTAGCCTTGACAATTGACATAAATGTAATTATTGGCCATTGATAAAAATAAATTACATTTAAGAAAATAATTATTTTCTCATCTTATACTAAGTGAGAAAAATCAAAATGCTTCAAAGGTACGTTTTTCGAAAATATTGATCATAACGCTCGTTTAATCAATAAAAAAAAATAGATAACTTTTAAATTCAAAACAAATAAAGATAAACATGGCAAGGTATCGAGTTATATCAGGAGTGTAAATGATTGTCGATGGCGTGATGCCGAAATATGATACACATCGATACTATTTGACAATGCTAAAAAAACTCAATTATACTTTACTGTCGGGTCTTTAGCACAGCGGGTAACGTTGTTTGTTTCCAGTACAAACAGCATTTTTTCGATCGATTTATCGGTTTTTGTTCGACGGCACGGGTGTTTATGATGTCTAAAAATTTCCTTCCATCCTTCAGACCCTTTAATAACTGGGTGTAGCGAGAACGATTAGTTAACCACTAGTCCTGTCCTAGCCTTATCTGTGTATCCCTACTACTATATTTAAAAAAATAAATGTTGAACGTCTGAGTAACAAACAGTTCTCGTATAAAAACTTCAATTAAAATACCTACAATTAATTTAATACTTTGCTGTTCTTATCATTTGAGTATCGATTTTTAAAGTTAAATAAGATTCAACGAATGTATGTATACGTTTCATTATTATAAATCTTAGTAAATTATCACATTAATTCAGTTGATTACGAGAATTCTAAATGAGTGTTAACGTTACCAAATTTTCGTATTAATCTTAAAATAGTTAAATGTATTATTATTTAAATATGTACATATATAATATAATTTCATTTTTGTTTATGTATATTTTTGTGTTTAATAAATCATTTTAAATAATTCTTTTAAAATAATTTAACCTCGATTATTAAATCAAAAATTTTAAAAAATATTCAACTAAAAATATATTAACGGAAAGAACAACTATTTAATCAACGGAAAATAACGTGCATATTTACTGTGATTCCGATTCAAGGGACTGGTTTTAAAATACCGTGGAACAAAAACTTGAATTTCACATGAAATAAAAAAATCTGCAAAAACACCGCGGGCATTTTTTTGCATATCAAAATAAAAAAACTCCCAGAATTAATAGACAAGCAACCCTATTCATAAAATAATCCTCATACGCATCTTTAATTTCGTCCATTATTTTTAACGTTACCTGCATCCTTAATTTTTTATTATTTTTACTTGTAGCGTCATTCTTTCATAACTCATTTATCATCCATCCCCCTAACATCCACATATTAGAATACGGCAATGTTAATTTTTTAATATATGCACAAGATCTATGAGAAAAAAATCAAAGGTGTTTGCGATATCTGCTTTATAATTTTCGAAGCAGCCATTGTCTAAGGCCGGTTAACTTTTGTGAGAGTCGTGGTATAACCTTTTTTACATATTTAATTTTTTATCCTGTAGGGGCTGTGTTTTTTTGTCTAACGATTCATTATTGTTTAAGGGTTGAAATGATTCATATCAAAATAAGGGGTTGTAAATTTAATCATGCATTGAATAAAGAAATTTTGTAAACTATAAAAATTATAATTGTTTATATGTATAATATATATGCGGAATTATCAAATTCTTTATAAAATATTTTAAAAAAAATCGTGTAAAACATTAAAATATGATTAAATAGACAGAGCTTTTAATAGTGAAGTATTTTTATTTTAAAATTAAAAAGTTTTACTTTTACAAATTGATTAGTATTATCAAAATGAAAAGATATTATATATGATTTATAATGAACATCATAAATAATTAAATTAGCATAAAATATGTTGAGTAGCAATTAGTTTATTTATAACTTTTCTGTGTGTTTGCGAATTTTAAAATTTAATATAGTAAATGAAAATTCACTAGTAAAATGTATTGATTACTTTTTTTATAACAATGTGTGTAAAACAATTGAATATTCATTAAATAAAAAAAACAAGAATTTCTTGATTGAAATAACTGGGTAATATTTTCAGCGGGACAAAATTGATAACCTCTGTAATAAATAGACAGGAAACTAGAAATCTTTGCAGTCATGCAAGACAAAGGGAGTATAGGTTTTTAATAATGAAAAAAACACTGTGTGAAAAAATCAATGTAGCATCAAAAGGGGTAAGTAGCCCTTTTGAAACAAATACAATTAACTTACTTGGTGCTAGGTATTACAAAACTTTAATGCTTGAAAACCTGATTATTATTTATGCTATCAACCGATTTAACGAATTTTAGAAATATATTTTATGGTTATATCAATATATTTAAAAATATTCAATGTGTAGTTAATTTCATTTGAATGTTTTTTTTAACAAATTTACCAAGAAAACTTTTACATACTTACTTCTAATTTACATTTTATACCTTGAGAAATGGGTAACATAAATGTTTGATTTTTTTTTATCCATGTCCACTCCCAATGTGAAGCATATGGCATCCCAATGAAGGTTTTCAAAAATAATAGAGATAGAAAGATATAAGATAGAACAGAATAATTGACTATCTAATATCTCTCGCTACGCCTCGTTATTTTGGCTATGGGAGGAATGGAAAGATTTTTTAAACATCACAAACACCCAAGCCTTTGAACAGAAATAAAAAAAATGTTATTCGTACTGAAGCTGCGATCTTTCACGAAAGCCAACGACATTGACCACTACGCCACATACCTAAAAATCAATAAATTACTTCGTGTTACGTTGAATATTACAGTTTAATCAGAATTCGAAACCTTTTTTTTGTGAAAGTAGGTCACAAGGATCATCGGACAAGCTAAAAGGGATTTCTAATTGCAGTATATTCAACCTACAAATAAATTGATTGAGAAACACAGGTAGTTATAGAAATATTAAATAAAAACTTTTGTTAAAAAAGAAAGCAGTGGTCAATTTCACATCGAAAGAGTAAAGTCGAAAATCATTTGTTTTTTTCAAAAGAAACGTGATAGAATAATTAATATCCCACAAAATTAAATTAACAATTTTAAATAAATATTTTTTATATGTTATCGATATCATCATATTATTATAACTCATCGAGTATACACTAAAGTTTTGACAGCCTCAGCACCCAAAAGGTTAAGATATAAGTTCGCGTACACTCGTCACTAAGCACAATACGTCTATAACGTATTTGAGATAGTAAAAAGAGTATGAATTGATTGTTAGATACTTGTTTATGGATACCCAAAACAATTAAATGGCAGTTGGCGGTGTGAAATTATTTATTAAAGTGAGTAACGACTTCATAAACAATTTTAAAACGGCCTTTGGGGCTTGTAGATCTGTCAAATATATTATTTATTATCATATTTTTTCGACTTATAATGCAATTACGCCTTGTAATACCGGGAAACTGATCAATTTGGCGATCCTGTAATATCGGGATCGTTTACCGATCTCGGGACTTCAGGATTCACTATAGCAATTGAGAATCAACAGAGAAGTTTAACGTCAAATAAGATTGAGATCTTCGAAATGGGTGTTTGAGATATCTCTTCTCCTGGAATTGTAATTAAGCATCTGTGACTTTAAATTAAAAAAATCTGTCGCCTTGACCGTTAGCTGTAATACTAAATGTTTTTTTGTATTTACAGTTAAGGATATATAAAATAAAATAAAAAATGATATTTTGGTAAATGGTCAATTACAGAATCCCGGGATAAAAAAAATATATACTACAATCTCGGGATCATATAAACTTTATATTATAAAGGGTCCGCATGATTTAAAACGTAAATTGTATCTCAATTCTTTGTCGTTATGAGAAATCGGTCCAAGTCATGCACCACCAATTATTTATACTTTTTAAGAGTGCCTATCTGAGAGTATTTGTTCTAAAGATAATACAATTTAAGAAAAAGTCACAATGGGTCGATTATTGCAGATGAAGACGTTTTAAAACTTACATAGCACTTTCGTATATTGCCGCAGTAACAAAACATTAAAATTTTAAATTTGAATCATTCACATTATGTACACTCCCACAGATTTTGTCACTAACGACCCGGGTTTCGCCTTTCGGCATCTTCAGGCGTTCAAGCGCACGGATGAACTTGAACTGTCGTTAGTGACAAAATCTGTGGGAGTGTACATAATTTGAATGATTCAAATTTAATATTGAAATTCCACCAAGCACCTTCAGTCGAAATCTTAAATTATTAAAATTTTACCTAAAACATTTAGTCATGCAAAACACAGACTTGTTTATTAATGGTTAATAACACCTTCGACCATTTGTATCTTCTATTAAAAGATCGCGATAAATATAAGATTAAGATAATCAAGAGATTTACGCAGGGGTGGGCTGGAGGGGGCTCGGAGGGGCTCGCGCGAGCCCCTTGTTAAAATTTACTATGGCTGGCGATCCCCTTGTTAATTTTAGAAAGAACAATATTCTCAAATCAAATTATTACATAACTCCAATTTCTGACTTATATATTATCTACGACAGCTTCAGTATACACAGTAGTACATTTTTAGTCATCTACATTGAGAACTTTACGATAAATTGCATATTGTTACATAATATAAGTGTATTAAGTATTAATCGATTGATTACTTAATTATTGCATATAATTGCATAGGAATTATAAAAAAATTCACTCTTTCCCCAGAACACTGAGAATTGCTTCGAGATGAAGCGAGCTCCTTGTTGACATATTGGCAGCCCATCGCTGGATTTACGAAATACGACAAATTAAAAATATGCAAAATGCTAATATTAATTATAAAAAATTATGACAGGGGGTAATTTTTGTTTAATAAGTTGTATCAAAATGTAAAAATATAGAAGAATAAATATTGAAAACAAATGAATTTACAACACCACTGTAGAGAACAAAAGAAAATAATTTGTAGCACGAATTTTTTTAATGTTGTGATTTTCTACGTTTATCGCCTTTTTGTATGATCGTGATTTTCTTTTTGACATAATTGAAGCAACCTTTTTTAATCCGGAGTTAATTCAATGTTCTTGCTATTATTTTACGAATTTGACAGCACGCCCGTATGCGTCGAATTTGCCGGAATAAAATTCACCTTGAAACTTAAAATATTGTAAATGTAATGTTTGGAAAAATCTGATTATTATGTATAATCACCTAGTTTACACTACGCCTGCAGTCAGATTGTACTTCAGTTAATTGTAGTAAAAAAAACCTTTTATTATTATCGAATAAGCATTTTTCAGTTCAGTGGTCTAACCCAAACTATCATATTATAGTTCTCTTGGTAGGAGACTGACGAGGTCAGAATCAACTTTATTAGATTTTTGTTATAGATGTTTTCCTAAAAAAAAACAGAGTAACCATAATTTCTTGTAAAAATACTTACATATATTGAGATAAGCCCCGTTATGAGTTAATAGGATTCCCATTAACAACTGACACGGTTTAAAACAATGAATAAGATCGTTATAAAACCTCATCTAGCTTAATATAAATTTGATAACTTTGTTACTACATGTGTTGTTTTACGAATTGTGACACAATTTTTTGCCTATGAAGCATTATCAGACATAATATCACAAAGTTTACATAGTTGAACTTATTTTTATTAGAATTTACTTACCTTATATAAATTATTAATTTTGTAATTAGTATTATCAATGCTAGTAAATTTTACTTTCTTCTTGCGTCCAGCAAAGTGGGAAAAAATCGCATGATCTATTATGTAATTTATAACCTAAGTATAAGAATCAATTTTTAGTTTATTTGTGAGCCTTGGGATATTCTGTCAATTGTTTTATTTTTCATAAATATATATGGATAAACATATTCTTTACTCAATCAATATTATATCGAATTAAAATGACCATTCACACAATACGATACAATTTTATAATAAGAAAGTTGTAAAAAAAAATCGATGAAAATCATATATATAGTAATAATATTATTTATTTAATAAATTAAATTTGTTTTGTTATATTGTCCGTCTATCAATATACTGCTTTATTTTTAAAAAATAAGAGAAAACGTTTACAGAAATGCTCTGTGATATTTTCCAGTGAATTCCTCAATTATTCCACCTATTCCAATTGTGCATAGTCATTTTGTCAATTGCCGTTAAATTGAATTTCACCTATTGTTAACTTTTTCATTTATTCATTTATAACAATCACAATAATTGAATATATACTCCAGTTGCGAAAGTTTGGTTCGAAATGCACGAATACTACTTTTCACCCAATTCAAAGAAATGCAATAGCTATCAGAAGTATCCATTGCACGGTTGTCAAGTATATTACAATATAGTCTGGTAAATTATTCGCAAATTGACTGGTCTCATAATGCAGCCTAGATGTATACCTCCGAAAAGAAAATCAAGATAGCTATACAGCGTATAAAAATATTTTGCAAGTATTATCATTAAACTGTATAAGTAATTAAGTTAAACGTACTAGGTTTCATGTATGATGATTAATAGTACTTCTCAAGAAAACTTATTCCTTGTTATTTGTTTTAACTCTTAAAACAAATCAAAAACATACTCACAGATTAATTAGCAATTATTTTTATATTGAATGTTAATTTGTACAATGTATTGTATGCATTATCTATAGACAAACACTCACTCTCGAATGTTTTAAATATGTAATAAAAACCCTAATACAATATATCGCATGGGTTAAGACAAAAGGGAACTAACTGCAAATTTGCAAAATGGAGATATTGAGTTTTAATGTTTAGACATGTTTTGAGATACTTTGTACATGGTTTGCTTTTTTTATGACAAAGAATATATTTTTTTAGAGAATTCGCTCGTCAAACAAAAAGGCAATAAAATAATTCAAATAAAACAGAAACTAGACCAAATTTCAAATTTATCTATTACTCAAATTTAAATTTTAAATATTTTGGACTAGTTTTCATTCATTACTCAAAATACCCAAAAACTTTATTCCTTTTTGCTTATTTTAACCCACTTTTAAATTCGTGCAGAATTTAACTGTCATTGAAGATCATCTCATGATATGAAACTCATAAACAACAAAGACAAATAATTTAAATATACATCGGATAAATCAACATTTAATATTTATTTTACCAGGACCAGCAACATACAACCTTCCGACCGCTAAGTGGAGTTCTGACCGTTAGACTGCAGTGAATGATTTATATTATATATGAGCGATTATTTGATCTTGTAGTTATATAGAATAATATTTGCCAAGTATTTTATTATAAGTTTATTATCTGTTTGATAATAACATTTTTATAGAGAAAGTTTTATCAGCTATTGTTGAAGTGTGATTTAATAATGAATTATATTTATTTATTTTTAATCAACGGGCATTTTTGTTTATGTCGTAGATAATATTAAAAAATAATACTATCTTATCATTATTTTTATTATAAGGAAATGCTCATTTTATTTATAAAATTGACAGACTTGAGGCGAAATATTCTTAAGGTTATTTTTTTATGATTTGACATTTTTAGGAAAAATAACATTTTTATTATAAATCATAAAAAGCTGAAATTAATCTGGTGACTGGTGATGCTTGTCACAGCCATAAAGGGTAAAATATCATTATTTCACAATATAAAGCGAAGTTAATGTAGAAATCAATCAGGAACTGGCATCCGGTTCCTAAATCGTGCGACAGTGACTCTTTCTTTCTTCAAATTAAATCCGATTATCAACGCCCCATTTGGGATATGAACCCGGTTATCTGAAACGCGAATCAATTCGGTATGGAAATTCACTTTGGGTGTCGTACTCTAGTTCCAAAAACAAAACTTGATCTATCAATTCTAACCAATCTACAAAAACTATCCAAAGAATAATAAACAGTTTAAAAGATAGTATGTTTTCTCTGTTTCGAAAAAAACTATATAAATATATTTTTTTTAAATACAAAGTTTTTTCTTACATGTCAATCATTTTACCAACTATGTGAAAATATATTTTGTTTTACTGTTTTACCATTTGTGCATGAATGTGCAACCATTGCTGATGAGACTATTCAATGGGTAATTATTATCAAAAAATCACTTAAAATTCAGATCAGCTAAAATAATAAGTGACCAAATCTTATGAATTATAGTTAGTACCTACTAAGCCTAGTTAGGAACCTACCTAGGTTCTATACAAAACAGAACATGATAAAACGAAACACGAAAAAACAGAACATTGAGAGACCAGAACCTTCAAAAAATTAATACTAAAAGTATAAGAATATTGACTGTGGAAAGGAAAAAGGACGTAATCCACACATAGCAAATTTAACAGGACGCACAAAAAACTTATTTTGATGATTTTCGGCCATATGCAAATTATGAAATAAAAACTACCTTGAAGTGCACGGAGACTTCTAAACTATTGTTAAATTGACATAATCTAATATTAATTTAAGAAATTGTCTAGGAAAAACCTTTCTTTTAGTCTTTTTTCTTGGTTTTAATTTTTTACAAAGTCATCTTTTTCAAACTTAAAAGCTAAATTTAAATAATAATTCGGCATTTACAGCTTACATTCTTTTGATAGAACGTGTATCAAGATTGATACATTGTGATTATTGAAAAAAAGCTGTTTTAAAAAACTGTGGATTACGTCATTTTTCCTTTCCACAGTCGATATGAATGCTTGTCTAGTCATTATATAAAATATTATATAAAATGCATACATATATTTTTTTAAACTTACCACGTTATCTAAAAGTTGCTAAATTACAATTTTATAAATATTTATGGCTCTCCTTTCTTGAAACCATCTATAAATTTAATTTTTATAAATTAATGAAAACCTATTTGATAAAAAATTTTTGGTGTTATTTTTAAAGTTTTTCTACTGACTTAATATGAATTGATTCGTCTTCAGATGGAAACCTTATTCATATCAATTAATTACAAAGCGAATAAAGAAATTAATTTCGGGTTAAGTAAACAAATACAGCACTGTATTTCACTCAAAGCTATTTTATAGGAACTATCTCCATTTACAACGTCCAAATATATAACTATCAAAGTGTCTGTTATGATACAAGCTAGCTGGTCACTTTCATCACTCGAGAGACTTAAAATCAAACACATGCAAAGATTGAAAAATTAAAGTATAAAACTATTCGTGCAGTGGTCCAAACCTGTGAACACTACAACCGGACCAAAAGGTATATCTACTAATAAAAAATATTATAATGAATAAAATAAATCAAATATCGTAGTGATTTTTTGACCGCCTATATTGCATCCTACAGGTGTACGACACGTATAAGTTTGACGTGCCGTACGATGCTATTTTAAAAATGACGTACTCGAGGATGAGGAACCAGTTAATGTTAGATGGCTGCATTCATTTTTGCGTAATCAAATAAGGATGCATTATTAAAAAATCTTCGATAAGAGTATGTATTTATATTTAAACGAAAGCATTTACTCCCAATCACACATTAATGGTTGACGACGTCAAACATTGGACAGATTAAAAGGACACTGACAACAGCTAATTATAGGGATCAAACAGGCACTGAAAAAAGAAAAAAAATATATCAAAAAACAACATCAAAATACGAAAGAAGAAAGAGAAATAGAGCAAGAGCTCTTCTCTCTGTAAAATATGGAAGACACCAAACTTATACTTTTTTACCATTTTATAACGTTAGTAAATTTACTTAAAAACTGTCACATTTATTTAAATGTTAAAAAAATGGTTTTAACTGAGGCTAAAAAATTCGCATGCTGCAAATTTAATTCAAGATGCGTTTCATCATTTCAAAATGAAAAACTGTTCAACTGCACAATTATCTATTGTAAATAAAACTAGTTTAGAATACTGATTTGTTTTTGAGAATTTGCATCAAACTTTTCTCACCGTTTTCGCAAAGAATAATCACTTATCGAAACTCCGCCACATTAGCGAAGGACAGATTGTTTTCGAGTATTCAAATTTTTAATGTTGTCTTCCTGTATTTAAATTTCTAGGTATATACCAGCCTAGAGCTATTTGTTTAACCAATATAATAATGGTAGAACTTTGCATAATGCGCTACCCTTTTAAATACAGTGTTACTAAAAAATAAACGATATTATTATATTATGTTTAGATCTAATTAAGCGTATTTATTTTAAAACAAATAAGCTTCAGATACTGACCAAATTTTTATTTTGGATCCAAGAATAATATTGTTGGTTTGGTATTTATTAAATCGTGAATTAAATGTCGGTTTCCGTGTCGGATCTTACGGATTTGGTCACAGTACAAAGAACACTTTTTCGGTTGGTTCGAAAGCATGAGTATTAATGATGTCTAAAAAATGTCTTCCACTCTTACGATCCTTCGATTAGTTACCCACTAGTCCTGTCTTAGTCTTATCTTTCTATCCCTACTACTCTCTTTGAAAAAGGGAGGTTGAACGATTGACTAACAAACAGTTCTCGTATAAAAACTTATGTAGTGGTATCTTCATTAGGAGGTCATATGCTCCACATTTGGGAGCGGACATGGATAAAAAATAGTATTAAAAACCATGTTCTATTATTTACAGCTATAATCAGGGGTGGGCTGGAGGGGGCTCGGAGGGGCTCGAGCGAGCCCCTTGTTAGATTTTACCACGGCCGGCGAGCCCCTTGTTAAATTAATAAAAAACAATATTCTCAGATGAAATTAGTATATAACTGCAATTTCTGACATATACCATCTACGACAGCGTCCAGTATGCACAGTAGTACATTTTTAGCCATTTACATTGATTAGTTTATGGTAAACTGCATATTTTTGCATATTTTAAGTGTATTAAGTAACAATCGTTTGCTAATTTAAGAGTATTGCATATAATTGCACATGACTGAGAAATTACTTTGATATTAAGCGAGCCCCTTGTTAACGTATTGGCAGCCCACCGCTGGCTATAATTGTAGATAATAAGATCAATATGCATTCGGCCAACGTCCAAAATATAATATGCATGGCTACAACAATTTTTTGACGAAAGCCTTAGCGTTATAGGCTCTGTCGGACGATCATAAATAGCAGGGTGAAATCGATAAAGTAAAAGAGTGTTACCTATAACTGTCAATTATAAACATAATATTATGTAACCGTAATCTTTTGAAAACATAATTGTTTTTTTTATTGCAGGAATTTAATAGATTTAAAAATTATAACATAAGGATTTTTCTTCTTCCCGTAATATTAATTACCATCATCTGAAAGCTTTTGTGTAAATTTGAAAACTAATGTGGAAATCAAACAATAACTTGTTTTGGGTTACTACTAGCATAAATTTATTAATGCTTTTTTTTAAATTGTTTTATAAATATAATATAATGGACACCAACATTATGTATCCAAAAAAGCTTACTTAGTTGTGTGTTGTATATTTTATAGTATGCGCTATCTTGATTACTAAATGATACGTTAAAAAAAAAACACCCTGTGATTTGTATGTATATTAAAATGAGCGCAAATGACACAAACACTCCGTTGAATGCTAAACGTAGTCATTAGTAAGATCGAAAGATGCACTTCTTTCAGAATGCACTCTCACAAAATTCCCGATACAATGCGTGACGGTGCTAATATTATCATGCATTCACATGGGGCGTCACACACAAAGCAAAATGTATACAATTAATATTATTCAGCCCAAAACGCTCGACTATTTTAATTCGCGAAATTCCGAGCAAGCTGTGAAGTAAACTTCGAAAAAAAAGGTATTGATTGTTACGTATGAAGATATATGACAATTGAAAGTATACGAATGTATAATTTAGTGTTGACAAATGATAAACGGATATTTTGTCAATTAAGTCTTTCTTTCTTAAGTTAGAAAAACGCCTAAAGTAATACAGATCAATTTAATAATTAAATGTTCACTATTGTATGCCCATAACAAATCAATGAAATTTTAATTATCCGTACACTTGGCCCAACTCACACTTTTTTTGTGAGTTAAGCTAATGTTCGAATTTTTCAATAAAAATTTTTTAGATCGAAAAGTAACATAAGATAACATTCCACTTAAATCGCGTGTTATTTCGCGCGCACTCATGGACTGTAGGGACTTTCTTCCGTTGTTTGATAAGCGACCTTCCAGGTTTTGGTCATTTGTGTATGATTGACATGCTTGGCAGATGTCTCAAAACCTTGCGATTTGAAAGAGTGAAAACTAATAATATATAATGCTTTTTCGCTGTTTTATCGCAGTTAAAAGAACATGCTTTATTTAAAATTGAATTTACTCATAGCTCTAATTAAAGGTTTGTACCTTTTATCTTTTGAGCCCTTCATGTATATCGTTTTTGTTTTTAGTCATTTTTTTAAATTACTCACTCTGTCGGAAATGGTCAAAAAGTTACATTGTAATAACATACCAGTAACACTCTGATATCACAGCAATGCCCATAATATCATACTTCTTTTATACTTACATTAAGCGGTGGGCTGAAAAATATCTTAACAAGTAAATTTTATTCGTTTTTTTATCCATTTCCGCTCCCAGTGTCGAGCATATGGCCTCATAACGAAGGTCTTAGGTTACTTAGTCGCTCAACCTCTCTCTTCTAAAGAGAGTAGCAGGGATAGAATGATAAGGATAAGACAGGACTAGTGATAATACTACTAATAGTAGCGCCCAGTTGAATTGAAGGATCGGAAGAGTAGGAGGCAATCTTAAGACATCATAAACACCCATGCCTTCGAACAGAAAATAGATAAATCGATCGAAAAATGCTGTTTCGTACTGGGACTCGATCCAGTGAGGTCCCACACGGAAGCCTACGACTCTGAATGAAAAAATGAAGGGACTATTAATTTTCAATTTTAACCATCTACAAAAATTGCAGTTATCTAATGATTTGATCTAAGACGAATGATTTTATTATTTTAGCAAGGGGCTCGCGCGAGCCCCCCCGAGCCCCCTTCAGCCCATCTCTGCTTACATTTCATTTCATTTTATTTCTATGATCACCATTTTAGTGGAAATATAGTAATATCTCAAAAATACCATAAAATTGCCGTTACTGCAAAAATATTCAATAGTGCAAATAAATACTTCATGAAAAACACTAGATATTTTATATTTCAACAAAAATAAAATGCAACAAACTTCAACACATACATGTTTTGTTGTAACCACCTTTCAAAACTTGAGAGTATAACGGAACTAACCTTCGTAAGTGGTCTAATATGTAAATTACCTGCATTTTTGCATCCGTCATATGCAAAATCGTATGCAGACCTTGCATAACGGGTTATCGTTGCAAAACTATTAATTTATCCTCCAAATAGTTGCTTTATAGCAATGTATATTTTTTGATTGATTGAGTGAATTAATATTAAATATAAAGGATCTGTTCGTTAATTTAATATTCTTAGTCTATGTATGATCAATGAACAACTTATACGTTTTGGGTATTTATAATCCATTTCACGTCTCTACTGATAATTTTGAATTAAAAAATATAGTTGACCTGCTTATAATGTATAATAAAATACATATTAAGAATTCAGGATTTAGACCATTTATAAAAATTTAACCAATACACATAAAATTACTATTTTGTTCACTTGGTTGCAGCCAATTTAAAAAATTGATAAACTGAACAACTGTGAGCCGACTTACTGTAAAAAAAAATGCAAAAATTGGTAGCTGCAATTAATATATTAGAATATGGTTTCCCATAATACATTATTATGAAGTTTATTTGAAAATAATCCTTACACACAGTATGAATTTATCAATGTGCACAGTTGCTATTAGATATTATATGTAAAAATGCAATACAAGGGAAAAGGGTTGATAAATAAATGATATGAGAAGGTAAAAATCCACTAATCCGTTGGGTACAAGGCGTAGTGGTAAAATGCAGTGAAAAGGTTTATAATCCTTTTGAATATGTATGGAGTTCAAGATGTATTACTTTTTTATTATAATATAAGAGTGGATGGTTACTGAAAATAATATATGTTAAGTATATTATTTTAAAACCACTAACCATTTAAGGTATTTTTACAGAAAAGCTTTTCAGTAGAGGAATATTTTAGCTACATATTTATGAGGCAAAAATATTTATGAGTTTATACTAAGCAAAATCTCTTTCTTGTACTTCCTTCAAAACCGTATTTCAAAAATATCTGTTACTTTATAAATAAGGAATATTTAGTTCAGTATTCAACATTCAAATAAACATAATAAATTAATTTAAAGTAATCATTCAAATAACTATTGGATGAAATGATCGTAGAAATAAATCAATAAACATTCGGCACAATGTCAGACAATGTCATTCGGCTGTAGAAAGGCAAAAAGACGTCACCCAGATATAATGACAGAAATCACAAAAAACGTTTTTGATGATTTTGAGAAAAGTCAAATATGAAATAAACACAACAAAGTGTACCAAGACTTATAAACGGTTATTTCATTTACTTAATCTAATATTATTATTTTTTCAGATAAATCTTTGTGTAAGTTCTTTTTCCTGGACGCAATTTTAACAGGCCCTTTTTTCAAACATTATAGCCGAATTAAGACACTAATTTTGCATTTTCAGCGAATATCTCTTTGATAAAACATAAGATGTACATTTTTTGACATCATTATACTTTTCTACAATCGATAATATGTAAATTTAATAAAAAAAATACTATTTAACATCGTATTATTTGAACATCTGTGTTAGGTTGGAATAATAAAATATATCTTCAGTTCAACTGTAAAACACAATAATTCGAAATGAATTATCAAATTACTTCATTTGACTGTAGTTTAATATCTCTCAAATTTTAAAATCATATTTTATGCCAGTACCAAATTTAATAAAAAAAGATATTTAGTTGGATTTTTAAACATTGTTGGTAATGGTTTATTTACATTGCAACATTATGGGGATGACGATTGTTGTGCTATGTGACCTTATTTATGTATCAATACCCAACCCCTAACGCCTAATGTGTCGCGGTTTTTACCTTTTCTTTGTGCGTATTGTGTCGCAATTTTTTATGCATAATTTTTGTCAACTAAATAGGGTTGTCGCTGAATTTCAAAATTGTTAATTTATATTAACTTTTCCATCGCTAGTTACTATTTTCCGAACATCGAATAGATTTCTAGGGAGTTATATGGTTTTAGCAATATTAATACAAAGCAAAAAAATAAATATTTCATTAGAAACTTGATTCTTTTAATAATCTTATCATGAACTTAAAATCAGTTGAAAATTTGTGTATAGCAACTATGTACATATCTATGTAGTCTAATCAAATTATGACTATTTTTTGTAGAAATATATTGTAACTGAGTAACAAAAAACAATAAAAAAGGGGCAAAATAGTATTAAATTATATTTGTCAATTCTTGTAGCCCACAGAGTTTCCTTATATCTAATACAGTATTCTCGATAGATAATAATTTACATCGTATTTCAAATAAATACGATATTATTCTTGATATAAATAAATTTTAAACACTTAAAATGTCCTGATTGACTGGCCAAAACTAATGATTGCAAAATAAATTATATGTGTGCATGAATGTATAGCTAAACATGCACTCACGTTTTCTTTATAAAAAATGAAAAAACCCTTTATAGTAATGATTTTGTATAGAAAATAAATTGTTAAAGCCCAGCGTAAATTTAAAAAAATTAAAATGACAAATTGTGTTCATCCTTGATAACTAGGTATACTAAAATACTTCCCGGCGCAACTTCACACAATAATCTTACTTAATTATGTGTCGTCGCGTTTGAATCCGGGAGATGATTTTTAAAATCATCCCCGATAATAATTTTGTTTACCCTTTTTTTTTACTGTAATAATAGGTATGAAATACGCAATACAAAGGTTATGCATGAAACATCAATAGGGGTAGCTCCACATATAATAGTATTATACCAGCTAAATGATGCTTTCTTATAAAAACGTTTTTTTTCTTCATATATATTTATCATATATAGTAAACCCGGTGCTCGGGTCGTACGCGAAGAAAACTTTATATCGAAGTTCTATCAAGCACCTTCAGTCGAGACTTTAGTATAGCTTTAAGTATTGGTGTGCAGTTATTAAAAACACTGATCAATACTAATGAAAATAATACAGTTTTTTTACAGAGATACCCACTCTAAAAAAAACATTTCCACGACAACATTTGATCTTAGCTTTTTGCCGAAATAACCTTAAACGATATTAAATAATAATACTAGTTCTTATTGTAAATCCTATTGATTTTCGTCTGTGGCTGAGATGGATTATGACACACTGTGTCATAATCCATCAGGCTAAATCATGTCTCTTTTTTTTCAAATCGATTATAAAACAATGAATACAGGTGTGACGTAACTAAATCAAAAACTCTCAAATCTTTGACCTTCCAACATAAATACAAACTATTTGTTTAGTATTGAAAATGAAAATAATATGGATGACAGAATGTCTTCTTGACGTATGTGCGTCTCAAGAATTATTTTCTAAATCACACGGTGTACCAAAAGTTTTGATCCAAAGATGCGACGAAGCATTCGGACCATAAAGTATCACGTAATAAAATCGACCCTAACTTCAAAAGCTTTTCTTCTGAAAGTTCATTGTAGACGGAATAAACTTATTCCAGAACATTCTATTTAGTATCATCATCGTTACTAGCTACGATCGCCTACATCGGGGTTTCTCAAACTTTTTCTGCAATGGAACATTTCGTAAATCCGAAAATTTTCTACACTCCTTATTTTTTAGGTTGGCTATTGTGAAAATATGTTAAAAAACACTTATTATTTTTTAATGGTGTGGTCTCGAATCTGTTCCTGCACTTTAACTTAAATGCAACAAAAAAAGGAAATCCTGCTTGGCATAGATATTTTGTATAAAATAGAAGTAAAACAATAATAAATAACCGAATGTCTCAAAACACATTCGGGTATTGGCAAACTCCCCAAGAAAGAATTGAATAACATTCATTTCAGAATCACTGATAAAAATATATTTTCATAATCACTTGCGCTGTATTGAGCATGCAGGTTTTGCCGACACCGAAAATGGATTTCAAACCAAGGAATCATAATTTCTAGTTTTCGGAAAATATTGAAAAAATAGTGGTTTTTAAGTTAAGTGGGTGTTCACGAAACACCAATTCAGGTTCTGTGGAACACCAGTGTTCCGGAAGCATAGTTTGGAAAACTCTGGCCTAGATATTGCTTAACAGAAGGCGACTAATTAAACAACCCTTACAATAACGATGCATCTTACCAAGTCATGACATCAAACGTTTCCGTTCTTCGAATAAGCATGCTAATCATTTTTTCAGATTAAATTTCATATTGATTCGATTCAAATATGAATTAAAATTCATGGATAAGTAAGTGTAAAAAAAAAAATCTTTTTATTTTATTTTTGTTTGCACGTAAAGAATTTATTGTACACATAGGTTGTGTATTATTCATGAAGTAGGAAAACTTTTAATTTCGATATGTCGCATTAGATAAAATTCAATTAAACGTAACTAAGAAATTATGAACATTATTTCGTTCAACATTAAGAAATAAAAACAATGCTACCACAAATTTTTGGACTTAGTCAAAAAGACGCATGTTTATTAATATATAGTCCGTATAGTATTAATAGATAGTAATATATCTATACTGACAAATCAATAATACTGGATGAACATCATATTAAAAATTTGCGCTTTTAGATAAAGATTCTCAGATAATTATAAAATCAAATTAAAGATTATTTTCAACTGGTTTGACACTAGGAATTAAAAATTACACGAGGACAGTTGCATGACTCATAGCCTTTATAAGTAATAATAACAAACTAGTACAATAAATGTACCAAATGAATTATTTAGATAAAGAAGTGATATCCAAGAATTTCATTTTTACTAATATTTTTTTGGCAATTTTATTACTTTTTAACTTAACTGAATTTTTACTTAAATCCAAAACTTAATTTCGGCGACACAAGATTATTTAAAAACTTTTCAAAATAACCTTTAAAACGTTGTCATAATTTTATCAAACTTCAATATTTTTTGTGCGGAAATTTCATGGCGTATTTGAAACATTGCACCTTTCCCTAACCCAGACTCGGGAAAACTACATAAGACACTACTCGTATTTTTCTACCACTTATTCGTATTATTTAATTTTGGGTTATTAGATTATTACTTATTTTTGTATGCTGAAGTTGCTTTTAATAAGTATAATTAATAATATACGATTTTTTTAAAATAGTATTTTACTTGTGAAATACCATTTATTTTTAATTAAAATGCGGCCCTATAGTCGATACCTTTAATCAAGCCTGCCTTAACCCCTAACCACCTAAGCCACTGTAAATCGGGATCATATTCACCGCATTGAGGCTAAGGAAAGACAAATCAGCTACTAACCATTTTAACTGAATGTCATAATCCGTTACAATAACGATAATGGGTTCAAAATGACTTAAATCACTTAAATTTGCATAAGAACTGAAGCTTCCTTATAATAATGATTTCAAAAACGGAATCCAACTTTCATAAAATAAAGAAGCATCATATATAATATTTTATGTTCCAATTTCAAAAACATATAATTTTATAACCACACATAAAATAATATTTTGTGTGAATGTGTGCTATCGATGTCTCAGTTTCCTATATTATTATAGTGGTTGGGTTTGTGGATGTGTCTGTGATACACATGCGATAAACGTGTTTAAGTTTCACATGTGTGTTGGTGCATTTTTCATATGAAAACTTATTTCATACACGGAGTAGTTTTGGCAATGTGCGAATGGGAGGGGTATATTTTTTATATGGAAAAGCGCGTGTAAAAATGCTTGAGTTAGAGCGAGCGAACGTCTTGTCGCGTGTCTGTCTGCTCGGCAAACACGTGCGCCGATGACACATTTTAAAACTATGTATTAATTTATTTATTTTTTGAATAACAGGAATGATTAATTTATGATATCTTAACTATGCAAAACCATCCATGACATCAAGTTACCTGTATATTGAACCAGTTATTTGTTCATAACTTCTGGTCAAAACTTTACAGGACGAAGCTTAAAACTTAAATAATAATATTTATCAAATATAAAAATGTCGACATTTGAAATCAGAACTTTCACACTAATAAGCATGTTTTTTTTAATTCTGTTCATATACCAACAATTATTAGATTGATACGTAATATTTCATATTAATTATAAATAGTATTTTTGAATAAGTTTACTTTAGTCAGCAATAAACTATTTAACATAAATTTATATTTGTAGCATTTTGTTTAATTAATTTGTGCGAAATTTTCGACACCAAGACCTTTTTTTAATAATACGCTTATAAAATGTATGTATTATTTTATTCTAGAATGAAACAAATAAACACATGTTAAGCTTGAGTATTTTTGCATTCATAGATTATGTAGATGGAAGAACAGTTATACATTAAATTATTAAACAACATTAGTTGAAATAAATGTATAAAAATAAAATCGACGCAGCATTTCCCGCCACCCCGTCTGAGGCTATTGATTTTTTTCGTTCAGACATGACGTGTGCGCCCCACCACCCACCATCACTCCCACCCTTTAGCCTAGGTCGGGCCAAGAGGTTTTTTTCGGTTCCGTTTCGACACGTTAAGATGTCTCATACAATCATAATTTGATCGCCATTTTCTACCGCAACTGTAATTTTAAGGACACGCTGTAGTTCACTGCCATTAATCCTAAATACATTTAATTTTACTTTGAAAACCATAGTTTTGATAATTCTGTAGTCAGTTTTAAGTTTCCGCATCAAGCCTGTTTTTTTATTTACTCTATTTTTATAATATCAATATTACAGTAATAAGTCAGTATAAGTAAAATTATATTTTAATTTGTTTCATTTTTTTGAAACACTTAGTTATAACATTTTACGATTCGTAAAATTTAATTGTTATATTGTTTGCTTAACGTTTTCAAGGTTTTTCGGTGAAATTAAAATATTGGAAAAAAATGAATATATGGCATACAAAAAAACTGAAATTTGGAATTGTAAACAACAAAACGATTTTATATTCATAAGTTCGTTGAATTACATTATATTTTGTTAAGAATAACGACACTTTAAAAGCTTCTATTAAAACCTGTCATTTTAGAAATATTATTTTATTTGTGCATATTTTGTAATCGATATCTTTTTGCATTCGTTCATGAATATCTACCAAACTATCACTTCTTGCAGATATATTATTGCCTTTCTGCTAATCATAGGTTATTCCAGTTGGTTTGATTATTTCAAGGGCGGTTAGTATTCCACCCTCATGTTATGTTTGCCCTGTTGGGATCTTCAGTCATTAAGGCTGACGCCTCATTTATCTTCCAGGAGACCGTGGTGTTTTTTCATCTCTCGCGACGTTAAGCAAGCCTTTGGGGTGCAATGGTACAAACCCCACATCAACCCTCTGTTGTTTGTATTGGCATGAAATAGTCGTATCGCTTCACATATGAATTACTTTGCTATCAATTGTTGTTTTCTTATAACTGTCTATTGTCATCATAATTGACTTGCTACTCAACTCTAAATTAAGATATCACATAACATTCAATAAAAAAATAACGTTACGTTATGATCATACTGTTTCTTTTATAAATATATATTTTAATATTTCGAACGATAAATGATTTAAGCTGTCGTGAGATCTAACATAACCTTCAATTAAAAACAACAATGATTTATTTAAAGAAGTAATTCAATATTCTTGCAATGTATTTGTTTTTCACAATTAATTAAGTGCTTGTTCTATTACTTAGGGTCAAATACTTACAGAAACGTATAACTTAAACAGCAATGTCTTTATCAGTAGCGTATCTTGAGTTATAATAGTTCCACTAAACAATAGAAAAACATTTTTTTTTTGAGTTTGGAATAATAGATTTTTTTATAAATTCAATGACTGATTTTTTGGTACTGTCAAAAATACCACAGACGAAAAATTATCTGAAGATATTACGCATTGAATTCATAGATCAAATAAATCCATTAAACGGAGTGTTTACTGGCAATATCATTCATAAAGAGCTTTTTCATTCACTTGGTGACAACTTTTGTCAAGGATTGTCTACCAAATTGCAGTTACTTTATATACCCTAAGATAGTCGTTTTAAATCGCTTAATCTTGGAAAATATTACCCCCTAACATAAAACTAGTATTTTTTTTAACTACGCCTCTGCTGCCACATTTTTCATTGCATTATGGGTTGCAGTAATTCGTATATTATATTGCGGAAAATGTGACTTAATATGCAGCTTTTATGCGTTTTATGAACGTTTTAAAATGTTTTGCCTTATTGGGCTCGTCCTAAAATTTCATCAATGTAACATAACCAACTGAATTAGTTTTGCATTTTAAGCTAATATTACCATATATATCTCCAGTCCACCCACAGGGTTTTGATCAAATGAGTCATAATTTCCAAGAGATTTAAACTTCTGCTTAAATTAGTGTATACTGAATGGTTAGGAAATAAAGATCTTGTAATAAATGCTTAGTTCCAGAAAATTTTCAGCACTTCACTGGCCAGGGTACAGGCCAGAGCGTGTCCTTCCTAATGATCGACGCGGTTCGTGAAACATACCAGGAAAATTGCTTTTTTCTAACTGTCTGATAAATGCATTTAATCACGGTTAAATTAATATCAAACTTACTGTAAAAATACCATATAATATAACAACTTTAGCGTGTAATATAAACATTTATTTTAAGTATTACAATCAAAATTAAACCCATTTATTAATCTAAACAAAAAATATTTTTTATTATTTTCCATGTTAAATATACTGATTTTACATTTATCAGTGAGTTATTTTCAGTTGTTTTTAACTGGTATTTTAATTAAAAAAGTATTATTAGTAAAAATAGAATATTTGGCTGTATAATTTTTGGAACCACACAAACATATAGAAAGATAACCTTTGCATATATACATATACTAAATTGCTCACACAACCATACAACTTTGTTTGTATTTATTATTATTGCCTCTTATTCACCTAATTAAAAAAATAGGATTAGCTAACCATTGATTCTGTCCAAGCCTTATTTTTTATATCTTTACTCTCTCTATAGAGATTGAGTGGATACGTAACAAGCAATTCTCGTAAAACAACTTATACGGAGAAAAGCTCCATATCTCGTGCTTAATAATAATTTACATGCGTAGCGAGTGGTTTGCAAGGGAAAACATTGAATGGAGCCCGTTGAAATATCGTAAAAAAATTAAAATCTTTCTCTCGATATAAAAAAATCTACAAAATAATATATAAACATTTTACAATATATATTTTATTTATCTCTGCATAAAGATTCTCAAGATGTCTAGATTATGTTGGACATACAAAGGGGGCCTGTTTCACTTTAAAGAAGTCAGTGGCCCTCCTACCAATCTATCAGTCACTGTCTGCTGCAGGGCTCCCTATCCAACTCATTCATCCAATATCATGATATTTTGTCGTCGTTAAACATTTTCAAGAATGCAAGGCATCTAAAATACTATATATTAAAACCATATTTTTCGTTTCTTATTCTGTTCTCAAAAATTTAGAGATTGACAATCTTTAATAATCCTTTATTGAACATTACAAATGAAGCAAACAAAAAACTATTTTCAGACCAATTGCTTAATAATACCTCATTTAAAAATGAAAGGGGTGTATGCTACTTTATTTGTACGATACTTTTAGACGTACAGAATATTGCAACGCATTTTTTTTTTAAATACCACTTGGCTCATTTCACTTCTAATGGGTCCATATGATTAGACAGTGTGATGGTATTCTTCTGAATACAAAAAAAACAGTTAACCAAAAGGGATTCAATCTTTGTTTATTATCAATTATCACGAACCAACCGTGAAATCCACTGAATGATATCTTGTCTTCGTTTCAAATACGTCACAATTTAAAGTCCGCAAATAGGGGCTATCTTTTTGGATATAACGCCCCTCTAAGTGGTGCAATTTGTAAAACTCCGTCCACTTATCTTTAACCCCGGTAGAAAAAAGTTAAATGTACAGCCCTAAAGTAAGTTATACCGGCTGGGACAAATCGTCCATTCACCCCAGCTGAAAAACAACCCTCAAAATTTACACCACTATAAAAGAGCCAATTTTTACACTTCCTTTGCAGCGAAGTCTACGGGGAAGGATATTATCGAATATCATACGTCATGAGTCTAGCCTTCGTAATATTTTTTTACAGTTTTTTTTATGCAGGTATAAAATCGCAGGAGCGATAAGGTAACTCTCTAGGTTTCGTTGAGCTATCTACGATTAAATTTCCGAGATTTGTATATTTAAAAAAGCTTAATATTTCTTCAAACTATACAATTTCGATATCGATACAATATTTTTTTTTTTCATTAAGTGATTTTATTTAAGTTTTTCGGTGTTTTTTTTAGGCCTTTGTAATCATTGTGATATGTGGTCAAAGTTTACAAAACTCAAACTTTATTATATTTAAATATATGTTACAGTAAAGTGTATTTAAGTGAAAATACATTTTCACTGACGTTTTAGTGAAATCATGACAAAGCATATTTTTACCAATACATATATACTTCTATTAATAAAAACACATTATTCCTTTGTGATTTATTCCACTTTATTTAAAAGGTCAGGATCGGTTTCGATAATTGCGAGCTCATCAGTTGACAATGCTCGCAATGAACGAAACCGCTTTTTTTAAATAAAGTAAAAAGGAATATTGTGTTTTTATTAATATAATGCCTTTCCACAAAGTATTGACAGTGAACCCCCTAAAATTTATATATACTTCTACTAACGAATATATTTTAGCTGCATAACTCTGTGCAAGTACTTTAGTTTCACTAACAGTTATTAGTGAATCTGTACATATAATACCACTACCTGAGTTTGCGAAAATATATTTAAACTGGTGAAAATGTAGTTACATTCAAATTACATATTGACTGTAAGATATATATGCATATAACGAATATCATATAAATTATAATATATTTAATATTTGTTAATCATTATTATGTTAAAACATCAAGTTTACTTTTTTCCATCAACAGAATCCAAATAAAGCATCCCAATTTAAGTGATAAATATTATTAGTTAAACCTTTTTTAATGAGTTGAGGTCGCAGAGACTAAAAGATGCTAAGTTGTCAGATTGTCAGTTGTCAGAGTACCATTTTTATAATCGGATGGGTGAGAATTGAATTTACACAATTTCATGTTTTTAATAGAAATCCAGGAATTTATTGAAAAATTTATGTACTAAAACGTTCGTTAAAGGACTTGAATCCGTAACTGAATAGAATAAACACCGAAACATCTCATTTAGTTCTAAATATTCGTAAAGTGTCGGTTTTTCTGATTTTATAATTATTTTACATATTTTTATGTAACTAAATAATTGTATTTTATCTGACAACTGAATACCTTTTAAGGTAAGTCCGCTGTGTACAAAAATAATTCACATTAATTTTAAATAAATCTATTTACTGAAAACGATCAAATGAGACGCGGTGTTTTTCAAAAGCTCGTTATTTTTAAAAATTCTCTAATAAAAATGCGAAGAATAAGAATAAATCACTTCAAATGGGACGATTCCTTTATATGTCTGAATAAAACCTTAGCTATTACTTTATGGCCGTATATATATCCTGTATGTGCCCACAGTGCGCCGCGTCGTTCGGGGCTATGAAAATAAAATATATTTTTAGATATATGGAAAAACATAAAAATTTAAGGTGGTGTTGGTGTGGCGGCGCTGACGATAAAGGCGTACTGCGAAATTTACTGAAAATTTAAAGATTTTTCTCTTTATCATATTTAGAATGTTTTTTTTTGGATGGTATAATTTCATGCTTAATTTTCGTAATTAAACTATGTGGTAGATAAATATAGGAAAACTTGGTTTATAACATCGGAGCATGCGTATTCTTGACAATTTTTTATACAAAAAAATATAAGCTTAATCAAGCCAATGATATTTGCATTTATTAATTAGTATCATAACTAATTTGTGTACATACTTCATGTACACAACATGAAGTATGTACACAATGTACATTACATGTTGTCAATCCCTTTTACGTCAACAGAAAAAATCTTATATCATGAAAGGAAAGGTTAAACAAGTGCTAAGTTTACAAACTATATTTCAGTTTGAGCGTCTGTGCAAGTAATTAATCCCCAATCACAAATAGTTCAATTGGGTAACATTTTAAACATTTTTGCTGTTGGATCCTGATAACGGTGACATAATTGTTACTGTTTTATACAAGATCAAATGAAATACACAGTTGTTCACTGTTCATCTTTAGAAAAAAGACAATAATGATATCACTGTACAGTAAACCCTTCTATAGAGA
This sequence comes from Himalopsyche anomala, assembly GCA_031772345.1. Lineage (NCBI taxonomy): Eukaryota > Metazoa > Arthropoda > Insecta > Trichoptera > Rhyacophilidae > Himalopsyche > Himalopsyche anomala. Next base: position 31,649,599 of record CM062823.1, read on the forward strand.
AGTTTACTCTAGCTACATATATGGCAGTTTCTCATATAGAGTCGTTTTTTACAAAAAGATAATTTTCAAAAGTAAAATTAGAATTTTCATAAATAAATTACCTTATAATACATATATGTATTTTATATAGGTGTATAAAAAAGTATTTGCCAGTAGCTTTTTGTCTCTTGATTTCGCTAGATTTATTCTAAGAAATGTATTTAAAAAATGTTAAATTTCGTTCAACCCACAAAAAAAAATGAAAGAACCTAACCTCAAATTTTGTATGGGTGTCTAGTCTCTTATAACGTAGTATTCTTATAGATTACTCCCAATATCTACGCTATAAGAAGGTCCACTGTACATTGGCAACTTTATGATTCAATATAATTAATGATTTTAATAAATCAACAAAATATAAAGCAACACAGATATTTCTTTAAATCATGAAACGACAAGCTTGACGAATAAAAAATGATGATGTTTTAAAAAAATAATTTGATTAAAATCCGATATCAGATTAAAAAATATATTTATTAATTTAATTATTGAATCTATTTACCAAAAAAATGAGGTATCAATAAGTACAACCTAATTGATTAAATATCACTGTAGTGTGAGTCAATATCTACTAGAGCACATAAAGTAAAAATCCCTTCGGTTTTTTCTCGTCCTTCCCTGGTGTGTTCGTCGGGAATCTTCGTGAGTTTTCAGCGCCGGTTCGGTAGGTAGATGTTTTCCAAGGTTTTATGTATTGTGTGGGTCAGGCATATAAAAATCGTTTCTCTATCGGGTCGACCCACATTCGAAAGGGTGTCTGCGTCTCTCTTTCTTCATACGACACGCGTGATATATCGCTCAATTACCGTTCTAATCACGTTTACTAGACGAAATTGCGTTTTAAACCGTCATCATTAGTACAAGTTTCAATTTTAATAAAATGTGCCCATTTTTCATCGTGGAGGCAAAAAAAAATATATATTATCAAATTCACATCAAACAGTTTTTTTATATAATAAAAAGAGCATAAAAAGAATTAGGAATTCTTTACAGATAGAAACATTATTATCATCAAACTAAAAAATCGATGTTTCAAAAGCAAGATAGTTTTCAACCTAGAAATTTGATCTCAAGTTTGTAACTTATTCCAGAAATTTTAACAATATGTTTCAATTCATAAACAACGATGATTATTTTGAATATATTTGAATCTTTCATTTTATTTTTTCTATTCTAGCCTTTTTCGTATAATGAGAGTTACTAGATTCGAAATCCATCAAACTTACTACTAAACACTATCATTTGTCGCATTACAATATAGCAACATTACCAACCAATAAGATATATTTATGGGAACCATTTTATTGCATATAACGCATACATCTAACGAGTTGTGCTGGATAGTCTTTGGCCATATTCTCTTCTAAAGTGGAGCATTATGGAGCAATACGCAGCACCTTCAAGATTCCCTCTCTCACCACCGATTTCTTTGCCTTCGCTCATGATATATCAGCATCCCTCAGTTCCACCATATAAATATTACCCGATGGTCCTCAAAGATGCCGGAATCCCACCGGTCAGAAGAAGTGGCATCTGCAGCACCTGATACAGGTAGTTACACCGTTTCTCCATGACCACTTACGTACGTCATCTTATAAAAACACACCATCTCACCCCCAATATCCGACGCAAGTATCTATTTTCGAAGCACAGTATACGATGTTTCAGTTTTTTTTCAGATGCTATGATTCGCTACTGTAAAGCAGCACTGCTGCGGAATACTTTTCATTTGGTTTTAATCGTACATAGTTGTGTATCCCAGACAGTTCACTTTGAGCTAAATGTGGCTTAGAAGCGAGCGCACTCTTTGAGCTTTTTGTTATTTTGGGTACAATATAAAATGATATGGTAGTATTAATACGGCAGACCGATTCACTCTCTGTCTTAAAAAAAACTCCTTTTGATACAATACTCTATTAGTATTCAATATAAAATATACCTTAACTACATCGATGAGATAAGCTCAATGTTTTTTTTTTGTTAGCATAGTATGCCAGCCGACAGTTTGGCTGGGAAATTGATAAAGAAAATTCGCATACGGGAAACCTACCTCAGCAAACTTATGTAGTACATAACGTAAACTTGCACACAGTGTATTGAGTATCGCGTACAGTGCCGTCATAACACTTACATATATGTGTACGAAGATATTGGGAACTTCGGCATATATTTTTGGACATCGAGACTTTATGTTGGGGGTATTTTTGCTAGTCTCGGGTTGGGTTCGGTTCCTGGGGTACCGGATTCAAATTAATTATAATAATTGATGTTTACTTTGCAACATATTTATTTTAAAAAAAACTGGTTTAAAAGAGAGAGTGTGATAATAACTATTCCCAAGTCTCATTTTTCTCCCCTTACCTCATCCTTACTACGTTGAGTGAAATAATGACATAATGACAGTTACCATGAAAACAGCTTCTGTAGAGCCATACATGGTTTTGAAAAATAGTTTTATATTGAGAATTGTTTTTAGTTTCTCTAGAATACACATTTACTGAAACTCAGTTTTGGGTTCGAATCTTGGTTGGTTCGTATAAATTTCGTCAATTTCCAACAAATTATTTTATAAATATATATTTTGAAATGGATTTAGAATAGTATGTTTATTTAAATATATCTAATAAAAATACATTTGAGTGCCATCTGATATGAAAAAAATAATGCTGAGCTTTTTTCCTTCATTCAAACATGACCTCGAAGGTTCTTATTATATTTGAATTAATTCAAAAAAATAATCTTGCACATTTTCTTGCATAGTCTTACATGTTGTCAAAGATTTTTTTAAAGAACGTCTATTGAGTAGCATTTTTTTAAAAATGAATATAAACTTTAAATAGTTGTTGTCCTGTTGTTTTTAGTCTGTAGCTGGTGGTGGTGGATGCAACATTGAATACCCTAAATATATCATAACATGAATATTATTATAATGGTATATGATTGCAAAGTTACAACCATTTAACTCCGTAAATATTGAAGTAATAATAATTAAAATGATTTTTATACAATTTGCACTAGCCACCGCGATGTTTATATTTGTTTAATTAATTACATAATATGTTGTTGTATGTTTTGCTACGTTGCTTCAAAGCTTATCTGAATATGTTTATCTACAAGAAATTTCATAATATATCTATATAAAGCTGTATACAGTCAGTTATACTGTCTATGCCAGCAAAGGAAAAATAACATTTTCAAAGTAGTTGTGAACAATAATATTTCAACCTCGTATTATACGCACCTATTTAAGGGAAAATATTCCATATCTTTCTATTGTATGTATATATAAGAATATATATATATATATAATATAAGTGTGTATTTTATATAATATATGATAGAAAAAATGCCAGGTATTTTAAGAACAATTTGGATGGCTCGTTACTTATTTTATGATTACTTTAACACTATAGTGTCTTAACTTAAAACAGTTAAAATAAATATAATATATAATATAGTGCTTTATGAAACTTATCTTTTATTCTTATAATAGTTTTAAGTGGTTTTAAATCTTTGTGTTCCAAGCAGGGTGCATTCACATTTTAAGGTTCTTATTATTTCGATCATTCGCTAAATACTAATAATATTCAGCTGATATTTATTGTAATCTTCAATGATACCTCAATAAATGCAATGCAAATATTACGCAATTTTTTCTGGGGTCATTTTGCCACGTCGCTCTTCGATCTTATTTTTGACGTTTCAGTACTCAAGTGTTAATATTACTACCATGTTACTTACCACCAGTAGTCATAAATTTTTTACTCCCTTCACTTTTATTTTGAAATATTAAAAAAAATATTCCGATGACTTGCCGAAAATTCATTTCTGATGTTAATATTAAATTATGATTCTATAGCAAGTATTAATAGTTTCTATGCTTCTCTTAGTAAATTTGGATACCGTTTTTAATCCATAAATATATGCTTCTCTTAGAAAATTGAGTAACATTTAGTCTTTTCCTGCAATCTCCTTTAAAACAGGAGACACATTCCATGCAAAATAGTTAATTTAGAATTAATTCAAAATGGATAAAAATAGTTCGAAATAGAATTGGACACGTACAAAAAAAATGCTTATTAACCTCACCCCTTTGGACCGGTTCGCAAATTTCGATCACGTGTTTACAAAATTACCAAATTTGAATTGCTCATTGCCCAATTATTATTTGGCAGGTAATAAATCTTTATAGCGGAACTATTTCAATGAAAGCGTACCCATTCAAGGAATTAAAAATAATATATAACTACGTTTGCAAAATTTCTAGGTCACCCTGTAGCCACACGGGTTACCAAATGCGCAAGTATGGATACAAAACGTCTAGGATACGGCAGTAGTGTAGAATTGTTATCCGTTTTTATTAAAAAGTGAACTATTTCATAAATTAAAAAAATTTGCCGATCCCGTATTGCAATGATAAATGCTCTTAAATTTGCGATTGAATATTTTTAAAAATTGATTTATTATTCAATTTATGGGTTAGTCTCAAAAAGCATGAATGTTTCAATTCCTTTTCACCTATCTAACCAACTACTTTTGATTTCTAAGCCCTTTCATTGTATCATGTTTAATCCATATTTTCTCCATATTCGGAATACCGTACGGTTCCTCCAATTTAGCTTTTCTTTTTCTAGTCTCTTTCCTTCTTCTTAGGTCATGCCAGCGTCCCTTAACTGCATTCAAAGTTCCTTAAAGTTTTTAACTACCGTACCCGTACCCTTATAATTCACCGCAGACAGAGGTGGGCTGGAGGGGGCTCGGGGGGGTTCGCGCGAGCCCCTTGTTAAGATAAGAAAATCGTTCGTCTTAGATCAAATCAGCACCTAACTGCATTTTCTGTAGATGGCTAAATTTTATTATGAAATAAGACTTAGTAGCCCCTTCATTTTTTCATTCAGCATTGTGGGCTTCTGTGCCGGACATCATGGGTTCGAGTTAATCACTAGTCCTGTCATAGCCTTATTATTCTATTCCTACTACTCTCTTTGGAAAAGAGAGGTTGAGCGACTAAGTAACAAACAGTTTTCGTAGAAAAAAAAACTTTTGTTGAGATACCTTCATTAGGAAGCCATATGCTCCACATTGTGAGTAAAAATGGATACAAATAAATGGATAAGATTTACCGAGCCCCTTGTAAAGGTATTGGCAGCCCACCGCTGGCCGCAGACATATGGTTTCAACGATTTTTATACGGTTACATTTTGTTTTCGTTAAGTGTCATAACCAGTAGCCGTAAAGCAGCGCTGTCAAGATGTTTAACAAGTGGCTTTTGGTTTTAAGCGAGTACAGCCGTAAGTTCTAGACTTGACATTGAATTTCATGTTGGCCATTTCCATTCTCCGTGATAAACTGAGCGTTAGAATCTTTTAGGGAAGTTTGGGTCCGGGGTAGTCAGAGGGTAGTCAGGATATTGACGTTAAGACCAACACGATACGAGTTGAGGTGAAGCCTGTGCATTGTCTTCTGAATACCTTCGATAGACTTGTCAAATATGACAGTGTTGTCGGCATACTTGAGTTAGCTTGTCATCATGTTAATAATTATTGCTTATTTCCCTTGGATTGTTTTAAATTTTTAAAATAATATGGAACTTAATTAATGCACCCTATATGAAGAGTGTGAAGCCGTAGCGGGTGGTGGTGGGTACAACGTTGAGTACCCTAGGGAATTAAAAAAATTAAAAAAATGCCATACCGTTTACTGTATTCATTTGTATTGATTGAAAATCTTCTATAGCTTGGAAAAAGAGGTATACAATAAACAATGTGTTATATTTACGGTGCATAATTTCTCAATAATTCTTATAATAACCCTTCCACTAAGGATCAATACCCACTCAACAATACGTAATATTTTGTGATATATTTAGTAAAATGCGATTGACAGTTTTCACTGCCGTATCCTGGGCACAGTTAACTTGAACAAAAGTGTGGAACTGTGTCGAGTCATAAATTCGTTACGAAAAAATACATTAATTTTCTATTTATCCGCCAAAATCTATGCCCAACCTAGATTTTGCCAGACGTATGAAAAAATTTTCACATAACGACAGCTGAGCATACCTGTATATTTTGCTATATGAAGCACCATGTATTTGTGAAATAAAAATATTTTTCGGTATTTTAAAAAATCATTACACTGTATTCAGTTTAGTCTTAAATGGAAATCAGGATATAACAATAATTCGGCATTCTTAACATTCTACTATTTAACAAAAAAATCATATAGTTTTAATTGTCATCGTTAATACTTTTTAATTGTGCCTTATTGTTTAGCAAGAAAGTTGTTTTATTCCATTCTTTGGAGAGAGTAGAGAAACAATGATATAATTACGAAGGGACTATCAATAAATTAAAGGATTCATTTTCAAGCGGCATATTGGATGATTGTGAACGGATGGAAACATTACACAGATCAGTGCATTTGTATTTTTTAGCCATGTCCGCTCTCAACGTGTACGTTATGCAACATTAATGGAGGAATCTCAACAGAAGTTTTGTTCTACGAAAGCTACTTGTTTTTCAAGTGCTTAATCTCTCTTTTTCAAAGAAAGTCGTGATAGAAGGATAGTTCTATACCAGGATCGTGGTTACTATTTTAGACGTCACAAACATCCATGCTTTCAAACGAAAATCGATGGGGAAAAAACTGGGACTTGAACCCTTGAGATCCTTCACCGAAGATATAGGCGTTGGCCATTACGCCACGAACCCGATGTGTGGGTTATCGACTTCTAATAAAAAGATTTTTTTTTTTTTTCGAGAAATACTTGTTTTGCAATTGTCCAACCTCTCATTTTCGAAGATAGTATTGATTGAAGGCTAGAGTGAGGACAGAATTAACGGTTAGCTTATCGACTTTGCTGTGCCCCGTTTTTAGAGATCGGATGGGTGTCTTTAAAAATATGTATGTCTTTTATTAGATTTGAAAATGAAACGGTTTGTAATAAAATGTATTTTCTAAAAGTGTAATTTTTAAGAATCGAGCTCTTGACTACGCGACCGAGTGGAAAGAGATTCAGTAGCATTTATAACTTAATTCATAGCCAAATGACATCATTTGGCTATGAATTGCACACATCGCCATTACTGTAAGAATTTTCAGAAATAGTGATGCAGTTGTGACCACATCAACAACGCACCCGATTTTATCTTAAGATAACGGATTCAATTCCAGGATCAATCAAAACACGCGTTTCAATTATATTATATTGCATTATTTTTACATTTTACTTTCGACCATTTTTTGTAATATTTATTCCAGTCCTCATAATTAGTACTGTGAAAGTATTACCCAATTCAGTTTAGCACTTTGGGCTCATATAATCAATCAGAAGGTTCTGGTAAGATAAAAATCAAATTTTAAGCTATAAATTTGAATTTATTTCACTTGATATAAAAAATACCAGATTTATTGGGAACTTTAATTATTTTTAAAATATATTTTGTCTTCCTTACAAAGTAGAGTTACTTTACAAAATCTCTATTATTCTTCTTGAAGGGAATGCCAGTTATATCACTTTTCAGTCATCTGTCTTATATAAACGTGTTATTATTCAGTCACACAAGAATTTGACTGTATGTTAAAAGAAAAAAGCTGTTTATGATTAATTATTATCTGAAAAACAATGTCTGAAAATGATATTTGCAAAAAAAGAACAGTAACGTAAATATGAAGAGATATACATTATTTATTATTTTCAATGATTCTGTAGTGTTCTATCAAGCTTTTAGAAAGAACAGCATTTAGAAGCTGGCACTATAAGCATTTTTCAAATAGGTACCTTTTCAATTTTCACTTAAACTCGAAGCGAGCAAATATATTCATGTTTATTTTCCGTGTGGGAAAAATCACATATGTATCTTTCTGTGTGGTAGTCAGTTAATGTAACTGTGTGCATGTTTTTATAAGAGACGTGGGGAGACCGGGGTATATTTTAACAAAAAATCAAGTATGTCAAATATTTTTACATTTTAACTACGTTTTTTGTTTTAGAATGTATTTTTAATATTTAGTATGACAGTATGAGTTGAGTCAGTCATAGTTTCCGAAAAAAATTCTACACATACCAAATCCATTGTGTACATATGTGTGATCTTTAAGTTTGTAACCACAGTTTTCATATTTCCTGTAGAGAAGTAGTTGTTGAAAGAAAATCTTTTTTTATGCCTATCTTTCACTCTAAAAATAATATTAATATTTGTTTTCAAGTAGTAGTAGACAAAATATTGTATTTTCCATCGCTACGTAGCGGTCTTATTGTCGGTTTGCCGTGACAGTGTTGACCATTAATGACCGGGCTCGATTAGTGCCACCCTAGTAAAGCTAAAAAAAAACACTTTTTAATTTCGTATAAATAAGTAGTCATATTATTGTGACAGGTCATTTTAACTAACCAACCAGTGACTGGCCATTTGAAGTCGAAAATAATTATTTAAACATTTACCATTTCGACACAACTGTCAATGCTTAGTAACTTAATATAAATAACTACAAATTTTAACAGTTTCTTTATTTGTCTCTATTAACCCAGCTCTCCTCTACATCCGCTGTCGCGACTGACACACACCATCAAACCCGATCAGTGTATGTGTGCGCGAAAATTCTTTTTTTTGCACATAAAAAGAAAAAGGCGACTTCTATGGATTTTTTTATGGATTTTCGCAACGGTAGAAGGGATGTCTATACGAACAACGCTTTATCTAATACTGCAAACTACATAAGGAATTTACTAAAGATAGCAGCTTTTGATAATGTTCAACCGATACTGGCAAAAACGGAATGAGGATATAAAGTTAACTATAAAAATGCGCAATATTTTTAGATATTCTATACACAAACAGCAGTTTTTGATTCTAAGTAACATTCTTTAAATATTAAAAGAGAATTCTTTTAGTTAGTTTCAAAAAGAGAAATCATTATATGAGCTTCGTAATGTTTTTTTGATTTTTGTTTTTGATTTGTGCCCAGACCAAAAATTTTCCCACGTACTTACCTAGACAGACGGAAAATGTGTTGTGACGGTTTTTTTTACACTTTGCTCCAGTTTTATAAAAGTATTTTTCCTTGAATACGTAATACAAGTTTTTGACAATTTGATTATTATTAATTGTTTTTCTGTCAAGCTTTCTTTTTGCTGACTTTTTAACTCTCACGATAACGACATGTTTTATTTTAAATAATATTACAATTATTATTTTTTTATCAGAGTTCGATAAAATAGAAATAAATAATTCAGAAAATAAACACTATAACTTTGATGTCATTTATTTATAAGATATTCATCGACAGATATAATATATTGATTTGCCATTTACTTGACATAAACTCAAGAAGAAATTAATATTTAATTGTAAATATTAGGTAGAGAAAGAGAAAATAAATACCAAGCATCCATGCCCTATTCATAAGATATTTGTCCTAACCAGAAATTTAACATGGGGCCGGGCTGTTAACTTTAGTAAAATCAAAAATAAGGTCATCAAAGTCCTTTCCTATTATTTTATTGTTTCAATAAATTGTGTAGAAATTAGCCTATATAATGAGTCAGTCATCGAAACATGAAAAAAGTCATGATAGTATAAAGAATATCTCTGAAGTCTAAAATTTCAATTGATACTTATATTCTATTTTTAGCCATGTCCATTCTCTAATAACGGAAATTCTTAAATATTAAATATGTGCTTAAGTTTAGAGTAAAAAGAAATGTGTCCCAAATAATCGTCCTTTAACAGAAGCGTATGAAAAATAAATTCATAGTATCAGTGGATACAAGTCGTTTGCCATTTTTTTATATCCATGTCCGCTCTAAATGTCGAGCTCATGGCCTCGTTATGGAGGTATCTCAACATAAGTTTTTCTACTAGAACTGTATGTTACTCCGTCGCTAAACCTCTCTTTTTCAAAGATAGTAGTAGGGGTACACGGATAAGGTTAGAACAGCACTAGTGGTTAGCTAATCGCTACGCCCAGTTATTACAGGATCCGAAAGGGTGGGAGGGAATTGCGCGTTTATATGTAATGTTGGTAATAATATAAATTATATGGTATACCAATATATTTTAAATGCAATTTTTATTCTTCAATATTTAAAAGTTTCAATCTCTATTATCAACTTATTCTATGGTATTTTAGTATTTTTAAAAAAAATATTTTTATGATTATTTATAAATTTACAAAAAATATTTTGAATTAATATTTTTTTATGTATATAATTAATATTGTCTAAATTCAAATTCAATCAAAAATATTTAATGAATTACTAGAAAGAACAATATCGGAACCTAATGTATTTTAATATGTATGCGTTTACCTTTAATACGGGACCAATTTTTTTTGTAACACATACAGTGATAAGTAAACTTAATAGAGATACTTTGTATGATGTCTGTTTTTTAGTTTTTCTTGAAAAATAGTATTGATAAAAGAAAAGCCTTTGTCAAGATTCAGCTAGCAACAAATTCCAAGGCTAAAAATCTAGGAAAATATTCAATATTGCTGAAATTTTTATCAAATACCTGAGCATAAGCATATACCCACCTACACATATCATAACATAAACCACACGTCAAGTAGGTAGTTTTACGGTAATTCTAGACAATTCGTCCACATAATATTTATTTTTTAAGTAATTATATATGTCAGCATTGAATAATTGACATTTTCTCTTTCGCGTTACTTTGTTTAAATATAATAAATAAAAATATACGTTTCTTTATACTTGTTAATTTATATAAAATGTTGAATAATACTTACATCATAAAGTATATTTTATTTGGTAAGACTCAATAGTAAAAAAAGCAACATTTGAAGTTTCAGTAGAATTAATAGAAATGGATGATGGTGACTTCGGCTTAAAGACATTGTCAGAACTATTTCATTCCGTAAAATAGCGCTATGCACTAAAAGCAAAACAGCAAAACGTTGTTTTTTACAATAACTTACAAAAGGATTATCCATAATATCAATCATTAAAAAAATACGAAATGTTTTAAGGTTAGTCGATTATACTGGATTAATTTTAATATTATAATGCAGGTGACAGTCTCACTATCTCTAATGTTCTCTCAAGCGCACATTTGGACAGACACACTCACACACACACACAAACTGTCTGTGCATTGTGTGCAAGTGCAATGATTTACCTTACGTTTGGACAGGTAGATACATCAAAAAAATATGCAATATTATTTTAATGTAGTGATTTTTCTTTCATAATTATTATCGTATTGTAGGATTATTCCTGTAAAACATTTTCTTTTTGTTTGTGGTTGTTCAAAGCAGTGAAGAAAACAAATATTTTTTCGTTGAAAAATTCCGATTAAGTCACAACTACTTTGGCTATACCTTTTTTTATTGTATGATCGTATATCAAGTTTCTCTTTTTTAGATGTTAATCATAAATAAAAACGAGAATTTATATTGTGTTGAAACCAACATTATTTTGAATATTTACGTTTTATGTTAAGCCATTTCTTTTTTTATGATCAAATTTATATTTTATACTTCAAAGTTCTGTTTATTCACATATGGATAAAATATGAAGTAATAATAAGATTTTCATTCAATCAATAAAAAAACATTTTAAACATTGTCAAACTGTCAGAGCTCCGTTTACCGTACGAACATAAAGAATATATATGAAAACGTATATTATATGCATATACGTGGTTATTTTTTAGCCTCGTCTCAAAATAACCCACCCCAGTAATATTTTGTACCAAGGGATGACGTAACATTTAGTGGGCCACTTCGTCCCCCACTCCGCTTCTGGTTTTGGGGGTTTGGGGAAAATGTCTGGTTGCCATGGAGCCCCAAGGTCGTTCGAGCGCCGCGACGCTATCTTCCGTCTCGCTCTGCCCGGCGTCCGTCTGGCCCACTTGAGCACTTTCTTGGTTCCTCAAGTATGGGGCTAATTTTTTGTCCAATAAATCATAGCTTAACCCATCCACTTCTGCTGTCAACTCACGTCACAAACTGAACAAATTATTAATTAGAGGGTTTTTATTCGAATAACAAAAAGTATCCAAAATTAGTTAACATTAATTTATAAACACAAATAAACGATTACCAATAATGAACGTTATAAATTAATATATAACATATAAATAAGATAATTTAAACTCGATTTCTTATTTTTTTGCGGCCTTCATTCTATTATTTTTTTTGACAAATATTACCTTTTAAAATGTGGATTATATAACTTTATGGATTATAACAACAGATGTTACGAGAACTGGTTATTATAATACTTAATAACGTCTACTATTTTTTTAACAGAAGAAAATAATGGTACTAGGTAAAAATGAGTGACATAACATAAAACGTAAAAAATAAAATGTTGGTTTCAAAACAATATACATTCTCGTTTTTATGTATGATTAACATCTAAAAATGGGAAACTTGATATACGATCATACAATAAAAAAAGGTATAGCCAAAGTAGTCGTGACTAAATCGGAATGTTTCAACAAAAAAAAATGTTTGTTTTCTCTACTGCTTTGAACAACCACAAACAAAAAGAAAATGTTTTACAGGAATAATCCTACAATACAATAATAATTATGAAAAAAATTCACTACATTATAATAATATTGAATATGTTTTGATGTACTTTGCACTTGCACACAATCCACAGACAGTTTGTGTGTGTGTGTGTCTGTCCAAGTGTGCGCTTGAGAGAACATTAGAGATAGTGACACAATCAGTAGCTAAGTAATCACTTTTGCCATACCCAGCGGTGGGCTGCCAATAAGTTAACAAGGGGCTCGCTTAATCTCAAAGCATTTCTTTGTGTTCTGGAGAAGGAGTGAATTTTTTATCACTTCTATGCAATTATATGCAATACTTAAATAAGCAATAGATCGATACTTAATACACTTATATTATGTAACAATATGCAATTTACCGTAAACTTATCAATGTAAATTCCAAAAAATGTACTACTGTGTATACTGAAGTTGTCGTTGATAGTATATAAATTAGAAATTGCAGTTATACACTAATTTGATCTGAGAATATTGTTTTCTCTTAAATCAACAAGGGGCTCGCCGACCGTGGTCAAATTTAACAAGGGGCTCGCGCGAGCCCCTCTGAGCCCCTTCTAGCCCACCCCTGGCCATACCCGTTTATAGTATGAATGGGAGGAAAATATGAATAGCATTTGAAGAAAAATCAATTTATGAAATTGTCTCTACATGGATTAGAGCACGTGGACACAGTGTTCAAATATAAGTACACCTAAAAGCGTGAACCACTCTACTATATGTAGAATCGGCAATACTATAATAAAGCTGTAATTATATCAACTTTATATAATATCAGCAATATATTTAATACAGACATTATGCATTCCTTTTATATTCCTCTTAAGTATTTTTTTTTGTTATCAAATTTAAAATTTCGTTGGAAAACATAAACTTTTATTTAAGCTTATATAGTATAATATAATAAAATATTGGAAGCCACTAATCAATCGTTCTGTGTCCCAGACATGTCTGAATCTTTTGTCTCTTTTTCAAGCACCCTCTTCCATAACCGGGTCGACGTGAACTTTTTTTTCTCACTTAACATCATAGCCTGTAATAAAGGTATGTACGTATATGACATAGGTTATATACTCTTTTGATAATAAACTCAATATTTTTCTCATTCATAGATGGTAAAATATTTGCGTAAATTGTTTTGGGTATACGAACTTTTGCAAATAAAGAAAACAAAATATTTCACGCCTATAAATTTAAAATTAAAATACTTACCAATAAAGAGAAACCAGTCTATGTAATTATAATATGAGCAAAGTTTTTTTCGTGATACCTGACATTCAATCAAGATTTTTTTTTTAAGAAAATGTAAAAAAGTACAAATTTTCTTTTTATCTTTAACGAACTATTTTGATAGCTAAATTATTTTGTAGTTCCCTTCTCTGAAGGTAACTTTTATGATTTTAAAAACACATTTCTAAGTATTTTTTTCAGATAATGTCTGTTCATAGTATACAGTATGATGAACATCAAATGATAAATCTATTTTTTTTTTTTACTATGACTGGTTGGTAATCAGTCGCTCAATCTCTTTTTATCGATCTTGCTACGAGAAAATATATTCTACCCATATACCGTGCTTTGATTTGATTATAATAAACTGTTATTAGTTTTATTTGCATAAATCACTTTAAAAAATATCATGGTAGTCGCAATGGCTTAAAGAAATCTTCGAAGTGATTATAGCATGTATAACATAATTATCATTTTTTTCAACCGAATATACTTATTATAAGAATTTGTTTTTAGTTGTCTCTATTATAGAAGATTGGGGTTGGCAAATAATTATTAGTTAGCTCATCTCTTTTTTCTACGTTCCGTTTCAGGATTAAACAAAAAAAAATCATCAATACATCGATCTAAAAAAGTGAATACATTGAATACATTAAAAAATTGATTGCAACATCAACGTAAGAAAATTTTGGTAAAAAATAAGTATATTAAATTGGTCTTATATAATAGCTATGCTTTTGTTAAACATACAAAACATAATATATTCCTTGTTTGTTCAACCAAAACAGGGGTTTTTTTGGGTGTCCTCTCTACATTTCGCATGCTTTCTTACATTTCACCCTCTTATCTTAGAGTGTCTCACACTTATTCTAGCAAAGTCATTTTCGTTGTGCTTCTCTCACTAGGCTCCAAAGAGGCTTTAATACTTATTTTGGCCATTTATGTATTTGTATTGATTCTATATATAGCCTATCACAACTTTCCTAAATAAGTATATAAAAATCAAAATTTACTTCATATTATGTATTATTGTACATCACACGCTTTTCCTTTAAATTTCTCAGTCAAGTAGAGTTATTATTACCTTTTTTTTAAATCCTGATTTTAGTAAAACGTTGTCATCACTTTTTGAGCAATCACTATGCCTTAATGGAGGTAAAATATGGCAATTTAAGCCAAACGTGTTTTCATTTACCAACGTCTTGAAAATATACTTATAATATGAAGTTATAAACGGGGATGATCAAATATACCATAAATGATCAAAAATTAGTTTTTAATATTACCAACTCTTCAATGGTATAATACCCAAAAACGTTATTTTCATAACAAAAAAAGATACAAACTCCTTGTGACTAGATTTTCATTCGTTTAATATGGCTGAGCAATTTCAAAATGAGCCAGCATATATCCCAGGGCTAAAACATTAACTAAAAAACTAAACTAAATAAACAAAAATTAGAAATTTATAACAGAATAATAGCTTAAAATTACATCAGTTAAAATCACTTACGTTATTGTATACTATTTACAGCCATTCCACAAGATTTATGTTTAAGTTGCTAGAGGCAGTTTTTAATTTTCTTCTTTTTGCATATTATATAATAAAAACGTTCAAATTTTATACTTAATATTTTAATTTTATTTTAAGGAAAATATTTTCTCTCAATTATTTTTCACTAGAAAACTTAATTTTTTTCCATCTATATTCTGGGAATATTATATGAAATTATTAATATCTATCTATATATATTTTTTAAAATATGTTTACTGCTTTATATTAAAGATAAATATTCTGTGTAGTTTTACTTTTTAAATAAACAAAACACGTGTCACGTCACATTATACAAAACCTGAAACTAAGACAAAACTTTTTAATATAAATACTTATTCCGTACAACCCAAGTGCTTCTCCGTGTTTTTCTTTACTGCCATGACTTCAATAATTCACGAGTGCATTAATAAAATTATTTTCAGACCATATATTAATACACAATTTTACATTTATTTCGAATACATACTTCTTGCACAATTTGACATGCTTATTATTCAAAATAGTTCTTGGATAACAAAATAACATACTATGTTTTTAAGTTTTCCGAAGTTGGCGCAAGTTTTGTTGCTTGTGAAATATCGTATAAGCTGCACGTCCTTAACATTCTTTATTTAAAGAGTTCAAAAAAATTTATACTTATATTAATATACTTTGTGATATTGGGAGCGGACATGGTTTTAAGAAATATATTAAACAATTCAATAATTACATAATTTTGGCGATTTGATTAATTTTATATATGTGAACAATATTTTAAGATTTCGACTGGAGGTGCTTGGTGAAAGTTCAATATTAAATTTATTTCGTTCAAAATACGTCCATTCACGCAAGTTTTATCACTAACGACCCGGGTTTCGTCTTGCGGCATTTTCAGGCGTTCAAGTGCACGAATGAACTTAAACTGACGTTCATTCGAAAGGCGACACCGGGGTGGGGTCTTTTGTGACCAAAGTGTGAATGTACATAATTTGAACGATTCAAATTGAACATTTCCTAAAGCTTAGCTATATTCTAATTAACATACAAATAAACCTATTTAAAAAAACATTTTCTTTATTCCGTAATTTTAACATAATACTTGTAGATTTAAGGCATATGATCTTCGAAAGCGATTTGGTGAAAAACATGCATTTATTAATGACTTCTTGCATTACACCGATGATATGACTCTATTCATACGAGGTTTTTTACTATACTTTTGATGCCTTCGCTATCCACTTGTAATCGGTATTACTATCGGTACATACTCTCTTAAGTTTTTTTATAATCATACTATTTTTTCAAAAGTGACAACGTAGCAACTACTCAAGATTTTTTGACGTAAATAATCAATCCCCATAGTGAGTTTATAGTTTTTTCTATGATAGTCAGTTATATTTGTAATTCAATAATATCATATACCTACGATTTGATAGTAGCATATTATAAAAACTTAATGTAGTAAACAAAAAGTGAAAATATGTAAAATATAAAAGATTTATATTTCGTAATGTTACCAGGGATGTGGAAAAACATGACTCCGACATTGGCAACAACTCGACTACGACTTAAAAAAATTCCCAGGTTTTTTCCTACCTCTCATATTTATGTGTATTAAATTAAAGATCAACCAAACAATCTGGCAAATAGCCAAATTTTTCATATTATACATGTTATAGGCATACATTAAACAGCTTTAATTATTTGAATTTATTCTTAAAATTGGCATTGCTTCTATTAAATCTGCATTAGTAGAAGCTCTCAAATCAACGTGAATATTGTAAATTTAAAAAATGCGTACATATTCCGAGCAAATAAAAGTATGCATTTCGAGTAACAGATAAAACAAATATCGGATCTTCTTTTTGTTGAAAAGAAAGAAAGAGACAAAAAAATGAGTAGACTTGGATCTTGGTGATTCGTTGTATCGAAGTGACTCATAATACCTACACGTTTAATATTGATACACTTTTTTTTTTTTAACCATGTCCGCTCCCAATGTGGAGCATATGGACTCCTAACGGAGTTTATCTCAACAGAAGTGTTTCTACGAGAACCTCTTGTTACTCAGTTGCTCAACCTATATTTTTCCAAAAAGAGTAGGGATAGGCGGATAGGGCTAGGACAGGACTAGTGGTAAGCTAATCGCTCTCGATACGCCCGTTCATAGGATAGGATGGGTGGTAGTGGAGAAGTGAAGACATCCATGCCAACGAACAGAAATTCATAAATCGATCGAAAAATCAATTTATAAAACTGTCCGCACCGGGATTTTAACCCGTGCCCTTTGTAACCAAAGCCAACGACGTTGACCACTCGACCACACAGGCGGCTATACACTATACACATTCATTATTACGTAATTAAAAAAAAAAACACCACGACTTCACAACTCCGACTCCGATTCCACAGCACTGAATCTTACTGTCCATCCTCATTCCTTAGCCATATAATTTGTTCGTGATTAATCATAAACTGCTTGAACATGTTAAATGATATGTAAAATGTCTAGTTTGCCAAACCCATTCTCAAACTATTAAATCATATTGAAACATACTTGGTAAAAATCGAAAATGGATGAAAGTTCCATATGCTTTGCTGTCGATTACTCACTCTTATAATAAAAAGACTGAAAAAATACACCAACGAATCCTAGGGCAAAAGCTTGTATCAAATCCATGGTCATTTAACTTTTACCACCATTAAACAAAAGTGTATTACGGCAACTGTCGCTAGGGGCGCTATGTGGGGTCAAAAAGGCTCCGAGGGTATCGTAACTTGATTGTAATCCTACCGACGATATGTCGAAGGGGAAGAAGTCCCACCCTCTCACGTCCATAAAAAATATCACTACATTTACCAAGGCGCAAGAACCTTGCTTAACGTCATTTATTCTCCACTAGAATATTACTTGGATTCGAAAGAAAAGCGATAAAATCTTAGTATGATAACTTTCTTAACAACAAATACTTATTTTATTTTGTATATTGATCCCACATAAATTGAAAAAAAATATCTGTACAAAACGTAAAGCATAATCGTTAGTATTAAATTATTAAAATGACCGACCTTCATTGGTTTGTTTTTTTATTGTTGTAGGTACACAGTATAGCATATTATAAGGAGTTTTATTTAATATTATATAATTGCATATTATGTTGTCCACGTTAAATAACTATACTGTGAATCGCTCTTGTTTTTTTTTGTCAGCAGCGATGGCAAGAAATGACAATAAACAACAATATCAGAGATGAAGAAATTGAGCGATAATGCGCAGCAGAACTTAAAGCTCTATCACGTCATTATCCAAAAAATATAACGTAAAAATAACTATTAATTATACTTGAATGATTATTCTATTATGAAATCAAAAAATAAATAAATGCCATTACAGCACAACTACAAAAACCAAACTCGTAAAATTCTATCCATCTATCATCTTCCCAATAGCTAAATTTCTCCCGTTGCACAATTTAGTTACGTAGTAATTGAAATATATATATTACTTCAAGCAACCTGATTTTGTATTAAAACTACCCAGGATTAATAAAAATCTACTGCTTACAGTTATAAGATTCACTAAATAGCAGTTAGTCGTGCTTGTCCTATCTGTACTCAAAAAGTTTTCATAAAAGAAATTCGACCGAGTGATTCCCGTAGTTATTCACAAAAAGTGCATATGTTATTTAAATCGGATGCAAAATAGTTGCATTTACGTCTCGGGATGCCAGGACACGCGTCTCGCCGACATGTCAATCCAATTTAGACATCCTGTGGCCAAAAGTTTAAGGGAACAACAACTGTTGCCAGTCATGACAAACTTTTATTAATCAATGCAAAAATGAAATGTATTATATATTTTTTATCAAAGCATACTAAATAAAATAAGATACATCTGGTTGTATCTAGAGATTTATCCATCCGTATCAACTAGGACGTCCAATCCCGGGATCCCGTCAAATCTTAGGATCCCGAAATTTCGGAATTGTGTCTACTAATCAAAGGATTTTGGGATTGAGAATATGAAATGGAATATTCTCGAGAATTTTAGAAAAGGTCCGATTATTTTGTCATTTTGGGAAATTCACAAATTCCAGGCTTTTTGAAATTATCATGCAGACAAATAATTTGAATCTCTTAAAGAGCTAAAAAAGAAAAAAAAGGGATCACATTTTTTCATTTTGAAAATTCAGAAAATTCCTGGGTTTTTGAAATTGGGCAATGTCAGAAAAATTATGAAATCCCCGGAATGGCTAAAAAAGAAAACCTCACTTATTTTTTCATTTTCTTGGGGTTTTGAAATCGTTCAGTGACATTTTTTTTTTAATATGTAAATTCCCATTTCAATTTCGACGACTAAAAATTCAGAAAATCCCGAATTTGTCCACGATTTAATGATGAATGTTCAATCCCGGGATTACAAAAAGATCCAGGATTGGGTGTCTTAGTATCTATCAACTTACAAAAATTATACATGTTAATTAATATTTAAAAACCCGTTTACTATTTAGGAATTAATCATGATAATATAACGTCGTTCCAAAAAAAATGTTCTCCATATTAGTTTATTTATTAAATTTTAAGCCAATAAGGTGTTCATCTGAATTAAAAATAATAATTAAACGTTTTCGGTAAACTAGGAAGTAGTAACATATAAGGAAAAATCTAAATAAAATATATTTAATAATATATAAATTTGGCTCCTTTATAAATTTGTGAAAATATAATGTAATATATTGTTTTACTTAAAATCATATTCTCATATTTCAGACGTTCATTGAACAACACGAAGATATATATTCTAAGCCGCAATGTGAGAAATATACAAATACAAAACCTACCTGTCAACGCGACACTTCGAAGTGTAATGGCGTTTGCCCCAGTCAGTTCCAACTTCCAACGTCTCTTCGTGTCCACTAAGAAATAAGAAGCGTCGTGGTCCATTCACTAATTTGCGATTTTTTTACGAATATATACAATAATTTTTACAACAGTATATGCACAGTGAATTGCTTTCAATGTTTTTCATTCCTGCATTTTACACAGTGGAGCAAACATTTCGGATTTTTTGTGAATAATTGAATACATTTGTCTAATGAAAGGAATAAAAACGAACGAAGATCGCATAAAAGCTGAAATAAAAAAGTATTATTTCTTTCTTTCTTGTTGTATTGGAATGCATAAATAGCCATTTCCTGCTTCGTGGATTTTTAACCCTGTGGCCACCTTACTATTTGACACGAATGGGATGTGTGTTTTAATATTCCTTTACTAATATTACCCAATATTGTTTATAATAATTTTGCAGCCATTGCTTATAATTAGTTATGGTGGCTTTGCAAGTCGTATATCCCATATTAAAATGCCGATAACATCATCTTAAAAGATTTAATAAAATTAATGCAAATTACTATTCAAGTCAGTCCGATTTAATGTTAAACGAAAGCTCAGTAGGTTCTACAAGGGCGATTTTTCTTTAATTTGACAAATACTCATAGTTATGTGAAACAATACATCCAATGTTTATTTTACCATTGTTTTGAGTTATTGCTCTTGAGGCGCTTTTGGCAGTAATTTGAAGGCACTAAAATAAAATAGATATTATTCATATGATGGATCATCAATAATCAAATTGTATTAACAACTTTTCTATATTTCGATTGAAGAATATCGGAGGAAGGAATTTTACCTAAATTGTTAATTAAGTTGAGTTGGGAAGTGAAGCAAGAAGCAACGAGTTTACATTTTTCAGATAATATTTGCCCATACACACTCAGTCAATACAATTTACAACCAAACGAAACCAACATTTTTTCTGATCATATTTTATTAACTTCAAAATATTTTTTCGATTTCTTTTTATAATTGATTGTTATCGTGTTTATCTGACCCAAATGAGACACTGACTCAATATACACTACAGTTATAGGTACACACGGCAATGAAAAGCTCTATTACATTTTGTAATGACAAATCATAATAATAAATCTATCAATGAAAAATATAACTACAAAAATGAAAAGTACAACATCAGTCACAAATTAATATCATGCACATACTTATATAATAAATTGTATGGTATTTTTTATTTTTTACAGCAATGCGGTCAACACAAAGATGGTTTGGAGTATTCAGGATGGCCACGATCAAGAAACTCCATGGCTATGAAACAAGGCTACGAGGTAAATAAATAATAGTCATTTAAGGTTTTCACTTTCAGTTCTTGATAAATTAAATATAGTCATATAGAAAGTTACTGCGTTAGGTCACAAATATGGCATCCCTAAATTTGGAATCACACCCTTGATTATTTTATAGATCATTATAATTCTTCTAAGACTGCACAAGCGATTAAACGGTTAGAGATATTTTTGTGTATCATTATAATCAGCTACACATTGATTTAAACAAGTGCTTTTTTCAGTGGAAAGGCGTTCCGGCACTTTTTTTCTTGGCATTTTTAATGTTTCAAATTAATATTTTTTTTATTTTTTTTTCATAAATCGTAGTAGCACATTTGGCACTTTTAAATCTTTTAAAATACGTTGATCGGTGGTCACTCAGGAGAAAACGAGGCTTCCTTTTCGGATCTCACAGATTCGATTACCATTACGAACAGCATTTTCTTCAATCGATTTCTGTTTGAAAGGATAGGTGTCTATTAAATCTTAAAAATTACCACCCTTCCAATCCTGAAATAAACGAGCTAAAGCTAGGGCGATTAATTGACCACTAGTCCTGTCCTGGCCTTGTCCTTATATCCTTACTCTCTTTGAAAGATGAGAGAGGTTGAGCAACTGAGTAACAAACAATTCTTATTTATAAAAAAACTTATTTTGAAATACCTCCATTAAAAATTCATATTTTTCACATTGGAAACGGACATGGATTAGAAAAAAACTTAACAAGTGAGTTCCGTCAACTTTTTTTTCAAAATTAGTAATTTAAAGTAATTCTTCAGTTCAATAATTTAATTTTACGATTCATTTCTTTTCACACTAGAAAATTTTGTATTTTTAACGTTTCATTTTAAAACACAAGTAAGTCTAATTAATAATAGTATCAATATCAGATATGAAAAATTGTTTAAAGTCACGAATATTGATGAAGCATTTAAATATGGTCTTCCATTCCAGCAATGATAATAAAACACGAATTACCCATTTTATAGTCGATAAAGTCGTCACGGGGCTATTAAACCTATTCATTCGATTCTGTATTTTTCAAAAAAAATAAAAATATTCTGATTGTTGTAAATGCGTGCAAACAGTAAGTAGGAATAAAAAACAGCAATGAAATTTCAGTCATTATTCTTTAGAAATCCCGTGACTGTCTATATTAAATCTCATCTTAACAGTGGATCTAAGATAAGATCAACCGAGTAGGGTTGTCAATATTGTGTATTAAAATAATATTCTTTTGTATTGTAATTATGGTATGTGTAACTATATGTACGTTTCATTCCACATTATCTAAAAATACCTTGCATATATTTACTAAATAGTATGTTTTTCGAATATAATACATAAATTATGAAATTTGAATCTTTCATATTTTGTACATTCATACAATTTAAGATTTCGACTAAATGTGTTTAGTGGAATTTGAATAATAAATTGTAATTGTTTAAATTTTATTCATCCACACAAGTTTTATCAGTTACGATCCCGGTTTCGTGATTTTCTTTCTGTTTTTTTATATATTTTTTTTACCATGTCCGCTCCCAATATGGAGCATATGGACTCCTAATGGAGTTTATCTCAACAGAAGTGTTTCTATGAAAACTGCTTGTTACTCAGTTGCTCAACCTCTCTTTTTCCAAAGAGAGTAGGAATAGAAGGAAAGGGCTAAGACAGAACTAGTGGTAAGCTAATCGCTCTCGATACTCCCCGTACATAGGATAGGGTGGGAGGGGGGAGTTCAAGACATCACATACATCCATGCATTTGAACAGAAATTCATAAATCGATTGAAAAGTCAATTTATAAAACTGCCCGTACTGGGACTCGAACCCATGACCTCCGTAGCGGTAGCCAACGACGTTGACTGCTCGGCCACACAGGCAGCTTTTTTATATTTAATTTGGTTAATTACTTATTTATATTTCGTTTATTTATGTTGATAATTTTTGGCTAGCCCTGCATCTCACCTGCATTAGCGCTTCAATCCCCGCCCCGCGTTGATTTGAAAGCAATTAAATAAGATTTATTACTTTATCCGACTAATCACTTGAATAAATTGAAAATATGCACATGCATTTGATTTAGATAAGGCTGTATTGCATACTGCAACTCTGAGCGCTGCGATGCCGCGCCAAATTGACAGAAAAAATAATTTCTTTCACGCAAAATAGATGACTGTAACCCCTCATGAATGTTTACAAAACAATCTAATCTTAATCTATAAATTCACTTACAATTCAATATACAGAAACGTTACATTAAAATATTTTTTTAAAAAAGCGAATCGTTTGTTTGGACTTGTTTATATATTTGACAAACTTGTTTATAAATCGTTTATAAAAAAACAATTTCATAGAAATATGAAACACAGTTTTAATAAAACAATTCTGAGTTACAATACAAAATACAATTATATTTAAAATATAAATTAGTTTTACAGTCAGGTGAGAGTAGAGTGTAAAGATCGCAACTTCACAATCCACAAATTTACAGGGAAGCGTAAGAATTTCATAACTATATTATTTCCAAATTTTATTTTAAAAGGTTTATAGCATTACTTTTTTAGGCTCCATATTAAAAATAAGTGTAAAATGTTGTGATCCGTATATTTTTTTACGATTTTGTAAGGTTTACTAAAATAAAATAAAAACTTTAATCTGTATTATAAACCTCCAAATTGCTTTTAAACCAATTTTAGATAGTAATTTGTGTTCTTTTAGCACATAAAAAGTTATATTCAAACAATTTTTAAGGCGTTGTGCCTTTATAATTATTATGGGAAACATTTTCAATTTTTTAAAACAATATTAAAAACCATCAAAACCAACCTGTCTTAATATCCCGTGTCAGTAAATAAAATAACCAATGATTTAAATTATGTATTCCATATTTTTTTATTACATATTGCCTGGGAATAATATACCCCTTACAGACACTGACAGGTTAATCTATTAAGCAAGTAATAAGATTCAGCTCTCATGGTATAAGATAATACATATAAAGGTATTCCATTGCATACTCTGAAAGGTGGTTAAACACATAATTAACATCTTAATACCACTATAGTGTTAATGTTAAGTAATTTCCAGACTAGTTATTACAATTTACACAACACATTACCTTATTATAGTTATTATAGAACAATGCGCTTCCGTTTTACTTGAGAAACTACTACACAACAATTTTTAGAATAAATTTGTATACATGCAAACTAAATACCAGAAAATATGTATTTACGACCACTTTAACTTGAAAACTGCTTTACTGCAAGTGAAAAAAGATTATTTTCGAAACAACTTAACAGTAAATAACTATTCAATTTATTTATCTAAAATATAATTTAAAAAAATCTCCGGAAGAAAATATTATTTAACAATAAATTAGTTTCACACGTGAAGTAAATTAATTAAAAGCAGAACTAACTAACCTCTAAATATTTCCACCATTGATCAGGTGGTTGGCCCTTGCAACTGTCATATTATATGAACGGCACAAAAAAGGAATAGATAACGGCAGATACTGGTAGCATGCTTATTTATAATATATACGTAAGGTAAAGTTCGTGACCTTAGCACCGCAAAAGAAGAAGATTTATTTTAAAATATTGTCATTGTTGGCCCCGTAGCGCAGTGATCAACGTCGTTGGCTTCCGTGAAAGATCTCACGGGCTCGAACCCCAGTACGAACAGTATTTTTCCAATCGATTTATCAATTTCTGTTCGAAGACATGGGTGTTTGGGATGTCTAAAAATTACAGCACATCCTTCAAATCGTAAAGTAACAGGGCGAAACAAAGGTGACTGGCTAACCACTAGCCTGCCCTAGTCTTATCTTTTCTATCCCTACTCTCTTTGAAAAACAGAAAGGTTCAGCAACTGAGTAACAAGCAATATTCGTAGAAAAACTTATGGATTAAACAAATACTTTAAGTATTTTGTTGCAAAAATATGTTGAATACACATATCGTTGCCATACAATAGAAAGTGATCAAATATAGTGAGACCGTTTGAACATCGCGTTCAACTATAAAACGCCTCATATTGCTTCAGATTCCTAATTTAGCTTTTTTGACATTTGTGGTTATAATATGTATGATATGCAGACGATTTTTTCTGTGCTTATGACACATCAAAAAGTAATTATTGGGTCCCTTTCAAAATTTTCAATTCAATTCAATTTTCCTTGTATGATAACGATGGATACAACATTTTCAATATACAACATCAATATTACTTTTACTTTTAATTTACACGCAAGGTTTTATAAAATACATAAAATTTAATTTAACGTTATTTATTACCCGTTTAAAAAATAAAATTGCTATTGAAAATATACTACTTACTAACTAAATAATTTTCCACGGTTAAATCAGTGAGGAATTATTTATTATCTTCCAGGGCGACGTAGGAATAAGTGATTCTTCCTTATACAGAAGCATAATAATCTGCATTATGTTTATTTTAAACAATTTATCTTAACTCTTTCGCTCCGGGCATTACGTTAACGACAATCCGTCGGAGTTGATTATTAAATTTTATTTGTTTGTTTTATGTTTTCTTTGTAGGCAGACATGAATGAGATTTGTATGCAATTTCGCGGTAGCGCTTGAATGAAATAAAATGTTTATTTATAATTTTATACACAAGAAAAGATTTATTATAGTAACTTTACAAGAAGTCAGTTAAAAAAACAAATAAGTGTTCATTTATAATATGTCTACATCTATTTTTTCAGTATAATTGTTGATTGAAAATGACAATCTTGAATCATTTTTTTTAAATGATGTGTCAAATTAAGTAAAAATAGTGAAGTATTTAGTTCCACATAAAATCTGAAATAATAATTTGAATTATTATCATTTCATAATTTATACTGATCTCTACTGATACGTAATATTTTTTACATAAAATAAAAACAAGCATAAGTAAAAAATCGATTTATGAATTTCTGTTCGAAGGCATGGATGTATGTGATGTCTTGAATTCTCCCCTCCCACCCATCCTATCCTATGAACGGGCGTATCGAGAGCAATTAGCTTACCACTAGTCCTGTCCTAGCTCTATCCTTCTATCCCTACTCTCTTTGGAAAAAGAGAGGTTGAGCAACTGAGTAACAAGCAGTTCTCGTAGAAACACTTCTGTTGAGATAAACTCCATTAGGAGTCCATATGCTCCACATTGGGAGCGGACATGGTTAAAAAAAATACAGATGATCGGTTATTTAGTGATAAAACAAATCATACAATTTTGTAGCAAGTAATATTTTGTGTTATAATGACTTTTTATAAAAAAATAAGCCTTAAATATAGCTTATTAGCCAGTATATATAGCTGAGCAAATTTACGTTTAAAGCATAGTTCTGATGATGGCGAAAGCCGAAATAGCTATCAACGTATAACATATAAAAAACTGTAGAACTGAAATACTTTGATATTTTTACCATATTAAAATGGAGTTCTACCAAGTAAATGCCAAATCAATAATTAAAAAAAATTAAAGGTATCAGTCACGATTTACGTGATAAACAAAATTGTATTCTTTTGGAGGATTCCGATACAGTTATATTAACATACTTTAAATGATAGTATTAAAGCATACTAAGTTTTCTCATACAATATGTTAACTCTGTCCAAAATACCCATCCCAAGATGCATCCCATAAATCAATCTTGCCCGTTTCATATCACAAATTCTCGCCGTAACACGTTTTTCTTAAATATTTGAGAGACAATATTCCCTTTTGTGAAGAAGAAATATATAATATTTTATTTATTATT
The DNA here is from genome assembly GCA_031772345.1 of Himalopsyche anomala. Taxonomy (NCBI): domain Eukaryota; kingdom Metazoa; phylum Arthropoda; class Insecta; order Trichoptera; family Rhyacophilidae; genus Himalopsyche; species Himalopsyche anomala. Next base: position 31,676,904 of record CM062823.1, read on the forward strand.
CGTGAGGTCCGCCGCGGTAGCATATGGCGAGTCCGGCACCCTCTCATCGTCGCCTCATATATTCTCACTTTTTACCCCCGAGTTTTTTTTCCCAGAGCATCCCTTATGATTTTATATTTTTTTTATAAAGACAGCGGCTAAAGTTTTCTCAACTTTCTCCGAGGCCTTATTACACAATAAAAAAAACAGTAACCTTTTTGTAAGCTTGCGTTATTTGTTAAAAACTAAACTTTTCATTCTTCAATTATTACATGATATTCTATTAGCTAGTTAATATTTTTTAAATGAAATTCATTTTTATATGAATACACTGTAATTATTATTGGTAAAAAATAAATATTCCAACATGCATGTGCATCGAATACAATATAATTAGGAAAAATAAGATGACTTTAAACCTCTGACCTTTTGATTGGTGTGATTGTTAATCTATTTGGTAGGAAGATGTCACGTGATTAAATATTTTTCTTATGATTTATATTCCAGACTGGTATCTGAGATAATTCATTTATTATAAGAAAATGTTTTCAACTGTTTGTTCAGTTTGCTATATTCAAACAGTTATTGAAGAAATTAAAAAATAGTAAAATTGAGTGCCCAGTACAATGATTCAAAAACCAAAAATTCTAACAGCTCATTCGTCGAATAAATTTTATTATTGAACTAAATTCGAAAATTTGATATCTCTAACAAAAGCTTGCCGTGTAGTGAACCGCAAATATTAAGCCACCCCAGTGACCATATTAAAAATCAAAGCTGTGGCTATCATACCCATAATAAATAATACAATATCTTTTGACCACCTCAGCTCTGAGCCTTGCTAGTCACGTTCTGCGATTACTACGTGTCTAACTTGTTATATTTGACTTGGAGAAGGGTCTGTTTCATCCCTTATGTTTTATACGGAAGTAGCTTTATTGTGTGGCAATTTTTTTTATTTTTAATAAAATATACGCATGTTAACCGGAAAAGAGATTTATATTTTGGTGTTATTTTTCATTATAACGGAACAATATCTTGAAGATTAATGTTTTGTTTTTATTTCAATTGAAGCAGCATAATAAATAGTAAACTCTTATTAACTTCCATGATGCTTTTACGTTCACCATTAACGAGCATTTTTGTGACTAATTTTAATCCATAATCAACAATTTGTTTTGAGTTAAAATTTAATATTTCAATAATCTGTAATAAATTATTCGGTCACTGTATAATTCATTGAACTTTAGTTAATCTCTATTTGGAATGAATTCGGCCTTTATTTTTGGAAATGCATTTTAATTATATAATATAAACTGTTCACTCATTTTTAAATTGATTTTTCTGTGACCAGTAGCATAATAAAAGTTATTAATTTAAAATTTATATAAACTTAAGCTAACCTTACCAAGAAACCGACAAAAAACAATTATTTTGTCAGGTATCTAATTATTTTTATCAGCCGCTTTTGTAAATGTAGTACATTTATATAGGTTTAAGTTTTTTTTTTACGAAACAAATATTTCATTTTATTAAAAAATATATTTATGTAGAATTAGGCCAAATATTATATGAGATCAAGTTTTTCATTGAAACCGCTTAGATACATATAACAGAATTTTATATCTGTGTATTAATCTTAATTTAAAACGCTTTGATAGTTTTTTAATATCAACCAAAATAAAGCACAAACAGATTTTGCTGATTCTATAATACATTGTCTCTTACATATGTCTAATAACTTTTCTAATGCTTTCAGGCAAAAATGAATACATCAGATCCCCTCGGAGCCATGGGTCATCAGAAATCCGGATCAGAAGTAGATCGTTTATCTCTCGGAGGACATCATCATCATCATCACCATCACCAGGCAGCTGTTAGCCAGATGCTTTATGGAGCAGCAGGATTATCAGCGGGAAGATCCGGTAAATTTATATTTTTACATAGTTAATATTTTTACACGTTCTTATGAATACAAATTATCTTCCTTAGAAATGACGTGAATTGCATATCCTATCTTACAAGTGAAAGACTTACAAACGTTTTATTATCTCCTCATCATCAATGCTGTAAAGCCCAAATAAATATGAAGCGAAATTCACCCTTTACGTGTTCTTACATTATTACCTATGAAAATTAGTAATAATAATGATTACTGTGGTATATTGTTTATTATTTTTTAAGTACGTAATGTTCCTTTATTTTTATTGATATTTAATTAATCATTTCAAATAAAAGACAATATTTTCAACATAACAGGATATTACATAAGGTTTTGTCGATTGCGTTTAGGTGATTTTGATATAGTTAATTTTTAATTTAGGAATTTAAATACTCTCCTTAATTCTGACTTCAGGGGGCTTTTTTCCAGGGTCTTCGAGTTCGTCACCCGGTGGAGGAGCTGGTGGTTCACTCCTCGTTGTACCGCAGCCAAAACAAGCTGGGAGTCCCCGATTAGGCTCTGGTGCTCCACAACACGGCGCAAGAAAGTACCACTGCAAAATGTGTCCTCAGGTGAGTGCTACCCAAAAAAATATTAATTAATAATTACGGTTTTAATTGAATGCATAATTTACGTTGTTCTACGTGCTAGGACATTTGTTAAATATATATAAACAAGAATTTATTAACAACTGTCTCAGATGCGCTTTGAAATTCCATATTAAACATCTTTTAAATCTACACAACTTTCAAAGCATTGCGGTCTTCATAACAAAAAACACTTCCCTCGGAATTCGAACCGGCTACCTATGGCATGGTAGTTTGCCACTTTTTTCGTGTCTACTCGTAGCGGTGCTTTTTTGACGAGCCAAATCTAAAGGAATCCCAAATATGAAGACATTCTTGGATTTCGGCCGTTCTGGAGAGACTGTCTTACCTAGTTAAATTATGCTTACAAAATGGTTTGTTTTTTTAGATAAACGGTTTATTCGTTAAACCACCTAATGATAATGACTTATTCACCGATTTTATTTACATAAAAACTTTTGCTTAAATTTTCTAAATAGCGTGGTATTTTCGCCAAAATTCAACGCAATCAAATGTGTCGATAAAAAAAATGTTTACTCATAATAACAAATCTTACAACAAAAAATATAACTCCAATTACCTGAATATCAACGCATAAAAACTCTAATATTTTCTTTAAATTCAACAGTAACATTATGGAAAGTCATTTTTTCGCCCATTGTGGTCTACTTATATTATACCTTGTTCTACCGATCAGGTGGGTATGGGTTCGTTTCCCGGTAAATTCACTTTCATTTTTTTATATATATATATTATATTTAAGGTCTAATACGTGGTTGTTTGTGATGTCAATTCTCAAGAAGTTTATCTCGCACGATCTTTCTTTCTACTTCAAAATATTTGGCGCATTGGCATTTATAAAAAACGTTTTTACTCCACTTGCTGTGTAACAAATTGTGACACGTGCTTCGCCCATTTAAGACCATCATCAGGCAGAATATCACATTCTTCCGAATTATGAAATAACACTTATATAAACTTTAAAAAATAACGTATTAAAAATTAGAGTAGATATTTATGAAACTACCAATTGATTCGAAGTACTAATTCCATAATTGTTTTATAATGATATCTGAACTTTTTTTTGATCACTTGGTGATAGGAGCTGGTCCATGTCATATTGTAACTTAGTGTAATATTTTCACCAAAATTTTTTTTTCTTTTCGCCGATATTTGACAATATTATTTATATTTTAAAATTTATTTAAAATGTTCTAGTAAGATAAATAATGGGGTATTTAAATACATTACATATGTGTTTTTTAATTGAAAATAATCAGTTTTTAGATATTATATGTTACATAAATAATTATATTATCAAAATATAGATGAATTAATGCCGAAGTGAGAGTTTAAAATTATTAGACAGGGACAATTTTCTGACTTTAAATCAGCATTGACAATACTTACTTAAAAAAATAAATCCTTTTTTTGGCAAACTGGTATAATTGATGCACTAAGTTATTCCAGACAGAGATTTTATATCAATAAATCTTTGTTTACTTAACATATACTTACTTTTGTTACTTCTACCAATATAATATCTAAAGCAGAAATACTTGACACTCAAAAGATTTGTATTTCTTTGTAGTAAAATAGCAACTGAAATGTTATTTTTTAAATATTAAAAATCGATAAACGTTTTTAAAAACTAGCTATAATTGTGAAAATAAATTACTATAATTGTAATAGTGTGACACGGAAAGCTCAGTAATATCACTCAACAGTGTATTGATAAAAAAAACCGGTTTTACTTTTTTTCAATATCAAAATAAATTCTTTTAATTAAGTCGGCGGCCGTAAACCAATGGTACACGCGCCCAAATATGTCGGCTTCATACACCCATTCAATCACAAGTTATTCCCATCGGTCTCCGGTCAAATCTTTCATTCATAGGTGGTGTATTTTTAATCGGCATTTTTGTGAAAGAAGACGGACAGACCGAGCTGATTGATTATGCGATTTTCGACGAGAATTCGATAGCTTTGAAAATTGCGAGACTCTAAGACATTAGATCTCTCTGTGGTATCTTACTCATCTTATCTTTTTTCGTTTGACACTACTTAATGTTAAATGATCATATCATACAATTATGGAGCACGGCACCTTGTCAACTATAATTGGTACTCGTACATTTTTACTATTCTTTAACGTGAACGCGTTCGTTATTGATGGCGGCATTTTAACTAGCAACGAATTGTGTAGGGTCAACTAGCTATTGACATCGAAAATTTATTTTGAACTTTCACCTACATAAATAAAAAATTTCATTATAGTTTCTACTCGCCAAAGTTGTGTCGTTGAAGAATTTAGTTTAACTCGATGGTTGCCACATACGAGATATCTCGTGAATTTTTTCGTGCTCAACAGGCCAAATACGAGTTATCTCGTCAATAACTAATTAAATTAATAGTCGCAAATTATAGCCGGCCTGCTAGGTAATTACTATTAATTATTTACGGCAACGAAAAAGTTAATAATTAGTGCGTTTTTTATTCTGACAGATATAACAAACGCAAAATAGAATCTACTGCGTCCGGGAAGTGCATATTTTTTTATAAATATATCATATTAAAAAAAATAAGAGTCTTAATTATTACATATGAGGGTATTACTTGCAAACACGGCTTATTCCAACATGGTTAAAAATTAAATAAACTTGAATTTCATTTTTAAAACAATGTAAATTTTCAAAGTATTTTTAGTCTTACATTACTTTGGATGTTGTCAAGCCATGTTTGAGACTAATTTCTAAAAATACTTTCAAAATTTATTTTTATCTACTAAATTACATTCATGGTTCATATTTCAACAACTTTGGAATGAGCAAGTAATACCCTCATATATGCATAAAATTATATCAAAAAATCACTTACACAAATAAATCGATATTGAATATTTCTAAAGTCCTTTTTTATTTTTTTCCTCCCAACGTTCCAATCCTAAAACAACGGGAATTAGTGGAAGCGATTAGTTGACCACAAGTACTGTCTTAGTCTTATCCTTATATCCCTAGTTAGTCTGTTCGAAAATGAGAATTGAGAGGTTTAGCAACTGAGTAAAAAATAGTTCTCATAAAAAAACTTTTCTTGAGATATCTTAATTTGGAGGCCATATGCTTCACATTAAAAGCGGACATGGACACAGAACATAAACACCCATGTCCATAGTCTCAAATATATATTGGGAATTTTTTTATTTGATACTGACCTATCAGAGGGACATGAACATAAACCCACTCGCCAATCTGATCGCTAGGGTAATAGATAGGTTAAGCGTTGAAACAAAACGCGATTGTAAGCGGCTGTACATACAATTTAAATTTATTATCACCTAATGTAGAAATAAAATTAAAACTTTACTAACTTGGAAATTGTAATATTATCAGATTCAGAAACATTAGCTTAGCAGGTTGTGTCGTCGATAATAATGAAAAAATAACAATTGTACGCACAGATAGATGTTAAGCCGTGAAAATTCTTTTAATAACGGTCACCCCTCGCTTCTCTTCCACCTGTCGGCTTTTTGAGGTATACTCAAAAGAGCGGCATTCCGTCAGCAGATTCAAAAATGGAACACTAACATTTCAAAGCTATGTCAGACAGTAGAGTTATATCAACCTCATAATTTAATTTTTATCAACTCAACTCCAATATTTTATCAAATTATTGATCGTGGCTTCTAGAACTATATTTATTTGATAAATTTCAATTAGTGTTACATTACATTATCAACTATTTACTATAAACTACACTATGTGTTTACACGGCTGCGTGGTCTAACGTCTACGTCGTTGACTTAGAACACGGAAGTCACCGGCTCGAATCCCAGTACGGACAGTTTTATAAATATAATAAAAAATATGAAAAATCATATTAATCGATTTATGGATTTCTGTCCGAAGACATGGATGTATGTGATGTCTTGAATTTCCTCCCACTCATCTTATCCTAAAACGGTCGTTGCAAGAACGATAAGCTAATCACTAGTACTGTCTTTATCATATACTTCTATATCTTTGAATAAGAGAGGTTGAGGAACTGGGTAAAAAACAGTTCTCGTAGAAAATCTTTTGAGAGGCCTCCATATATACACATATACACATCGACTGTGGAAAGGAAGAAAGACGTAACTCACACATATCAAATTTTACAGGAGGCGCAAAAACATGTTTTGATGATTTTGTGACATATGAAAATTATGAATTATATACATACAACCTTGAAGTGTACGGAGACTTCTAAACTGGTGTTTAAATTACATTATCTAATATTAATTAAATAAATTGTCTAGGAAAAACTTTTATTTCAGTCTTTTTTCTTGGTTTTAATTTTTTACAAGGTCATCTTTTTCAAACTTAAAAGCTAAATTTAGATACTAATTTGGCATTTGCAGCTTACATCCTTTTGACAGAACGTGTATCAAGTTTGATACATTGTGATTATCGAAAAAAAACCTGTTTTGAAAATCTGTGGGTTACGTCCTTTTTCCTTTCCACAGTCGATATATAAACTTCACTAAGCACTGTATAAAAAACAGTGCAATGATAGAATACATAGAAAAATTGAATATTGGTTTTCTGGATTATAAAGACCGCGGCCGGCAAATGAAGCTAACTATTTTTTTAAGGCTGTCACAATATCAACAGGGATGACGGTCAATTAAATACTCCACAACTTCCACAAAATACATTTTTATTTTCCCTTACATATGAGGGCTCTGCAAACAAAGGCGACAATCTTTTCGTTTTATCGAAAATGAGTTAGATATGTCATCACTCATCATTTAAAATTGACAATTTCACATATGGTTTTGTATATTTAAACAAATACTGCTCTAACGTACATATTGTCGAAGAATTACAATCGAGTTAGAAAAACGTTAATTTACATAGTCTTCTCTACCAAACACATCAATTATTAAACGGATTTCATAAGACGATGTAAATTATATTAAAATAGAAAATAATACTGTAATAAAAATATTTAACTTTAATTAAATTTGAATCGTTCAAATTATGTACACTCCCACAGATTTTGTCACTTCCGACCCGGGTTTCGCCTTTCGGCATCTTCAGGCGTTCAAGTGCACGGATGAACTTGAACTGACGCTTAGTAAATGAGTGTTTCGTGTTTATATATTAAATAAATGTATCACTGAGTCTAAAGCCATTGCTGGCGAAAAGGATAAGCTCATGGGAATACCCAATGATTTGAGTAGTGAGTGGTTTTAAGAATTATATTTATTTGTTTGTCGGCAAAGGTTTTATGATATTATTTATATAGGGTATAGAAGTGGAGATCCCGGAAGGTTTAATATTTCATGGCGAAACCCGGGTCGTAAGTGACAAAATCTGTGGGAGTGTACATAATTTGAACGATTCAAATTTAATATTGAAATTCCACCAAGCACCTTCAGTCAAAATCTTAAATTAACTTTAATTGTTTTTAGACGTTTTGTCTATAAATGAAAAAAATGTTTTAATTGCCAAGATTTTAGGATTATAAAAACTGCCACCTTTGCTTCCCAAGCCTTCATATATTATAGTTTCATTAATTAAAAATAAATACATTGTCTCACTAGGAAATTCTAGAAAGAAGATATTTGTGATATACGGATATACTTTAAACAGATCCGCCACTAAGATAAAACAAATTGATTATTAATTAAGCATTATTTTAAGATAACTGGTTGTATTACAGGCTATCATTGTAACAATTTTCTGAGATAATAAGAATATAAAGTAAAGTAACAGTAAGTACTAAAAGAGGATTTTTGTTTTTTCTCTGCTCTGATTTTAGATACGATAAACTTTAGTCTAGATAATTAATGCGAACATCATTGATACGTGTTAAAAAATGATTTAAAAATACTGTAATATCGGGGATTCGAGCCCGTGGCCGCGCAATCCAATTGGAGGAACGCCTGAGAGAGTGGACCACGCGATTACAATAACGGCGTCATCAGGTTATTTTTGTTTAATTAAAACTGAAATCAAGAGAAAATCTCTACTAGCTTAGTAAAACCGCGTATATTTTTCAAATAAATATTATGGACCATATAATCCAGTTTTATATGCCAAAAATAAAATCTAAATAGCATCAAAAACAATTAACATAAAGTGTTTTATTTTAATGTTAGCTATGTTATATTATCATTCAAGATAGAAAATAGCAGCGTATTTTTGTACTACGCCTTCGTAAGTAATAGTAATTTAATACTCAGCTATTTCGCGAATTTCTCAAGTGGACTTCTAACAATTAAATTCCAAATTAATCATGTCTATGATGTCGAAATATAAGTATAGATAACATTGGGACACTAGACAAAAATCGTGGGTTTGACTGTTAGACGCCTTGACCTTCGCGATGTCAAAGAATACGGTGGTAGAAAAATTCTCAGCGTGGTCACCACGCAGTGGTGATCCAGCTGTCGGCCTTTTGAGCGAATCTCAAAAGAGACAGGATTCCATCAACGTTCATCAAAATGGGACACCGCCGCGTGACGTCACTGAATTGGCAACCTTTTTTCCATAATATAATATAATCGCAATTGTTCATTCAATCCACACTTACATACAACACGAGGTAATAATATTCATGATATCTGTGTATATTTAGTTTTCCGGCCTACATTAAATAAACTGACTAATTATTTTCATTTGTCTTTAAATTAAAAAAAATACATATATCTGTAAGGTTGTATATATGTAGAAAACAAGTTAGCAGTTTTTAATTACTTCATGTAGTGATTGCTCGCACGGAAGAAAAAATACGAGAGAAATGAGGTGGGAAGTCGTATTTAAAAATATAAGATCACATTCAAAAAACTTTTTAAATTTTATAAAAATGGTTTAATAAAAAAGAAAAAATAAAGCTAGCCATAAATATTCAACAAAAATTAATTTTAGCGCGAATAAATGACACTCTTCAACTTTGTAAATAGTAAGTATAATTTGTATAGCGGTTTAATTTTGTTAATGTTTACATGGAAAATACATTACAAAAATTAGAATAAATAAAATATGTATCATTATATTATACTTTATTTGGTGAATGCTGTTGCTGACACCTGCCACTCGCCTTCTTGCGGAATTTTCTCAAATCATTACAGAATCGTCGAATTCCTCTCATTAATGCAATTCAAGTTTCACCAGTAAACAGCGGGTGACAAATAAAAATAACTAAAACAAAGCTTCAGTAGGTTCGCAACGACTTCAAAACTCTACGAGTATTATTTATTTAAACATTAATTTTGTCATTATAAACAATTTGCGATATCGCGAGAACAGAGCATTAACAATGCCAAGTAGGGCTTATACAAAAATTGACTTTCTAACAACAAATTTTCTGTTTAAACCCATTTTCGAATATTGGTTTTAAATTAAATAATTAAAAAACAACGTTAATTCTGATATTTAAAACAGGGTTGTCAAATTATAAACAAATGGCATTCGAATTCCTCAAATTTAACTTAAAAATATCGACTGTGGAAAGGAAAAAGGACGTAACCCACGTATATCAAATTTTACAGGAGGGGTAAAAAACGTGTTTTGATGATTTTGGGCCATATGCAAATTATGAACTATACACAACTTTGAAGTGCATGGAGACTTCTAAACTATTGTTAAGTTGACATAATCTAATATTAATTAAATAAATTATCCAGGAAAATTCTTTATTTCAGTCTTTTTTTTGGTTTTAATTTTTTATAAGGTCACCTTTTTCAAACATAAAAGCTAAATTTAGATACTTATTCAGCATTTGCAGCTTGCATCCTTTTGATAGAACGTGTATCAAGTTTGATACATTGTGATAATCGAAAAAACCTGTTTTAGAAAAACTGTGGGTTAAGTCATTTTTCCTTTCCACATTCGATATGTATTACATGCGTTATTATATCTTTAGTAGGTATGTAGTCAAATTCTCCAAAATAAAGCTGTATACAAATAATTTAAAGCCAGTTTTATTTACGTTATTCAGAAATCTAAATACCTAGTAAATGTTTATATTATATGACTTATTTAAGTCGATGAAATGATGTGTTTAACTTTAATACAGTAAACCGTGTAGTCTAGAATGAACATTATTACGAAGGACTTATTTATAATATCAAATACTTGATGACACCGCAAGAATACCGCCTCATTCTCATCTCTCGTCCATGATCAGAGTAAACTTCACCACAATTCCAAGCCCTCCAAATAATAACGTCGTTTCTCCCTTAGTTTACTTACTTCTATTCAGTGGTGTCCTTAGATGGAAAATTACTTTGTGGAATGCACTTTTAATATAAAATAAATTTGATATTTTTAAAAATTCTACTGGCACGTAAGTATAATAATATTTTTATTTTAAACGTGAACATTCTATTTCAAAACGATCAAAATTTCAAGTTTATTTATAATGTTCTTATTGAGCAAACATAACAGGATTAAAAATGAATAGCAATAATAAGTAAAATAGATAAAGTGTATGGTTCCTCGTTATCAATTTTATCTTCGATAGGATTTATATTTCCAAAAACAAGTCAAACAATATGTATACATACTGTTATTGTTTGTTTCTTAACTTTTCTCCGCACTATAAATAAAATAAATAACATTTATAATTTTATTAATGTACGCTAAAATTATTAATCTAAAACTTTTTATGAGAAGGAATACAATACAACTGATTTAAATTATTTTAATAAAATTCAGATTATTTAATCAATTTGTAATAATTAATTATTTTACAACAGAACCTGCTCGACACCTTTATGAACAGTTAAGTATTTAACAACTAGTCTATTGAAAAGTACGATTTTACATAACCGAGCCATTTTACATAACATAGAATTTTGAAGTGATTTACTTCATAAAAAGAACAATTATTGCAAATTTACTACTTATTTATTTTATAAAAAAAATATCAGGACCGATTCTACCCCACCCATTACTAGCATAATCGTTCGGTCAAAAGAATGTTGTTTTTTAATAGTATGTCATTCTACCAATAATTATCAAAAAACATCTTAAAAGTTTTTGTATGCTATTTGAAAATAATGAGGTAAATTTAAAAATAATATTCTTGCACGTCTTATATTCTTAAATTGAACTTAGTGTTTCTTGTAAATATATATTCGTACCACGACAGAAATATGAGAACATAGTTCTTTATTATTCCACTTATAACAAGAAATGACGCGACAAGTGATATTTCTATTTTTTTTCTTTTGTATTGTATGTACAAATATACTTACTGCTCAGCCCAAAAGAAAATCGCTCGGGATTTCCAACAAGTATTTGGATAGACTTTAAGTATCCTAAACAATCACAATTTCCCTGCAAATTGTCCTTATTGATAGATATCTTAAATGTCTCTTTTGCGTGTAAAACAAAATAAACTTGCATTATACATTTTTTTAAATGAAAATATTGTAAGATATATCTTCACCAAGTTACGTGTAGTGCAAGCACTTCCCTGATTCTTTCATTCCTTCCCTTGTTCCGCAATGTTACAAAGTTTCGTTAGGTACGCCCACGGTGAAGTGCTCGTGACGTACTGATTAATCGTTAGGGCGCCACTAACGAAAGCGTTAGTCCATCGCTAACGGCGTTACACTACGTCTTGCAAGTACACCAGAGTGACATATTATAATACACGCTATCAGCACACCCCATCAGAACGTCATTCGTGCAGTATAGTGTCAGATATCTATCAAAGCACACTATGATTTCAATGTTAAAATAAGCATATTCCTTAATAATACCGATTCTTATCTTATCAATAAGTTTTTCCTTCATTAAAAAACCAGCATAACTATCTAGCATTAATATGAACCAATATTTCGCTTTAAAATATTGCCATAAAGTCTGTTTAAAAACCAAATATTTAATCACTTTTAAGGTGTTCACTGTCAATGCTTGGTGGAATGGCATTATAATAAAAGATGTTCAATACTTTTTCCACTTAAAATTTATTTGATCAGGACTGGTTTCGCTCCTCGCGAGCATTATCAACTGATAAGAAAAATAAATTAAACAGTGCTATTTATAGAAGTTAAATTGAAAATAATTGAATTTAATAATTTAATATTTTTTATTCAAATATTTAATCTTAAATTGAACTACGACGAAAAAAAACTGTATCATAATACTATATGTATAAATAACCATAATTCTTAAATGACTCGAACCGGATCACATATAATAATTTATATGTAAAACAAAAGTTTTGTCGGTCGAGTGGTCGTGAGTCAACTTCGTTGACTTATAACACGGAGGTCACGGATTCTAATCCCAGTACGGACAGTTTTTTATCGATTGATGTATGTATGGATTTCTGTCTGAATGTATGCGATGTCTTGAAATCCCTTCCACTCATTCTATCTTAAGACGGGTGATTTCCTTACCAGTCCTGTTCTATTCCTGTCCTTCTTTCCCTAATCTCTTTAAAAAATAAAGGTTGAGCAACTGAGTAAAACAATGATCTCGTAGAAAAAAAAATCTGCTGAGATACCTCCATTAGGGGGACATATGCTCCACATTAAGAGCGAACATGGATTTAAAAAAATGAATTTTGATTAAGTACAATGATATAGTGTTTCTCTCACTCAAAATAGTACATACAGGCGAATAAAACTCCGTTAAAACTTAGTTCTTACAATAGCGTGATGTGGAAATGGATATCAACTATATTTTTTTGATCTTTGTGGAGATAAGTACTTTGATTTTTTTACGGTTATCATGGTGTTCAACCAATCAAATACGCAATCAAATACTCTTTTAAATAATATTCCAGCTGAATTTTGTAAGCAGTAACGATATCACAAATCCTTAGTGTAAGAAATGGTAAATTTGATTTCAATGTAATTTATTTCATTTATAAATAAATTCAAAAAGTCAAACGATGTTAATATTTTATGATGGTAAAAAAACGTTGCTCACATCTTAATTTTCTCACAAATCACTATCGCTTAAGAAGAAACTAACTCTTGTTAACGTTAATAACCATTTGATAACATCAAAAATTCACAAAATCTAATATCGTAGAAAAAAAAAATTTTGGATGCTACAAAATATTATATGTGATGAATAGTTGTAATTCTTGTACTATATTGATATAATAGATAAATGATTATGTGATAACATCTCTTACGTTATTATAAAATAATTTTGAATATTTAAACATATTGAAAAAAAAACATAATAATTACAGTAAGCGGTTTATGTGCTTAACATACATATAAAACCATTTCAAAGAAATTCAAATTTTACCCTTCCGGAAATAACATATGTATTGAGAATCAAACAAAACACATGTAATATTATTATACCTATTTATTCTAAATACTCGACTTATAAAAAAGGATTTACGAGAAATATCCTTTTCCCTTTTACTTGTAATTTACTTGAAAGATCCAATTCTTCAGCATCACCACAATCGTCTTTGAAACAAAGATTTAATTCTATAAGAAGCTTTTCTTCCTAAGAATTCAAATCATTATTACCTCCAAGGGATCACTCCTTTCTAAGAATGGAATGAAATTTTCGTACTCTTCTTATTTGTCAGCGAAAGTTGTATGTATAATTTTTCAAAGAAACCCTAATTTATATTATATGTTTATTTGGTTTATATTACTTACTCCAAAGGGTTATTATAAATAAATTATCTTTTACATTTCCAGATTTTTTTTACATATCTATTATTATATTCTATCCACAAAAATAAACTAAATTTTCCAAATAAAAAAATAAATATCATATTTTGAATGCGAAAGTTTGACCGAGCAACCGGATATAATGACGTCCCCTTCGATTATCGTTTATTTTTGACATATATTTTGTATTGTCTGTAGCCGAATGGTCAACGGAGTTGGGTTATCTGCTTGTGTCGTCTTGGTTTCAAATCCAGGAGTGGAAACTGGCATACAAGGATTTGTCAATTTTGATACTTACCAACATATATGTATGTCAGTACGATGAAGATGTTATGATAATCTTAATAATGCGAATAAAAAGTATTTATTTTAATTTAAAAAAATATTATAAATCTATGGGTACTGGATAGAATTCAATATGATAATGAAAAAGCTTAATATTAATGAATACTGATAATTTTAAATATTCAGACTTGATTTAACTTTTCTCGACCGCCAGTTCTAAATAGTTTAGTTTGCGGTGAACTATTTTACGTTACCACCTGTTATGGCTAGTATACAGTAATGATAGTCACGACATTATTATAGAAGGAATAAAAGCCACTCGGCACTAATTTGACCGCAGAATTTTAGACAAAATATCATTGTTTTACCATATAATGTAATACAATATATTGTCTCTGAAATCGATAACAATAACTGAGTGATACAATAGCTCAACATTTTTTCATCAAATTAACACATCAAATACTTATACCTGGAATATCAATATTTTTCCTTTTTTCAATACAGAAATCAGGGCTGTGGAGTCGTGTAAAAAAAGACGACTCCGACTCAGAGAATTTTTTTTTTTTTAACTTATATATATATGTATACCACCAGATCATCTGTAGTCAGCCAAGCATAAAATGTGAACACTTTGTACTGTTTTGTTTGAATACACTTCATTAAAAATATTTTTCAAAAAAAATTCGAGCCGCTCATTTTTCGCGACTCTGACTCCACAGCCCTGACAGAAATACCTGTTTTTAAAATGCATAATTGATTTACTATATTACGGTACATTCACTTAATGACTGTTATATCAGAAAGTGTCGGGGTGTTTTCTACAAGCAGACTTAGCGGCTAAAGATTCTACCAGAATTGGTAAATTCAAGCATTGATGAATAAGCCTTTTGTTGTTTAAATATTTGACATTACAGTTTATGCCATTGCGCGAAATATTTGTAATAATAACTCGAGATCAACTTTAGCCGAAATGACATTACAAACACCAATGTCCAAAATCACAAAGTAAATGTAAAATAATCCAATTTTTATATTGACCTTATTGGGACTTGAAATCAGATCGATCTGATCGCTGATGCAAAGCTGTCACCATCTTGACCACAGAGGGCGACGAATATTTAAATTAAATATTTTATTTGAATTAAGTTTTTTAAATATTTAAAAAAATATATACCGTTATTTGATATATCAATATTGATTTATTATTTGTATATAGGTTTGCTAGAAGAACTCATTAAGTGTCATGTCGGTCAAAACTTCTAAACGATCTAAATTTTGTCACTTAATGACTTTTTGCACCAAACCGACGATAAACCTATATTTTATATGAAAACTGAATAACTGATTTTGACATATTTATCCATTATCGCTTTCACTACATTTTAGGACAGAAGTTTTATGAAAAAACGTTGGTAGAAGTAAAGATGTTTGATGAAAATACTACTGATGATGAAATGAGGACGATCATATAGGTTCCTTGCGTGCAGTACCGGCGCGAGGTTATTCGGCGCCCTAGGCAACGATTATTGGCGCGCCCCCTTTTTTAACAAACTGTGGAATATTTTTTTTATATGCATGTCCGCTCTCAGTGTGAATCATATGGCCTCCTAATGGAAGTATCTCAAATTAAGTTTTTTACGAGAACTGTTTGTTAGTCAGTCGCTCAACCTACCCTTTTCGGAGTATATAGAATACGATAGATAATTATAACGAACAGATACAAGTATAAACTTTTATTTTTCATTAGAATATAATAATAATTTGATTACTCAATTTATGCGCCCCTTAATAATTTGCAGCCTAGGCGATTGCCTATTTCGCCTGTATGGTAGCGCCGGCCCTGCTTGCGTAGTGTAAATTATATCCTGCTAATTTTCCATGTCCTACTAAGACCGGTGCATCCCTCCAAGCCCCTCCAGCCACGTCATCGTTCCGTAATTAATGAATTTCTTACATGAGCAAGTCGCGATGGGGTAAATAACACTCGCAGTTCGCGAAAGTCGGAGACCACCTCTTGTGGTGACACATTCCAGTGTATTAATTACAATCACCTCAGTAGCGCGCTTTTATTTGGAAAGTGTATGCGGATATGGGGACATATATTAGATAAACGAATCTAAGCTAGGCACAGCTTGGTAGCTAAAACAAATATGCAAATTATCACATTTAGGGTGTTCGCTGTCAAGTGAAAAGACATTATAATCAAAAACTAAAATATATATTTGTACTTGTTCCCAATTTTATTTATTAATAACAGAATATATATAATATACAGTAAGCTGTAATAAACAATTAGTATTAAAAATAATTTACAAATAAATAGACAAAATATGAATAAGTGTCACCAAATTGACTAAAATTAAAATGTTTAATACCTGTAAAATGTTATTACAAAATGAGACGAGTTTTAACGAATTCAAACGCTCGAATTCTACATATCTCTCAAACGTAATATTTAATTAAACGGTTGTAAATAATATATGTCTGAGAAAATTATTTGTTTGTATGTAACAAGGGTCTCGCAGGCAAATGGGAAAAACTAACAAGAGCTTCTACAGCCCACCCTTAAACTGGAAGAATTGAAACACGTCGTAGTGAGCGCGTGCTATCAATAGAACTTTTCTATTAATTTATGTGATCAACTTTCAACGATCGATTTTCTGTAAAATAATTTGTTATTAGCCTTTTAGCTGCCGCAGATAATTAATAGTAATTACCTAGCACGACTATAATTTGCAACTATTAATTTAATTAGTTATTGACGAGATAACTCGTCTGTGGCAGCCATTGAGTTAAGAGCCTCTAACGTTTTTACAGATCAGTGGCAAATACAGACTAGTGCTAAGGGTAGAAATAATTATTACATGCAGTCAGAGACTTGTGTTTTTGTGATTCAATAAGAACATAATTATTATTATAATAAACGTCCTTAAATACCTCTAGATAACTGTGTTACTAAAATAAAAATGAATGAATGGATTTTTTTGTTACTTGTGAGCTTGTGACTGCATGAAGTTAATTACGCGAAGTTACTTAAAATTTAAAGTAAATTCAAATAACTATCTTGTGCTGATTCCGTTTACTGACTGTCTGACTGGTATATAAAAATTTAAATTCGGTGGTAACCGATCGCTCACTATTTTTTTTCAAAAAGTGGCATCTCACCGGGTTAAACATTCTTCAATAAGAAAATATGTATTTAGTAATGAATTCGTGAAAAATTTCAGGTTAGCAAAAACGTTTCGATTGGGCCACGACGACCCAAACCCAAACTTTATTCAGTGTATAATATGGGTCAATTTATTATACGTTTCTACTTTGGGTTAAAGTACTCCACTGTGCTAATGGGTAACTCCGAAAGGGTGTAAAAGTTTTCCGCTTGTTTTGAGAAGGTAATAAGTAGGTTCCTAATGAAAAAATCTTTTCGAGAAATTAAGTATTTTTTTTCAATTTTTTTGACAATAAATTAAATAAGCTCTATTCAGAATATTATACGTTAAATAGTTAAGCTATTAATATTTGTTGGTTTACAAAGAAGCTTCCTACCTCCAGCGAGAGTTATAATTTCACAAATAACGACGTAGATTCTTAGTTCAATAATTATTATTTTCTTCTTATTTAAAAATACAAACTAAGGTTACTCAAGGTTGTCACCACTCTGATACTACAAAGGAATACCTTTGCAAGAGATGCTGTATCATTCCGGAAAACGTCACTGAAATGTGTACCTTTGTTGAGTTTTATGTTGGCTGAAAATATTCTATTTTACCGGTTCGTCTTTCACATACCCGTTAAAATATATGATTTTTTCAGAAAACTTTTTGATTACAAAATTCATTTCTGTAATTATATTTAAATATCTTTACTGCCTTTTTTCTCTTCAAAACCTGTATAAGGTTTTATAATTTAAACCTATATTGCATTGCTCTCAATCAGTATCAAATACTTGTAAGTTGTAACAAGAACACGATGTTTGCGGTCTTGCTCCATTAGTTGAGTGACTCATTCAACCAGACAACCACGCAGTATTATTGAAGATACAATTTATATATATCCAATCTTAAATTAATATTACTTGTTTGCCGTCTATACACAATGCACATAATATTAATAGTCAAAGAAGTAAAATGTCATAAAAAAATGATCATTATTATGCATTGGCTAATTTTAATAAACAAATGTGTACCCTGTATTGCTCTTTGCAAGATCACGGTACTTCACATCGGAAAGCTTATCGTGTGCTATTTCTTATCACCAATGGTGTAATGGGGCCAAGTCGGGCCAGGTCGGCGACCTGGCACCTGAAAATGAGTTAGGAGCACTGCCACCTTTTTGACTTGTAAATTAATTTTCAAGTACATTCATATATTTAAAATCGTTTTTTTTATGAATTTAATTGTTAAAACACAATTTTTTTTTAACTTCAGACGGATATTAAAAAAAAACAACAAAAAATAAGGAAGAAATCAATGAACGACCTGGTACCTATTGATGTACCACTACACCACTGCTTATCACAGTCAAACTGATAATTATCGCCTTTGGAACTAGTCATGGTAATCACTGTTAGATTACTGAAGGCAGATTTACATAGGGAATCTTACTAGTGGCATAATCTGTATTAGCTGCAGATATGTCCCATTAAATTTGAAAATCTATATAGTGTTTTAGTAGGAATATCACTGCATCGACCTTGATTTTTAGTACACGTGCAAGTATTATAATCGCTTTAAAATCGTAGACTTAACTTGATTGGGATAATTAGACTAGCGTAAAACGATATTTCCATTAACGGCATTAAGAATCTATGTAATTATAAATAAGTATTAGAAATACAAATTAGGAAATTATTTTTGCTGCTTCATATTATTTGACTATTTACCTCCAAGCAAACAAAATATAATGTTGATATGAAAATATATTTAATTTACAAATAAATGCGATTATTCTTTTATGAAAATTGATTAACTTCTGTTAGTGTTCACTGATATGTTCCACTAAAAGGCAATTTATTATGATAATAATACTACCTGCAAAATAATGGCGATTTAACTGGATGGTAATTTATTTATAATAAATGCACCGTCTCAAAAGCGAAGCTGTGATTCGCCGAGGCCTGCTTTACACCCACTCACCTGGCTGCCTGTCCTGCAGGCAATGCATTTTAATGCACTTTATATGCAGCACGCACTGCACGAGCGCTTCTCAAACGATTAAAACAATCCAATATTTTAAACTACAACAAAAAAAAATGCATAACTGTAACCGCGAAGGTGTTAATACAACCAGTTGTAACATGAGTATTCCCTTGTCAGTGCCTTTTATTAGTTGATTGCAACCAAGGCTAACAGTAACGTATCGACCCGTGATTTTCAAAATAATTCATATGGAGTTCCCGTGAACTTTTTGTCTCTGTAGTGATCACGCCTTTCCGGCTGAAAAGATAAGAAAAATAAGTCTGTATATGGACAATGAATATAAAATATCAGTCCGATCTTTCGGTCATGCCGACTCGGTTGCATCTAGGCCAAATTATAAGACATTCAAGAGTGGACACTCATCACGGCGTTGGAAGCATATAGATCTCAACTCATGAAATCTTCCGCATTGCCTCCTTTATATTTTTCACTATACTTTGAATCTACCATGTATTAAGGATATTTTTCAGAGAGATTCCAGAAAAAAATGAATGACAAGTAAGATCGTTACGATACGGAATACACTGGCGGATTAAGCACGTTGGAGGCCCTGTTTTTCGAATAACATTAAAGTGTTGCGAAACTCGTCGTAGAATAATGATGACTATTGAAAACTGAAATTAAAATATAAGGATTTATATAATTTATGCTATTTTTGAGACCCCTAAAATTTGGAGGCCCCAAGCACGCGCCTCTTGCGCTAATGGGGTAATCCGCCACTGGAATACACCCAGTAGTAATTTTACTAAGTATAAATAATTGACAAAACTTTACCCAATTTGAAAGATTTACTCATTTATTTGAGATCGTCCAGACATCGATTCTTCACTAGAGTCACTAAACGTGCCTTTAAAAAGAAACTCTCAGTATATGTATTATTTACAAAGTACTAATTAATAGAAACTTGATTGAAGTGGGTGAGCTAGTCATATTTTACTTATTTTCCATTGATATCAAGCATACAAGTGCTTGACTCAAAATCAGTTCCCTACAGTTCTTCTCGGGCCATGAATGTGATTTTTCTTGTCGATAATGATGTATAAGACGGTTGTGAAACATGCCCAGCATATAAGCAACGGGTGTTGGTGAAAAACCAACTTTGTTCATTGAATTGGAATTTCCACCGAGATTATGACGAGTGGTTCAAAAATATTCGAGACATAATAATTTTTCTTCTCAAAATCTTGAACGTAAAACGTCAACGCCCTTAGAGGTTCCAAAAGTGGTAAAGCTTTGAGGATATCTGGCGAATTCGAGTGGACGCAATAATAATGCAGTGCACCCACGCACGATTGCGCGAAGGGATGTGGTCAGTGCGGTGAGTCCCCGCCCACTTTATTTAAATGCACTCGACCGGACACGAACGCCACTGCCTCTGCTTCGGTTGAATGACTCGCGCCACGCGACACTCTCAATTTACACAAATATAGATATTTCAATAAATTTTACACTAAATAACGAAGACATGAAATCAATCACAAATCGGGCGAAAAGTAATTATTAGGTTCTCCAAATCATGTATATCAAAGTATGTTACTAGCTTCTTAGATACCTTAAAGTCGAAAACATAATCTTGTTGCGTTTTGAATTCATTTTTGCATATTTTAAAATAGCGCCGTATACTGCCAGAAAACGATACGTCAAAAATTGGGCGTTTTGAGTTATGACTGCAGATCCAATATATTTAAACACGTTATATAGTCTCAAAAAACAAGCTGACACATATTACATTTATTTGTTTCAGTATGTATAGAATTAATACGAATTAAGTATGTTTTGTGGGCAATTAACGCTTTTAGCTGTACAGATTTTTATTTCTACAGCAATTCAAAGACGATTAGACGACTTAGAGTTTTGGAGCTGTAAAAATGTTGGTCAATTGTTGTTTATTTATTTGTCTTATTGTCTACCGCCTGACTACATTTAAGTTCGCTTCATGATATTTGAAAAAGTCGATTACACAAAATAAGGTTTTTTTACCTAAAATTTTCTGACAAAATACCGACGATATAATATAACATATTATAATGTCCCCCGTACTTTTTTTGGTCAGACGCAAATCCGTGCAGGGCTAATCTATGAAACTTACAATTGCTTGCTTTAAAATGAAAAACCCAATTATTTTTTTTTGCGTCAACAAAGGGACCATGCTTTAAGTATTAATATTATTGGCAGTGTATTTACCAAACAAATGCTAAATTTCTAACGTTACCGATTGGGACGCGGAAGAAATTATCACCATATTCTTTGCAATAACAATACAGTCGAAAGCGATTAAAAGCATCAATCAGACATCTCATTACACCCTTTTGGTGTTTTCTCGATAAAATTATGCTTTATAATTATCGATGTTCTGAACAATCTGAACCATGACAAAAAGTACTTATATGTCAAAAGAATGATTATTACATAAAAACAAATTAACATTGATAACATGATTTGAATACGTTCATGTTCTCTTCGATCGATAAGTTTTTAAACGTAACAAATACACAGTTCATTAAATACAAGTGTCATAATCTACCCTCAAAAGACTCGAATACAGACAGTAATAAATCATTATGTTCACTGAAGTAATTTTTTTTTCGTAACACAATTAACACACTCAAAAAAATGTATTTCATACAGTTTTAAAATATTTTTAAAATATTTTAGTAGCAAGTTTTATATCACGGTAAATATATTATCAATTTTAAGGTGTTCACTGTCTAATTCTTGGTAGAAAGGTTTTATTAGGCTAATCTAAAATAAATAATTCAAAATTATAACAAAAGTGTTTTAATTATTTTGGCTTATACATATATTATTTTATTTATAGACTCTATTACATTGAAATTATATTAAACTTTATCTAACCGTCAAGCTCTAAAATAATTATATGTCGGATTATTTTACTTTCGTGTTTACATTGAAACTATAATGAAAACGAATTATTTATTAATCCTTCCGCACAAATTAACATTGTATAGAACATGAACTGTCAGTTTGTTATCAAGAAAAAATGACAGCTCCAGAAACGCATTTTAAATTAATCATTCCATCTAACGATTCTAATAGATGACCTAAATAAATTCAAATTACTAAACTGACCATAGGCTGTTGTAAAAAAATACGATCTATTTTTTTGCAAATGTTTTTTTCTAATTGATCTAAATAGGAGTAATAAACCTTCTTGCGTAAGCTATTTGATTTATAATATTTTAACGCTATATTAACACCGAAAAACAGTAATCACACTTAGTGTTTATTTTTAAATTTTAATAAATCAAAAACAAATAATGCCGTAAATAATTTGTATTAATTACAAGATAAGCAAATCTTTTAAATCATTGTATTAACTTCTTGGTAATTAATTATTCTTCAATAATTATTTTGTATAGTGAATTGGATATTCAAAAAAAAATATGGCAAATCTTCCATTTCTTAAAATAAAAAATAATATTTACTCTATTTCTTATCACACACCATTTTTTATTGGTTGAAAATCTTAATCATAAATGTATTTAAAATATGTTTAAATCGAAACATCACTATGTAGACTAAAACATTAACACGATATTATATACGTATAAAAAAAGTGCCGTGTAAGTCGAGAATAGGTTTATAGTTTATAATATCGTCTCTGCACTTCTTGGATATCAATCCTTTGTTTAAAATCACTCAGTATTGTGCAATTTTGTCAAAAACAGCATTTATTTTAATTGATTACTTTTAAATTTGAATCTTTAAAATTATGAACATTCACACAAATTTTAGTGACAAAACTTGTATGAATGTATTTAATATTGAAATTCCACCAAGCACCTTCAGTTCAAATTTTAAATTATGGTTACTTTTAGACAGATTTATAGGTGGCAATTGTTGCTGTCTATTAATTACTTGCTTTATTTGGACAGATCGAGCATCCATATTTTGATATTATATGTATTTAAACATAAAATGATCTTGGCTAGACGTTTTATCCTAAAGCCCATTTTTTTGATTGCTATTTACTCAGAACATTCAGTTTGTTACTGTCAAAAACCTGACAATTTGGTGACAATATTTGATTACTTACAACTAAATTTTATGTTAAACTTTTAAAAATGTTAAACCAATAGTTGCAGACCAATGTTATTAAGCCGTTTTTCGGCTTGTATATTTTTTTCAATGTACAAAAAAGTTAATCGCTTTATGCCTATGCAAAATATTCTTCCCGTAAGGCACAAGTAAAAAAAACTGTTTTCTCTATGTAACATGATTGACAAATCAATATTATTTTAATTACATTGGTCTTAGTGTTGGTAGTTAGTAGCTGTCACTTCTATTTTCGACTATATTAAAAAATAATATGTCACCTTATTGATATTCAATATTAAATTTATATTTTTGATACATTTGTAAAAAAAAACTGTTTTATTTTAAATATATGTCCGCTCTCAGTGTAAATGCCCTCCTAATACTTGAAGGTATCTCAACATAAATAAGTCTATCTAGTAGCTCAACCTTGCTTTATTTTGAAAAGAGTAGATATAAAAAGGATAGGGCAATGAAAGTTAGTGGTTAGCTAATTGCTCTCACTGCGCCTCGTTATTTAAGAATTGGAATGATGGTGGAAGGAAAGTTTTAGGCATTACAACCATCCATGTCTTCTAACAGAAAATGATAAATTAATTGAAAAAATGCTGTTTGTTCTGGAACTTGAACCCGTGAGATCATTCACGAAAGCCTACGACGTTGACCACTGCATCACGGACCCGACCGTTTCATTTAGATTAGCATTTTTAGTGGCAAAGTGTAATGATAACTAACTAAAAAACCTAAGTTCAAATAAACTGTATGAATGCTTAGATTTTTTTAATGTATGGATTTCTATCAGCATTTTAATTGTATATATTATTACATTATTTTATGTTACAGTAATTTTTTGGTGCACTAAATATGTATTTTCAAATAATTTAAAATTTTCAAAGGATGTATGACTCACTCGGAGAGGAAAGAAGCTTATACAAAATATCTGATTTTTTTAATTAACCTTGCCTGACTTGAGCTAGTAACTTCTGATCGATTATCTGAGATTCTATTACTAGACTACGGCGGATGAATTATACTGTTATCAGCAATTTTAATTACAAAGTTTGATCACTTTTTATAATTTATATGTTTGCCTAATCAATGATATACCATCGAAGTTGAAGTGGATTCAACTCCTGTGTTATACTTTCCCATCTTTTGATTGTTCAATCAGAGACTTGAAGTGATCTGATTCTTATCCATTTGAAGACTCATTTATTTAAGACCCGAACATGATTGTGTCGAGAATAGAAGGTTAGAAACAATGTCAATAAATATGGCAGGTAAGCGATATATATTTTTCAAATAGTATCAATCAATGAACAATGAAAAATATGACACAGTCATGCTAGAAGGTATCGTCTATTCTAAGCCGCTTCCAAAATGTTAGTAGCGGTCAATGATGACCCGACAAACTAATTTATACGACAAAAAAGAATTCGCAGACCGGTGTTTTGATGCCCTGGCATAAACAGGAGCATCCTCACTCCAGTGGTATTTAATTCTAGTAGCTAATAGAACCTGTATTATTTGAAACAGGCATTGTCAACTGACGATCTTCTGTTTGTATGCTTATCTAAACTACTCATATTTGAAGCATAATTTTATCGCAATATCCACATCTTAACTATTTTTATACGCCTCACACACAATACGTATTTTATATAAATATATGACATTGTTGGAAATATTTTAGCTGCATTCTTATTCTTCTTTTAAACGCTCCAGTTATATCGTGGTTCTTGGCCTCCTATCCTGATATAGTTCTGCTGGGAGCAAATTCTTTCAAGCATTCGATACTAAGGTTCTTGAATGATGAATAGGGTGGCGCACGACCTGCAAGTCCTGGAGGTCAACGATTAACATAAAAAGACTGAGCACCAAGCCGAGTAGAGGAAATTAAATGATGTGGTCAAGATTTGCTCAGGATGTTCACTCTATAAAAGAAACATCAATATTCTCATCGAGTGTATCTCGTATGATCTTACGACATCAAAATATTTGACGCACTGGCATAAGCAGTAATTTTTGTAAAAAATATTTTAAAAAAAAAGCTTATAATTATATATTTACAAAATGTAGAAATATTTTAAACGTAGATTATGAACTGAGGATTACACCTTAAATACATTTTTTTTTTCATTCATCGGTAAGACTTACCCTTTTTCCCGATTAAATGAATGTTTATTCAGTTGTTCAGACTCGTGTCTTACGCTGATACGGACAAAAGTAATCCTATAATCATCACGAAGTCGGGGATTCATGTATTCGGTTTCCATACGTACCTCGAGGAGGATATTTATTATAAAACTATATCGAAAATTATATCCTTATAATAATTTCATCAGAAAATTCTTCCGGATTAAGTTAGTATTCAGGATCTTTTGTTGGGTGTTGTGACTATATTAATAAAAACTATATTAGAAATTTACCATGGACTAAGTAAGGTAAAGTAATAATTAAATTTTTATTTCAGTATGATTATTGCATGAAAGGTATTTTTATGTATACAGTGGAACCCTGATCTACCGTTCTCGCATTGTCTGTTTTCCCGCATGGATCGTTTATTTTTCATAGTCCCGGCCAAACACCCATAAGAACAATGTTAAAGAATCCCGCATTAATCGTTCCCCGATTTACCGTTTTCCACGATCTATCGTTTAAATATTTTGGTCCCGTCACGAATATTATCCCGATTGACCGTTTTCGTTGAATATTTTTCATTAATAGTTTTGCCTCGCATTTCGTTTTGCGTTTTTTTTAGTGGAACCCCGATCTACTGTTCTCACTATATTCGTTTTTTTGCATGAATCGTTTATTTTTTACTTGACGAAGACCCCGTCATAACAATATTTTATAATTCCACGTTTATCATTCCCTGATTTACTAATTTCCTCGATCTATCATCTAAATATTATCGTCCCGTCCTAATTATTATCCCGATTGACAGTTTTTGTAGAATATTTTTTTTTCGCTCAAATAGTTTTACATCGCATTTAGTTACATAAATAAGTAAGTTTTTTGAAAATTAAACATTTTTAAAAATATATTATTTGAAGATTTCCCGCATTATCGGTTTCCCGCATTATTCGTTCATTTATTAAGGTCCCTTGAAAAACGTAGAATGGAGGTTCCACTGTATATATAATTATAAAAATCTTCGTAAGCTACAGTTTTTGACCACTGTTTTACCCCTTTTTGCTCATCAACGCAGTATATCCATCCCCTTTCGTCGCACACTGTTATATAATATCCCTGCACCGCTCACTCGTAAAGCGCCGGTAAACTTGGACCCAGATCAAAGAAAGCTCCGTTCTAAATTTCACATTAATTCGATTTTTTTGTTTTTATTTTCATTCCCCTCAAAAGGACGCCGGTCGTAGTTTGTTTTTGTTCCTGGTTATTTTGTTTGTTTTTTGATGAAGATCAGCGGCGTTCTTTTGTTTTCGTTCATTTTTTTTTATTTGTTGATATTATATAGCTTTTTTTTGGCGAACGCGTGCAGTTTTGATGCGTCGCGTCTAAAGACAAGAAAGTTGGACTTTTGCCCTTTTTTATTGCGATCTGCTTTTTAATTCGGAATGCAAGGTGAAAAATTCGGAGACGATATTTTTTAAGTGTAAGTATTGCTAGACGCTTAGATACATACAACAAAAACAACAAGTCTGACCTATAAATCCATATTTCAATTTATAATATAATAGAAACACATGTTTAATATGATTGTACGCAATTTATTATCGTTTTAAGGACTAATCCTAATACATGTTTTGCCTAAAAAAGCTATTACCAAACTAGCAAGTTTAATTCTGTACACCCTCACACCCGGAATTATTTCCAGTGATGGCCATTCTCGGTGTTACATGTATATTAACACTTCTAATTTATAAATTCACTATAGTTAATTATTGGCCTTAGATTGTTTAATTTCATAAAAATGCGTTATAATTGAAAGTTGATACATCTTTACGCTATCAGAACTGGTTATATTTTTGACCGTATTATAAAAGAATATTAAAATTTGTCATATTTAAAAAAAAAATGACACCTTTGGGGTCTTTATTTTAATTTTTTCGC
Source organism: Himalopsyche anomala (assembly GCA_031772345.1). Taxonomy (NCBI): domain Eukaryota; kingdom Metazoa; phylum Arthropoda; class Insecta; order Trichoptera; family Rhyacophilidae; genus Himalopsyche; species Himalopsyche anomala. The sequence goes on from CM062823.1 coordinate 31,704,672, forward strand.
CTCTTTAGTCAAAAATGTTTAAAAAAACCTTTTTTATTATTTTGCTACGAAGAAGAACATTTATGCTGCAAAAACGATTAACTGAAATAACATTCGGAAGATTAAGAGTTTGCGATAAATATTTTATGCTCTCAAAGCTTATGTGCAAGACGATAACGTGATTGCGCGAAAATACTTCGCCTCGCTTCCTCTTGAATTCCGTTTATTGCAAAAAGCAGCTTATAGTTTTAACTGTAGCTGCTTTATCAAACTTTTTCTTTTAGTAAGTGTGATCATAGGTCTTAGATATATAGCACTATGGGCCCATTAGAGGTGAAGTGAGCCAAGTGGTATTTTATAAAAAATAAGTTCTAAATATTCTTTACATCTTAAAGTATCTTTTTTGAACTTATGAAAGAGTACAGAATCAAAATAATTCAAATTTTCTTAAAGTATCGTAAAAGTGAATAAATCCCAGTTAATACACATTGCGAAAGTGTTAATCCAGGGCTGTGGAGTCGTGTAAAAAAAAGACGACTTCGACTCCAAGATTTTTTTTTTAATAATTTCATTTGAACTTATTCAATCAGATCATCTTTAGTCAGCGAAGTACGCAATGTCAACAATTTGAAATATTTTGTTTGGATACACATTATTAAAACTCCGACTCCGACTCCAATTTTGACTCCACAGCCCTGGGCTATCTCCGTAAAATAAAAATATGCAATCCACCAAAACACCATATAAAGACGTAGTAGTGGCTATAATAATAGTAATGATTTATTAAATCATTATAAAGGTTTAAGGAGGTTACATGTCTTGTTAATAATGAGGTTCTAAGAAATTTAGATAATAAACTTTTATTTTAATTTCTCCAAAAAGATATATATTTTATATCGCTAGAATTGCAAAATGTAAATGTGTAAAAATCAATACCTTATGTAGAGTAGTTGCTTTTATAAATCGCAGCTTTGCAGCTATTCATTTTTTGTGTATGTTTGCTAGGCAACATTTTAAATGTAATAGTTATGCTAATACTAACTATTAAATATCAATAACTCATAAATTTATTTCAATTCAAAATTCAATTACATTTTTCATCGTTTCTGTCTCTGACTCTAAAACAAAAATTGGCCCGCGGCTATTTATAATGAAATCACAAATAATATTCTTTAATACACCGTACTCACTGGTTCAAAATCGTTAAATATTTAAACAATAATAAACATTATAGCTTATATTACTATCAACTATTATTGTTTAAATGATTTCGATCTCTTGTGGCCTTTTGATATCACGAGTATTTGGTAATCCATCAAATGAGCTTAGTATGGAATAAAAAAAAACAGTTTTAAAATGATTTTTACATCCGCTATTTGTGGTTATGGTTACACAGAAGGTAAACTTGGTCAAGTAATTTTGTGACCAGGGCTTCTAACCGGAACTGAACCGAAAACCAAAAACCGTTATTTTTGCCGGAACGAAAACCGGAACCGAAACGAAAATAAATATCGGTTTTTTTCGATTCACGCTAGTATTTTGGACAAATCGGTAAATTTCTGGGTTTTCGGATTCGAAAGTTTCGGAAGAGCTAAAAAATAAACGAGTCACGCTGGTATTATGGGCAAATCGGTAAATTCCTGGGTTTTCGGATTCAAGCTGAACCGAAAACCGAAAAAGCCAGAACCGTACCGATATATATTTTTTTACTTGAACCGGAACGAAAAAAATAGCGGTTCGAAGCCCTGGTTTAGACTCGCCTATTTAAGTTGCCTATTTTTTCTCATTTCAGTATATATACTACGGATCCCATTTTTGTATCATGCCCGCTCTCAATGAGTAGAATATAGACTTCTAATGAAGTTTATCTAAATAGACATGTTTCTACGCAAACTGACTTTTAAGAACTCAATGTTCAACATCTATTTTTTCAAAGAGAGTAGAGATAGAAGAATATGACAGGACTAGTGGTTAACTAATAACTCTCGATACCCCCTTTTTTTAGGATAGGATGAGTGGAAGGGAATTCAAGACATCACATATAATACATCCATGCCTTAGGACAGAAATCCATACATCAATTGAAAATCAATTTATTAAAACTCTCCGTTCTGGAATTTGAACCCGTGACTTCTGTAAACAATGCCAACAATGTTACCCATTCGACTACGTCGCCAGATATCATGGAGCCTTACCGAAGTAATAAATATTACTATTTAACCGAAATCAATTTGCACATACGTTGTTCAATCTAAGTGTGCTTAGTTCGAGAATTCGCTTAGAAAATTGAAAGCAAACTCAGTCGTTAAGTATATTTCTTGATAAAAGTTACCTATGCTTGGATTTTTTTATCATCATACGCTCGCTCCCGAAAACATCTTATGATATCGACAACTATTACATACAATTGTCCAGATTTTAACGCATTCTTGTTCATCGAAAAGCAAATTGATACCGAGAAAATCATGAATGTAGGCCACTCGATTTATGTGGAAAAATAATACTAAAAAGAATTAACAAAACTACCTAACACTGAATCTACCCACATAATATGATTTAAAATGGTATTATTATGTAAATTATTCATTATAATACAACGAATTGATTTTTTCTTTATTGTGTCGCTATTTCTAGTATAAAATTGATTACTTTTTTGCTCTGCTGGTTGAAAATATGTGATTCTTCCAATTTTTACCATTAAATGAATATTATGTATTATTATTCTAATTATGTACATTCACACAGATTTTGTCACTAACGACCCGGGTTTCGCCTTTCGCCATCTTCAGGCATTCAAGTATTTTATCTTCTATAGCTCGATTTTCTATTCTCCTAATTTGAGCTCAAATTCATATGTACTAAACATGTAAGAATTTTGATTTTGGGAAGGCTTACATGGAAGAAGTAAAAAAATTTAACAAATATAAAATATCAAAAATATATTGCACTATGTACAATTAAACAAGGTTTTCAATAGTTTAATCACTTAAATATAATAGAATAATAGTTAAATATAATAGAATAGATTAGAATACATATTTGACTTAATTTAACAAATATAAAACGTATTTCACGCATAACATGTCAATCGCTTGCGCTAGTAACTTGTACGTGCAATGTCCAAATTGTAAATGCGCCCAGCATCCAGTTAACAGTGTTTCAACTTTTAGTGCAAGCCACCCAAACTACCAAAGTAGCCATCAGTGTTTAGATTGTAACTTTTTAGTCTGACTGTTCACGTTTTTGTGTGACTACCTTCTGTATCTCACCTTCTAAGCGTTTTCTTACAACATACCTAAAATGGTTCGAAACTTCGCTGACCGAAAAAATAATTATTTTAATGCCAGTACCTAGTAGCCGAATTACGATTGACAATATAATGAAAGTTTTCAATTAATCATTTTTTTAAATAGACAGATACATTAATTTTGTTTAAATTTTACCGTACAGCTAGAATTGCATGCTGAGATCTAAGTTAAATTGGTCATACTAATGAATTTTAAGCTTTCCGAAAATATCGTACAGGTGGATGGCTTACATTCATACTTATTATCATAAGAGATAGATTTTGTAATGGTTCAAAAAAAATGCAACATAACAAACTGTTAGTTAAACGTTTTTCCGATACATACTTGAATAATAAACTCTCTGTTCTAAAATAAATCCCAAGTTTGAGGGCGTAACCCGAAATAGCAATCAACTATATGTGAGCCCTTAAGAAGTAAAGTGAGCCATGTCATATTTTAGGGAAATTAGTCTAATGAGTTACAGTATTCTATGTAGTATTCTACAAGGGGTAGCTCCCTTCAACCCGACCCTGGTTTCATGGTTTATACCCTTATTAAAATGGAATTTTTTTGAGAAAAGGTCAATTCAATCAATAACTATTTAATTATTTTTTATATAATTTATTAAATACAATATTTGATTAAGTAATCATATAAGTGTTAGTTAAATGATCTTTAAAAAACCTTGTAATTTATTTTTTTATTTTTTTTACCATGTCCGCTCCCGATGTGGAGCATATGGACTCCTAATGGAGTTTATCTCTACAGAAGTGTTTCTACGAGAACTGCTTGTTACTCAGTTGCCCAACCTCTCTTTTTCCAAAGAGAGTAGGAATAGAAGGAAAAGCCTAGAACAGGACTAGTGGTTAGCCAATCGCCCTCTGTACGCCCCGTTCATAGGATAGGATGGGTGGGAGGGGGGATTCAAGACATCACATACATCCATGCCTTTGAACAGAAATTCATAAATCGGTTGAAAAATCAATTTATAAAACTGTCCGTACCGGGATTCGAACCCGGAACCTCCGTAGCAGTAGAACCGTAGACCACTCGAACAGGCGGCAAAAATTAGTAGTTAATAAATAAGATTGTAAATATTAATTAACAAATAATATTTCAGCATCATACCGCTCAATATCGAAATCAAAATAATCACTTGAAATATGGCACGCTTTGCACATATGAATACTTTTAGCTCAATTATATTTCAATAAAATTAGTATTGACCTCAAAAAAGTAACCCCAATAAACATAAATCGATTTTAACAATACGTTTGCACGGGTTACGATTTATAATGAAGTGTCAGACGAATTGTAAGCTACATAATAGCGATTATGATCAATATTTGACTTCCTTATCCAGGTATACAAATATCGACAAAGGGTTTAAAAATATTATCCACCCTTCAAATTATGATATCTGATATCAATGATATTTTTTTGTCAACACCGCTTTTAACTTTTATACAATAGTATTAAATAAATATCGAATTTCTGTGTCATTCAACCCTGAATTATATATTTTGTTATTGGGTTTTTTTTTATTATCTTCCGTTAATAGTCGGTTGCTTTATAATAAAATTCATGAACACATCATTAAGACCTCAATTTAATTGTATGATATCTGACAATTTACATAATTTTGATTTTGTAAGGAATCATAATTTCGCTCGCGATTTATAAACCAATTAATAGTTTCATCTCTAAAATTCTCCTAAAATTGTATTGTTTTGTTTACAGGCATGTATGTAAGTGAAAACAGTGCCGGCGTGAGGTAATTTGGCACCCTAGGCAACAGTTATTGGCACGCCCTCGTTGTAACAAATCGTCTCATTTTCGTTCGAAATAATGAAAAAAACAAAACAATTCGGGATCAATAAATCATTAGAAATATTTTATTTTATATATACATATCCGCTCTCAATGTAGAGCACATGGCTTCCTAATGGATATATCTCAAAAGAAATTTTGTCTACAACTAACAAATACAAACGTCAAAATAAAATAAGACTTAATATTATTAGAGTATATAAAAATAATTGTAGTACCCCATTTATGCGCCCCCTAATGGTTTGCGCCCAAGGCGGTTGCATATTTCGCCTAGGTAGTGGCGACGGCCCCGAGTGAAAAAAAAACGTTTTCTTAATTTAATATCTCTCCTTCCTCCGTTACCATTGCAATTGTGTACAAATAAACGTACAGATTTTTGTAATACAAAATAATAAATACCAATTCTGAAATATGTGTGATGTTTATAGTCGAAGAGGATTGTCTAAGGAAGGTATCCGTGCACTTTTGAATAATGACGACTCTAAGAATATCGTCATTTTTATCAAAAATATCATTGATGTAAAATAATGCTCGGTACAATCTAGTATTCAGCTTGAAATTTTTTCATCACTCAAAGAATTAGTAGGTGCATCAATTATTCAAGTTAAAGACAATGTTTCTTAACGATAAGAGATAGCGTCAACTTTACCGTTATTCAATTTAATAAATATCTTTCTTGATTCGATGACAATTTTTTTATATAATTCATTATAGGTATTCAAAAATACAGTTCTTGAACTCACGATGGAATTTGAAGGCTCGTTCAGAATTTAAATATATCATAAGCAATAAAATTATTTACTTATTTAATGCAAGCTGGAGACCTTCTCATTGTATATTTGCACCGTTTTTACTAAATAAATAATTTCAAAATCGCTTTTAAAAAGGTCGCATAAAAAAGTTCCTAATGTATATCAAACTTCTTTGTACAATGGTTTTATTATACTTCATTTTAATTTTAATTAACTATGTCCAAGCAATCATAAACAGTACAAAAAAGAAGGATATTTAACAGTTATGCGGAAATGTACTGATATAATATTGCAACACAATAAAACTTCTGAAGAGTTAAGTCATTTTTATTTAGTTTTATAAAACCCTTAAAAAAATATTTCTGTAGAGTGTATATGAAGGGGGAAATGCATTTTGTAAATAATTTACAATACTAACGGTAACCATGCATGCAGCAAGCAATACGGAACACTTGCCTTGTTGGTTTCTTTTATATGCAAGTAAACCTTTTGTATTTTTGGGACATGCCTCAAAATGTCTATTGTGCAGATAAACGGAATACTGATCTCGTAAATTTTATTACCGCCAGTTTACTTGAAACATTATGTTAATAATAGAATTTTTTGCTCCAATTTTTTCTCACTTTGAGGAAAACGTTTTTATTATTTCCCCTTGTTAGTGTTTCAAAATTTATTATATTCTGTCGCCCACTGTGTCATAGAAATCTGTTGCACAACTTAATGGTTTTAGATTTACAATTTACAAGTAATAAAAGATATTTTGGACAATATTTTTGGTATGCAAAAAATACACGATTTTCGGTGACATTTTAATGGTGCGAAGTAATTGCTTGTTAAAAATTATGACGTATCTATTTATCAATTGCAAAAGACACCAAAAATTAAATTATTATTTACCGGATAATAATTTGTTGTACAAGAACGATTAGTTGTAGAACGAAAATACTTTATTTAGTCAAAATACTTAATACAAAATACTAGTTTTAGGAAATATTTTTTGATATGGAATACTATGTAAAACAGAAACTCTAAAAAATACAAGCATTTTGATTGTATGTTATAATCAAACTTTCAGATATTAGTTTCAAATACCCATAAGTTTAGAAAAACAAAGTCATAATCACATTTGATAAGCAAAGAGAAAATGTAATTAATCACCGATATTATGTCAGATTTCAAAAATAAGGCGTCAAAACGAAGTCTCAAACTAATATCGTGGAATAGAATAACACATAGACAAGACGAAAATGATAATTAAAGTGTTTTATCATTCAACGAAACCCGGATATTTATTTTTTGATCCTGAGTTGAAAAAGTAAAATAATAATGGGAAATGCCGCGGTGTTATTTTTCTATTTACAACTTTAACGTTAAATTAACGAAGTCGCCCGACCGTTAACAACATGTCAATCGGCTGGGGCCGCGTGTCTAAAGCCTCCGAACTGATGGGTGACAGGTTCGAAACCATTTGTTTCCATTCAAAAACACCCCCACCACTCGGCAGAGTTTCTTTACGTCTCTTGATTATGCTGACCAAAAAAGTGTTTAAAAAAAACTTAATTCAAAAATCTCAATTATATCATCACGTCTTAGAATTGGGTGGTAAACAACCCGTGATCTGTGTTGTGGTATTTTTTTATTTTATGATATTTATTTGTCCCGGCACTAAAACAGCCATTGGTATAAATTTATCAAATTTATTTAGGTCTAGCCTTTAGACTCCATGACATTCAAATACGTTTTTTTTTATCATTCTACTTTATTTGCTTACAATACGACGGCATGGGTGTTTGTGATGTTTCAAATTCCCTCCCACCCTTCCGATTCTAATAACCAGGCGTATCAAGAGCGATTAGTTAACCACTAGTCTTGTCCTAGCATTATCCTTTTACCCCTACTACTATTTAAAAAAAGAGAGGTTGAGCAACTGAGTAACGAACAGTCACGTAGAAAAAACTTATGTTGAGAATGTTGAGATACCTCTATTAGGATGCCAAATGCCTCACATTGGGAGCGGACATGGATACAAAATATACCAATCATTTATTGAATCTTTCACATTTAAAAGCATCAAGAAAATTGAGCCATTCTTTAAATCAATATTTTAATTTCGTGGTACGTTGAATACGCTAAGAAAATCACCTATACAATAATATTTAAACTTAAATTTAGTGAAAAAAATATATGGAAGTATATTTTTATCGTATTGTAACCAAAAACAGATCTTGAAAAATGTAAAAACAACTGTCTCTCATAATCTGCACATCATACGGACATTAGTAAAATTGTTTAAGACTTTATATTGTGCATCGTGCAAACTGAAACCAAAGTATAACAAAAAATTAAAAATATAAAAACAGATGTCGCGCCAGTAGCGAATAATCGTCGATGAAATCTCAAAGTAATTATGTTTTAAGTTTGATATGCAAATGGTTGCCTATCAACGAACGGTATTTAAAATAGAATTGTCACTTCTGTAAGCAAAAAAGCAATTGTTATATTATAAAATAAAGTATTTGCATATTTAAACGTATGTATAACGAGAAAATTTAATCCTCAATGATTTTTGCCTACATTAAAAATCATAATAATTCAGAATACTTCATTGCTTTATTTTTCGTGAAAATAAGAATTCTCACGATTCAAAAGATTCTAAAAAAACGTCCCTAAAAAATAGAAGCTAATTTCAACCTGATGTCACAAATTAAAGCGTAAAAATCGATTGTCTACAAACGAGAATTTATATACTCGTCGATAAAAAAATATATAAATTAACAAATTTCTGATGACTTGTGGAATGAGGAAACGCTGTGCAGCACTGTCATCTCCGATCTGGAATCTAAACTAAGCACAATATAAGTTAAATATTAAAAATCAAAAGTAATTTTCCGATCGATACATTTTGGTGTTTATGTTATTTACAAGACGCTTTGTTTAAATCAAGATTTCTCAACCGGGGTACACAGATATTATTGCGGGACCACGGGCACATTAGATAAATGAGCAAAAAAGTCTCACATTCGTAAATATCTGTACAAATAAAGCATCCAGTATTTTTGGACGAGCGAGCTAAAAAAAAGCTTTAAATTTTTTATCATCGTTCATTTTAAAATCGGCCATCGAGCAGAAAATTTTGAAATCCTCCAGCCACTTTTAAATAACTGTACAATCTGTCAATTCTTAACTTTCAAGAGGTGTTCGAACTGAAAATTATTTTGGAATCTTTCAATTTATCACTTTTTTTTCAGTCATCAATCCAGAGATTATGAAATAATTGTATATTCCGAGTCGCGAAAAACTAATTACTACGAGTATGGGGGCCACGGAAAAATATTATTCAAAAGCCACGTGATCAAAAAGGTTGAGAAACTATGAAAATATTTACATGCTCTTTTTAAGTTATTCTCAAAAAAAAATCATAACCAATCCCACTTACTTGAAATCTTCCTATCTTAGCTGTGATTACTTAAAACGAATCCTTAAGCTACGTGCTATTATTTTTTATTTTTTTTTGAAAAGACGGGTAAAGTGATAAACTCTTTTTTATTCGCTTCTACAAAAAAAAAATATATTTACTTTATACTAACGCTATAATATTAAGTTTAATTTGAGTGTAATTAATATATAATATAATGATAATTCTTATTCGCGATGTTAGTGGAAAGATTGTATAAAATATTAAATACAAGTTTATTTAATAATTGCGTCATAATTTCTTTCACGATATTGCAAGGAGCCACTGATATTCGTAATTAATTATGCATGTTTAGATAATATTAACTGTTAATATAAATTATGACACATAAAAACGTATTTATCCTATAAAAAATACCATTAAATATGTACGTAAAGATGTCTACGAACAATAATTGTCCATAACCTTCGTATTAAACATATAATATTTATGTTTATTGCATCGCATTAATAATTTTCCATATCCGTAAGTAAGATTTTTAAATTGTTATTTGATTGTTTTATTACAAGCGTGTTATAATGCTTTCTACCTGGAGATACCAGTAATAAGGAAACAGTAAAATAGATGGCGCTTACTTCCAAGAACTGGGATCAATTACTTATACTATTTATGCTTAGTTTTATGCAACTTCTCGATGATAATTGAAAATTATGGTTATGGGAATGTAGCAAATCAAAATGTTATTTCAAAACTAATGTAAGACATCATTGTAAACTTGAATCGTTCAAACTATGTACATTCTCACAGATTTTGTCACTAACGACCCGGGTTTCGCCTTTCGGCATCTTCAGGCGTTCAAGTGCACGGATGAACTCGAACTGACTTGAAGTTCATCTGTGAGAATGTACATAGTTTGAACGATTCAAATTTAATATTGAAATTCCACCAAGCACCTTCAGTCGAAATCTTAAATTATATCATTGTAAACGATTTTTATTATTGTAAATATTGAACTCCATTTTTCTGCATATCATTTACTCAAGGGTGGGCTGGAGGGGGCTTAGAAAGGCTCGCGCGAGCTCCTTGTTAAAAATTAGTAAAGCCGACGAGCCCCTTGTTAATTTAAGAGAAAACAATAATCTTGATCAAATAAGCTTCAGTGTACACAGTAGTCAATTTTCAGCCATTTAGATTGTTAAGTTTATGGTAAATTTCATGTTGTTACAAATTATTTGTGTATAAGTCAGTGTTTCCCAACATTTTTCATGCCTCGGACCCCTAAATTTGAAAACAATAATCTGCGGACCTACGAAAAAGAAATATTTCACATGTTCATATTTTATCACAAAGAATGTTGAAAGAATGAAAATTTTCGCGGACTCCCGCTGAAAGCCCGTGGACCCCAGGCTGGGAAGCACTGTATTAAGTAACAGTCGATTGCTTATTTACGTATTGCACATAATTACATAGAAGTGATAAAAAAATTCACTCCTTCCAGAGAACACCGAGAATTGCTTTGAGATTTTAGAGAAGCGAGCCCTCTGTTAACTTATTTTAAGTAGCCCACCGCTGCATTTACTGATGCGATATTGAGAAGAGAAACAGCACTCTTTATTACAGTTTGACGATGCAATTTGTAAAACAATGTAATAAAGTTTGAAAATCAATAAAATGTGTTCAACGGTAGTCATCGATAAAGTTAAGAATCAGGCAATGAAGAAACATGATGCTGCATCATTCTAATGAGAGTTAAAAAATCGTATTTAAAATAATAATAAATGATGTAGAATTGTTGTTTTTAAATTAATGACTTTAAACAATAAGCAATTACATAATCACAAGCAACATAGATATGACAAGACACATTTATTCTGTATGTTTTCCCTAGAGTCAACTAATGCTTTTACGACTCAATGTAATGTTTGAATTCGTTGTATGTAACAGACATATCGTTGTTTCGGAGTATCCAGATATTTTTTTTAGGTGATTTTAATTATGTCTTATTTAAGCTACGAGCTTAGTAATATTGTATCCTTAATACATATTTTCCGGCTTCATGTGTGAGTGTCAACATCGTTAACTTAGAACACGGATGTCATGAAATTGATTTATTAATCGATTTATGGATTTTTGTTCGAAAGTATGGGTTGAATTCCCTCCTACTCATAATATCCTAAAATGGGGCAACGAGATCGATTAGCTAACCACTAGTTATATCCTAGTCGTATCCTTCCATCCTTACTCTCTTCGAAAAATAAAGGTTAAGCAACTGAGTAACAACCAGTTCTCTTATATTTTTTGTTGATACACCTCCATTAAGAGGCCATATGTTTCACATTGGTAGTGGATATGTATTTAAAAAAAATGTAGTAAATTTAAAAGTATTTTAAAATCACTAGTCTTGGATTTATATATAAAATTTTAAATAACTTTGATTATTCCACGTATTGTGCTACTAACTGTGACACGTGTTTCAGAGGCATCTTCAGACTTACTATCGCAAATTTTGCTTAAGTAATGAAGCAAGATTGATTCTAAAATTTTAAATCTGAAAGAGGCGAAACACGTGTCACAGTTAGTGGCACAATACGTGGAATAACCAAGGTTATTTTAAATTTTATATTAAAATGAACTTTCACAAAGTTACCGCCGAAACAATCGTAAGTATTGGATTTATATATTTTTGTTGTCTGTCCTCGAAGATAAGTTTTCAATTCTTCAGTAATGATGATGATCATTCAATATGCAAAATAATTAAAAAACGGTTCAGGGTCTCACGAGCATTATCTCAGGGCGTTAACAACATCCGTTTTTGAATGCAGGGATGCGTGCTTATGCTAAGTAGAAGAGCTGCATCTTCTACCTACCTTCTCATTATTTCCTTCTTAATTTTGCACATATTTAAATATCAAAAGGGGACTGCACCCTTTGAAGATTCGCATTATGGTGATGTGTAAGATTTTATTGATTGGGGTGATATTTCCCCGTGCGTCACGAACTCTTCTTTTATCTTATATGAAAGTACTGGGATGAATTGTAATATTGTTTTTTGTTGCGAACAACGAAATGACGACATTATGGTATGGATAAAAGTTCACGATTGCTTACCGTTCAAGCTTATAATGAGTTTACTAAACACATAATAATTAAAGAGCATGTCTGCTTCCAATTTGGAGCATAAAGACTCTTCATGGAGAAGTTTTCTCTACAATAACTGCTTGTTTGTCATTTCCTTAACCTCTAATTTTCGAAGTACAGATAGAAGATTATCACGCTCGCCTGCTTACAAGCTCGAGTGTGAAGCAGGAAGTTAACTGAATAATAAACTCCTTTCAAATTGTTTGAGTTTACTGGGATAAACCTCTCGGCGCATAGTTTTGAGTAGTAGTTAAGCAAAGGATGTAGTACCGAGCTATTTCGAAATAATGTAAAAAAAAAAAAACTGTAAAAGAAGTCTAGTGTATATGATTTTCCGTTTTATATTACATATATATTTTTTTCGAAGAGAGTTGAGAAAAAAGAATCGAGCTAGGACAGGACTAGTAGTTGAATTATCGTTCTCACTCCACTCCCTTATTTTAGGGTTTGAATGGTGGGGGAGAATTTTCGGACATCGCAAACATCTATGCATTCAAACCGATTGAAAAGGGCTGTTTGTATTGGCATTCGAATCCGTGAGGTCCGGTATGGAAATCAACGACGTTGACCACTGTGCCATGTACAAAATATAATATTTAAATTATTAAATTGACATGTTACAGTCAAACGGAACTTTTTACAACCACCAAACAAGGGAATTTTTTTTTTCACAACTTGCACTACGCGAGGTATGAAAACTTAAATACTACCCTTTAAAATCCAGCTATCAATAAATCGCTTACAGAAGGCAGTACAGTCAATACAGACCCCAAGATCGATTTGTATTGTAAAGGCGTGCGCCATCTTTTTGTAAGTTCCACAAAACATTTTACTATTCACAATTTTATAATAGTGCATATGCTAAAATATTTTACAGATTTCATACAACATAATAGTCGATCCTTTGTTAGATTTTTTTATTATTTTCCGTAGTACTTACGCACGACTCTTTTCCCCCTTTCTGTATTGAAAAATTTGATCCGATTTTAGGATGATCAATGATGCAACACAAAAGCTTATTGTCGAAATAGATCAATAAGAAATCGTGAACATGCTTATTGTTGTGATTTAAATTAGGGTAATGTATGGCTAACCACTAAATATCGTCGGTATGATAGAACATTAATATTTTCAATAGAATCGGCGGTAACTACGTGTAAGTTTATTTTTTAAATTAAATTAAATTTTATTACTGTATTACTCTACTTGGTGTGTTACAAACTGTGACATGTGTTTCACCTCTTTAAGAAACATCATCATTCAGCATATCGCAAGATTAACGAATAAACTAAAAGTGCTTCCAATTACAAAGTAGCTTACTTCGTTCTTGCGTCCAGTAGAAAACGAGAAAATCACGATCTTCATTTTGTAATTTATAGTTTTAAGAAATTCAAATCTTTATTTTGTTTGTTCGTTAATATATATAGCCATATTCTGTCTAACGATGCTTCTTAAAGGAAACTATGTGACATAGTTTGTATCATAACAACATTTTCAACTATAATATTAATTTTGGAAACTGTTTTTAAACTCGAATCCAAGTATCAAAATGTCTTTAAAATAGTTTCATTATGATAAAAGATATCCTGTCAAATGTACAGCTTAAGAAAATGTGGTGGGGGGTGATTATTATTAACTGTATAAATCTAGTAGACTTGGGCCCTCTTCCAAGTCAATCGCATCGTTGCAAGTTCCGATCCCGGAAAAGAAACATATTTGTTATTATTAATTAACGTATGGATTTGTATCTAAATAAATTGATTGTTTAATATCCCAATATATTATATTGGAAAAACAATCCAAAAATTCGCATTATAGCCAGTGGTCATTTTCTAGCCTTCATTTACACTCTACAAAATTTCTATGGACTGAACAGTTCTGGTAAACACTTTGGCAACATATTTGGTACTTAATAAATTCATAGTTTTTTTGTACAATAAAATCAGTCTTCTTCATCTCTTTTTCAGAGATGAATCTCTTCATCAATCTTCCGAAGGTAAATAAAAAAATACTAAGTAATATCAAGATTATTTTTCACATAGCTGATTTCCCGGAAAAGTGTTAGCATTTCCGGAATACTATTAATTTCGATTAAAATTTCTCATTACAGGTGCAATAATATATATTTCATCAGATTGACAGCAATAAAATTGAAAAATGTTTTATTTTCTTTGTTGTAGTCTGGCATTTAGGTATACTAGTTATAAAGATCGTGCTTAGAAAAATGCAACTGTATGGTCGAACGAAATCTTAGTCAAAGTGCGACAAATCGTTCCTCACGACAACTACCTAGTTAAAAATGTGAATAAATCACCATTTCTCAAACTATTCGTGCGCTTTTTTTCAAAATAATTCCAATTAAACGCTACTGTTACGATGGCTATAGAAATGCGAATTGGACTTTTTCTTATGTTCATCTGTTATCAGTATGCATCATCCGATAAAAAAACAATTAACATGATTTATTGTAAATGAACAAATTCGACATAAGTAACGACATTATTTAGTTTGTAATTTAAAATATAATATGGGCCCATTAGAGGTGAAGTGAGCCAAGTAGTATTTTAGAAAATGCATTGTAATATTCTACACGTCTTGAAGTGAAGTAACCTCATTAATACAAATTTTAATAGTGTCATCTCCTTAAAATAAAAATATGCAATCCACCAAAGCACCTAGTAAAGACGTGATCATTTTACTGGTTGGCTCACTTCACCTCTAGCGAGCCCATAATTCATTGAATAGTACAAACGATGGCGTGATGCTAAAATAAATATGCATGATTTACTGATTTATTGGTTGAATTGACGTTTACTTGTTAGAACTCATTTATAAAAATATATTTTAGATAAACTATACCATTACAAGGAACGATTGTAATTGCGCATAACCATTAAAATTTATACTAATTTGACAATTTAAATATCTCATATTTGTCACAGTTCCAAGAACAAACACAGTTAAATGATAACACTTAATACTTTGTTTTCAATTTAAGTTTTAAAATATAAGAATTGATAAAAATAAAGATGGTTGGGAGTTAAAATTGAGTGATATGAGAATTATTGTGTACAGTGCCGGCACTACGTCCAAGCGGAGCAGGTGGTTGGTCTCACATGTATTAAAAAAAAACAAAAGATGGAAATAAACACTAGCTGAACGAAACCATTGCCAACATTTAAATAAATAAAAACAATAGAATAATAAAGTAATTGATATTTCATTTGTTGCCATAACATCGAATGTATAGTAAGAGACACAAAAACTTTTTCAATCAATACAATCGACCAAGCATGTTTGAAATAATTTCTTTTTAACTTCTCACAAACCCTTCAATAATTAACTGGCACACGACAAATGCGCATAGTGACAACTGCGCTAACATACAAATCAAGCAATTAGTCATCAGCGTGTGAGTTACTCTGATGCCAGCATTTTATAATTAAAACGAATTCAATATTTTCGATGACCGATTTCTTACCTTCCAACTTTTTTACGCCTTTTTTTTCGTCCATTTTTAACGATTACATTTCCACGACTCTGAATCTGCAACCCGCCTATTAATTAAAAGCAATTAATAATTATTATGATAACTATTATATAATATAAGTACACACCATTGCTAAAAGATTAATAACTAAAGAGAACTAATAGATTTGGAACCTTCTTATATATAAATCTTCAAATTTGTATAATTATTTGTATCTCTATAATGATATCAACCGTTGGGTTACATAAGCCACTGATTGTAAGTTAAATTGTTGGTACATCTTTAAATTTTATTTAAGCAACTTTAACAGCAGATTTAAAAATACAACCATTGGAAAACGAATCTTTTTGATGTCTACTGTTTCTCTTTCTGGTATTTAAATAATTGTACACGCTATTATAAATGTTAACTGCCATAGTAAGACTAAAAGGTTTATGCATTCTTAATAGATGTAAAAAAATGTATATTATACATAAATATATTCTATAAACAAAAGCTTTTTTTCCATCAGTAGCAGATAGACGCAAAGTGCCGATGTAAAAGAAATATACCCCTTATTTAAAACTGAAAATTGTAGCTTTAACCCAAAGGGTACTAACCAGTTCTCTTATTTAAATTGTGGGTTCGAGACTTTATTAATAACCAATAAAATTTAAATCGTGTTGTTAAAATTATCCAACTTCGCAAAAACGAGAAGTTAAGCAACTGATTAAATAACAAACAGATCTCGTAGAAAAACTCACGTTCGCACATAATTTAGGAGGCCATATGCTTCACATTGGGAGCAGGCATGAATCTAAATATTTGTTATGTTTGTAAATTTATTTTTATTTTTTCCCACCATATTCGTTTCGTAGTCGGAACATATGGCCACTTCACGGTTGCTCCAAGATTCTCTGTCCCCCGCCAAAGGCCCTATTAAATTATATACATTACATTTTGGACATACTAAATATTTTTTTTAGCGTTGTAGACAAAATAAAGACACTTTTAAAATGTTTTCAACAGCTGCATTCATAAAATGCATTGCACTAATGTCTTCAAATCGTGACTTAAAAAAAGCCAATTTGCTTCCACCGTTTTCGGACTATCCGTCCAATAGTAATAATTTAATAATCTCCAACTGTTGCATACCGCCAAATTATATCATTATTCATTTGGGAATGTAGATATGTATAAATAAAACAATATTTAATAACTACTGCCCCTAATGATGATTTTAATAATTTTTAATTTCCGATGTATTTATTAATTCTTAGAGTGATTGTTTCTCTACTAATGTTATTTTTTGCTACATAAAAAGTATATTAAATTTGAATCGTTCAAAATATGTACATTCACACAAGTTTTATCACTAACGACCCGGATTTCGCTTTTCGGCATCTTCAGGCGTTCAAGTGCAAATGTCTACGATTTCAATAAACTTGAAGTCGTGAGCAGTTGCTCCTAACACACTCCCAGTAACGGATAAAACTGTAGAAACTCTGAACGTTTATTACGCCACTGAATAATGCCGTATACGGATATTAACGTATGAACAGTGGTGGAGGGAGGAGGGCAAGTAATTTTATATATAAAACAATAATATCAAATTATTAAAAATACCTCAATACTTAACAAATATATATTATAATATATAGCGATTTAATTTACCAATCAAAACATTTTTCAATAATGGATCGTAATTAACTTCAATGTCAATCTATTAAAAAAAATCACGCGGTAAAATAATTAAGTTTTAATCAAACACTATCCAACAAAACGATCTATTAACAAATGATTATCAACGAAAACCTGTTCGGACAGAAGATATTCTTTAAGAAGTTAGCACTTTCTAGATTGTAAATATTTGACAGTTTGAGAATGGTATATAGCATGAATGGTTTCGATGGATTCGGCAGTCAACAGACTATGGTTTGTTAATATTAAATTATATTAGTTAAAGTTAATATTTAATATGTTGGATTGTGCTTCCCGACTAATTCCTAACTAATAGTGGACTAAAATTTGTTTAGTAAAATTACGTGTGTCCACATGAAATTAAATGAATAAATGAACAAGCATCGCTTATGACTATTTAGCTTTTACGGTCGAATTAATATATATTTTAAATCGTTAATTAATCAACGATACTTTGAATATTTTTAATTTGCATAAATTTGACATGAATTCAAATTTAATGTTTTTATGTCGCAATAAAGAGAGATCAAATTGATGGATTGCACAACACAAAAATGCAATACTTGCAGCCAATATTTCTGCAATGTTTATGCACTTTTTATATGTCGATGTAAATAAACTAGGGCTCGAAATGGAAAAATCACTAATCGGAACGCTCAGTATATTTTTTCTTCAATTTTTTTATTACGACAGCAATTTATTAGGAAAAAAAAATCTGTTTTGGTAATTATCGTAAGGAACTGGTGGTTTTACCACTACTTTTATGGCTTTCAAACACTGGGTCGTTGAAATATCATTATTTACGTACATGTAAAGTTGAAATAAATAAATGGATTTCCATCTAATTCGTTATCTTCAGGAAAACGTGTTACAAAAATAGACCCATTCCGTGTGAGGTAACATATATTTTTTTTAATAAATAAAAGATTACAAGTTTTTGAAAGTGGCAGATTGTTTAGGTCCTCAACGTGCGAACCTCAAGTCATATTTTATCCTCAAAATAACTGCGGCATCAAATATGGATAAGTTAGTTTTACTTTATAGAGCTGAATATTTGTTTGACTACTTTTTAACAAAATTTGACAATAATAATTGCCTTTTATATTTACGAATCACTATAAGTAAACTTATAAAACTTAAATATTTTATATTCTATACAATATGCTGAATGAAATTCAGTAATCTGATTGAAATACTGCGTCTTAGCCAGTATGATAACGATATGCATATGACTTAGCTAATTTTTATAGTAAAATCATTATTTAAAGAAATGCCGAAATAGTTATCAATTATTCTAAACATAGTTCTTAAACACATTGACCTGGTCAGAAATCACTATTTTAGTATCCATTTCACTGCGATAATCAGGATTACCAAAAGGATTACAGAAATAATGGTCACGCTGTTTGTTGCAAATTTTTTATCCGTACATGTTTTTATGTAGAATGAAATTTGTAATTAAAATCTAACAGTTCGATATGTCAATCAAGCGCGACGGACTGATCTCAAATGAGGCCAAAATAATCAGGACCGCAACCAGATTTTTTTATTTGTCACTTCAATAAAAGACATCAGTTTTATAATTAGAATACGATACCTCATTTATAACTCTTACTGTAAATATTGATCATCAGTACAATCTTTAAAAGACAGTAGCGTAGTTAGTAAGTGGACATACTCGAAGATTGCTTTAGATTGGTTAACATACTGACTATCCATAGTTTATTTGTATTTTTTAACAAATCATAAGTTTATTGAAATTCATCAACCATTTGAAGGTTGGTCATGATATTTTCAGTTACGCCACCGACTCGATATATTTTTGTCATCACCATAATAAAAAATATAAATCCATCTAGAATCTAGAATAATAATATCTTTTTTGATCTTTTAAACCAGCGATTCTCAACTTTTATTTCGTCTGGGCTGCATGCCGGTTTTTACTAAATAACGTGAGCCGCAGCAAATTAATAGTAACACGTGCAACATACAAAAAATATAGTATGTTGTTTATTTGTAAGTACACAAAAATACAAATGTATCCAAAATACTCATTCGTTTACCTAATTTTTTGTATACAATACCAAATGTTTGTTTCTTGTAGGCCTCACATAAAATCTAAGTGGGCCGCAGGTTTAATATCGCTGTTTTAAGCACTGCCCAACCAAAATATTCTCTATCGTAGAGTTCTATTGTAGATAAATTGTATTCAACCAAATATTTTTTTAAATCTCCAAGACTATTTTTAAATGAAAAAAATACACGAATATTAAAAATGATGAAATACATCGATGTATTCGACGGTAGTTTTGTGAAAAATCATTTCTAATATAAACTTGATAACTACATATATTATTATTTTTTATACTATTTTGAAAATAGATATTTATAATTTTTCCATATCAATATAACAAATGTTATTTTACTACGTCCACAAAACTTATGCAAATGTTATGAAAAACAAAATTTAAAAAAATATATGATTTGAAATAAAGCCTGAATCAAATCAATTATACAGCCATTAAATTATTTTACAGAGTAAAAATATTTTATATGCTTATAGAGAATCGTCTTCTTAAACAAAAATCCGTTAAAATAATTCCGTATGATAAAATTATTCAGAAAACATTAATTATCCATTGTTGTAATAGGGAGTAAAGTAACTTAATGGTTCCCCAAAAATATATATCCTGAATAACCAGTCACACATCCTTATTTTTTTTTTCTCACGTTAAAAAAGATAAGCGAGATATATCATTAAGTATTAAGATCTGTGTCTATGACATTGGCAAGTATGAGACTAGGTGCTTACCATTGACGTGCAAGCGCGAAGGGGGTTAAGCTTTCATGGTTGTCATAAAACACTACACTTTAGTGAACAGATACTATTTTTTTAGACAATTAGGTTGTTAATCTTATCTCTCATTGTATATTTTAGTAATTATATACATACAACCAAAATACGACAATTCCATAATAAATTCACTGTTAACTGTCAATACTTGGTGGAATGGCATTATAATAGAAATAATAAAAGATTTTTAGTACTTTTTTCACATAAAATTTATTTGATCAGGACCAGTTTCCCTCATCGCGAGCATTATCAACTGATAAGATAAATATCTAAACAGTGCTATTTATGTTAAGGTGTAAGCAACTACTAACAATTAAAAGGATTTACAAATTACATTATAATTACACAAAATTAAAATGCTTAACACCTATAACAAAATTCACTGTTGTTTTAGTTTTTTTAATACTTATTCTTTTTTTAACCTATTTCTGCTCCCAGTATGGAGCATGTGAAACCCTAACAGAAGTACTTTAACTAAAATTCTAGAACTAATTGTAACTTATTCATTCAACCTCTTTTTTGACAGGACTATTGGTTAGCTAATCGCTCTTGCCACACCCCGTTATTTGAGAATTGGAAATAGTGGGATGAAATTTTTAGTCATCACAAACATCCAAAGCCTTCGAACAGAACTCGATAAATCGATTGAAAAAATGCTGTTTGTACTGTCAGTCGAACTCTCGAGATCCATCACTGAAACTAACGACGTTGACCACTTCCCCATGGACCGAGCGAATTTATAATTACAAACAATATTCAGATTTCAGTTACATTACGTAATTTTTTAATACAAATTATATTGAGAAATTGATTAACCCGACATTAATTGGTAGAACTTAATTATACGTTTTTCAATCGTATCACGACCTGCGAATCCAATCCCGAACCAAAGTGTTAACTCCAATAAATATAAACTCATATTACATTATAGACTGCTTGAAATTCTCGCTATAAATATATTACTGGCATTGATCTTAATTATTACCCCCTTCGATTAAAAAGTATAGCACTTCACAGACTTCAAGTTTCGCGAAGATTTGCATACCGTCATGCCTTAGGCAAATACCGTTAATTCATTGGCTCTTATTTACTTACAGTAGACAAATAAACCATTCTTTTATCTGAACACCATTGTACGGTGAAAACCACCCCATGGTTTTTGAGATAGCACATTTGCATACTGCCGTGGGTAAACTGTCCCACCCAGGGCGACTCCGTACAGTGCGTGGTAAAATGTTAGCATACCGCTGAGAAACCAGCTCTTCGTCACTTATTTGACAAAATTACAAGTTAATTAAATTTTAAATAAATATACTGTAAGTATTCGTCTAAATTTTACAAGCACTGGTTGAATTTAGAGAACACTTTAAAACAATAAAAAAAAAAAAAATTACATTTATACTTATGTGATATCGATTGAATCGGAAATTACTCGGTAGAACTCCATTACAATAAGTTGAAAAAATATCAAAGTATTTTAGTTATACAAATACTATTTTATATACATATATGATTGATAGCTATTTCGGCTTACGCCTTAAATAGTGATAGTTTTGTTAGTTAGATTTTATTTTATTCTGAATAATGGTTAAAGTTTTAAGTATGCTGTATTTTTTTTAACCATGTCCGCTCCCAATGTGGAGCATATGGACTCCTAACGGAGTTTATCTCAACAGAAGTTTTTCTACGAGAACTGCTTGTTACTCAGTTGCTCAACCTCTCTTTTTCCAAAGAGAGTAGGGATAGAAGGATAGAGCTAGGACAGGACTAGTGGTAAGCTAATCGCTCTCGATACGCCCCGTTCATAGGATAGGATGGGTGGGAGATGGGGAATTCAAGACATCACATACATCCATGCCTTCAAACAGAAATTCATAAATCGATTGAAAAATCAATTTATAAAACTGTCCGTACCGTAAAAATATACACGTCGAATTATTATGTATTTAGAAATTTTACTTTGTGCAGTGAGTGTAGTAAATGCATGCATACTGAAGGACCCATTAAAAAATGCGCGCTACCCCATAGTAAAATTACCATAGCGGTCCACCATGACAATGGTGTCTGAACGCAATCTTTTAATTTATTCAAATACTGTCCCATAAAAAAGTGCATCTCGGTACTTGCATAAAAAGTGGATTTAGGATTTTTTATGCAAAACATCAACTTACTTATTTTTTTACAGTGTGATAAAAAATAGTATTTAGTATTTTTGTCGACAAATAAGACTCGTATTAATTGATGAATCTATGACCCAGTATTTTAGATCAATTAAATATCATCAATAACTAGTTAATCATTATTGAGTCGCGAAACAGTTATTTTTTTAATAGTTTTTTTAGCTTGTCTTAATTATATTACAATTAAAAGACACGGTGAATGTTAAGAAAACATATTTAGGAATGTATACATAATATTTTCATTCATTTTGGCAAAAGAGTAATAAAATAACTTAGTATAAAAATAATAAAAGATTTTTAGTACTTTTTCCACTTAAAATTTATTTGATCAGGACCGGTTTCGCTCCTCACGAGCATTATCAACTGATAAGGAAAATAAATTAAACAGTGCTATTTATACAAGTTAAATTGAAATAAAAAGGTGTAAGCAATTACTAACAATTAAAAGGATTTACAAATTACATTATAATTACACAAAATTAAAATGCTTAACACCTATAACATACAATCAAAAAATCATCAATAAATATAAGTGGCAAATGATGTCAATTATAAACACAATTAAAATTTGGGAAATTTTTAAGCAAAATGAAACTCTACATTACTAAAGTAAATAACTTAATGATGATTTTATGTTTTTCCTGCTTCCATGTAATGATCTACTTCAACAAAATCAGCAACAATGAAGATTCTGAAAAAGACATTTTTGAAAACCAAATCAATTCTTACAAAAGAAATTTAAAAAATTAAAATATGTTTATAATATAAAAGAGCAGTTAGCATAGGCTAGAATTAGGTTAATGAAACGGATATAACAAAGGAGATGATGCAAAAACAACCTGTTCGTTGATGATGAACACCTTAAAAGTGATAAATAACTTGGACTTAAAAAAAAAAAGATTTCAATCTTCAAGTAAGACTTTCTCATCCTTTACGTTTACAATATATTAGTAAGAGCTCCGCTAAGCGATAAGCTTAGTTCGGGTTCAAGTTTTACAAAGTTAATAACAATCGTTAGTATGTTTAATGATCGATTTTATATTAGTCATAGGTTAATAATATGTTTTATTTTCTTTTCTATTTGATATCTCATAAATCAGATTCCTCGTTGAGTCCGTTTCTAGAAATTATAAAAACAATATTACATTAATAGGTTGCTATAATTTCAAAGATTTATTTTTAATATACAGTGAATCCTCGATCTATCGTTTTTTTTGGGGCTTTGTTAAAAAAATAAAATCGAAGCTCCACTGTTATTTGTTATTTATTACCGAAAATATTTTGCTTAGCAATCGGTTGAGATAAAATTAATAACTTATCTTTGTTATTGATTTAGATTTAATATATATATTTTTTTAAATCTTGCAAAAATTTTAATTTTATTCAAATATTTTCTGAACATCCGTTACTTTCAAATATTATTACAACCACTTTCATCATTACGAATCTTGAAATGGTGTGTGGAATATTTGCATACTACCTAAAACTAAATCGAAGATCATTTATGCGAAATTCCTATTCAGCGTGTTATTGTCTAATGCTCAATTTATTGTAATTTTTCATAATCCTTGTGTGAAAGGTTAAACTAGAATAGTATGTGTATTTATTTCACAATAAAATATTCAAAATTTGGCTAGGATAATTAATCAAAAATCATTGGATGAATCTTTTAATGTTTCCGTGAAAAAACCTCATAAGTCCATATATAATATGTACATTCGAATCGGTATCAACTCTTGGTAAATAATATTTACGTATGTCCATAACAGTAAACATAAAATTAAACATATATAAAAAAATATACGCAGTTTTTTAACGTATAATATTTAAGAATAATAATTATCAATAATAACTAAAAGAATAATAATTATAATTATTATATTAAGAATAATCTATACAATAATAGTCGATAATGTCCGTCCGTCTGTCCGTCCGTCTGTAAGATTGTCCCCGATACGCCACGCCAGTAAATTTTCTGACTACTTAAAAATGCAACAAAAACCCCCCCGTTGAGGTCAACAGGCTTACAGCTAGTATTAATTAATAATCTTAGCAATTTAGGTGATATTTATTATTATATTTATAATAAAATTATAATTACATTTACAGTAAAATTATATTTACAATAAAACGGAAAAGTCACGATGTAAAAAAGTAAATATATTTATTAAAATAGCCCACAGTAATATCAACTTAGTTTATTATGTTTAATAATAAGGCTTCTTAAGTTGCCTATTATATTATGTTTTTTTTATTTTCCCATTTTTTTATAATAAATGTTCATAAAATTTCCCAACTGTGATAAACAAAAAAAAATAATAAAAGAATCAGCCATTAAAAGTTATCAATTAAAAATGCTCGTAAAGAGCGAAACCAGTCCTGATCCTTAAGTGAATTCGGAACTTGTACAAAAGATTTGTGTGTTTTTTTTTACGTATAATATACGTATTAGTATGTACAAAATGTTTAAAAAATAAGATTCAATAATAGAGATGATTCAGGTTTTTTATGAAGCTAAGTAATAAAAAATACATCACAAGAACTTTTGACCCCTTTGAATACACTCCTTACAGACATAAAATGTGAAAGTGTCGCAATGTGAGCTTGCATCGTTCTTCCCTTCGCGGATAGGTATTGAATTAATATATTTTCTCGCCAGGTTTCTGCATAATCAGGTAATCCGTTTGTTTGCCGTATTTAAACTTATGATACAAAGACATATTTGCATCGGAAATTCATTATTTTCGCCATACATTTTTGGCGAAGATAATCACCAACCGGTTCGGGCGAAATTCATTTTATTAATGTGTTTTTCGCCGAAGGGAAGATCGTGAGAGAATCACTTAAAATAGTCATTTAACATTATAAAATACATGATATATTTGCTACTATATTTGTATTCAATTCACTTTACATCCAATCATTTTAAATCAACACATACAGGTATACTGGTATACATAACTTATCTTCGGAAGATATATTTTTTTATTACTTGCTCGCAACAGAAACTTTCCTAAGAGAACCTTTTGTTACTCAGTCGCTCAAACTCTCTTTTTTCCTAAATATGTACTAGTAGAGGAACAATTGTGCTAGGACTGGACTAATGGTTAGCTTATCGCACTGGCTACACCGTTATTTTATGATTAGAATAGTGGAAGGGGATTTTTAAACATCACAAACAACCATAGTTTCGAACGAAATATTGAAAATAAATCTTTCCGTACTGGGAATTGAATCCGTGAAATCTGTCTGGGAAGCCAACGAAGTTGACCAATACACCACGGACCCGGTTGATATTTTAGAAGATATTTTATTTTTATTAAATAATTGTTATATCATTATTTCCGCCATCATTAACTATCACAAAAGAGTAAAAAAAGTTTTAAATGATTCTATAAATAACGATGCTATATGGTAATACAGTCCTTGTACATTTGACCCTAAAATAAAATATTAAAATAAATACCTTTTTTTACCATATCATTTGAGTCATGCTTGATCTGGGCCAAACAGCAAAACTGTATATATATGATCCAATAATATCAATTTATAAACTGAAAGGCTTCTTAAATAGTTTTATCTTTCCGACATAACATGTCGAATATTAAGTTGTATTGCCTGAAAACCAATAATTTGGTAATAATCATGATTGCTGGTCATTATTTTCATCTAAAGCGCTAGAGGATTCTAATTATCTTTTAATATAAAATTTTCCAATTTCAGATGTTTGCAATTGTTTTTTACAAGTAAAAATATGATATCAATAATATCAACTATATCTAAACTACCGGGAAACCAATCAATTTGGCGATCATGTTATCCCAGGATTGTTTTAATACTTGGACTGTAAAATTTAAATGAACTACCACATTTTGCGTACTGTTACATAAGATAAGCATATTAAGATTGCTTTAATAATACTCTAACAATGATAAAAAAAAAACCATCTGCACTTTCCCTAAGCAAGCACCTTGTTAACGTATTGACAGCCCACTGTTGCTGCAATAGTATTTTATCAATAAATTGTAAAAGTCTATAGTTTGTTATGTGTAAACTTTTTAATCATTTATTATTTACATATTTTGTGGCTTTTTTTGTGCAGGTATGTTTTTTTTGGTTTTTTTTAAATTCTATTATATGTTATAAAGCACTAAAATCATTAAATGGGAATTTCTTTATGATTTTGTTTGGTTCATCTATTATATTTTCATTTAAAATAGTCTATGTCGATTTTTATCAATATGTCATCGAAATTTTATTAAATTATCTTCTCCCAATGTTTCGTTATCCCTGGAAGACGAATTATTAAACAAAATCTCTGTTATTTAATTGCAGATGAGTAATCTGTTTTATTCATTGAAATCGTTATAAGTCATTCCATTACTCATTACAGCATTATACCATTACTTTAAGTTAAAGGTCATTGAAAAATTTAATTAATTTCTATTTCATTGCATTATGGAAAGTGTATATAGCAGCACTCCCCAAACGTTGTCTTTCCCTCCTCTTTAAGAATCTATCGAATGTGTATCTCCTGCGTACTCATCGTCATACCAGCCACCACCCGTTTACTACAGTGGACATATCGACTAACAAATCATTGCTTGGTATGCACTTAAATGTTCTTGAAATGAATATTCTTCTTCTTCTTTGACCATATTCGCTCCCTATTATCCGACGCAGGCATCTGTTCTCGAAGCTAAGTATACAGTTTTTCCTGGGTATCAATCAGGTGCCATGATTCGCTTCCGTAAAGCAGTATCAGCAGAATGCAAGCGTTAAACAAATTGGATTTGATTTTAATCGTATACACCTGTGTCTCCCAGAGAGTCCGCATTGAATTAAATGTGGCTCCTGCAATTCCTAGACGAATGGAGAGCTCCTTTTTTGTACTACCGTACTATGTGTAATGCACAGTAATATAGCTCGTATGAATTGAGATCTACTCACTCCCCCTATGACAACGCAATTGTGACTCAATCTTGCAACTGACATGTCAAATACTTTAAGATTTCGAGTAAAGGTGTTTATTAAATTTGAATCGTTCAAATTATGTACATTCACACAGATTTTGTCACTAACGACCCGGGTTTCGCCTTTCGGCAACTTCAGGCGTTCAAGTGCACAGATGAACTTGAACTGACGCATAGTAAATGAATGTTTCGTGTTTATATAAGAAATAAATGTATCATTGAGTTTAAAGCCATTGCTGGCGAATGGATAAGCCCATGGGAATGCCCACAGATTTGAATGGTGAGTAGTTTTAAGAATTATATTTATTTTATTTGTCGGAAAAGATTTTATGATTATATTTATATAGGATATAAAAGTGGAGAGCTAGGCATGTGTAAAATTTCATTTAAAATCGGAAGACTGTTCAATTGCGCTCTGTTTATTTCTGAAAATTTCCTGGAAAAATAGTTTATGAGCGTCCGTATTTGGGTGCAACATTTTTATCCCTTGTTCCTGATTGAACACGTGTCTTTCCGAATCACTTCATTTACTAAGGGTCAGTTCAAGTGCATCCATGCATTTGAACGAATGAAGATGCCGAAAGGCGAAACCCGGGCTGTTAGTGACAAAATCTGTGTGAATGTACATAATTTGAACGATTCAAATTGTCAAATACTTGTTTGATCATATGTCTATCTCCAGACATAACATTTTTTTTTTTTTTAATTATTAAAACTTCTTATTCCTACTAAAAATATTTAGTTCCACATGCGTTACTTAATATAGCTGATAGATATTTCGGCATCACATCATCGTCAGAACTATCGATGACTTGTTGTAAATCTTGTTATTTTACTATCATTGTGTAAGTGCCAACTCAATTAATCACTCGTTAATTAAATATAAATAACATATGAGACCAGTGCAGATCTACTAAAACAGCGGGGGGAGCTTTATTATATGCGCGTGCTTAAAATCATATATATTATGAACAACTTTTTAACGTGCTTAGCAAAATTTAAGTTTATCAGTCTAGTAATATATTAGAAACACCATACAATAGTCCTGAATTGTTTTTATCTTCAAGAAAACTAGCCACTTATTTACTAAACTATTGCAAAAAACATTCTGCCAAGTATTAAATGTGTAAATCCATTTTTTTTTTCGAAAGTGCCAACTCGGGCACATGTGCTCTATGTTCGCCATCCCTGCACTAGAAAAATGACCGTTTCGTTTCATTCTATCATAAAAAAAATTGAAATATAGTAAAATCATATGTATATAATTTTGTTCAATTAATTATATAAAGCGGCTATCAATTTGGCGACTGTACATTATGGCTGATGGGAGTCCACAAAAATTTAAAAATTAAACAATTTAAAAAATATTTTTAATTTGCGACATCTCTTGACAAAACCAGAAAAAGCAGTCAAGCTTAATTTGATTATTTTTTACCTTATGTAGTAGGTATGTTGTTAAACTTTATTGGGTGACTTGCGGGAATTGAACTGGGACGCCATGCAAAGCCTTGTTCTTGGTCGTTTGACATTTTAATATTTGGCCCGGGGCCTTTTTGCTTGTTACGTATTGAAGGTCATCTACTTACGACTATTTTTTACAATTCGATAAATATATCAAGAGGTCCTTTACAACAACATTATCTTGGCGTGCCACCATGTTATTTATTATGCCGGTGATTTTTTATGATAGGTTTATACGAAGCTATCGAAAATAAAATAATAAACAAAATGTCAAACCGATTCTCACTCACACTAAAAATGATTTTCTTGCAACAATATAATACAATCCATTCGCAGAAATTCAACTAATATTGTTTTAATAACGGATGGCTAATTATCACTAAGCATACACCTAACATATGACGTAGTATGATTAAAAGGCAATTAGTTGCTATGCTTTTATTAGAATTGTCTTCTCCGCTTTTAACCCATAACATTCCATCCTAAAAAATCACGTTCCCTGCCATGATGGCATCTCAGTTTCACTGTTTATTGACAGTATTTAAACCTAAGTTAGCAGCTAAAAAATAATTTTAAAAATGTATATATGCTAGAATACCTAAAATGATAAATACTTATTGACAATATTAAGAGAAATATTGAATGATTTAATGGGTTAACTATTTACGATTGCATCATGGCATAGCAGTCTTAAGTTCCAAGCAGTGCTGTAGAAAAGCAGCAAATTCTGAGCTGGCCGTTGAATCCCTGCCTTTACTAACAAATTGTATGGCGGTTATACGTAGATCAACTCTAAATTCCAATTTATGAGCTTATTTTTCGTTAAATGTAACATGTATGTTTGAAAGATTTCTCGTATGGATATTCTGTGATTCGTTGGTGTTATTAATTTACAATTTACGATACATCGGAAGGGCCATATATGCAAATTAAGTAATGATTGTAAGAAATATAGCGAATGGCAAGATATGCGACGTGTGGTAAAAACCAATAAAATTTAACTTCCCACTATTAAGTATCACAATTATATAAAATATAAATTATAAATTACATAAACGACGGTAACAAGCGGAATTCATATAATATTATATAAGATTTTGACGCCTATTGTGATATTATGAAATACATGCTGCGTCTTTTATCATATAATAATGGCAATATACCAAGTAAATGATGATTTAATCAATAACAATATAAAAAAAATAATGAAGTGAATTGTGCTATCCTAGTTTGACTTACTGATTTTTGATTACTGATATGACTTGAGAAATCTTATGGAAAGAAATAAGTGACGAACCAGTGTGCACAAATAAATTTCGAGATTAATATTAATTGATTAAAATCCCAATAATGACGTTGGTTTTTTTAATGAACGATCCAACCTCATATTCTGTATTGAAATATTGTAAAAAAAATAATTTAAATAAAATGATTTGGCATCTTTGTTTGCTTTTGTTCTCAGAGATTTTTATTAAAAAACTTTAGAAAATGTGATTTTTTCTCATTTAAAAAATGATTTAATTGAAAAGATATATAATTGCAATATTTATATGTATTTGCTTCAAAATAATAGTAATCAATGGTTTCATAATGATGTGATCTGACTTTGAAAATTATGACGCCGGTCCGCTCATCTGAAAAAAGTACCTGTTTTCAACTCTATAGCATGGCTTTCACTATAGGGGGCTTTGATCATGGGCATAGAGGTGTTAACAAACAAAACTACTGCTCATCACGGTTGTTTATAATATATTATACAGAAAAGCTTTTTTGATATTCAAAATTTTATAAATTCTGCTACTTAAAAAAATATTGATTAACCTTAGTTAGAAGGATGGGCTCCATGGAGTTAATTTTGACTTATGCATTCAAATTCAATTTAAGAACTTATTTGGTGTTACTAAAATCTTTCTGCCACATATAACATTGTCAAGAACGGCTTAAGTGTAAATTAACATATATCTAAAGAAATATAGGCTCATTCAGGGAACTTAAAAGAACGTATTCCTTCTATAAAATATGAACTAATGTTCAAATAAAAACAATAAATAAATAATTAAGTAAAAAACCTGCACTTAATCTACAGCTGGATAGAATAATCGAAACCATCATAATTTTAACATAACGCCGCCTAGACTGAGGAAATATCTTGGTTGTTATAATATATTGGTTTTTTTAACTCACTACTTCTAGAGTTATCTTCCTCTTAGTATCTTCGCTTCTAAATCATTAAATTTATTTTATTATAATTAGAAAAAATAAATTATTTATGTATTATAGAGTCATAAACGGCACAAAATTCAGTATTTGTCCGGGTAGACGCATAGTAACGACTTATTTAATTAATTAAAATACCCACTAAATATTTAGACCAGATTAATAGGTTTCAAATAATTTGTATCATTAAACGGAGTTTTGTATTTTTTACACTTCGAAAATTCTTGTTTGAAATCGTGTAAACATTAATTGGAAAAAAAGTGCACAGTTTATAGACACTTATATGAGTTATAAACTTTAAAATGTTGTTTAGAATATATTAAGAATTTGAACATTTCAATATATATACAGTATGGCACAAAAAAAATAGTGATATTTAACATGAGTTGTCATCAATTCAAATCTTTCAGAAAAATTCTATACCTATAATAAAATTAAAAAATAGCTTGTGCCTGTTCACAAAAGTAGTCGTTTTTTTAATAAGATATCTTCAGAGAAGAGCGTTAGATCAGACACGCACACACACAAATGGAATATGCTCCAGTCATGCATAACTTTGATATGTTTCTACGTTATTTCGATTTTACAAATACAATATGGTGTTCAATACATTTCTTTTTGTTTCTAAATATTTAAAATATCCATTAATCAAGCAGATTATATGGCAAATGAAATATTACATCAATTTTAACGTCAAACTCATGATGAGGGCTAAGTGTCAGTAAGAGTTTATCGCCCGCTGTGGTCTAGTTGGTTAGAGCTTGCTCTACCGATCAGGTGGGTCTGGGTTCGATTTCCCGTAAGGCCAGTATCAAATTGGATTTTTTTCAATTTCAATTTGAGATCTAAGACATGGGTGTTTGTGAAGTTAATTCTCCTTGAGTTAATTTCATGTGACTTTCAAAAATTCTCATCGAGTATATCTCGTATGATCTTTCAAATTAAAAATATTTGACGCATCAACGTAAGCTGTAATGTCAAATATTTTTTTAATAAAAAAAAAAGTGTAACTAGGACGAAACTAAAATATTTAGCTGTTTTTTTATTACCTACTATTTATTTTATTTATTCATTAATATATTAGGTCCTATGGCGCGGCGGTTAGCGCTGTGGGCTTCCATGCTGGATATCACTAGAAAAAAAACTTCTGTTGACACATCTCCATTAAGAGGCCATATGCTCCACATTGAAAGCGGACATGGATAAAAAAAATATATATATGGACCCTGTTTTTTTTTCAAATTAGTTTTATTAAAGATAACCTTTTATCTGGCAACTGTATTTTTTGCCGTTAAATATAATATGTCTTAAATATAAAAACACATTTAAACAAAAACTGTTTTTGTTGCATTTTTCTCAAAATCATTATTTTGTAGTTTCGCCTTTGTTACCATAATCCACCAGATTGGTGCAATTGATGCAGATGCAGTTTTTTTCTTATAAAAGTAAAAGATGCCCTCAAAATTGTATAATTCAATGCTAAGGACTTGAACTTAAGGAGTAGCTCCCATGATAGAAGCCTTATGAATAAATGACTAAATCACTATAATAAATCATGATCAAGTATGATCAAAATATTTTAATATCAAACTTTGGTGCCACACTGTACATAACATTGCAATGACGTCGATATATAATACTACGGTACCCACTTGAATAAGTGTAGAATAAAAATGTTGAACATAATTTATTAATTTATTCAAATTTTGAAACCCGTTGATCGATTTGTTCGTATCATTCTAAATCTAGAAATATAATTGATAGCGATCGATGTTGCCCACCAACAAAACTAAAACTTGTTTTCATACAATCTCTATTTTCCTCTTCACTATTACCAAATGAATGATTTTCGCTCTAAATATCTACATTTTTAACGGAACAGTGTCAGGCGTGTTCCACTTGGTAATATTAATAACTAGTTTTCCATCTTAATTCTTATCTTATAATTAAATCATTTATATGATATCTATGTTGAGAGGATTTAAAAGTATCACCCCATAATCATAATTTTACATCAAAGCAAAAGTGATATTAAAATTAATAAGGTGTACACACATAAATAAAATGTTGAAATACGGTTAAAACAGAAGAGGCACGAAGGGGCTCGCACGAGGGCTTTGCTAAATTTGACTTGGCAACCCCCATATTAAGTTAATAAAAAAAAAATACGTTCAGGTCAAATCAATACCTAACTGCTATTTCTGAAATATAATATTATTTACGACGGTTAAGTTATAACATTTGAAACATATAATTGTAGCGAAAATATTAGAATCTTTTTGTTGCAATCTGAGATGGGTAAATTCATTTTTCAGCTGTTGATATTTATTATTTAATGGTATATTGCGTATTGTTACATAAATTACGCATATAAGGTAACATTCAATCGGTTTTATAATTATTGCGTAAAATTGTGATAAAAAGTCGCTCCTTCCCCAGTACACCGTCAATAACTTTTATATTAAGCGAGCCCCTTGGTAACGTATTGGAAACCCATCCCTGGATAAATATGTAAGTCGCACACTTGTTATAAGTCGTATTTCTGCGGTTGAAAAACAAAATAAGGTAAATCACAAAAGTGCAATGCTCTGTAGTGCAATTATAAATATTTTAACTGGTTAGCTATTCATTTACTTAATACAGGGGTAGGCTGGAGGGGGCTCGGAAGGGCTCGCGCGAGGCCTTTGTTAAATTTTACTAAGGCCGGCGAGCCCCTTGTTAACTTAAAAGAAAACAGTATTCTCAGATCAAATTACTAAATAACTGCAATTTATGTAAATTGCATATTGTTAAATATAAAGTGTATCAAATAACAATCGATAGCTTAATGTAAATATTGCATATAATTGCTTAAGAGTGATATAAAATTTACTCCTTCTCCAGAGCACCGAGAATTGCTTTGAAATTAAGCGAACCCCTTGTTAACGTATTGGCAGCCCACGGTTGCTTACATACGTATACATATCTTTTATATATTAGTGCATGGTTAAAAGATAGGTTCCGTGCAGCTCTGTATCGGGCCAAAAATCTACTGTATTCTTCCTCTACACACTCGAGTAATTACTACATTTTGCAAAATTAATATAGTTGTCTCATTATAAAATTGGCACCAAAAGATTATTTTTGAAAAAGTGGACTTGCCGCATTCTGCTTCTCAGAACCAGATTTATATAACAAGAAGACGGTCGCATTACTAATGTACTTATACTGTTAGCCATCGTGATTTTTGCAGTTAAGTATAATGAGAACGTTTCACAGCTATGTTGGTAGTAACTTTTATTTTTTTGTTTATATATATACTTTTTAAATATTTGGCATTACGGATTATTTTGAAATTTGAAAATCGTACTCGATGAAGTTTTTTATACGTATCTCGAAATCAATTCAAAGATGTGAGACATAACAAACAAACAAAAAACTTCTAAGTTAATTTGATATTCACCTTTCATGGGATTGAGCCCAGACCCGCCGGATCACTAGGGCAAAACTCTTACCAACTAGCCTACAGAGGGTAATACATGTAAAACTTCTCGAGAATTGACTAAAATCGGACCTGATTATAATAATACTATCGCTAGAGGTGATAAAAGTTTTTTTATTATTATTAATAAAATGAGATATTTTTTTCTAAATGTCAAACAACATTTTTGTAGGCGCGCCATGCGCCTAATTATAAATCAGCCCCAATTTCATTTTCCATATTCGATGAAAGTTTTTAAGATTATTTATTACTTCGATATTCATTTGTTAACTAATATAATTTTTCTTTTTGTTTCAGGTTAGTGGAAATGATTAAATATATTATTTAAACCTCATTTCAACACCAACTATACCTTCAGGTAATTACTTCTTTCGTATACAATATATATTAAAAGCCTACAAGTGAGTCGTATTTTTTTTTCTTTGATTATTGAACATAACATTTCTTCACTTTGAAAAAACTATGTTCAACTAACAATATTTTATTATCTGAACACATTTTAAATCTTGTATAACAAGGATTAAAAGATTTCCCAAGCTTTATAAATGATTAATAAATTATGTATGCATTCAAATTCACAATGAAGTTTATTTTGGCATTAGATAATATTTCTTAGTATCCTCGGTATACACATTATATCATTCAATTCAATAGTTTGATAGTAAAGAAACTTCCGAGAAAATTTAATATTGTCGGAAGTATTAAAGAGCTTCTCGGTAAGGTTTTGCGATTGAATAATACAATAATATAATAGTATAGCAAGCTATTTATATGAAAACAAGATTTTCTATTATGATGGATTCACCGTTTGAGATTAATAAAGTTTACCGTTGAATATTGGCATTTCAAATTGGCTCTTGACGGACATGTTTAGTATTCTATTTATAGGTTTATAATTATAATGCATAAAAAATCATTGGCAGCACAGCGTGCGTAAAAGCATTTTTTTTACTCGTCAGACACACTGCCCTCGTAAGTAAAAAAGCAGTTATTCTTATTAAGAAGAGTAACTTTTTAAATTGTGTTAATAAAACCCAGATGAATTATTTGAGTTATAACAACTGCGAAAAATTGGAGAATCTATAAACATGTGAGAACTATGAAATTTTCTTAATGGAAAACAGTATATTTATTTATGTTGAAGAAATAATAAAGTCATTTGTAGAAGATATTCAATTCGAAATGAAAAAAAAAATGCACAACATATAAAACAATCGGTTTCATAATTGTCAAGTTTATTTATGTCACATCTCACTTAGTTGTTCGATTAAGTTTTTAAAACCCCATATTAATGGTTTCAAAAATTTTCATTTTAACCGAATCTATTCGATCTAGAAAATAAAGCTTAGAGAATTTTTATTTTTAGTTTTTCAGATCGGGTAATAAAATTGTGTTTTCATTCGAATTGGTCTCGGATGACTTTACTACTCTAATTTAAGAATATCTACTCCTCTAAAAAACTCTTACAACGTCGAAAATTTCCTTGTCTCCTAATACTGCAATTAATATTAATTTAAATCAACAGTTATTTTAGCTCATTTTTAAAACTGGTTGACTCCACAAATACTTACTTAGATAGATAGCTGGAAATCGAATTATTTAATAACTGACAGCACACGGCCTGTATTCGCTATATATCGACTGTTGCAAAATTTCATTAAGGTTTTACTTTATCACCATAAAAAAAACTACATAGGTCGTGAAAATTCTTTTTTTAGGATTTCTTTGTTGAGATCACTTACGTTTTTTATAGCAAAAACGCACATATCATTATCTCAACAACAACAGAAAAAAGTAAAAAACACGATTTCTAAAACTAAATAAAAAAGTGAAATTCGTCAGTAAATATGTCATTATTGTGATTTATCATCAACAATCGAAATATTCAACGAACTTTGCCCGATTTAACAAATTGCTCAAGTATATATTCACGACAAATGAAAAATCAATTTACAATATTACAGAAATTCTTCACAATTTTCTTTGTTATTATCATTCGAAATTTGTTACGCATAACTCTCAACTCAAAGATCGCCACCAATTTCAATTCGGAATGTCTACAAAACATTAACGACTTCGGTTAACAGATGAAATTTAAAGAAACGTTCAAAATAATAATCTCTTTTAGGGCTTCACTGTCAGTAATTAGTGGAAATGCATTATTTTAAAATAATAAAACACCATATTGTACTTACTCCACAGTTATTCATTTGGATCAGGACCATTTTCTTTAGTCGCGAGCATTTTCACACTAGTGAATTTAAATTTTAGTTGAAAATGCTCGTTAAGAGACAAACTTGTCCTAATCCAAATAAATGATTGTAGAGTACGTGCAAAAACTCTTATATTAGTATTTTATTGAATTAATTAATTTGTATTTAAAATTGCTTCTCTTTGATGTGCAACATATCATACAAATACGTCATGGCTTATTTTTTATATAAAAAAAAACATTTTCGATCGTAATAATATTATGCATAGTAGTAAGTTCTGTACATTAAATATTAATAACATTATATCTTTAAGCTACATAATAGCTGTCGCGCTCTGCAATTATATATAGATAGTTTCGATTAGCAAAAAGATCAAATATTTTTCAAATGAATACTTGAATTTCTTGAGGAACAAACAACGGAGTATGAGAACGAACGAATTCTAATAAAAGACAATATTTATCAATATGTTAACTTATTGCAGATTCAATTAACATGGATTTTAATATAAACTCGTTTGATATCATAAATCATTTTTAAAATGAAAACGCCGCGACGTTCTGATTTGTTTCTTTCATTTTCGCCATTATGTCTAATCGCATCATCTGTTAACTGTTAATTAACTGAAAGATTAAATTTCTCGAAAACCTGTTTCATGGGCGTTTGGCATGACACGCCACAAAACAAATACAGGTTCTTGATGGCTACCTTTAACGTGGACGTCGGTAAAAGTAGAATGCGAAATAAAATAATGTACACACTACACACCACAATGGACTAATTTTGACAGACAGGTGATGTGGCTGGTATCTTAATTATTTTCGACCGAGTGATCATTGCAAAAAGAAGTTGAAAATCCTTGGACCATGTACGAAATATATTTTTCAATCAATACTGTACTTAATTTTAATTTACCAAATCGTAGAAGGTGGGAAGGTTATATTAATATTTTTGATCGATCTCGCGGTTACTTTGTAGTACAAATTCGTATTATATACAATTACAATTGATAATTTTGTAATTCCACCGGCTGCCACCAGTATCCAATTTCCCAGTGGATTAACAATGTTATCAGTTTTAATTGTATGTTAAGTTATATAAATCGTGTTACCGTTTATTTAATTGACTAACTTTCCGACGTTAAATAAATTCTAAGAATACGATTTTAAGATGTAAAATTATTATTTTTGGAAAAAGTTTTAACAATCATCCAACTTTTCGAAAATTTGGCACTACTATTTGCAATACTGATTCAATTTCATTATTAATCCCACACAACAAGTGGAATGACTAAATTAAATTCAGTTTTAGTTTAATTTTAAGTTTCTGACGAATCCATCGAAGGTACATCACTAAGTTATTTGATATAATATATTTTAAGTAGAGTAATTTAAAAACTACAATCAACGATATGACATTCACATAAGAATATTAAACGCTAACTCTTGG
Source organism: Himalopsyche anomala (assembly GCA_031772345.1). Classification (NCBI taxonomy): domain Eukaryota; kingdom Metazoa; phylum Arthropoda; class Insecta; order Trichoptera; family Rhyacophilidae; genus Himalopsyche; species Himalopsyche anomala. Next base: position 31,743,071 of record CM062823.1, read on the forward strand.
AGACTTCTTGGCTTTGTTTCATATATATTGCATCCTGAAAACAAGACGCAGAAAAAGCGATTAGCTTATTGCTTATCCCAGGAGGTACTTAAAAGTCATAACTATCCACCAACTGCCGGTGATTACGTATTACAATGATCTAACAGATGAAAATATGTTTCACATTGATAAAAAACTGCTTACAACCTCATTTTGTTAATTGAAATATGCTTTTGAATGATTTTATATAGATAATTAATTGTATTATCATAATACGAAAAAGTCACAATTTTTCATAAAAGCAACGAAACTCATTGAATTTTACATGTAAAACATTGACGCTTGATATATGATAATACCAAGCTACTATAAAACTTTCGTTTTTTATTGGCAAACCATTATTATGTATGTCTTTTATGAGACATTTGCATATAAAAATGGGACTTTGACGAATTCGATCTTTGCACACCAATAGCAATTACTATCACGCCTGATGATGACAGACTTATTTAGAAAATATTTCAATTTGAGTACAATGTTCATAACTATACTTTAAAAAATAATGAAATTTAACGTTGCGTAAATACATACGTAATTCAATTTTGACGTTGTAATCTTAGTGATCATTGTATACATTTATATATAATATAAAAGATTCTTTATAAAATTTAATAATAATTAGTATTTAAAAACATCCTGTAGATCAGTGTTTCCTAAAGTGTGGTACACGTATCCCCTGGAGGGCGGGAAGAGTTTGATGGGGGTACGCGCTACACCGAAATTTGGCTGCGCCTGGTGCAACTAGCAGCCTATATATTTTGATTGCTATTAAAGTATATGCATTCTTTGACGAGAGGTACTCGATAGTTCGAAAATTATAAAAGGGGTACACATATGTTAAAAGTTTGGGAGACACTGTTTTAGATCATAAATGAAAAAAAACTCTGTTGGCCGTGGGTCTGTTCCATTACTAGTCTATCCCGTAATCGTATTATACATTAAAAAATATTTAAAAAAAAAAAACAAAAAAGGTGTGAATATTCACACTTTATTAAGAGATTGATATCTACTCGCTTTCCATATGACATCGTAAACTTTGAAAGGTTTTATAATTTAACCAAACAAGTAGTTAACGGGGCATTTGCCAAAATAATACAAATACATCATTTTGATTAAATTGTTACTATAACAAATTGATCATAAGCCTTCAATAAGTTTACCGTCGCTACGCTTTTTTACACGGTTACCAGCGATTTGCTTCCTGTATTTACTATTTATAAGGTATGCAGTAGAGGTCTGCACGGGCCATAATTTCATAAAATTACCCGGTCCGAACCCGAAATACTCAAACCCGACCCGGCCAGAGCCCGAATCTAATACCACACTTGTTACCCGAACCCGACCCGAACCCCGGATTTATACCTTTCTGATCGAAAAAAACCCGTTTATTTTTAATTTACAACAAATAACGATTCTCTATAGAACTGGTAATATTTAAAATCATCATGGCTGACTTATGAAACGATCATGGTCTGAAATATGTTTCTGAAGAATAAATTCCTTACCCGGGCCCGGCCCGAGCCCGAATCTCAATTGCGCTTACCCGCCTAACCCCAGCCCGCGGGCCGGGCCGGGTAAGGGCCCGAAGACCAAGCCCGGACCCATGCAGACCTCTAGTAGGCAAGTATATTGGCTGAATTATTTTTTGCGTACAGATTTATTGTTGCTTAAAAGTTATGTCAGTCATAACACGCTCGATCCAGCTACGCTAATCTAATATAGGCTCTAGCTGATAAATCACAAAAACTAAGAATTCCAATCGAATATTCGAACATATTCAGATCTTTCTTTGATATTCGGATATCCGAATATTTGATATTTTTTTCAAATATTATTTCAAATATATATTTAACCACTGCGTTGACAAAAAAATATTATTCTCATCGCATTAATTCTCGATATATTTATTTTCGATTATTTAAACACTCAAGACAAGCGAGTGCTGGTCACGTATATGCAGGCGCGGCTCGTAGATCAAATATCTGGGGGTGCTGCGGTAGATTAAAAATAAAATAAATACATTTGGATTGTATTTTATTATCGAAAACTGCTCAAAATGTACGTGCGTCATTTTCTGATATTATAACCGTGGTGTAAGATATCAATTTATGTACATATTTACATAATAATACATTTTTTTTCAATTTGTCTAGGGGTGCTGCAGTTTCGCAGTGTATATGGACGAGCCGCCACTGCTTATATGTACTATATTGATATATTGTATTATTCTTAATAATTATTAATATTATTATTCTTAAGTCTTAATATTCGAATATCGAAAGATTTAAACGAATATTTGGAATTCTTAACCACAACATACTTACTTGGTCAGAATATTTTTTAATTAAGTTTTGAATTCTTTTTTTTACTATTTTTTGTTGTACTGCACATAATTTTCTCGTACAATCGACAAATTTTTACCATCAGCTTACGTAATCAAGTTATCAGTATAATGTATATCAGTGAATCAATTGTTGATCAATATATCTTACATTCAAGTATATTTTGGATGAATATTGTATACTGGATATTTTTTGTATAGTTTTATTTTAAGCTCAGTGTCTTTTTTTAAATAAAGTCGTAATTTTTTTATAAATTAAAATTTGACTTTTGATGAAACATCTGGTTCTCAAAGTGTTTATGGCGCTAGTGGTTGCTAGTTTGAGAAGCCGCCTGATTATGCGGTTTCGAAATAAATTTTTATTTTGTGACTAGTCATCTTTTCAAACAATCATCGTCCATCACGTATGAATCGTGGAATTCGGCTTCCAAACCGTACTCACTTTGCTACGCTACAAACTCAATCAAACGAGACAATCGTCTAAATATTACTTTTGCTATTTTCCACTAAACTTGAATAGAATATTTGAATAACAGGTCTATGCACGTTATCGCTATAGATAAAAATCCTGCCATTTAAAATCTCCGATAAGAAGATTCAGAAGATTCTGAACCTCATATTTGTACGTCGCTGTAAACTCTATATACATGTAAATGTACATACTTTAATATTTACAATATATTTAAAAAGTGCACTTCTTAATCGAAATTAAAATGAATCATTTTGGTGAATTAATAATGAATATTCTTGGCAGTGGCGGATTAAGCACAAGAGAGGCCCCAGGCGCAATAAAATTTAGAGGCCCTGTTTTTTTGATAACAAAAGGACGTCAAAAAATTCATGTAAAATATGTAAAAATCTGAACAAAATATATATGGGTAATATAATATAAACCATTTTTCAGGCCCCTAAGATTCAGAGGCCCAAAGCGCGCGCCTTTTGCGCTTATAGGATAATCCGCCACTGGTTCTTGTTACCACAGGACTACCGTAAAGGCATATGCCTATGGCCCCTCAGCGGTAAACTGCCAATACGTTGGCAAGTGGTTCGCTTAATCACAAAGGTATTGCGTGGTTTTATGAGGAAATGCAATTATATCATATGCAACGATTTTTTAAGGAATAAAATGTCACTTTATATACCTATGTTACTTACATTATGTTACAATACTAAATACATAACATAATTAATATCAATAGTAGAAAAAACCGTATACTGAGCTTCGAGAACATATGCCTGCGTCGGATAATGAGGGTGAGGTGGTTTGAGTTTGTGAGGAATTCAGAGATTAGGGAACGTACAAGACAGCGCTCTGTCACGTTAGTGGTTATGGAGAGACGTTGTAACTGGCTGAGTCACGTGCTGCGGATGCCTCCGGAAAACCTCAATCCTGCCTGTCTCTTCTTTCGACCAGTGGGATTCCGGCATCCCGGACGTCTTTCGGGTACTATCCATAAGATGTACTCGGCAGAACTGAGTGATGACATCATGGGAGGAAGCAACGCAATTGGCGGGAGACAGGGAGACCGGGAAACATGGAGGTACCGCGTGGCGGCCATATCCTGCACATACGGAGCGAACATGGCCAAAGAAGAACAAGTAGAAAAAAATACTTATTTACCTCAGATTATAAGTGTGAAGAGTTTCAAAATTGACCTAGAAAGGGTTGCTATTCTTTTCGGTCCCATTTCATTTTTCATAATTCATACTTAACCGTTTAACTGCCATAAGCGTCTCAAGGCGCACAATTTTCCGTGGACAGGACGCTGGTCATACAAATTATGCGTCTTTAGACGCTCCGCTTTGAAAGGGATTTTACTAACCTATATCAATTATTTTAAACATACAAATATGTTGAACACACGACAACATTGGCGCACTCTTCATTTATTTAGTAAGTTTTATAAATACACTTTTATACATTTTCAATAACGATATATTTTAGAAGGTTTTATTTTTGCCGTAAAATTCGTGGCATGCTAGGTACCGCCATACGTACACCTAGTGGCAGTTAAAAGGTTAAGTCGTCGTAAATAATGTATTTGTCATAAATTATACTGATTTGATCTAAGAATATTAATATTTCTTATTTTCATGAGGGGCTCTCAAGCTTAAGTCAAATTTGTTGCCCGACGCCCTCCGAGCCCCCTCTATCCCACACTGGGGCCAGCGGTGGGCTGCCAATACGTTAACAAGGAGCTCGCTTAATCTCAAAGTAATTCTCGCTGTTCTAGGGAAGGAGTTATTTTTGTTAATCACTCTAGCAATTATATGCAATACTTGAATAAGAAATCGATTATTACTAAATACACTTATAATATGTAGAAATGTGCAATTTACCGTAAAATAATCAATGAAAATGGCAAAAAATATTCTAATGTGTATACTGAAGCTGACGTAGATAACATAAAAGCCAGAAATTGCAGTTGTGAACTAGTTTGATATGATAATATTGTTTTTCCTTAATTTAACAAGGGGCTCGCGCAAGCCCCTCCGAGCCCCTTCCAGCCCACCCCTGACTGGGGCATCTGACTTCAACTGTGTTTCTATAAAGTTCAAAATATAATTCAAATGGTTATTCAACAATATTGCATATTTAAAGCGATGGTAATAAGACCTTATTACTTTTAGTTCTAGGGATGGGGTCATAATTTGTCTCTTCTTCAGAATCTATACGGCCTTCGTTAAGTAATAATCTCAAGTTTTACAACCTAAGTTTTGTAACCCCATAATATTTGTAGTAACACCCGACAAAGAAATGGTTTAAATAAAGACGATGTCTTTTTTAATTAGTTTATATATTCATATTTTTTATTGAACAAAAAACTTCAAATCCTTAGATGAACACCTGTTCGGATAGGTATTTTGATTCATTTATGGAAATTACCCAAATACTAATTTTTAATTTTCCATATATCTTTTTATCTTTTACTACCACTAATGAAAAGGGGGACCAAAGAGTACGATCAATTTACTACTGGTTCTCTTTCCCTAACTATCCAAAACCATCTAGAGTTTGGATGACCCGTAACTTGTTGAAATTCTATTTAATTAAAATAATGTATTTATACTTATACATATCGACTGTGGAAAGGAAAAAGGACGTAACCCACAGTTTTTTCAAAACAGCTTTTCTTCGATAATCTCAATGTATACAACTTGATACACATTCTATCAAAGGGATGCAAGCTGCAAATGCCAAATTAGTATCTAAATTAAGCTTTTAGTTTGAAAAAGATGACCTTGTAAAATATTAAAACCAAGAAAAAAGACTGAAATAAAGGTTTTTCGTAGAAAATTTCTTTGATTAATATTAGATTATGTCAATTAAACACCAGTTTAGAAGTCTCCGTGCACTTAAAGGTTGTGAATAATTCATAATTTGCATATGGCCCAAAATCATCTATACACGTTTTTTGCTTCTCCTATAAAATTTTACATGTGTGTGTTACGTCCTTTTTCCTTTCCACAGTCGATATATATATCCACTGTGGAAAGGAAAACGGACGTAACCCACCGTTTTTTCAAAACTGCACATACGTGCTATTATGCAACATAATTGAAATGTAAATAATCTTTGGTCCCCTACCATCAGAATCTTGCAATACACGACAGCCTAGCGAAAAAGAGGATCCAAATTTATTTTATTAACTTAGGAGGGGTTTGCGTGACGTTTGCATGAGGTCCCCAAATGTCTACCTACGCCACTGCAGCGGTCTACGGGTTCCAGTACGGACAACATTTTATTGAGTTCTGATCAAAGGCATGATTGTTTATGACACCTAAAAATTTCCACCCACCCTTTCCAACCTTAAAATGAGAGCGCTTAGTTTACCACTATTTCTAGAAAAAAATTCTATTAAGATTCCTCCAATAGGAATCCATATGCTCCACATTGAGAGTAGGCATGAATTAATAATATGTTTATAATAATTCAATTGTGTGTATTATAAAATTATTGAAATGTATTCACAGCTTACTTATAAGTCTAATGTATTTTTAACAGTCTCCGTTGTAATGTTCTTAATTATTTTTATTCAACTTTTTAACACCCCTTTCTTCTCGTAAAATTCTGTCGTAAAATCAGTCAGTATCTATCCGGAGATTAAAACGTATTTGAGTTTGCCAAAATTAATGACTTCCTCGCGGAATCGACCAGCCTCCGCATTCGCTTGCAGTCGGCGCCTTTACCGCTAGGCCAATGACCGCTAGGCGAATATTTATATTTCTAGATTCCTCAAGATGCAGGCAGTGAATTCTGAAAAGCATACAAATGATGATGAGACTGTGCAACAGTAACATTTTATGATTGTAAAGGTACATCAACACCTTCCTTATTTAATGCTTTAAAAAAAATGTTTACTAAAGGTAGATTATTTCAAACGCATTTTTGATGAAAGTATAAAATCGCGATTATGAAGTGACCATGAAACTATTGTCTCATCAGCGGCAGACAATTAAATTCAACGGTAAAATTCTTTATAATAACTACTAGAGGAATTAATGGATTGTGCCTAGAAGTGGGTTGCAGGGGGCTTGAAGAAGCTCGCGCGAGCCGTTTGCTAAATTTGACTTGGCCGGCGAGCCTTTGTGAAATTAAGCATTATAGTCAAACTTAAGAACCCTGTGATGTGTATTTGGCTTTTATCTGTCATATATAATTGCTTGAATGATAAAACAGGAGCGAAAATAACCAAATATATTTATGTGTCAACTATGGAACTCTTCCTGGTGGGCTGGAGAGGGCTCATAGGGGCTCGTGCGACCCCCTTGCTAAATTTTAATAAAGCATGCGAGCCCCTTGTTAATATAAGATAAAACAATATTCTCAGATCAACTTTGAGATTAATCGAGCCTCTTGTCAACGTAGTGGAAACTCAGCTACTGAATGTACCTTTATCTCATCAACAACGGAAAAAAATGCTAAAATCAGGGATGAATTATTTATTCCATGTATATTTTTGTGAACGTTGATCCAATAATATGAATAGTAAATATGTATGCACAGCGAGTAGAATAATAAATTACCAGCGACATAATAAAATACTTCTTTAAGTTTGGTTCTAATAATAATTAATGATGAAGGATGGTGGTCTTAAAAAAATAACAGTTTGCGCATCTACTCATTCATTACATTTTGAGAGACACTGGATTTTGAGCGCCAGCTATATACATGAATCGACTCTGTGATATAACGTTTATGACACACGGTCTTAAATTTAAAACATTATTTTTAAAAATCAAAACATTTTAGTCATTCTGCTGTGCTCAAATTTTAGACTGTTAATCAACTGTTGACTGGCAAGTATGTTGGTATTGGATCTACGTTTAACACTATCATGAACAACTTATTTAAAATTTAGGACTTTTCTAAAAATTAAAAAAAATACAATTCACCTGTTTATATCCGTAATTGAAATTACTAATAAACAGATCAAATCTATCAAGGTCAATTATTTCTACAAAACTATTTCTACAAATCGAGAAAATAATTTTATTTTATATAATCTTTAATTCAAATGATATGTCGCAAAGAAATGGAAAATAACAAATGTATCGTCATCACTATTGCTTGCTTAAAAAATCATAATATATCAATAATTTAATGAATTCGTTGCTTTATATTATAAAGCTTATTTTACATTTAGTACTATATAAGACACCTGTGCTAGGAGTCGAAATAACCAACATGGGAGCCATTGTAAAACATGGAAAACCAACATACGAATGTTTAATAATTTACTAGCAAACGAATAATCCAGCCATGGTGTAAACGGCCCATTATGATTTTCAATATGAGAGGTTAAAAATGGAGTTTTTAAAACCAATGTTTGTTTTGTGTGTTTAATTTAAAACCTCACTCGTAAATAATATTATCTTGCTTGCATATTATAATCATACACCCATAACGTTAAAATACCATACAAGGAAAACATCGCTGATTTCAAAGGTAAAAGATTTTTTTTTATTAAAATATCAGTCCAAAAATGGATTCATCGTCAACAATATTATTTAATTAATAAAAAAAAACACAATTCTATTGAAGTATTTTTTTCTTCTGATTGAATATAAAATTTACCCGGAAAAAAATAATATATTTTATTTCAACCAATATGCTTCGCTTGCAATATGGAGCATATGAATACATATTGAAAAATCAACAAAAAATATTTTTACAACTGATTATTATACAATAATAGGGTAAAATATCAAGGTATTTCAGTTCTACAGTTTTTTAAAAAGCTAAAGGTTGATAGCTATTTCGGCTTACGCCATCGTCAGAACATCGCCAGATGGCGTAAGCCGAAATAGCTATCAACCTTTAACTTTTTAAAAAACTGTAGAACTGAAATACCTTGTTATTTTACCCTATTAAATTGGAGTTCTACCAAGTAAATGCCAAATCAATACATAGATTATTATACAGTCACTCAATCTCTCCTTTTCGAAGAGATAGTTAACTGTTTTTCATAAGCCCTGTTTTTTTTTTGCATGATGGAGTACTAGCTTTACAGACATCCATGCCTTCAATGTTTGAATCCATAAATCGATTGAAACATTGATTTATTTGAGCAGCCCTGCGTAAACTGCGGCCCGACGCGTATTTTTGTGCGTCCCCGTGTGCAATTTTCCGTTAAAAATTTAAGGCTTTGGACGGGGACCTCGCGGTAGATGGGCCAGCAAATGTTTTAGGATATCTTATCTATAAAAGAGGCACTATTATAGTTTAAATTAAAATTTATGAAAAAAAAATTGGCAACATCCAAAGAAAGCCTTTTACAGTTAACATGTCCCCACGAGTAGGTTGTTACTAATCAGTTCTATGTTCTTTAATATCCTCCTGCGCAAACAGCATTCGAAAAAATCGACGCCTGAAATATCTTTTATCGATCGCCAAATAAGGGGTCGACAATCTACATAAACATTACAATCTTATTTGTAAATCTTCGATCACTTCTCAGATAATTTATATTAGAATGACCTAGGTTGATGTTTGTTAAATTTAATATGAAATAAAGTACCAGCGCGACCTTCATTCTTCTTATCAATTAAATAATTAAAATGGACTTTCTGTACAACCAAAGAAAAAAAGGTATATTTTAACTAAATAACGTGTATAGGTACTTCTTGTTGCGATTATATGAATGTGTGTGTGATTTTCAATTATATGTTTACAAGATCTATCTCGCCCATGTGTGTGGTGGGCATATTACACGAGTATGTGTAAATGTCTGTTGAGATCTTAAATAATATTTCGCCGGAGACAGACAGACAGCGCTTGCGCGGGGCGTGGGTACGTCAGTGGTTTGCCACGTGACAGGCGTAAAAGCGATATTACATTTTTTTTTAATCTAAAACTAATGTTTCACATTTTTGTTTTCGACCCTCAAAGGTGAAATGCTTCAAAAAATAATAGCATTAAATACAAACTAAATTGATTTTCTAATAATTATACTTTCTCTACAACGGGAGAGTGATTTATACAAGATTATTAAAAAAAAAACCAAACTGTAACTAAGGATTCAACCGAACATTTTTTGATCATCGACATATCGATGGCAAAGTTAACAAAATTATTAACATCGACTTTATGGTATCAATACTCATATCGATTTACTTAATTTGGTTTTTAAAAGAATATCATTTTTATAACAATTATAAATCGTCAAACTACATCGAAATGGTGTGGAAAATATTCTACGTGAACAGTTTTGTTAAACAAACCCAATTTCTCCAATATACATTAGAGATACTTTGTTGAACACCGTGAACTTTTTTACTGTAATCTGTAACTGAATATGTATTTTATTTTTTAAGAAGATACTCGAGCTTAAGATGTTTACCATTTTAATTGTTCACTTTGTATTGAAAGTCACTCATAATAGTTATCTTAAGAAGACTCAACTTTCTTCACTCTACATTTCATAGAATATTACTCAAAAGTCAACCCACCACCATCCGCTACGGTTGTTCTCTTCTATAAAAATATTCCATAGCGGAACAGCGTAAATAGTTTTTTTTGTCAGTAATGCCCGTGGAAAACGGAAACGATTATTGAAATTACATATACATACAGTGATTTTTATTATCCTCGATTACTTATTAATTAAAATTTTTGATAAATTTGTTTTTTTCAATAATTATTTTTAATATACCCGTTCATCGTTTGCTTTTTTTTCAGATGTGTTTATTGTAATAAAGATCTCGATACTCTTTGTCTAAGTTTTCATACAAAATATACTTTGACCGCGTTGACTTTAGATGTGCCAATTATTCTATATTTTCTTTGAATTGCCAACATAGTTATTTCTATTTCTTAAGACTTTCCTAAAAAGTCAGGTCTACATTTCTCAAACCTACGTAAACGGTTAATGTTAGATCAATCGTTTAATTTTAAAAAAATCTTTAATCAGGTAAATGTTTAAAAAATACATATATATATCTATTTTCTTTCAATACGGATTATCTTAAATCTGTCTGCATCTTACCATGTAATAAACACCTGCAATGCTCAAACTAGGAACTCAAAGCGAAAAAAAACTTGATTTTGGACTAGCGTGACCTTGGTAAATTGGAGATACACGATTTATAAGCCTTACAGGTGTAGTGGTGAAATCGTGTATGAATACGTTTAGTTGGCACTAGTGGACTACTGACACCAATGCAATTACTGTGTGGATTATACGAATCATTTGACGGTGTGAGTATTATGAATACGTGTGTAAAATTTGGTGTTCACATGCTGAATAATGTGTTCTCTAAATTTATTGGCAACCGTTGGTAACCTATTAAAAATAATCTTAAATCTTGTAAAGAAACAACAAAAACATTTACAATTTCCCTCTAATAACGTTTTAGATTTTTTCTGCCAAGTAATAATTCTTAAACTGCATTTACTTAGATAATTAATTATCGTTTTCAGAATATCGTGTAAACTTGTAAAATATTTTGTAAAATCTTTCGAATATCACCGACAATTTATAAAAATAACATAACTTAAACTAAGTCTTCTCTAATTAAAGCACCGATGGTTGTGATCGATGAGTAAACTATCGTCAGACTTCCAGATAAACTATTTTATTTTATTTTACACCATAGTGAGTAAAAAACACTTTACCCACTATATTTTTGTATGACAAAAAAACTTAACCACAATTGGATCACATGGATCTGTTTAAAAAAAGGATTTTTTCTATAACAGCCGAAAGACAATTTTAATACACAATGTATGTTTCCACCACCTCCACTGTACGATCATACGGTTCGGTGTAAACCAATAAAAGGTTACGTATCAATGACTTGTAGCTTTTAATGTCTGCATGACAGACTCCGACTAGACAAAATTTCGTTACTAAATATTACAAAATCCGGTCTTTTTATTTATTACTTATTCAAAAATACCTACAATATTTTAAATTTATTAGTATTGTAGATATTTTATTAACTAGATTTCTGGATACCCAGTTGTTTCATATAATAAATAAACAGGAACAAATAGCAGTTCTGTCAAAAGTAATAGCATAATATAATGTGTGATAAACTTAACAAAATCGAAAAAAAATCAATTCTAGGAGAAAAAAATCACAAATAACCATTCTGAAGATGTCAAATATTAAATTTAAATAATCAACTGTTGATTTTGTCCTTACCAGGAAATACACCTTCAATATTCAAATTACTTATCAAAATTCTCATGCTACTTCCCTACAGATGTTATCCAGCGTATGAAAATTAATTATTTCAAGACCATAAGGAAAAAGCATATTAAATGATATTTTTTAATAGTATTTTAAGGAAACTTTATATTCGATAAATAATTAATATATCTAGGTAGTTATAAGGAAAGTTTAAGAAAGTGTTGAAGTTCCATATTTAAAAAATAATAATTATACAACACACACATATATATTATGTATATATAACTGAACAGTGAAATACACTGGACATAGGTGGGAGATTTTGGTAGTTTTAAATATCATTGCTCTTTTAAGAATAACCTTGAAAGTTGAAAGGATGTAAATATTAAAAATGCACGACTAACTTCAGACGATTGATACGTCAAGTGAAATTAATTTTTAACAATAATAATACCTACTAGATGGTACATAAACAAGCTATCAGTGAATAAAAAACAAAGGATTGTTTTATTTCAATACTCAATAAACATACTTTTCCAAAACAGTTCAACCTAATTACACATCGATTTGTCATTCATAGACTGGCGGTCTAAATCTCTGCCATATCTACCATCTTATAGTCATTTTTTAATTGTTTAAAAAAACAGCTCACGATAGTAAATTAAAATAACACAGAGCTTAATTCGACACGAATTATTTGAATTGATTTATACTTTTAAGGTGTTTACCACGGCTGTGGAGTCGGAGTCATGAAAATGAGTGGCTCGAATTTTTTTTGAAAAATATATTTAATGAGTTTTATTCAAACAAAATAGTCCAAAGTGTTGACATTGCATGCTTGGCTGACTAAAAATGACCTGATGGTATACATGAATATATAAGTTAAAATTAAATTATTGAAAAAAAATCTCGGAGTCGGAATCGTTAATTATGTTAAAGCTGGAGTTGGATTCGGAGTCGTAGTCGTCTTTTTTTACACAACTCTACAACCCTGGTGTTTACTGTCAATACTTGGTGGAAAGGCATTATATTTAACAACAACTCTTTATGGAGATATTTCAACAGATATTTTTTCTATGAAAATTATTTATTACTAGCTGTAAGCCCGTTGACCTCAACGGGGGGATTTTTGTTGCATTTTTAAGTAGTCAGAAAATTTACAGGCGTCAAAAATAAATTACTAACCTATTTATTGAATAATCCAGAAATTCTGATAGTAAAAGAAATATATCTGGGGGCGTATATCGACAGCCCTGCCCTGCAGTATTTAAATTGTAAATTATTTATTTTTGGAATCATGTTCTAGTTTGCCAACAACTATTTTTCGTAATAGCAGAAATTTCGTAAGTTATTGAATTTTTGGAATAATGTTTAAGTTTGTTAACTATTTTTCGTAGTAACAAAAAAAGTCCTTGTAAATTACTTAATTTTTGAAATAATATTTAAGTTTGCTAACAACCATTTTTCGTAGAAGCAGAAATAGACCTCGTAAATTATTTAATTTTTGGAATAATGTTTAAGTTTGCTAACAACCATTTTTCATAGTAGCAAAAATAGTACTTGTAAATTACTTAATTTTTGGAATAATGTTTAAGTTTGCTAACAACTATTTTTCGTATAAGCGGAAATTTCGTAAATTATTTAATATTTGGAATAATGTTTAAGTTTGCTAACAATTATTTTTCCTATTAGCAGAAATAGACCTCGTAAATTATTTAATTTTTCGAATAATGTTTAAGTTTGCTAACAACCATTTTTCATAGAAGCAAAAATAGTCCTTGTAAATTACTTAATTTTTGGAATAATGTTTAAGTTTGCTAACAATTAATTTTCTATTAGCAGAAATAGACCTCGTAAATTATTTAATTTTTGGAATAATGTTTAAGTTTGCTAACAACCATTTTTCATAGTAGCAAAAATAGTCCTTGTAAATTACTTAATTTTTGGAATAATGTTTAAGTTTGCTAACAATTATTTTTCGTATTAGCAGAAATAGACCTCGTAAATTATTGAATTTTTGGAATAATGTTTAAGTTTGCTAACAACCATTTTTCATAGTAGCAAAAATAGTCCTTGTAAATTACTTAATTTTTGGAATAATGTTTAAGTTTGCTAACAATTATTTTTCCTATTAGCAGAAATAGACCTCGTAAATTATTGAATTTTTGGAATAATGTTTAAGTTTGCTAACAACCATTTTTCATAGTAGCAAAAATAGTCCTTGTAAATTACTTAATTTTTGGAATAATGTTTAAGTTTGCTAACAATTATTTTTCCTATTAGCAGAAATAGACCTCGTAAATTATTTAATTTTTGGAATAATGTTTAAGTTTGCTAACAACCATTTTTCATAGTAGCAAAAATAGACCTCGTAAATTATTTAATATTTGGAATAATGTTTAAGCTTGCTAACAACCATTTTTCGTATATATATAAATAAATAGTTAATTAAATTATTATATATATTAAATTATTATATATAATTGAGCAGCCTTATATAGCCTCTCAAAACGCTGCAGAACGGTTCAAATTCGTTTAGTGCAAGATTTCACCCACAGATGTCATTATTGGTTAACTAAAACTTTAAATAGAGTTTTTTTTTCGTAACCATCAACTGGACTTGTGGAGCAGTGTGTTAGGTGTCCGAACGTCGCGCATGAAAATTGGGGCATGGTATCGAATCCCACAGCTTGAGAGAATATTTTTTGAAAATTAATTGTTTTTACACATAATAAAATAAAAATGTCATGATTTCAAAAATTCACTCATGACGTCAGAGAAAAATGAAGAAATGAATTAATGACGACAGGGGGGCTGGTTGGGGGGGAGGGGGACCGTCTTTCTTGACGTCATCGAAAAGGCGAAATCGCGACCATAATATACAAACGAAAAAAGTATCTCTTTAGTATGAATAAAAAAATGTTGACAGCGTGGCTGGGGGCGGAGGAGGGGAAGGGGAAATCGGGGACAATTTACAGACAGACGGACGGACGGACATTATCGACTGTTAATATATAGATTCAGTTGCTCAACCTCTCGTTTTTGAAGAGAGAAAAAATAATAGGGCTATTTTTAGACACCAAAAACACCCATACCTTCGAACGGAAATCGATTGGAAAAAAAGGCTGTTTGTATTGGGACTTGAACCCGTCAGATGTATTAATATATGTTCTTATCAGCTAAAAACGCTCGTGATGAGCGAAACCGGTCCTGATCATATTAAATAAATGTGGAATTGGAAGAAGAGACTAGTCTTTTTGAATGATTGATTATTTCGGCTTCAGCCAATAGTCAGAACAGAAATAATGGTACATATGTAGTTCAATACTACAATTTAGTTATGTATTATACACTAACACACATTTGTCGTAGGGTCTTATTTCGTTTTTTCACACGTATTCAAAATTTGTCAATGACCATTTTTTAATAGCACGTTTTATATACAAACCTGTTCAAAATGTTCAGTATGTATACCAATTATTCTAACATTATTGAAACTACCTGTATTTGATAAAAGTCTTGACGACCCGCCATAAAGCGAGATACTACACCTTGCCTCAATAATCAACCACTCACTCATTGATCTTAATCGTATGCTAATCAAATAATTTCGGCTTCTCTTCACTTTTGTATAAAAAATGAATCTATTATACCATTACCATTATCATTTAACCAGATCTAATAACAATAAAGAGCACGCAATGAAACACTTTCTCGGTACTAATAAAAACAAAACAACAAAAAAAACATAACAGAAGCAATAATATTCGTAACAAAAAAATAATTAACACAAAAAAACGATATTTTCTGCAAAGCCATCCGCGACAACCTGCAAAAATCTAGTGTAACATTTATGTGCATATTAAGTTTGTTCTCGAGTAGTCCGGCTTGGAATATAAAACCGTATTTTACAAAACCAAAGCTGTGGAGCCACACGCAAAATAAAATTAACAATAACATTATAAAATATAACGATATCAAAAAAAAATTAAAAGTTATTGTATTTTCACATTTTACGCTGAAAACACATTTCAGTATCTAGTTATTTCGATATTTCGTTGTTTTCCGGACTAATAAATAAGAATTAATTTATTCCTTAATCGCTGATAGGTCGTAAATGGCGTTTTTATAGGATAGGTTATTCGTGGAGAACCTGCGGCCTTTTGACTTTTCTGGGAATTCTGCATTTTTTTGTAAATTCGTAAATTCCTGAGATGTTGGATGTCAAAACCCTTGGAAGACTTAAAAAATGGTCCCAAGCTGATAATTTTGGGAAATCCGCAAATTTAATTAGTCAATTCCCTGTCAATGTTTACTGCAGCCTTATGTTGAATCAGATAAATGAATGTGGCCTTAAGAGAGGAAAAGGTACGCCATCCCTTGTATAGATAATTATGTCGATATTTTATTTTATTATGCATAAAATTTACTGTTATACGTTAAACCCATTAAAAAACCTCATACTATAGAAAAAAATGTTTAATCACATCACTCAAAATTAAGTATGTATTTAAACTCTGAAATTTTTTAATATAGCATACCTTCACAGTTATTTGCAATCATGAGGTATCATTCCGTTAAGTTAAATATGCATTGCTGTTTTTTTTCAATAACATTTGCGATCTTGAGCATAGGTTTTTGTAAAACTTTGCTATTATTATATAACATCACATAATTATTGCTGACTTTCTACAACTTATTATTGTTATATTATATTAGTATCAAAGACTTACACGCTAGTTAAGCACACGAATAGTTTTATACGCTGCAACACAGTTTTTAAAAAAATCTTAAAAATTCAGCTAATTGTTCCGTTATATTTTCCGGAGTTGCGAAGTGTTCCATTCCAGAAAATGTTTGGGAAACCTTGAGATAGACAGTTGGTAATCACTATTATTTAGGAGTGTGACACAAAATTAGGGATGAAAAAAACTACACACTTAGCATATACGGTTATATTTTTATGCTAAAACCGCGTATAAACAATCTTCACAAGATGAAAACTAGAAATTAAAATTTATTCCATCATTCGCCCGCCAAAATCATACGTTCACACACTTACATAAACTCACACCATTTTAACTACATACATTTTTATGCACTAATACATTGGCAAAGAGCATGGAAACAGGTTTAGTACTATTTAGAAGACTATGCAAGTATCTATTATTTCGCAAGTGTATGGGTGATTTTGGTGTGTGGTGGTGCAAAGTATTTTGGTGGTCGCAGGCGTAATAGTTAACAGTATGATGTCATCATTATCGTGATGATCATGAGGCATTAGCATCATGCACTGGCACACCATCACGATGTTGCATTTTGATCTCTTAAATTTCGTGTAATTTGCCATCCTTTTTTTTGCTCTCGCGAATTTACACATACGATTTTAATGATTTGCCGAATATTTAGCCGGAGATAATGTTGGTACTTATCGTCGACGAAAGTAATAATTCAATTAAATTCATCAAAAAATCAACCGTCGGATAAATGTCGAATAAATATATCGACTAAATATGTCGAATAAATATGTCGAATAAAAATATCGAATAAATATACTGCCGGGCTTATCATTTTATATTTTCTAACATATTTTCATAACTGTATTTAACAACAAAAACTTTAACCCTTCATGCACGTATGACTGAAATAGATTTTGAATAGTATCACATTCGTACGTATTAATTTATAATACCAATACATAGCAGAATGAAAAAATAATTAAAAATATACATTTTTTTTTTAAAACATTTCTGGTTATCAAGATTTTAAAGCACCCAGAGACCGGCGTTTTATTTGCCCTATATTGAATCGCTCAAAAGCTCCAACCATATTATAGAGCTGCGGTTGGCAAACTTTTTGGGCTCACGGACCACTTAATGAACTTTTGTGTTAAATATTACATATTATAATAAAAGTGATCAAATGCGTCTAAAAATTTACCAAGTTCATAAAATAATGTCAGATTTCTTTGCGGACCACAATTAGCCTGCCGCTGTTATAGAGTACATAATTTTGTCACCATTTTAAATAATACTTCGATATAAAGCCTAATAAAATTGATTTCTTATTTGTTTAGAATGAGCCAAAATTGCAAATGTATCATCTTTTCAGATGTTTATTACATCTTCCTAAATTTTTGCTAACTACTAAAACATTAATCTGTTCTTCATAAAAAAACAAGTTATTTCAATGAAATCAGTGATTTTTTACTATTATAAATAGAAACCAAAACATTGCTTTTTAGGCGTGCTGTGCAAGTCGAAACGGCTTGAAGGATTAAATAAAGATAAACTTAATTACGTTGTATACATCCATCAATAGATATGTAAGTTATACATTGTAGGTTTTGATCATTCATTCAATGTGATGTCAAATGAAATTATAATTCGAACTTTTTCGTTTAAAAAAACTGTTTTCACCTTTGCCAACGAATTATCTGGCCTAATATAATTAATACCTACAACATAAAACTAAGTTAACCCAGAACAGCGATAGAAAATATTTGGCATGCAAAAAATTCCCGACGGCACGCCAATAATTTAATATTTTTTAAAATTATGTTTATAGCAGAAAATAATATAAAATCAAATTGAAAACATGGTGATATTATGTATTATGACAACACTGGATGGTTGATTTACGGTGTGCGATACTCGACATCGTTGTAAGTCTAAGATCAATACCATGTGTTCGTTGAGAGTATTTAATTAATTATCTTATCTTTTGTATGTATTTTCTTGTTATAAAACAACGCAGTTAATTTAAATATAAAAAATCAATCAATTTTATAGTGTTCACTGTCAATAACTTGGTGGAAAGGCATTATATTAATAAAAACACAATATTCCTTTGTACTCAATGTCCACTTTATTTAAAAAGGTTAGGACTGGTTTCGCTCATGGCGAGCATTATCAACTGGAGTGGAAATTAAGTATAAAGGAATATTGTGCTCTTATTAATCAAAATCAATGTTAGTTGCAAAAGTATTATGTATTATGTAACCGAAGATAAGTCACAAATATCCATTGTTCCGATATTGGATCACAGTTTTTTATACAAGAACTGTTTGTTACTCAGTCACTCGACATTTCTTATTTAAAGAGAGTAGAAGGAATAGAAGGATAAGGCTAAAACAGGACTATTATTTTAATGTATCGCTTTCGCTACACCCAGTTATTAAATTATCGTAAAGGGTGGAAGGGTATTTTTAGACATCACAAACACCCATGCATACGAACAGAAATCGATCGAAAAAATGCTGCACGGAAACCCACAACGCTGTAGTTTTATTAAGTATTATTTAAAAATATATATAGTATTACTGTAAGATTCGTTTTTTTAAATTTAATAAATAAATATGATCAATATCATATTATGTATTCCTAAATAGGAAAAGCAAGCGCGAATCGAAAAAGGCTTATTTTTTATGCTCATGGTAATCAAATGCTTAACACCAGGAATAATGATGCTTATCGGAGAACTTGCCTGATGGAAGGAATACTTAAATTCTTAAAACTTTGTATGGCTTTGTACATTTCTAATAAACATCCACCGAATTCATATTCTACCTTCTGGTCTCAACATATTACTAGATTCAGCTCATTATTTTGAAAATATTCCGTAAAAATGCCCAATGTTCACTTGTAGAATCAGAAGCTATGAACATAAGTGAAAAGATTTATTAACTACAAATCTTTAATAAAATAAGATCTACTCGCTCTGCAAATGACGCCGAAAATGTGTGGCCGATCGGTTCGACTGTATTCGTGCAATCTAGCGATACTCAACTTACGGCCCGCTTTTTCAAACATCTGGTATTTATTTCAAAAAACGTAAAAGATTGAATATTATGTATAAATTTATTCATGTATTTTTTGTGTACGTATTTACATTCATGTAATGTATAGTATGTAGTATGTATTTTTTTTTACCATGTCCGCTCCCAATATGGAGCATATGGACTCCTAATGGAGTTTATCTCAACAGAAATGTTTCTACGAGAACTGCTTGTTACTCAGTTGCTCGGAATAGAAGGAAAGGGCTAGGACAGGACTAGTGGTTAGCTAATCGCTCTCGATACGCCACGTTCATAGGATAGGATGGGTGGAAGGGGGGAAGACATCACATACATCCATGCCTTTGAACAGAAATTCATAAATCAATTTATAAAACTGCCCTGGATTCGAACCCGTGCCCTCCGTAGCGGGAGCCAACGACGTTAACCACTCAACCACACAGGCGGCATATTTACGAATTACTATTAATAAGTTGCGGCCCACGTAATGTAACAAAAATCGGCATGCGGCCTAGACCAAAAATGGTTGAGTATAGCTGGTCTAATCGATTATTGTTATTATGAATAATAGCCGTGCAAACGTTAAATTTTGCAAACCAAGGTTGCTAGTTTAGTCTCCAAAAAACAAAATCATACAAAATTTATATGTAATTATTATAATCACAGATTCATTATTCTTAGTAAGAATTATAAAACGATTAATAAAGAAATGTTTGGTAGATATTGATAAGCTTGTAAAAACGTAGGATCCAAGTATTATATTTTGTATATTTTATAGTATAATGAACATATATAATTTTTTGAAATATGTATGTTTAAGTACTTATTTTAAACTGCAATAGAAAATAGGAATTATGACATTAGATTTTGTCATAAAAATGTTTTAATAATATGTGAGTACATAATATAACTTTTATAAATGCTATATTTTTTATTCGTCCCGATTTGACTTGAAAGTCTTGATATAACTATACTATCGTGTGTAATTTATAAAATAAGAAGAAATAAGATGCATGCACAATTTAAATCATATTTTATTTACATATCTAATATATGAAAATTAATGTTTGCTTGTTCGTACTTTATGCGTTGCCACACCGCTCATCCGATTGCAATGAAACTTTAACAAACTTTTTAAACTTGCACTTCCGGGAAGGTCATAGGCATAGTAAAATTAACTTACAGATAATGTTATATGTTAGTGCAACTAACCATAGACAATCGGCAGCAAACGTCAAACGTCAAACAGAAAAATAAAACATGCACTTCAATAAACACAATTAGAAATCAAACATTTTCTTTTTTTGAGTGGCATTACAAATCTTGTCGGGAACCGGCTAGTTTATCATATAACATGCTTTACAGTTTATAAATGAATTTTACTTTCGAGTTTACGTAATATGCGTAAAGGATAGCGTACTTCTATCTAACAGATTTTTTATTATGTAAATTGATTCACTTCTTTCTTTTCTTGGAAGGCCATTATTTTCCGATACTTTTGTATATGAAATTTTCTGTCTATTTTGTATGAGTAATAACGACAGTATGAAAAGTTTTGACCTTGTTTTTATTATTTTTATACAGTGCATCTCATTGTAATGTGAGTAATTTGCGTTTCTATAGTTTCTGTTTCTAATTTACACATACTAGGTTTACGATATGACGAATATTCACTTGTATTATCTTCGACAGCCGTTATAAATTAAGCATTAAATAATCCAACACATTCACCAATAAATAAGTCATGCGTTATAAGTATTATGACGAATCGGTCTTCATAAATATTTCTGCACCGAAATTGAAGAAGCTTTCTTAAATATTTTTATAATCTACTACGAATATTTTTAAAAATCATATCCGTTATTAATGTTCAGTTTATGAATTATTTTCTAAGATTATCTCTAAAAGGCTGCTGAACCTAGAATTTCTCGAAGATAGTAAAAATATAAGAAAAAAACTAGGGTTAGCTAATTGCTCCCGTTACGTCCTATTTTAAAAATCGGATTGGTTTGCGAGAAATTTAGAAACCGTAGATATCCATACCTTCAAAACAAATACATAAATCAATTTATGAAACTGTCCGCATTACAATTCGATCCTGTGAACATCATAACCGATTTATTTTATGTTTTAAGAAAAACCGAAAACCGGTTTATTTTGCACGGTTAACCATTGCTTATTGAAAACCTCTCTTTGCCTTTAATACAACTATTTTTATGTCAGGTCCGTGGATCAGTGGTCAAAGTTGTTGACTTCCGTGGCGGATCTCATAGATTCAAGTGCCAGTACGAGCGGTATTTTTTTAGTCGAAGGAATGGACTTTTTGGAATTTAAATATTCCTTCTTTCCATTTCATTACTAAAATAACAGGGCGTAGCGTAAGCTATTTGTTAACTATTAGTTTTTCCTACCTCTATATTTAAATCTCTATTCTTTTTTAATAGAGGGGTTAAGCAATTGATTAACATGAAGTTCCCGTAGAAAAAACCTTTGATTAGATAAACATTCTTTAGCCGTACACATGGATGAAAAAAAATATATTTACTCTTTTGTGCACCTAATTAGTTCACATTGAAGTAAGCAAGAGTTCCTATATTTATTATTGTTTTGTAATATATGTAGATTTGTTTGTGTAACTTTTTATTTTTAAATAATTCCGGTTTAAGACAGTAAACCGGTTAACTTATTTGAAAAAAAAACGAAAACCGGTTAGTTGCTCTGGACGGTTAATTAGATACCCTAAACCATGGTTTCTCAACGGTGGGCCATGTGGCCCCCCAGGGGGCCACAGCGTGTTCCAAGGGGGCCACAGAGATTTATTTTTGTTTTGGGGAGCCACAACATAGTTCAGGGGGGCCACGGGCAAATTGAGGATTTCAAATTCCTCGGTGAGCTAAAAAAATCGGAGATATTATGAGAGAAAGTATACCAAATCGGAGATTTCAAATTTCTCGGTGAGCTAAAAAAAAATGGTGTTTTTGGAGATATTCTGGGAAAAAGTATACTAAATCGGAGATTTCAAATTTCTCGGTGAGCTAAAAAAAAAAAGGTATGGGGGCCACAGAAAAATAAAGACACTCAAAAGGGGCCACGCTCCCAAAAAGGTTGAGAAACACTGCCCTAAACAACACCTTTGAATGCCTTTACCATGGTAAAAACGAAGTAGATAGCAAAAATCATATTTAAAGGTCATATAGCTTAATTAATAAAAATATATCGTGATAAATGAAATACCTCTCACATTTTTAATTTAAATATATATTATACGTGAATATGTAGTTTTGATCACATCAGTTACAAATCGTTATCGAATATTATAAAAGTTATTAGCATAATCACTTTTAAAGCTGAATTCTACGTCGTTATTTAGTTTTATACGGCCGCCTAATGGCAGTTTAATAAAATATCATTCAATTTATATTGAGATTTGATTCGTTTATTTACATGATTTCATATTCGTGTATTACTTTTTCTCCAATCGATTTTTACACAGCATTAAATTAAAACTTTGACGTCCGTATGAGAAAAAAAAACACATTATTTCGTTCAGCACCTTCAATCAATATTGAATTAGTTAGCTGGTATTGTTTTGAAACGTAATTTATTGTTTGAAACTCTTATAAATTATTGCGATAATCAATCTTATAGACGTGCTATAGCAAGGCATTCAAAAGTATTTTATAATAGTTACGTAATGCATATATTTTAATATTATCAATTCTTATTATAGAATTCTTCGTAAGGCTTTATCGAGTGGCTTGTATATAAGCACACTTACTTAAAAGAATTACTTTAACCCAACGGTGACGGTGCTCATTCAGTAACAAATAGAATAAATAGTGTCTGGGGTAAAAACAATGACATGTTTTTTAACCGTTTGAATACCGCGCAAATATATCATTAATATGTCCCAGAGATACTGTGTGTTTTTGAGGAAAATATTTTTTCCATATATATACTCGAGTTCGATATTTTAAAAACCTATATTGACTCAGTATACATATTATATATGGCACTACACATATTCATCAAAATATTGCTTATATTCTATTAGAATACCAAGTATTTGATTTTTTAAATGTATTGGACATCCGTGTTTGCTTGCATATGTTCCGGACACCGGTGTCCACTTAGTGGTTAAATCAGACTTGTAGTTGAGCTTTTAAGCGGAATTCTTTGAACGAAACTGATTCGCTCAAAATATATGTTCAAATAGGATAAGACCAGGGCCGGCGCCACCATAAAGGCGAAATAGGCAACCGCCTAGGACGCAAACCACTGGGGGCGCATAAACGGAGTATTAAAAATATTTTTATATATAGTACGCTATTTTTTTATGGTTGTATTTGTTCGATGTAATTATGTATCGTATTCTATATAATTCGAAAAAGATAGGTAGAGTGACTGAGTAACAAACGGTTCACGTAGAAAAACTTTTGATGAGATACCTTCAGATATACCATATACTCCACATTGGGAGCAGACATAGATATATATAAAAAAATATTTTTCAAGATTCCGAATTTCATTATTTTATTATTTTCATTATTTCGTAAAAATGGGACGATTTGTTAAAAAGGGGGCGCGCCAATAACCGTTGCCTAGGGCGCAAAATAGTCTCGCGCCGACACTGGATAATACTAGAATGTTACTAGAAATGTTATAATGACTCTTGAAACACTGTTGAATATGTGGAAGTTTTTGATGTAGATACATTATTGTTTTTAGGAATCTAATGTACGAATGTGTCCATACTGCGATTTTAATTTTTGCAAGCTTAATCGAATAGGTCGAAAATCCAAAAAGTACTAGAGTGGCGATAGGAATTCAAAATATAGACAAGATATTTTAGTCGATAATTGTTTAGTTTTTTCAAAAATAAATTCAATTGAATAATATTATTGATATGTAAGAATGTATCTCCGGAACCGATAGAATTGAACAATAACATAATGCCAAACATAATATTTTGTCGATCATTAAGAAACTAGTTTTCTGTAAATACTTAAATAGTACCTTCTCCCTAAATAGTTATATTTGTAAGTATAATTATCCATACCAGCGATACTAAACCTTTTTTTCGCCTGAGCCACATGCTGGTTTATTCTACATTACGTGACCAGCAAGATATTAATAGTTATACGTAAATATATCGCATTATGTCTATAATATAGTGACATAACATAATTGTAAGTATATTCAAATACAAATGTATCCAAAATATTCATTCGTTGACGTAAAGCTTTACAAACAATACCAGATGTTTGAAAAAACACCTGGTGACTATATTTTTTTGGCCACACCTAAAATCTGAATGAGCCACAGGTTGAATATCACTGATCAATATGGACTAAAAAAGTCTACCAGTATCTACGATGTAATTAAATTGTACACTCATTAAACAGTCTTTAAATCATTTCTCAATACGGAGCATAGAAACTCTTTTTGACACTTTCCTTACTGTGCTAAAAAATACTTCCGATACTTCCGCTGTCCCTTAAAACATGGTTTCTCAGCGGTGGGCCATGTGGCCCCCATGGGGTCACAGAGGTTTATTTTTGTTTTGGGGAGCCACAACACAGTTCAGGGGGGCCACGGGCAAATTGAGGATTTCAAATTTCTCGGTGAGCTAAAAAAAAATAAAAAAAGGAATGGGGACCACAGAAAAATAAAGACACTCAAAAGGGGCCACGCTCCCAAAAAGGTTGAGAAACACTGCCTTAAAAAACCAAATGAAAAACATGGGGAAGTGTTAAGCAGTTTTTGAAATTTGTTCTTGTTGACATCTTAAATTGATTATCCCCGATATTGGCAGATGAATACTTGAATATTTTCTAAATAAAGGTCTGATTTCATTCGTGTCAGTACTGTAAACTTAACCCCTACGTAGCCGCGACGGGTTACACTTCGTCAGCAGTCCGTCACCGCGGCCGGCACTTTTTTTTCTTTTTTTGAAAGGTAGATATTATTTATTATTTATTTGTTCCTCGACCGACACCTGCTAGCGCTCAAAATCGCGCCACATATTGTAATGTTTGCACAGAGATTACTTACATGCCACTTATTAATACGCAGAGAACATTCACCGGATCACTTTAGAGTTGATCGTTGTTTGATCAGAACTATGTTTGGACACCTAAAGTATTGTATTTGACGTGCTCGAAAATCCACGTACACAATTATAAAACTGTACGTACGTTGCTATTATTTAATATTTGATGAGAACTACCTATTTTTGACAAAACAAATAACAGTATATTAGTTTTTCATTATACAGTCTTGTTGCTTTAGTGCAGAATTGAGGAACACGTAGCCTTCGTAATCCTCAAGGTTTGAAACTTTTAACTAGACTGAAGTTTTTAATTTAATTATTTTCATTCATTGACAAAATAGTTTCTGACTTGGAGCTTTCTAAATGTGGTCAAAATAGATAACAGATAAATGAATGCCGTCTTCATATACATATATCATTATATCTTCAATCCCACAAAACCCCTTTCCAAACAAGGCATAAATAAAGCTTTTACCCTACTACAAGACCATTTCTATCCGTTACTCTTCGAGATGGTGTGAATGACGGATTTTTAAATTGTAGACCGAGTTTTTTAAGATTGCTGAAGTAACTTGCCTCAATTAATACATATTTTTAAAACTTCAACACTGCAAATTGGCTGGTAGATATACTTGAAATAAAAAAAGACTTCATCGTATGAATTTGACAATTATTATTATTTTGTTCGTAACTGTTTTCATTTTTTTATTCCATAGATAATTTTCAACATTAAATTGTTTATGGAATGGTTAATTTATTAAATTCATAGTGATTTTACCAAATAAATATGTATCGTTCGTTATCCCTGTTAAGATATCTCAACATGAGTTTTTCTACAAAAACTGCTTGTTGCTCAGTTACTTGACCTTTCCGTTTTTTAAGAGAGCAGAAATAGAAAGGATAGGGCTAGGACAGGAATAGTGACGAGCCAGTCACTCTCACAACACCCCGTTATTTAGTATTGGAAGCAGCGGTGGGCTGCCAATATCTTAACAAGGGGCTCGGTAAATGTTTTCCATTTTTTTATCCATGTCCGCTTCTAATGTCGAGCATATGGCCTCCTAATGAAGGCATCTTAATAAAAGTTATTTTTCTACGAGAACTGCTTGTTACTTAGTCGCTCAACCTCTCTTTTCCAAAGAGAGTAGTATGGATAGAATGATAAGGATAAGACAGCACTAGTGATTAACTAATAGTAGCGCCCAGTTGAGTTGAAGGATTGGAAGAGTGGAAGGCAATCTTAAGACGTCATAAACACCCATGCCTTCAAACAGAAAATAGATAAATCGATTGAAAAAATGCTGTTTCGTACTAATTTTCAAATTTAACCATCTACAGAAATTGCAGTTATGCGATGATTTGATCTAAGACGAATGATTTTCTCATATTAACAAGGGGCTCGCCGGCCGCGCCAAAATTTAACAAGGGGCTCGCGCGAGCCCCCCCGAGCCCCCTCCAGCCCATCCCTGATTGGAAGTGTGGATTGGAAAAAAGCTGTTCGATAATTTGAACCCGTGAGCCAACGACGCTGCACTGCGGACGGCCAAAATAAATATAATATAATAAAATATAAATACTACTTTGCTTAATACTATTATTATCGAAACATTTAAATAAAAATAAAACACTATTTTGTACTAATTTTACATCAGCTCACAATTTCGCCAGCGAACATTTTCAATTGATTTAACTGGCTTTCAAATATAACTCTTTTCCACCAAGCATTCATTGGCATTGAATGCCTTGAAAGCTTAATTTAATTACAAACCTCCAAGTATCTTGCGTTTTTGGTATTTATTTATAGTTTTGTGTACGGGTTTTGAATTACACGGATATTTTTTTAAAAAGTAACGAGTGAAAGGAAGTGGGGTCATCGAAAACAATAACAGGTAATTAACTATGCCCCTCTGTCATAAAACCCGGACGTTTTTTAGACGTTAAGTAGTCCATTCGTCTAAATGTGTAGCCAACAGGCTGATATTATCACATTATAAATTTAATATCTAACCATCTGACTTAGAGCAAGTGGGTACTGCAGCAAATAATTTCCGTGCCTATTTAATATTTCGCCAAAGGGGTTAAATTTAATATGATCCACAATAAAAATACCGTTTGCAAATTTTTTCAAAGATATAATCGGCACTTAAAAGTATCTTAAAATGGATGCTGCCTTGTTAATACAGAGTGTTCTGTGTTGTGAAATAACAATGTGAGGTGCTTAAAAATAATTTGGACAACTCTGTAACAAGTTTGCTAAATTTAATATCTTGACCATAATGTATTGTGAATATAATACATAGTCAATTTACACACAATAAGATTTATTTATTCGGAACCTTCCTATAATATGCAAAATAAGTATAGGCCGTTAAGTTTGTTTAATGAATGAAAATCCATCGAAAGATGGTTTACACCCAGTGCTTTTTTTTTAAAAGAAGGTGCTGGAACTCGCGTCTTGCCATTTTTTTTTCTAATCCACGTCCGATAATATCAACGGATTTAAGTTCCACAATCATAACTTTTCATATATTGTTCAGCTATACTCAACCAATATTTCGTCTGGGCCGCATGCCGGTTATCTCTATATTACTTGGGCAGCAGCATATTAACCTTTTCAGTACCGCGATGTTTTCAGCTAAAAAACATTCACTCACATACCTACTGCATGTTTTTAATAATTTTTGAATGGTTTTAAAAAAATAGGACTGAATTTATGAATATTAAAAGTTTTCTTATAAAATGATATATATAGTTTAATATTTTCAGGTTACATTCGTGGTCTTCAGTGGCCTTACGGTATTCACGGCGTTCGTATGTAGCGGCCACCAGTGGCCTTACGGTACTGAAGCGGTTAATACGTTAATATACCACATACCATACATAATATAGTGACGTAACATAAATGTATGTACATACACAAGAATACAAATATATCCCAAATATTAATTTATTTAGACTTTTGCAAACAAAACAAGATGTTCGAAAAAGCACATATCATTTTGGGCCGCACATAAAGTCTAAATGGGTCGAAGGTTGAGTATCGTTGATATTTTGGCATTACGCTCAAAGTATTAATTAAGATGTTGGAATAGTTGAGTAGATCTATTGTGTATCTCTTCTAAGCCAGTTTATATTATAACAAAGCTAATGTAAGCATAAACATCATTCTAACGAAGGCGTAAAGCCAAAATAGCTATAACTATACATTTGAAAAAATTTAGAACTAAAATATATTGACAGTTTTGACGTTATTTTAATGGATTTCTACTAAGTCAATTCCAATTCAATCAATATCTAAATATTCATTAAATGTTTACAATCATACGGCTAGAAATATTATAGTTCGAGAGGACCCTGTATTGATAGGCGTCTGAAGATAACAACAAACCATTAAAAATATTGTTTTTAAAATGTGCGTTGGCGTTTAATAATGTATATGAGAATCATTAAATTCGTCCGTGCGCTCGTCCTATTCAAATACAAATAATTTGAGTATTAGAAAAAATATCAATTTCAGATACAATTACCGGTTTGTTTTTTTACGCAGATTGTTTACTTTGTTTCCAGGGACAGAATAGCTTAGCGGGAAAATTTCTAAAAAAAGCAGTAGCTCGATAATATAAAAAAATCTTTGCCATCACAAAAATCACTGCTCTTTACAGTGAAACAACTTTTCATTTTAGAAAATCCGTAAATTCCCAGGAATTAAAAATCGCCGAGCAATAATTTCTTAAACCCGAAATTCTACGCGATTTTATGGTGAATGTTGCCTAGAGCGCAAAATAACCTCGCGCCGACACTGAATATAACAATGCTGGTATTTAATATTAATTACCACTCGTCGGGTCCGTAGCGCAGTGCTCAACCTCTTTGGCTTTCTTGACGTATTTCACGGGTTCGAACAGCTTTTTGAATCCATGTCCACTCATAATGTAGAGCAGGGTTTCCCAAACTATGTTCCGCGGAGCCAGAGTAGGTGTTCCGAAAAAAATTGGAATAGTTGTATACGCTGCAACACAGCTTTAAAAAATTAGTTATATTTTCCGGACTTGCGAAGTGTTCCATTCCAGAAAATGTTTGAGAAACCCTGATGTAGAGCAAATAGTTTCCTATGGACAGAAGTTCTTCTGCGAGAACTGCTTGTTACTTAGTTGCTCAACCTCTCTTTGTTTTAAAGAAAGTGGGGATAAAAAGGATAGGACAGTACTAGTAGTTAACTTACCAATCTCGCTGCACCTCTTTATTTTAGGATTGAAAAGTTTGTAAGGATTTTTTTAGATATCACAAAAATCCATGCTTTCATGCAGAAATTAAAAAAAAAAACAGTTCTTACTAGGAGTCGAACCATTGAGATCCGTCACGGATGCCAACAAAGTTGACCACTATGCTACGGAAATGACCAAATTGTTTTTTTTATTTTGTAATTTCATTAACTTCAAGTGTAAATTGACTCTATAATAAATTGAAAATAATATATTTACCATATATGTATTTAAAAACAATTGTGTATGCTAATAATGTGGCATACTAGTTGATAACTATATAAAGATACACCACTGTCATGATCCGTTACAATACTTACAAGTTACAACTATCCAGAAAACAATTTATTATAATGATAAATATCTATAGGCTCTCTTAGATATACACCATAAGTAATAATTTATTCTACATGCCAAATGTAACATTACGTCAAGCGGGCTAATGGAGCAAAGTGCATGGTGTTTTTTTTTTATTTACCTTCACACGAACCAAGTCCACCTGTAATTTATAAAAATTATAATTAATAACAGAGGAGACGGGCGAAAAAAACTGGCTTAGCATACCTGTAGTTTTGTTAGGCACGCTGCGGGACCATTAGAATTATAAGTACTCTTTGATTTTGTTAATACGTCCAACATAAAGTTATTTTATTTTGTTTTCTCAGAAGAGATTCAATCATCATTCATAATAAAACTATTTTTACAATTAACAAAACATTTAAAATTATTATTACTAGTTTGTCATTAGTACATTAGTGTCATTAATAGAAGTCGTAAATTAGTAAATTATTTTGTTCCTTGATTTTAGTACGTCGTCGGTAATATATTTACTACAATGGCGTGATGCTGAAATATCTATCAACTGTATGATATAACTATTGCAGAAATCAATACCAGGGCTGTGGAGTCTGAAGTCGTGGAGTCACGGTGTTTTGGCTGGATTCGGAGTCATGAAAAATGAACGGCTCGAAACATTTAAAAAATAATAATTTAATGACGTGTATTCAAACCACAATAGTCCATACTCCATATTGTTGACATTGCACCCTTGGCTGACTAAAGATGATCTGATGGAATACATATATATATATATATATATATATATAAGTTATAATAAAATTATTGAAAGTTTAAATACGTTGCTATTTGAACCTTATTGAAATGAAAGTCATCCGAAATATATTTAAACGTCATCAAGTTAATTGTTTCCTATACCCTGTTTAATGCATGAACCTTGACAGTGCTGGTTTACTGTTGCGAGTCATGTCACATTTCGAAAGCAGATAATGACCAATAATGTTTTTTGGAAACAGATTTCTGCGTCGAATACTGCCTTAGTTTTACTCTGTGCGATAGATTCGACGGCAACTTTGTGGAAGTTCATTTTTAATATAACAATTAATTTGACTACTTTGCTGTGCTACAACTTGTGACACGTGTTTTGCCTATTTAAGAAGCATCATTAGACCATCGAACGTTGACCTCATTAAAAGTTGCGATATTGAATTTTATATTAGTTTTACTCTGTCAGCAACACGGAGATAAGAGAGCAGACTAACCAGGCCCGTTTAATGTCCGACGATGGACCTGGCTTGCACATGTACTGCGGATGTCCGAAGAAAGTCTGAACCTTGCATATCTCTTTTACCGAC
Organism: Himalopsyche anomala; assembly: GCA_031772345.1. Lineage (NCBI taxonomy): Eukaryota > Metazoa > Arthropoda > Insecta > Trichoptera > Rhyacophilidae > Himalopsyche > Himalopsyche anomala. The sequence goes on from CM062823.1 coordinate 31,774,850, forward strand.
CGGATGGATCCCATCGTCGTAGAAAGTCTCTGATGACCATCCATAGGATGTACTCGGTGAAGGCTGAGATTACCTGGCAGGAATCATAGAGACTGGCGCGGGATAGAGAATCTTGGAGGTACTGTGTGGTGGTCATTTATTCCGAATAAGAAGCGGATATGAATAAAAAATATATATCCAATTTTTTGACGCTTTCAATCAATTGGTGCATTTTTAAGACAAATTTCAATTCAGTCCTAAGCAAATCATTTCGACTTAAAATTTACAATCTAACTAAGTGATATTCAAACCGGTATGACTACTATTATCAACCCTCCTAGAATATTCGTACAATTTATTCACACTACGTTTCTTTTATACATACAAATAGCCATCAAATAAAAAATACAGAAAGTTACACCATAAAACAATATTTTTTATATGAAGTTTATCTAGTAGCATTACACTGTGAAATCCAATACATTAACATATTATTTCTTAAATAAATTATTATAATGCTTATAATTTGCTAATTAAGTAAAGCAACAGGAAGAAATATAAAATACTACATTTCATGTTCATAATTGTTTACAAAGTGTTTGTGGCAGGCATTGATTGATGTGCTAATGCTGTCGGTAGGAGTGTATTAAGAATCTCAAAAAAATCGTTAATAATACGAGATGATGTCAAGTGAATTTAAAATAATAAAAAATTGCCCCCAAGTCCACTGGGTTGTGCAAACCTGCTTTACCCTACATGGAAAACGAGGTTAACCGCACGGCTTACATCTAGTCTCACGTAATTATACACTCTGTGCATCAATATGCCCCGCTTACGAAGTACACATGTTAAACTGAAAAATTACTTTGACTTCTATAAAACTTTCCGACACCAACGGTCTGAGGGTGAAAGCTTTTACCGCTAGGCTAAAGGGGCTGATATCAGTTTGAATTTTCTGAATTGTTTGAATTTGGCACCCCTTCGCCTCCAATCTTGAAATTATTAGTCATTATAAAACGTCATCAAAGTATTTTTTTAATGAAGAATAATAACTTTATTTTTTGTGTGTTATTGTTTAACATACAAATGTGTATTATAAAAATGGAGCTATGTATGATATAAAAAAATACTTCTCAGATATGTAGATATATGCAGAGCTTTTTTCTCAGGCAACTCGGTGGGACGGCGTTCCGGTACCTTTTCTGGGCATGTTAAATGTTTCAAATCAATATTCGCAAAATATTAATAGTTTGGTTTTTTTCTTGGAAACCATTGGCTATTTCTTGCTACATAATGTTAATGGCATAATACAAAACAATACCAGATCCGTAGACTTTCTCTGTGACTAGAACCAGCGGTGGGCTGCCAATATCTTAACAAGGGGCTCGGTAAATGTTATTCATTTTTTTTATCCATGTCCGCTCCCAATGTCGAGCATATGGCCTCCTAATGAAGGTATCTCAACAAAAGTTATTTTTCTACGAGAACTGCTTGTTATTTAGTCGCTAAACTTCTCTTTTCTAAAGAAAAAATGAAGGGACAACTATTTTTCAAATTTAACCATCTACAGAAAATGCAGTTATTTGAAGACGAATGATTTTCTTATCTTAACAAGGGGCTCGCCGGCCGCGCCGAAAATTAACAAGGGGCTCGCGCGAGCTCCCCCGAGCCCCCTCCGGCCCATCCCTGACTAGAACCAAGGAACAATCGATTGATATATTGTTTTAAAAAAAGAAAAGTTGAGTAACAGACAGTTCTCGTAAAAAAATCTTATGTTGAGAAACTTCCATTGAAAAGCCATATGCGCCACATTGGGAACGGAATTGGATAAGAAAAAAAATCTTTAGTAAAAAGCTTGGCAAGAAGTGAGTTCCGGCACTATATTTTTCAAACAAAGCACTGGATATATGTATTTTTGTAAGCATATAGGACTATGAAATTATTTGAAAGTAAGCATGTCAAAACGATTATATAAAAATATTTTCCGCTTGGCTAACTTGAGAAAGACCATAGGTGTTACAAAAAAATAGATACGAAGTGAAAAAATACACGACTGCATTTATCACTCGGAAAAAGTCTTGGGGTGATTTAATATGCATTTTAGATAGAGAGAACGATTAAAAAAGTCCAATGTTTTCGACCCCTTTCCAACTTTGACCTCTTGAAACGGAGGAGTTTTTTTGCACATGAGAAAAACTAGTTTGAGGAACTTTTTTCTAAGTTTCTCAAACATCTTATTCTATGCATCAGTGGATTAAGATCACAAAATAAATATAATATATAAGAATCAAATTAATCCATTTTAACCTTGAAACATGTAAAAACTTTATACGACTATTCAAAACTTTGTCAGTATACTAAAATAACCTTAGCCATAATATTATTTCCGCTTTGTCTAGCGTTCGCAAGTGGATATATACACTTACTAGCCAATTTATACATTGACTAGTCAAAGTGAATGTGAAGTAAATTAATGTAAGCTTCAACTGAAACTGCTACTTAATGTTTACATTAACTTCCGGACATATATTGTATGTGTATGAAGTCGTTCATATAATCAGCCCCATTTAATTTCTTAGCAATATGCGGGATTTGCACTGAAAAAATGAAATATATTTATCATACTGGTTATATTACAGTAGTTGACCGAAGTGATTTTTTAAAAAAGGCATATAAATAAAGTTTTTTTAAGAAACAATTAATGCTAATAAATAACGCTTTGTCGCCAAATACATTTACTTCCAGCATGCAAGAATATATCATAAAATTTAGTATTTTTGGCATTAATTGAAATGTTATTTATCACCATAATGAGCTCTACTTTTTTTGATTTGATTTTTTCGTCGCAGAACTTCTTTGAAATGAAAAAATGATTTCTCAATTATGCAATGTTTTGTGTCTCAGAATTGAAACGTGATTTATAAGGTGTGAGAGTTTTAAGATTCTGTATTATAAGAAAATCAATCACGAAAGCTTCGGGATGATGTTTTCACTTGATTCAAATGTATCTTAAACTGTACGTGATACCGGGATTGGCTTCCCTGGTCATAAATGCGGCGGTGTAATATTATAATATGTTTAATTCTTTATATTTAAGTTATACTGTTAATACAAATATATAATATTCATAATTAATCCAGGCAAAAGTAAGAGGTTTGAGAACGTCAGACCACCAATACGACAAGCTAACACATGAGCATGCAATAGTATAAGCTGATATAAGCTCATATCGCGAGGAAGAAACAAAATATGAAATAGGAGATTTTGATAAAGTTGATTCACATGTTAGCAATCAAAATGTTTGGAGGTCGCCAACGGCTTTCAGTCCGAGAAGATGGCGCTTTAGAGTAACGCTTGGGTGACCAGCCTTTCTAAATGTCAACGGGGTATATTAATTAACAGATTTGATCATTAAGACGTTATCTCTTATAGCTTTATACTAACATCGTAATGCTGCAAAAGATATGCAAAGCTTCCTTAATTAAAAGTTGTCGGTCCATATGTTGTTTTCCTTATATTCTAAATGCTTATAGGCATGCGAAGTAGTAACTGCCGTTCCGACACATTGTAAATACATTTTTAAAAGGCGCTATATTTAAAAATATAAAGGACAATATTCTTCTTTCATTCAGCAATTTTATTCAATAACATGAAGCAAGAGTTTTTACCATAACGTTTATTTACATTTTTTTGCAATTCATTTAGTAAAATTACATTAATCAATATTTTTATAAAAATTTGAATTGTCTGAATGTTGTACTCTTCTATTAATCTTGTCGTTAACGACCCGGATTTCGCCTTTTGGCATCTTCAGGTTTTATCAAGTGCACGAATGTACTTGATAAAACCTGAAGATGCCGAAAGACAAAATTTGTGGAAGAGTACAACATTCAGGCAATTCAAATTTGAAATTGAAATTCCATCAAGCACTTTCAGTCGCAATTCTAAATTATACAATACTTTTACGTATTATCATCATTTCGCTGTCATATATTGTAAATAATAAAAAAAATATTCACTCTGTTGGGTTCAAGGTCGAGTGGTTATCGTCGTTACGGTTACGGTTATGGTGCTCACAGGTTCGAATCCCAGTAAGTACAATTTTTATAAATTAATTTTCTATTTGTTCTATGGAGTTCTATTCGAAGGCCTGTATTTACCTGTCTTACCCTATAAACGGAAAATATCAGGAGCGATTATCCTTCAAGCCCTACTCTCTCTAATAAGAGAGGTTACGTAATTAAGGTACGAGAAAATATCGTAGAAAACTTTTGTTGAGTCATGCTCCAATAGGAATCCATATGCTCCACACTGGGATCGTACATGAGTAAAAAACCCTCTTCTAATATAGTGATTTTTTCGCGAACCAGTTGTGGTCATAATTAATTGTAAGGAGATCGAATTCATTAAAGTCTTACCTAATACCTATAATAACAAAACGATTATTAGTCATATTTTATTCCGTCTATACAATATTAAAATACAGTCACTGCACAAAACATTCTTTATATGTAATATTTTGTTCGTGCTTAAACACAGTCATCTTTCTGAAAAGAAACAATCTAATAACAGTTATTTATAAATATCTATCGAGAACGACTAATAATTTGGCACTAGTAAAATAATTTGCCATTACGTAGTCAGATATTTTATATGCGATGCATTCATTTTCCTTGCTTAATTATATTTATTGAATAAATCGATGGATTATTGATTAAGGGATGCACATCAAAATTGCATGCTAGATTTTGAAGCGAAACATTAAAAAATATATTTATTAATGTTTATTATTATTCATATAAGATAACATTTGATAACTTTGTTATTTCATATAGCACAGTTTGTAATATTTTTTTAATTTTAAAAATGAATTTTCACAACATTACCACCGAATCCATCGAAAAAAATTATCTTCATTATTTACCAATCCAACAATCATTCAAATGATTTACACAAAATTAGTATACTAAGTCAAAATGATATCGACCTGTAATATGCAGAAAATCGTAACCGACAATTTATATTTTTTTTCTGAAGACTTTTTTTTAATCTAGTTCGAAAAAGGAATTCCTTAATTAAGTGCGGTTAGTAAATAGTAATATATGGTCAATGCCTGTTCTGATATTATACTAAAATTGTCAAGACTACTTTCAGTTCTCTAGATCAGCGTTTCTCAACCGTGGTCCACGTAGAATAAACGATATAAAGTCAAAACACTAAAATGCTCAGACCCTAAAAAAAGATCAGGGGAATTAGATAACGCTCTAAAAAAATTGTCATTGACACCTGAGGCGATATTGAACAATAATTATTGCCTTAAAACGCAATTTACCAAAGATTTTTTGGCGAGCTTGTTTGAATCGGCAAACGGCCAAACAAAGCTGTGGCTCTGATCATATTGAACTAAAAAAAAAATACAATATTTTTCTTACCGGCTGTTCATATCAGTGTGGTATATTTTAAAATTATTTTGACTCACTTCCTTGTCACTGTGTGGAATCCTATCAACCATCAGGCTAGAGTATTTTCTTCTTGCGTGGTACACACCTCGGGGTACTGTGTATTGTGATGGTCAGCAATACTTGCTACTGATTGTCTGACTGCCAAAAAGACTAAAAATAAATAAAAATTCTCGGCTACATCATTCACTCAACTGTCTATGAACATTAATAAATTCATATCATTTCTATATGCGTCTCGTTGACGGTCTGGTGACGAATCTCACGGGTTGAAGTTCCAGTACAAAAACCATTTCTCAATCGATAGTTTTCTATTCAAATGTATGGGTGTTTGTGATATGTAAAAGTTCCTTCAAACCTTTCCAATCCTAATATTAACGGAGTGTATCGGGAGCGATTTGTTAACCACTAGTCCAGAGGTCATGTTTTTTGGATAACATAAGAACGTTAGAAAACTTCATGTAAAATATTAAAAATATTTATAAATCAGAACAAAAAGTATATGTGTTATATAATATAAGCCATTGTTGAGGCCCCTAAGATTCGGAGGCCCCAAGCGCGCGCCTCATTCGCTTATAGGGTAATCCGCCACTGGACTACTGCCTTACATCTATCTTTATATCCCTACTCTTTACAAAAAAGATAGGTTAAGTAACTGAGTAAAAAGCAGTTCTCATAGAAACTTCTGTTAAGATACTTTATGTAATTAGGAGGCTATATGCTCAACATTGGAAGCAGACATGAATTAATATATAAATATGTCTGTAAGCAATTATCAGATTACGGCAGGGATGGGCTGGAAGGGGGCTGGGGGGGCTCGCCCGAGCCCCTTGTTAAAATTCTGAGTGGCCGACGAGCCCCTTGTTAAGTTAAGAAAATCATTCATTTAAGATCAAATCAGCACCTAACTGCAATTTTGTATAAATTGTAATACAAAACAGAAGACTTTGTTGCTCCTCCATTTTTTTAACCGAAGAAGCAAACAAAGGCAACTAACGGGCCGCAAAAAAGCCAGTGAGCCACGTCATATGCATCATCTATGGTATGAAGACATTATGGCTGAGATTTACCGAGCCCCTTGTTAACATAATACCAGCCCACCGCTGGATTACGGGGTTTAAAACCTTTATTCATATAACAATTAAAAACTGATCTCAAAATCTTAATAACTCCAATTGTCACAGAGCTGCTTATTCCACCTACCGACGTAAGATAAATCTATACAATAACTGTTATTGTATATTTAAAGTTGTTGAATTTTATATAGTATCAGAGATCGAAAAATATTGTGAAAAACAAACCTTGTTCCGATTGTGAATCGAACCTTAAACTTCGATACGTGATTGCTTTGCTATTCACAAATGTAAAAAATACGACATTTTTTCATTATGCGAACAAAGATCGATATTTTAAATAATATTAGCATAAATTGCAAATGATGACAACTTGAAGCAGTCTTCTTGTAAACAATTATTATCTTTAAAGAGTCCATGGCTGTTATTTTGAAAAAAAAAATTTTTTTTATAAATATAGGCAGCGGTGGGCTGCCGATATCTTAACAAAGGGCTCGGTAAATCTTATAGTCGAGCATATGGCCTCCTAATAAGGGTATCTCATAAAAAGTTTTTTTCTTCGAGAACTGTTTGTCACTTAGTCGCTAAACCTCTCTTCTCCAAAAAGAGTAGTAGGAATAGAATGATAAGGACAGGACTAGTGATAAACTAATCGCTCACGTAACCCCCGGTTGAGTTGAAGGATCGGAAGATTGGGAAGGAATTTTCAGACATCACAAACATGCCCATGCCTTCGAACAAAAAAATCGATAAATTGATCAAAAAAATGCTGTTTCGTGCTGGGACTCTGGGACTGGGAAGTTTTGTTTCATAATAAAGTTTAACCATCTACTGAAATTGCAGTTAGGTGCTGATTTGATCTAAGACGAATGATTTTCTTATCTTAACAAGGGGCTCGCCGGCAGTGCCAAAAATTAACAAGGGGCTCGCGCGAACCCCTCCGAGCCCCCTCCAGCCCACCCCTGAATATAGGAGAAATAAAAATAAGGCATTTGTTCAAATATAATTGGATATGGGGTAAACTGATGGAGAATCTGTGACACAGAATCATTAATTTAAATGAGACAAATTTGAATCGTTCAAATTTAATATTGAAATTCCACCAAGCACCTTCAGTTGAAATCTTAAATTAAATGAGACAATATTATTTGAAAACCCTACACAATTTCTTGCAATTTTGGAAAAAAGATAAATATTTTATTTAATAAAAATTTCAACATTACGCCATTATCAAAACAATGGAACTATAAACTTGTCTTTAATAAAAATCAGTTTATAATGTTCGTGTTGAGCGAAAAGGTCGTGATATTTAATAAACAAAAATATCTTTTCCACTTATAACCTTATAGGTGATACTTTACTATGTTTTACCTTATTTTTATGAATTCCTGAATAGCATCAAAGTGTTAACTCATTGGCATCAAAATATTTAAATAATAATATTCAGTGATGACAAAAGCATGTAGATATGTAAAAATATTACATTTTTAGTAAAATATAAAACTTTTAAATGTCTGAGCCTTACAACTAGTTTATAAACTAACTATTTTTTTTTTATACTATATGTATTTTTTTATATGTAAGTGATTGACTTAGGCATAATAATACCTAACTTCCATTTAATCAAAATTCGCAAACAAAAAACGTAAATTTAAATTGAAGGAATAACTAATACAAAATTCCAGAATATCACATATTTTTTTTGCCATTTTTAACAATTATATAATAAAACTCTTCATATTCAATACACTGAATGATAATTCTAACCAACCAAGAATCCAACCGAAAAGTTATGCATGTTAAGAAAATTAAAGAGAGAAATGATAACTTTCTTCAACGTATTCATCACGATAGATCAGGCATACACAACCTTTTTCTTCTATCGGGCCAAAAAAAAGCGAATTATGATGGTTTCAAGCAGCAAATAAAAATTACACGAGGATACATTACATGTAAAACAGCCCAATAAAAAAATGCAGTGATTATAGTTAAATTAATGATAGATATCACATTACATTTGACCGTGTTATTTCGAAACTGACAAAAAGCATAACGTGTACAAATTTCCAAAAATGTTTAAAAAATAGGTCATGTTTGAAAAAAGCCTGATCACTGATATTTGAAACACTATTGCATACATACTTTCAAATATAGATTGTTTTATAAATGTTTGCACAATTAATTAAGACTTATAAAAATAGGAATAAAAAAATGAAATAATGTCTTTTTGTTTTCATTTATATATTTCACACATTAGTGGCTGTTTGAATTGCCGTCCTGTAAATTCAATATTGTGCAGTAATCAAATATCAACGATTTATAACTCAAGATAATGCAATTTTTTCTTTTAAATTTTTGAACTACCTAGTTCCTTAGTATTTGGCTTGAGATTTAATTTTTAAGCTGCAAATTCGAATCTAACATTTCATCAGTATGCCTATCATCAGAGGTGGGCTGAAGGGGGCTCGCTCGAGCAGCTTGTTAAATATTACTCAGGCCAGCGAACCCCTTATTAAATTAAGATAAACATTATTCTGAGATCTTTGCGTTATATAATCTATAAATATGCAATATATTTAAATTAAAAAAGTTGTGATGTACATTTGGGATTTCTGATACAAAATATATGTGTATAAAGTAACATTCGATAGCTTCAATAATTATTGCGTATAACTGCACATTGAGTGATAAAAAATTCACACCTTCTCCAGAACATCACGAATAGCTATACAACTTAGCGAGCCCCTTGTTACCGTATTGGTAGCCCACCGCTGCCTATCATCAACGAAAAAGCTTGCTCACATTTATTAAAATTAATAAATTACTTTACCTTTTTAAAAATACATATGTATATACTAAATTTTTGAGAAGAAACATTCCAGGGGAACAAAAAAATGAGTCGCGGGTTGTGCTCGCCTGCTATAGAAATTAAATAATGTGTTAATGCTTTCTGGACACAGAGATACCGTCACCCAAGATGGCGATTTTTTCTGATAATTGTCCAAATGCAGAGGATGTGAAGAAAGTTAAGTCGCTTGTATCTAACTCATTTCCGATATTAATTTAACTGACCGGTTTTGGTATCGAATCGCTTCCGGGATATTGCAACAATAATTATTATTTGCGTGTAGCGTGAGATTTGAATTTGTTTAATTATAATATTATATGACACAATTATCTTCGTGGACAATCTATCATAATTAAAATTCCTGATTATACGCAGTGCATTAATTAATTATTCATATACGCGAGTATTTAAAATACATCTTTTATACGAGACATCTCGTATCTCGGTCGTAAAATAGCCGTCGGCAGACATAATTGCCATATTATGGAGGAAGAAAGAAGTATTTTTTTACGTGAATCAATTCACAACAAATCGGTGACAGTGTTATCAACCAATGGAGCTACACAAAACCTGCTGCTCGATCAGTTATTATATGCGGCTCAAAACAAACAATCGCCAGAAGCTTATTCAAACATTTGGTTTTGCTTTTAACACTTGCAAACGAATAAAATGTTTCTAAATTGTTAATCTACAAACGCGCCTGTATAAAATCTAACACATAAAAATTAATGTTTGTTTGTTCGTACTTTATGCGTTGCCACACCGCTCATCCGATTGCAATAAAACTTTGACAAACTTTTTGCTTGCACTTCCGGGAATGTTATAGGCATAGTAAAATTAGCTTACAGTAGGTATTATATATAAAAATCAATGTTCATATGTCTGCCATACAGTTCATTTTGACAACGTATGCTTGCACTTGCGCGAAGGTTATAGTACAACTAACTTACAGTAGTTGGAAACATGCACTTTAATAAACACAAACACTTTCTTTCCTTGAGTGGCATTGCAACGCTTGCCGGGGACCGGTTAGTATATATATATATATATATATATATATATAAATGAATTTTAATTAGAAATTATTATAACATGTATAGTAGGGATGCGCAACCACAGCCCGAAGGTCACATTCGGCATTAGGGATTTTTTTCTTAAAATTAAAATATACTACATAATTCACTTTTTCGGTGTCAGTAATTTTGGTGGAAAGGCATTACATTCAAAAAATAAAATACTCAGTGATAATACCCGTCATAAGCGAAACCGGTCCTGATCATTTTATAAAATTGGAATAGTTACAAATGGGTATTTTATTTCTTGAATACTACATAATTTTGCCGAAAAATGAATAATTTAATATGTTAATTAACTTGACCGGTGGTGGAGGGTTAACCAACTTTAATGTCGGGTGATATAATGTTATAATCACCCACTGGAATAACGAAGTTATGAATTTTTATTTTGTATTAAAAAAGTTTCTGCAAATTCGTCGAAAAATAAAATTACACACAATCAATGTCATCAAAACTGCACGTAGCTTATAAAATAAAAACAAATATTATCGCTTCAAACTGTGTTGATCTATTTAAAAGTGATTTTGTAACCTGTGTCGCACAATTTTTTCTTTTACTGTATATTTTGGTTCGACCTTGAATTACCAGATTTTTTGTACAGATGCCAGAAATAGTTTGTAAATAAACTTTTATTCATAATGTTGGAAGTAACACAAAAAATATATACAAAAATAAACCATAAATCAGGAATATTTTATTCGAACACACTTTTTTTAAGCAAAATATTTTCTCTTATACAATTTTGTTGCCATGCACCCAGATAGTTACTTATTCACCATATGTTTTTGATGACAACTGACAATGTATTCTTTTTAGAAAGAATTTATTTTAGCCAAAATAAAACAGTTGAAAATGCTTCGACGAGAGAAACCGTTAATTTTCATTACATAAAGTGTCAAAATATGTTTTTAATTTCCATATTTTCTCCAATATTTCATGCATCAATTATTTGGGAGGAAATAGTTGAATAAAATCTTAATCCATTCGACGCAGGGGTGGGCTGGAGGGGGCTCGCAGGGGCTCACGCGAGTCCCTTGTTATGTTAAGATAAATATTTTTCTCAGATATTCGCGTGATATAATCTATAAATATGCAATATATTTAGATTAAGAAAGTTGTAATGTACATTTGGGTTCTCTGGCGTACATTTTTCAGATATTGATATTGAATAAATTACGATTTACTGTTTACTGTTGCAAAATATAAGTGTATAAAGTAACATTCGATTGTTTAAATAACTATTGGGTATAATTGCACACGAGTGAAAAAAAAATCACACCTTCCCCAGAACATCACGAATAGCTATAAGATTTAGCGAGCCCCTTGTTACCGTATTGGCAGCCCATCGCTGATTCGACGTGTTTGAGACTGAAATCAACGTTAGTTTTACTGTAACAAAATATTGTATCCGACTCACACCTTTGAAACTTAAAAAAAAATAAGTTAATCGTTGCCACGTAGATTGAAATACCTATATTTTCTTAGCTATGAAATATTCTTGTTTTACTGAAATATACATCTTTAAGGAAAATGATTGTTGAAAACAATGTAAATTTTTTGCACATTTTTACTTTATTTTCAACAATCCTTCTACCCAAATATGTACAATTTAGTATTACTGCAATATTAGTGTGTCTAATGATAGAAGGGTTACTATATGACCGGTTTAGACCTGCGGTGGGCTGCCAATACGTTATCAAAGGGCTCGCTTTATATCAAAGTAATTTATCAGTCAAATGCAATTATTATATGCAATACTTTTAAATAAGCAAACGATTGTTACTTAATACACTTAAAATATGCAACAATATGCAGTTTACTATAAACTAATCAATGTAAATGGTTAAAAATGTACTACTGTGTATACTGGAAGCTGTCGTAGATAGTATATGTCAGAAATTGCAGTTATGTACTAATTTGATCCGATGATATTGTTTTCTATTAATTTAACAAGGGGCTCGTCGGCCGTGGTAAAATCTAACAAGGGGCTCGCGCGAGCCCCTTCGAGCCCACCCTTGGTTTAGGTTTAGGTCATTCGTGTCACACAATATAATATTATAATCACTTTTAGGATGTACGGAATTATAATAAGAAAAACACCGGTTTCGAGCATTATCAACTGATAATGTTTTCCATTGATAATGCTCGCCATGAGCGAAACCGTTTCTGATCTTGGTAAATAAAAGTGGAAATAAGTACAAAGGAATGTTGCGTTTTTCTTAGGAATATTGTAATTTGCTTAAAATCATAGTCACCGCACGTAATCAAAGACCGGACTTTAAAAAAACAGGACTTTTAGCCAGGGTTGTGGAGTCGAAGTCGGAGTCGTCTTATTTCTTAACGGCTCCGCAGCCCAACTTTTAACCACTGCTTTTAGTCCCTGGTAACCCTAAGTGGTCTGGTATGAAATAAACACGCATTCCACTTCAATAAAAGTTACGTCATAATTTTGTTATTTCTTATTAACACTTTTTGTCAAACTTTTTGTGTCCAGTAATGTCACACTCTCATTCTTTATTAGAAATCAAATGGCAGCAAAAACTTCAGCACTACCTGTTTAAACAAAAAAATCTAGATTAATAAGTGTAATATTTGAGAAACGAATCTTTCGCTTCAGATGTTGTCAATGTTATAAATATATCGCTTCTAGTAACGCAATTTTTATTAACGTGAAAGTCAAGGTTAAGCGAGTTAATTTTATTTGCCGCGTGAGTTTGAATAATATATTATTAAACTTGCTTTCGCATACATATACATAGATAAATAATTATTGTAGTTTTTTTTTTCTACGGTGACTGTAACAGGTGGGCAATTAAATATTTCGAAACCAAAAAGCACTTTCAGGAATTCAGCAGATACCTATACAATTAAATACTTATTCGCTTTTAATTCTAAGTCCCAATATAGATTTGTATTAAGTAACTACTGTTTAAAATATAATATTATATTTAAATACAATACATTTCGAAAACGCTTTCACTATTATTTCTTTTGACTATCAGTAGACAATGCTCAGATAATCGGTATTGTATTTCCCAATATCGGACACTTGTAAAAATCTTTAATTTAATAAAGTAATTTAAATTGTTTCATTTCACCACCGTCTGATAAGTACCTATTTAAAACAAATTAATTTTATCGAAATAAAAAATTGAATACATATATATACAAATTTTCATTGTGACGTCTGTCAGTTTCAAGTCATTTTTTTTTAAGGCGAGATAAGAAATATTGCTCTGAAGTCTGAATAGTTAAAATGGCGTCGCCGGGAGCTGAGCTTAAATCAGATTTGCTGGTACATATTGGATCAACTTTAAAAGACTTTATATTGTATCAACCAGCTCGCGTGTTTTATAACTTAACATCTGGCCAAGCATGTAACCAGGATTCTTTCAAATATGGAGCTGTTTTGGAAGAAAAAAAACGCATATTAAAAAATAACGAAATAATTAATTAACTGCACACGATAAATAGCTTCTTACCACTTATACCTAAATACAATTTTTAGCTTGAGATATATTACCGTCTCTAAGAAGGGATTCTGTCATTTCCTCTTTGTTTCGTCATTGCATTTTGCTCTACAACAATAGCTTTTATCATTAAGAAAAACACAATTTTCCTTTGTACTTATGTCCACTTTTACTTACCAAGATCAGGACAGGTTTCGTTGATAATGTTCACCATGAGCGAAACCAGTCTCAATCTTGATAAATAAAAGTGGAAATAAGTACAAAGGAATGTGTGTTTTTCTTAATGATAAAAGCTATTGTTGTAGAGCAAAATGCAATGACGAAGCAAAGAGGCGAGGACAAGTATTGACAGTGAACACCCTAAAATTGAGCTATTTATTACCATATGTTTTATCACGACTTGTTGATAAGCTTATAATATAATAAGCTGTAATACCATGTACTGTCCATTGAAATTGCAGCAATAAATATTTACTATACTTTTCCAGAAATGTTCAAAGCAATATAACATAAAAAATATAATCTTCAACTAAACTTAACAAGCAAAATAAAAATAAACTGTACTTTAGAAAGTGATATTTTATATACGTTTTATAAAACCACCTACCGATCACAAAATTCAATAAAATTTACCAAAGTAATCAATGTTATAAAATTTAGTTTTTTTAATATTCAATTGTTTTTATGAATTAATTGTTAAAATAAAAACTATTATCTAGTTTAATAAAATAAAGCGATGACGTGTTTGTGAGAACTGCTTTTTCTTTAGATCATCTTTACAAACCCTACCTGTTGGAGTTTTTTCACAACTTTTTTTGTCAGCTACATCTTGAGACTTGGCCGATCCTTAAAAATAGAAGGCGTTTTTTTATCCATCGGAACTCCCAGCTGATTCTGTTGATCTTTTTTTTTGTTTCAACAAAACAAAAAAATCCTTTTTTCATTTACTACAATATAACAGAAAACTTTGTACCGCTAAGGTTGGCTGACCCGGTGATCGTTTTTCAATACAAAAAACGGGTATTTTATTCATTATACACCTACTAACCTGACTTTTAGATTTGGATGCCTTATTAGCTGATCAACAATGGTACAAAAAATATTATTTATGACAGAGTTCAATGATTGTTTGTTTAGCAACTATAAAATATTGGTCTTCGTCTCAGCTTGACCTCGGCCAAAATGGTTCCGTTCTTCCTTCCGGATTACAAGATTAGCTGTTTTTTCGATTAATAATATCGTTCGGAAAAAAAAATATTACATTTAAAATACGAATTTAAAAAATTCTTAATACTTACTCCGACTCCGGCTATACATAAAAAACTGACTCCAATTGATTTTTTCAATAATTTCCGTTTAACTTACATACCTGTATACCACCAGATCATTCTAATTACAAGAATATTTCTAGTACATTTCACCAATCAATACATCGACCCCACAGCCCTGAAATATACACGGCGCCAGATAGTTTAAAATCAAAAGTATTTAGCCTCTAGTTCTCCTTAGCCTTGATGAGGTTTTAGGTTCAAATCCTAACAAGGTCTTAGAATAATATTTAAGATTAAGGGTATGGTTGTTTTTGATGTTATCTGCCGATATATGTAACTTAATTCTTCTTTGGTAGTTTTGAAGTTATTATAAATTCTACGTAAATATCGTTAAATATTTGCTGTGATGCCACATATATTTTAAAAGTTATCATTTTCGAATACGGATTAGCACACAGCTTATAGTGTAACTTATACATTCAAGGCCGGTTCTACTAAAAAGTGTCATCATATTTCTATAAAGATTTATTGTGAGAATTAAATTCATAATCACAAAACGACACACCACTAATAAACAATTTTTAAACATTTTATTTGACATAATTACAAAAGATTTTAGTAATAAATAACTGCGAAACTATGATATTGAATATGATTATTAAAAAACGGTTTAATTATAAAATAGCCAGTAGCATAATCTAATTTGTTTATTTTCGTTCCATATTATGATTCAAATTGCTTTTTTTTAACATAAAAAACAAATAAATGACATAACTAACACGTGTTCTTCGTATAATTCAACCATTAGTTTCATTGACTAAAACACTAGCCTATAAAAATGTCAATTTTTTTCACACACTGAACATCTTTTTTTCTAATACATAAATAAAACAAACACACACATACACCAACTATACATACAAAACGGAACAAATTCACGGGAGGTTAAAATATTAAAAAAAGATTTTTAATAAAATCAAACGCAGCAATCACTTCATTATATATGTTAACGAAAGCTAGTTTTGATGTTTCAAGTTCTTTTGAATTGAGCATTGTTGGCGATAAAATAACCATTATAAACGATAAAAAACTTTCCTCATAAATTGAATTAAAGTCGCTGTTTGAATTCATTATACCAATTAAAAGATCGTGTCTTAGTTTTGCGTCTCTTTCTTATTTTTATTGATAGAAAGAGACAGTTAGTTTATTAACGATCGTTTGAAACTGTATTATGTAGATTTTTTGTATTATCGTATTACTAAACAGAAATTTAAAAGCTAAGGTTCGCAATGAAAAATAATATATAAAAAATAACTACGGAGAATAAAATTATTTTAATGAACAGTTACTTAAATATGATGCATCACTGAAAAAAATTACATTGTAAAGCATTTTCATTGACAAGTATTTTTTTCAGATAAAAAGTTAAGCTGCACGCCACTACTTTATACTAAATAGTACAATATTATTTGTCTTTTTGATTAATATCAATTTTATATAAATCTGATTAGAATGAATGAAAACAAAAGTGGAATAATAACTATTACTTATAAGTTATTCCCCGCCATTCTCTTATATAATGACAGATCGCCACCAGCGTTGCAAGTATGCACATAGATAGACAAGTGGCAAGGAAAAAAAAAATTGGTTCTATATTTTATTAACAAAGTATCGATTATCTTTCCAACTGAAGACCTGAAGATAGCGGTGGGCTGCCAAAACGTTAACAAGGGGCTCGCTTAATTTCAAAGCAATTTTCGGTGTTCTGGGGAAGGAATGATTTTTTTATCACTCATAAGCAATTATACGCAATACTTAAATAAAAAATATGTAATTGACCGTAAACTTATCGATCTAAATGACTAAAACTGTACTACTGTGTATACTGAAGCTGTCGTAGATGATATGTCAGAAATTGCAGTTATGTATTAATTCGATCTGAAACAATTGTTTTCTCTTTATTTAAAAAGGGGATTTGGTAAAAATGAACAAGGGGATAACGCGAGCCCCTCCGAGTCCCTTCCAGCCCACCCCTGCCTAAAGGTAACAGTTATTGTAAAATCTGTATCAAAACTGTTTCGAGTATTATTTGAATAAGATTTTTAATAAAATACTTATGGGATATTATTAATAATTATTATGACGTGGTTGTTATTAATTGGATATGACTAATATCGGTTGATGTTTTAATGTAAGGCAGGGTTTCCCAAACATTTTCTGGAATGGAACACTTCGCAAGTCCGGAAAATATAACGAAACACTTAGCTGAATTTTTAAGATTTTTTTTTAAACTGTGTTGCAGCGTATAAAACCATTCTAATTTTTTTCGGAACACCTACTCTGGCTCTGCGGAACACCAGTGTTCCGCGGAACATAGTTTGGGAAACCCTGATCTAAGGACACAGATCTAAACATAATACAAAGCATATCACAGAAAAAGAAACAGCGGGGTATTTTCATCAAGATGATGAGGTATATGTTTTATTATCATATTGCACTATATCATAATAGTGTATTCTTTTCTGAATCTATCTTTTTTTAACTTGGCTGTCCACATTAAAAAGTCAAACTTTTGCAACTACATTTGGTCATCCATTATAATCGGCACTCTAAACATTGTGTAAGTAATAGAGATAAAATAATCATTACATTGTAATTATCTCCCGCAATAATCAGTTGATACTAAAGTATGTCAGAAATAACGGACCGCGCTTTAGAGATTGACATCACCCGTCAATAATGCCATCGAGCAAGACAACTATGGAATAAAAAACCATAGGCCCATGTCACTTACCTCATATTTTATGGTTTGTTTACCTTTTTTCATCAGCAGTTTGTTCCCATCGCGTCGTTTTTTACTCGATTGTAATTTTTTTCTGCGTCCGTCATAGTTTTTTCGATATCGTTATAGTTTTTTCCTCAGTTTTTTTCTACCGACGCAGCCTCGATTTGGAGAGATTCGTGATCCAAATGTGCCAAAAAAGTGCGTCTATTGTGAACGGTAGCTGATTTGTGTTTGATAATAGTAGTTAAAACGAATGAAGCAATAAATATTCTTTTGATTGTGTACGAAGTATTATTTAGATAAGTTCATCATTTTTTTTATCACTTTCTGATTGTATACAATGGTGGACGGCTATAATAATTATGACCACGTTTATAACTAATCACATACATCCATCTTCAATATGAAATTAAAATGGTAACTTTGTTATTTCACTTATTTGGATACATTTTTAGCCTCTTTGTGAAACACTTTCAATATTCTAAGATTGCTATCTATCATTTTGTAGTTAATTTAGTTAGCTGTAACAATCGTATTAGTACATATTGTAATGACATAAATAAAAGAATGACTCACACTCTTGTAACCTACATAACCAAACGCCACTTATTCAATACATGCATACTGGGTGTGTTACTTTACGGTTACGAATCATGGCACCTTACAAGGTACAAAATGGTTTTATTTTATTACTGTATACTAGTAGGTCATATGCTCCGAATAGAGATGCAAGTAAATCCGAATAAATTGCAACACAAATCTAAGTGTGAACCCGCAAACAACCAATCCTTTTGGAACCTATATGTCTGCGCTTACTGGTCACACTTCTTGATAAAATATTGAAAGAAATGAATTAATGTATGATTTTATTGTTATTTATGGTAATGACGGATAATATGTTTTTCTTTGGATCCAAATTTTGCTTGAATGAAGGTGTCAACTCACTATAGCAATCAGGTTCATTTAATCTTTATACACATAAATTATTAATTTATGTCTAATTATGAGCTTGATTTCAGATTAATAACTTAGAAGTCAGCGAAATAAAACTGTCGTTAAGTTGAAATGGCGTTATGTCGAAATATCTTTTAACTTTATTTTATAATTATATACTTTGGTCGAACGGATATTGGAGTTCAAGCAAATATCAATTCAATCAGTACAATTGTATACACGTTTCGTTTATTTCTAAATTTCAAAAGAAAACTTATACTTAAAAAAATAAAAACACTCTTTGGTACCAATTCCGTATTAATTTAATATGATCAAGACCTGTTTCGCTCATCACGAGCATTTTCAACTGATATTAGAGGTGTTTTATTTTTCTAATATAATGGCTTTCCACCAATGAGTGTTGACAATGAAAATCTTGAAAACTGGGAAAAAATATATTTTAATATGATTCATTAAGAATTTTTCAAGGAAAAGTGTATACAAAAAATAAATTCGATAAGAAAAATTATTGTAACATTTTCATTCGAAATTCGGAGGTGATACGAAACATAAAATAAGCTTCACATAAGTGTTGCGAAGCAATATTAATTAGATAAAAAAAATGTGCTTACCAAATTAACCAAAGTTGCCTTTCATTTTTAATTACATGTAAATTATACCGGTTAAGCGAGCAAATAAGAATTTTGAATATCTGAGTACAACTTATTAATACAAATGATATATTTTTTGCTTATCATATCAACTCATATTAAATATGTAGCCGGCGTTCCGACACGTCAAACATGACTGATACGAAACTAATGGCAATTTAAAACTAAATTGTAGAAAAAATAGCTATAAAATGAAAAAGTCTATAATCCTCGATGATGTTTATCATAATCTTTGTAATAAACATTATTTTTCCAGTCAATCACAACATCGTTTTGTCCACAGAAACCTTGTCAACACGAACACACTAATATCATATGATATAACTTAAGCTGTACAATTATTAGATATTTATTGATTTGTTCTTCACCAAATAATATTTATTGTTTGGCTAGTAAATTAAGGCTGTGGATGTAGTCTAGTGCAGCCGTCGGCAACTGGTGGTCCGCAGATGCATGTTCTGTCTCACTTTCTCACCTTGTTTTATATTCTTTGCTTTATTCACTTTTATTAAAATATATAATATTTAACACAAAGTCCATTTGGTGGTCCACCGGATCAAAATTTTGACATTTTAATCCATCTAGTGGTCCGTGAGTCCAAAAAGGTTGCCGACCGCTGGTCTAGTGGTCAACGTTGCTGATTTCCGTTCTAACTACGAAAGGTCTCATAAATAATTGGTTTATGGATTGGTTTTCGATGGCATGGTTGTATTGATGTTTTGCTAAGAACGGGCAGCAACGAGAGCGATTAGCTGTCCACTACTCCTGCCTAAGTCACAGTGACGGCCAGTCAATGTGGCATTCGATCAATGCACCCCTTGTATATGCAGAGGCATATTTCACGCAATAATATTCAAACATAACATTTATACCATTCACTCATTTTAAATTTTTTCATGTATTTATTGTCTATAGTAAATATTTTATTGAATTTAAAATTAGTGAATGGTATAAATGTTATTTTTAAATATTATTTCATGAAATATAGCTGCCCCTGCATATACAAGGGGTGCATTGATCAAATGTCACATTAACCGGCCGCTACTGCTTAGATCTACACATTTATTTAATATGATGAGGACCGGTTTTGCTCATCACACATACTTTCAACATAAGAATGTACATTTATACAGGGCCATTTATAATAATCTAACTAAAGCATGACCTTTGGCACTCGAGCGTTTTTTAGATAGTGTTTAACAATTATAATCAAATCATCTTAATAACTAGAAAACAAATGAAAACCGTTCTTTCACAGAAAACATTATTTATACAGTAATGTAATATAACATTCTAAAATAACTCTTAAAAGTATATAAAATTGTCATTTGAAGCATGGGACTTTACATGTAAATAGCTTGACGTCGTATATGTAGGTAATTACGTTGGACCAACAACTAACTGAAGTGTGCCAAAATAATTTATTAGAGCGCCTGGTTTAATTGTTTTTTGATACCTATTTTATTCGAAGGCTATTTTTTGCTTTCGCGGAGCAAATAACACTTTTTATTTGCAGCTGATAATAAATCTGTGCGCCTTTTAAAATTAAATAATAATTTAATTACTATTATAAAATTGGATAGGTCTTATAACATATTTTTAAAAATAAATTATGGCAGAGTATATTTTACTAAGTAATATATTTCACTTGGATTTTTTTTTTTGATCAATAAGCTCTCATGCTACTTCTCTGGGGTATTTATAATTTGTAGAATTTTGTTGATTATTCCTACCAACTTTCCTACATATAACATATATGTACAGGTATTTTAGTTTAAAACTTCTTAGGCAACAAAACTGTTGATTCCTCCTTTTGGTGATCGTTTTTTTTTAAATTTAGGTATTTTAATACTCATTAGGTATTTCTAGCAATTTCTTTGTACGTCTTCTAAACTATAAAGTATGTTCATACTGGTTTGAAGAAACTAATCCAGCAATATTATAAATACATACATTAAAAATGTTTTTTCATTTATATTTCAGTAGATATGGTCGACACCAGTTCAGTCAAATATACGTTATAATGAAACAAAACTAAATATGCATACATTTAATATTGAATGGGCATTTAATTAGTAGACATATTTGAGAATAATATATTATGAATGTTTCAATATTTTGATATTTTTTAAACATGCTCATCAAATTACTTTCTTATTTGAAAATATCTATATTTGTGAAAAAATATCTACAATGAGCAATAAAAGATCAAGCATCTTTTCGCGTATTTACACCACAAAATTTATGCGTAGATTTAAGGATTAAGTTTCAAACAAACTATTAGATAAATCAAATGATTCAAAAAATAAATATAATTAAAAAGAGTATATTTGGTTGAAAATATAAATATACAAATGAATTATTTTGGTATTGTTTGCCTTATATTTTATATACCGTCGAATATTTTTGATTTTAAAACTGTCCCTTTGATGAAAAAGTTTGTGACCCCTGGTTTACGCAATTATTACTTTATTAAATAAGTTTTCTTTGCCTTTTAAAGCCGTCGTTTTTTGGTAATATATATACTTATAAGACCATCTGTAATAAATTTCAAATGTGCATGCAGATAAGTAAACTGAATATCTTATTATGCCTGTATCTTAGTAGTATTTTAGTAGTACGCGGGCATAATACGTAGTAGTTTTCTTTACGGCTTATAGGCCCCCGGGTGTTACTTTAATTTAGAATCTGTGGAGTGGTATTCAAATTAAATTGACGAAATAATTAGTACCGTCAATAGTGTAAGGCTACCGCAGACACTTTGATTTTTTTAATTGAATCCAGTATACGCCTACGATTTTTTCAACCTGATCATTTTGTTCGATTTCCGTATATAAATTATAATTAAATAGATCAATATGAAAGCTGTCACTCATTTACTGTACAGCGAGCTTTTTTTCATTAACTAAATAGACAACGTAGCTTCCTGATTACTTTTTGATAATAATTATTGCTTTTGTGTAAAAATAATAACATCAAACAGTAGATTTTGATTTATCACAATAGGTGAATAGTAAATTACATAACGAGATTTGAAAATTGAATCAGCTATCAATTTCCAGGTGTTGACTTAACTGTCAATAGTACTCATTTGAAAGTCACAATATTTAATTACAAATTTATAATATAATAAGGACCGGGTTCGCTAGCCAAAAGCATTTTTAAGCCGTCAAACTGTTTAAAAATGCTGAAGTTTTGTATGGAGTCAGAGTCGTAAAAAACGGATGACTCCGACATCTTTCTTTAAAAATATTTTTTATATCGACTGTGGAAAGGAAAAAGAACGTAAACCACACATATCAAATTTTACAGGAGGCGCGAAAAACGTGTTTTGATGATTTTGGGCCAAATGCAAATTATGAAATATACACAACCTTGAAGTGCGCGGAGACTTCTAAGCTGGTGTTTAATTGACATAATCTAATATTAATTAATGAAATTGTCGAGGGAAAACCTTTATTTTAGTATTTTTTCTTGGTTTTAATTTTTTACAAGGTCATCTTTTTCAAACTTAAAAGCTAAATTTAGATAATAATTCGGCATTTGTAGCTTGCATCTTTTTGATAGAACATGTATCTAGTTTGATACATTGTGATTATCGAAAAAAACTGTGGGTTAGTCATTTTTCCTTCCACAGTCGATATGTAAAACGTCTTTTAAAATCGGAGTCGGAGTACCATTTCTTTCACGACTCCACCCACAGTCCTGTAGATAGTAGTAGTAAGAAGTAGTAAGTACAGAAAGTGTTGATTGTACATACTCAATCGAATAAATATCACCCCCATGGATTGTTGTATTTAATAAACCTCTCTTTATCGACAAGACAGAATAAATAGTAATTTGAATTTATGCCATATCCTCTCCCAATGCGGAGCATACAAACTCCACCTTTTATTCCTTTTATCCCGAACAAGAACCTTTTATTATTCAGTTGCTCAAACTTTCCTTTTTTTTAAAGGGATAAAAAGATAAGGGCTATAGCAATCGCTTTTACTAAGCGTTGTTTTTAGGATAGGATACGTGAAAGGTAATTATATCACAATCATAAATCATCTTATGAAAGAGTGCGATATGGGATTTGATCCCGTGAGCAAAGCAACAAGCAAACGACGTTGACTACTTGACCACAGACTCTTAAATATATTTTTACCCCTGTCATTAAAAAATATATTTATAGATTTTCATTATTTTTTGAATAAATTAACAAAGACTGACAACTATTTTTAAATAAATTGGTTCTATCAAATTATATGCAAAACTAATCAGCGAGTGAAACAGTCTGCCGCCATCAAATATAATAGGCCTGATTAGCATATTTTCCATCGTTAAGCGAGTCTCTCATTAAATCCTACGTTACATTGAAGGATCATCCATTGCCGAAATTCAATACAATTTGACCTCTTAATTTGGTAATAACATTAATTACATACTATGAAGACATGATTAAATTTCGCGAGACGTCAGCATTTTGAATACGCCTAATAACGGTATCTTAATGGACATGGAAATAATCTGTACGTATGGCTTACAACCGCTGTTCATACAGATACCCACTTACGAATCTTTATCTTCTCAAGGAAGTCAACGTTACACCCACCAATAACCGCTGTACATTTTCCAGGAATGCCTTAGACACAATTTCCCATGACTAACGTTGTGTCAAATAATTTTAGGGTTGAAGAAATGGGATGGGGGCTAGGAAAAACATAACTATTTACAAAAACAATATTTTTACGCTGTCATAAAAACAGAAAACATGAATACTTCAGACAATCAATGTGAGGAGGCAAGAATGAGATCTTAAATCTGTTAAAACAGAGGAAGTACCTAGAAAGCGCAGTGCCGGTTGAAGACGAACTCAAAACTGAAAAACGAGATTGTTTTGGCCGCAGCACCAAGTATTGTATTGTGTTCTCTTTCCACTACCTACGTAAAATTATGCTCACGGAACATTTGGCCAGGTCTATGACGCAGCGGTTAATGTTGTGTCGAATTATCGATTTATGTTCGAAGGCATGGGTGTTTGTGATGTCTAAACATTCTCTCCCACGCTTCCGATTCTTTAATTACTGGGCGTAGCCAGAGCGATTAATTACCCATTAGTCCTGTCCTAGCTTTATTCATCTATCCCTACTACTCTATTTTAAAAATAGAGGTTGAGCGACTGAGTAACAAATAGTTCTCGTAGAAAAAAAGTCTGTTGAGATACTTCCAGTAGTAGACCATATACTGAACATTGGGAGCAAACATGGAATAAAAATATATATTATATATTTTCGCTGTTAACCGTGAACCCGTAGAATAGCGGCCCAAACCAGTGACGGGGTTAGCAACCATACTTCAAAAAATATACTAATGACATGGCCATGCATGTATATTGTACACTCCACCCCAGACTGGGCGAATCAAATGTGAAGATTTTTTTTATTTACACGACTCTGTCGCACTCACGAGCTTCAATCATTGATAGGGTTATTTAAAAAAATGCTTTTTCATGACAATACAATGACCTTAAATAAATATCTTTTCATTTCGTTTGGTTATTTTTAAATCTTTTTAGTCTGGTAACAACATCGACCAACGGAAGAACATTTTCTGTTGTGTTTATGTGTGTAATGGTAAATGTAGGATTATGGTTATTTAGACTTAGAATACAACGGCATTTAATACTATTTGCAAATGGTAATGATAAATCATCAAGTATGATTGATGGCCAATGGTGTATGGACATTAATAATCCAAAAAAGATATTTATCAGGCATCATGATACAAACTAATAACTTGTTCAGAGGATGTTTAAAAAATGCACCGGCGGCTTAAATGGTAAATTAAATCAATACTTACTTACCTGTAAGTGTGAATACTGAGAATGTACTAAAAAATTGTAGACATGCGTCATTTGCGAACAAACGAATCCAAACGACCTTTTCGTTAAATAACTAAAACACCCTTTTGTACTAATTCTATCATCAAATTAAATAAACATAGAATTAATAATTCCTTTCCACCAAGTTTAGTATTGACGGTGAACACCTTTAAGTGGCCCATTCTTTGTAAAAAGCGAGTCGCTTTTTCGCTTTTATGGAAATATTAAAATTATCGTGAATCACTTGCTCTAAAATTGCTCTATCAATAGCAAGTTGAATGAAAAAACAAATGGTTCAATTTGAATTGAACCACAAATCATTTGGTTTCATACATTTTCACTTATTTTAACCGCTGGTTGAGTAGCTGGTTGAGATAAAAAAAAAAAAACTGCTAAATTGATCATTTTTAAAAGCAAAACATTTTTTCGTGAAAAGTAATCTACCTATATAAAGAGTAATTGTTCCAGTATTTCATTTTATATTCATCCTTACACCATTTGTTTATTAAGAAAAACGTATACTTTATACTTGGTATACTTTATATTTACGACAAAAAATAAGATTTTTGCCTCTTATATAAAAAGAAATAATGTAAATATAACAGAAACAAGGCTGAAATTCAGTTTGATCTCTTTATCAAATTGACATTCAGATTATATTGGATATTTTCTCATTCATAACTCAAATTACATACTTTAAAAAGTCAATAGGTTCCTTTTTTAATTAAATCAACCCAATGAGTACTATTTTTACCCACTCCCTGTGTAAAAGAAAAAAAACCCGACCTTTATTTGTAATTTACAACTTAACAATTATAATATTTTTTTAAGTTCATTAGTTAAACTTATGATCTTCTGCATGATGCTTCTTATGAGGAAAAACACGTGTCCAATTTTGTATCACAACAAGTGGAGTAACAAAGTTTTCAAATTTAATGTTATATTTTCAATTACAAAATTTACGGTGGAAACTGAGAGCCACTTCGAAGGCTCCGTATACGTAATTTCAGAGAGGAAGAAAAGAATAAATGAATAGCGAAACGTTTAATATAGCTGACATCGAAAAATAAGATTCAAAATAATGAAACGATAGTGAACAATTGTTGTCATCCCGCCTAAGGACTGCGGCGTCATGTCGACTAGTTTTGGCGGCCGGATTATAATCTATCATTTATTCTGTTGGGTTCATTCATTCGTAAAATAAAATGAAATAAAAACGATACATTCGCTACAAACTAATAACGTAATAACAATATTACCAACAGCCGGTTTTTGCCAAACGATCGCTGATAGAAGCAGCATATTCTCAAACATAACTAACACACATAAACATCAAGGTGTCTTGTTTCACTACTAAGTACCCTATGAAAATATTTCACAGTATAAAATTATTTCGTTCTCTTGTTCCTGAGCCACAAAACGATACTTTCGACTCGCAAGATGTCAAGAATTATTTTAGTACCTAGTGTTATTGTTTTAAATAAAATACACGGATAGCTGTAGCTTGGCAAATCGAAAATGATATCCTCATTTAAAAATAGTCTTTCATGTTCACTACAATAAGTAAATTTTCATAAGCACAAATGATAATGGACAGATGTAACAATAGCTTCAATAAAATCGATACACTTTTTTCTTTTTTTTTTCACACCGAAGATAAAATCTCCTCAATGATTCACTTTAGTTACATTTTTTATAGCACATTTATTAGCAAGAATAAATAAAAAGCTTTAATATTAGCAAAGTCAAATAAAATAAAATTGAAATAACTATAATTAACAAAGTAATTTGGTAATAATAAGCAATTAATTAATGGCAGTAATTTAACAACGTTTGATAAGAGATTTGGTTAGGGATTTAATGGTGAGGGGAGGGAAGATAAACTTTTCCCCAAAAGAAGTAGAATTTTTTTTAAAGTGACAGAAATTTTCTGAAGACGAAATTAGATATTTCCAATGGTTATTTCTACACAATGATAACAATATACGTATTTCAAAAATAGCCGTTAATTGAACGCCGGTATAATAAACGGTTATACAAATCAATTTAGATATCTGTTCGTGTATGTCAGTTATAGTTAATTTAACTGACAAAAAGGAGTATTTTTTAAAGTTTATTGTTTAAAAGTTTAAAGCGATTTTATTTAAGAAAAGTCGACAAAGTGTAATTTTTGTCCAAATCTAAAAAAGACTGTTAATAACTTTCTTAAATAAAAATATAAAAACCTTCTGTTAAATAATATAATAATACATTACTTTTTACTTTCATCGCAGATTCAACGCTATTTTTATATTATTTACAATATAAAACAAAAAAGCATGCATCTGTCTGCCTGTTACAGGAAAATCTCTAAAACAATGAGCAGCAGAGATACATATAAAGTTTGCACATGTTATATCTAGGCTAGCTATGCTATTTTCATCATTCAACTTCATTTTTCGGGTGTTACTAGGGAATCCAATCTCGGGATCCCGTTAAATTTTCTGGAAATTGAGAAATTTTGAGAAAATCCCGAAAATTGACACGAAATTGGCAAATTGTGGATATCAAATTCCTCGGTGAGCTTAAAAAAAAAAACGAGTTTCGGTGACAATTTGGGGGAAAAGTATACCAAATCGAGGATTTCAAATTCCCCGGTGAGCTAAAAAAAAAACGAGTTTAGTTACAATCTGGGAAAAAGTATACTAAATTGAGGATTTCAGGATTGAAAATTAATCAATCCCGAAATCCCGGGACTTGAAAAAGGCTCCGGGATTGGATACCCTAGGTGTTACATTACACTGCCCACAATGATGTTTCAACTTTCAACATTAGCTAACATCTATCCCAGTTGATGGGTTTTAAATGTGAACATAATCGTCCCATATAACCGAAAATCGACCGACAAAGTTTAAAATGTTGATTTGCC
Source organism: Himalopsyche anomala (assembly GCA_031772345.1). Classification (NCBI taxonomy): domain Eukaryota; kingdom Metazoa; phylum Arthropoda; class Insecta; order Trichoptera; family Rhyacophilidae; genus Himalopsyche; species Himalopsyche anomala. Next base: position 31,803,189 of record CM062823.1, read on the forward strand.
AAAATAACAATTCTGTAGAGAAAATTAGTTTCACTGCTGTAAAAACGGTCCTCTTGATAATGATAGTGTTCTTAGAAACGTTGATATTGAATAATATTTATAGAAGGGGAACATAATAAATAATGTAAATATTTTAAATATGATAGCATTTTTCTTAGAAAAAAATGTTTGAACAAGAACCGAATGATTTTATCAGTTGGGTGAAATGGATTTTATACATTTTATATATTTACATTCTTTCGATTCGTTTCAAGCATCTTACATACAAAGCGTTGTAACACGTTTTTAAATTGATTTAATTGCATTTCATTTTAAATGTACGTAAACCAATAATAACTACTACTCTATGCTGCCTATATGCTCTTTTTTTATCTTTGGCTTGTTTATAAAATTTATAGTTGTTATATTATACTATAATATTTACCAAAACTTTTTTTTAAATATTTGGCTCTTTTAATTGCTGTACATTTAATGATGTCAAATATACTTTCATCCTTTTATGATTATATATTTTTTTCTTCTTAGTAAGAACCGAATCTCGAATAAGAAATAAGGTAGTATTTGAAATACATTTTAAAACATCATTCTTTATTTCGTCTTATTTGCCACTATTATTTTAAAAAATCACTCATCGTAAAAATATTTACTGGTTAAAAAAAACTAAAACACGATTTTTTATTTGATTCGATTTTAATGAAAACATGTCGGCGAAGTTGCGTTCAACGAGTTTTCAAACGACGATCAGAAAATTATTTTTAAGGCGAAGCCAGTCCTGATTTTTATTCTAAAAAATATACAATTAAAAATAAATACCTATATTTTTTTTTGTTCACCGGTTTCAAATCTTCGCGCCCCTCGCTGAGAATAGTTAAAACCCGTTTGCGTCCCACCTAAAATGTGCGATAGTCACTGCGCGGACATGAGAAGTGTTTTTTTTTTTTGTACCATTACCAGAGTTAAGCTGCGGTGTGCTATTCTACGTGGTGCCAAAATCAAACGACTTGGATTGGACACATTGATGCCTTAAAACCTACACTGAGGCCGATGGCGCAACTAGAAGATGCACTCGCCGAAATTGTTGAAGGGACAAGACACATAATATGAACAACGTAATCATACACAATAATTTCTGAATAAAAGAAAGGAAATCAATTAAATGATTACAAACAAGTTGTTTGGCCGTTTTCTCTCATACGTTTAGATTTGTATCATTTAGTATCATTAAAAAATAAGTCGACACAAACACACTCTTTTTCACGTTCAAATTTTAAAGTTTTTCTCGACTTGAGTTCATTTTATATAGAGAAAGATTGACTGTATTCCAGTCAACCCAATCTAGAATAATATGTTTACTTTAGTTTAAATAACTAAATACGCAATTTTAAAGTGAAAAATTCATAGTATTTTGACAAACCTATCATGCCAGTATATTCATAAGTTTCAGAAGCTACTAACTGCTTGATTATCAGTTGTCATTTTTTTTTAACAAATTAAAATACATGCGTCGAACACCACATTCCATTGATTTGGCCGAATGTATGTAATTCAGAACTGGGTTGATGTTGGTTATCAAACATTTTTTTCAAAAAAATGGGTATTGCCAAAGCCCCCTATAGTCAAAGCCATGCTATTGAGTAGAAAACAGGTACTTTTTTCAGATGAGCGGGCCGGCGTCATAATTTTCAAAGTAATATCACGTCATTATGAAACCATTTATTACTATTATTTTGAAGCAAATACATATATATATTGTAATTATATATCTTTTCAATTAAATCATTTTTTAAATAAGAAAAAATCACATTTTCTAAGGTTTTTTAATAAAAATCTCTGAGAACAAAAGCAAACAAAGATGCCAAATCATTTTATTTAAATTATTTTTTTTACAATATTTCAATACAGAATATGAGGTTGGATAGTTCATTAAAAAAACCAACGTCATTATTGGGATTTTAATCAATTAATATTAATCTCGAAATTTATTTGTGCACACTGGTTCGTCACTCAATCTTTCCATAAAATTTCTCAAGTCATATCAGTAATGAAAAATCAGTAAGTCAAACCAGGATAGCACAATTCACTTCATTATTTTTTTTATATTGTTATTGATTAAATCGTCATTTACTTGGTATATTGCCATCATTATATGATAAAAGACGCAGCATGTATTTCATAATATCACAATAGGCGTCAAAATCTTATATAATATTATATGAATTCCGCTTGTTACCGTCGTTTATGTAATTTATAATTTATATTCTATATAATTGTGATACTTAATAGTGGAAAGTTAAATTTTATTGGTTTTTACCATACATCGCATATCTTGCCATTCGCTATATTTCTTACAATCATTACTTAATTTGCATATATGGCCCTTCCGATGTATCGTAAATTGTAAATTAATAACACCAACGAATCACAGAATATCCATACGAGAAATCTTTCAAACATACATGTTACATTTAACGAAAAATAAGCTCACAAATTGGAATTTAGAGTTGATGTACGTATAACCGCCATACAATTTGTTAGTAAAGGCAGGGATTCAACGGCCAGCTCAGAATTTGCTGCTTTTCTACAGCACTGCTTGGAACTTAAGAGGATACAGTACCTTTTCGCCTGAAAACAGAGTAAATCGATCGTTTGCCGTCGACTAAATCTCGTGAACCGTTCACTCAAAAAAATTTTTTTTCAATAATTACATTTTCCAAACGCTTTTTTACACTATTGCATTTTTTTTTCATGAGAATAGTCATATTTTAAAGGAAACACGGCAAACACAAAAAACGGAATTTGAAAAACTGCTTTACGTAAAAATCATTTTTAGAGATTATTATAAGATACCGAAGTTTAATGTCTTAGAAAGAAATGCAGATAAAGGTTTGTTTAAGAAAGTGAATTGAGCAGAATTTCCAATTTATGTTTTGTAATGATTGTACATCCATTTGAAATGTACCATTTCTCCCACTTTTTCTGACTGATTTTTAAAGCATAATTAGATCATAAATACTTCTACAAAAAATTGGAATGATAAAACATTTTATTGTTTACATTTAAAAGCAAAAAAAAAAAAAAAAATTAATAATACCAATAAATGGTAACCATTTTTCGGGGATGTCTTTTTCTTACCTACCAATCTTCAGTTTGAGCTCAGTTTGAGATGAGGCTTGGTCTAGAGTGGACGTGTCGAAAATTTCTTTAGATATTTTTAAATCACTGGTCAACGAACATTAGAGATATGAATCAAAGCAATGTATTTTTTACACTACCATAAAAAACGTTTAATATCGGTTGGGGTGAGGGTTGCGCAAAGCGCTGATATATAATATTATTTAAAATACAATAATGTCTTGTTCAGTCGAAATACTTGGTCTTTAGACCAGTATTACTTTAGTTTATGGATAAGCATTTTGAAATAATTATTCGGCAATGGTTTTAAAAAGAGATTCTATTCAATATAATATTAACAGTAGTTGAATAAAAGTCATCTAAATGGAAAAAAAACTTCAAAATTATCGGAGAAGCTAAGATGTTAATAGTAAATATTTTTTACATAATATACAGATGGTAAACCATGTTTTTTGCAACGTTAAGTTTTTTTAATTGAATACATTTTTCTACCGTCAAACGTGTTTTTTTAAACTTATAATTGAACAAAACAGAATGCTAGAAAATATTCGAAATTGATATATGACAAATATAAATACATATGTATGGATACATAATAAACTTTTGAAATATTTTTATTCATACATTTAAGTCATTGTTTTGTACCACCCAGCAAAGTTAGTCCGATGCAGCCGATATAACTTAACGACTTTAATTTATCTATTATATTAAATGATTGAAGACCATATTTTTTCGATAACTTACCAAATTATGTAACAATGTTATACCTACAGTACATTAATATTCAAATCAATCACATGGTTTGAATTACTTTTAATATTATTAGTATTGTGTTTTCTTGGCACAACCCTGAAATTTGAACTTGTATATTGGCGTAGAACTAAATGTTCCCAAACATGTATGCATTCGATATAAATTATTCGAATAATTTCTTTTGATCAGATATAATATTCATTTAGTTTCTTCCTTATTGAGTTATATATTATATAAACTTGAAGTAAAAATAAGCACATAATAAAATTTACTAATGGCTTGAAAGAATTATTAACATGGATTATGAATATTTTCGATAGTTTCGGTATTCACTTAAGAAAAAGTCATTTTATAACAAATAAACTTTGTTATTCCACTGATCGTTTACAAATTGTAACACGTATTTGGCTTTTTCGAGAAGCGCCTTCAGACCAACTATTAATCGTCAAGCTATTAGTTAATGATGTTTACATTTATTCTAAGCAATCAGTAGAATAATTAAGTTTTCTGATAAAAAATATTGTTATTCCGCGCATTCAGTAAAATATACACCCAATCCTTTTTTTTACGCGATTTATTTTTTTGCGATTTTGAGTTTCCGCGATTTTTTTGGACGGCACCGTTACGCTTTTTCATACATTTTTGGTACTTTTTTACACGATTTTGGAACCGATTTATCAAATTATATGAAAATATTTTGTTTTTACGCACCACTATCTGGAACCAACGGATCATCCTGAGATTTTGGATCCTAGATTCACAAGGTCAATAGAAATATGGAATCCGCAATACATTTTAGACGCTATTAATAAAAAACGTAAAGAATTCACTGTGCGAAATGTTCAATCGATTTGATAAGAACGATTACTTAACTTACAATAATTTAAAAATTTTTGTCTAACAAAGTTATAAATATATATATATTATAAATATAAGACAAAGTTACGATAATTTTCGGATTAAATACATAGTGAAAACTATAGCGCGAACCAGAAATAACTATCAATTGCAACTTATAATTCTTTTACTAAAATAATTTTCTATTTTAATCTTATTATGTCAATATTTTAATCTTTTTATGCAACAAAATTATTTTTCAAAACTGTATTCATCAATATCAATATCATAACAAATCATATCAAATCAATATCATAACAAATAGGTTTTACAAAATTAAAAATAAAAATTAATTATTTCAATATATTAGAGAAAGTTTGAGAATTTTGTATTGTATGGTTTGTTTTGCTTCTCCGAAAACCGTTACTAGCTTACTGTTACATTGCAATACCTCATTACTGTCTATATACCCATTCGTGTGTTAGGTGGTATTGTTATTTTTGTAATGAAATATAAAAATGTTTTGCTTGTTTTGATACTGTAAAAATACGTATAGTGGTGGTTACCTATTTCAGTCAGTGCAATATTTATGCTGTAGGTCAAATTTAAGTTTTGCATTCCTACTGAGTCGCCTTAAGACTGCTATGGTATTGCTCATATTAAAATGACATGTACTCATTTTTTATGTTAGTGTTTTATTATAGATAGCTTACAATCACTCGATGTTAAAATACAAATGATTCTCCTAATTTTTTTAATATATGTTGGGGTGGTATGATGTCGTTGGTTCTAATCTGCAATCAAAGGAAGAGAGTCGAATTTTTAGAAATCTTGATTTTAGGCTATATTTAAATTCACTTGTAACTATTAAAAAAATCGATTTTCACTGGGAAAAAAATATATCTGCATTCTTTAATACATTTTTATTGATTATGTTCGATACAATTACTGACAAAATAAGTTTGATTGAACAAAACGTTGCAATGTACTTTTGTTTAAAACAATGCATTTTTATAAAAAGTAGAAAATCATGCATTCCAGGGATAAAATATTTCAACCGTAGAAGACTTTTTAGTTGTCAATTATTGCAAAACCATTTAGTATTTAGAACCTCTTCCAAAATTCTCTAATAAATACAATTTATAACGCCTTATGTTTCCTATTATTTTTCGTCTAATGGTTTTTTTTTGTAAAATATAATTATTTTGTACACGTTAATGATGCCATAAGTGGTAGGGCATCTAATTCCGGGATCTCGACTAATTAAGAAATCCCGTAATCCCAGGATTGTCTTAGTACTAATCCCGAGATTTCAGGATGGATACAGCACATAAAAATCCGTACTCTATACTGTCAAATCGTCACTTCGAGTTGATAAAGATTTTAGAATGTCTTAATTTTCGGCAATGATCTCATGTAATTTTGGCATGATATTATAGTGAATGATCAATCCCCGGATCACAAGAGGGTCCGGGATTGAATGCCAATTATTACCACTTATACAGTGGTAATTATTATGATAGCTAAATGGCTTTCAAGATTCTGCGATTTTGGCAGTAGTAAGTTGGAAATATTATCCGCGGACCAAAAACATCGTCATCAAAGCTTGGATCTAGGAAAAGGTTCAAAACAGAAGAAGAGAAGTCTTCTACGCACTTTATTAATAACCATCTGACGCATTTATTAGTGGACACCAATGTTCCCGCTAAGGTGTGCGCGTGTGCGCGCGCACACCTCCCAAAATGTGCCCGCACACACTTTTTCATCCCCGCACAAGACCGCACACAGAAATATTGTAAAAATAAGTTTGTTTCACCAAATTTTTATACTTGCGTACACTTTTTATTTTGCTGAAAATTTACTGCTCACAGAAGCTGATGGTCCGCATACACAATAGAAAAATTAGAGGGAACGTTGGTGGACACTCGATCTCGACCGATTATTTAGTAAATATATCGGCTTGCTAATATGACATTTTTTAAGAGCCTGTCCCGATATTTATATCAAAGCTACTGTATGTTGCCTTCCCTCCCTTGGCTACAAAGGAAACTAATTTCTAAGCTTTTTGATATTGCGGCATCACAGGTTCAGCGATACTCAATCTGCGGCCCATTTAGATTTTATGGGAAGCCCAAAATAATAGATACCTTTTCTAACATCTGATATTTTTTTTCAAAATTTTAAGTAATTACATTTGTATTTCTGTGTACTTACGTTTATGTTACTTCACTATAGTATGTATATTATTTGGTATAGTATTACTATTAATATGCTGCGGCCCACGCAATGAAGCAAAAACCGGTATGCGGTCCAGATGAAAAATAGGCTGAGTATCGTTGCTCTAGCTCAAACAGTTAAATTTATTTTCAGCGCACAAAAAAATATTCAAAAACTACTTTTTTAGTTACTGGGCCACTCCTGAGACACTGCCAGTTAAAAAATGTTTGATATTTGAAACAAAATGTCGCAAAATAAACATTCCTTCGCCATTGCCTTAATCCCTATTTGTGTACATGGCACATGAATAAGTGAAAGTCTCCAAAACGTTTCACATATAGTATGGTAGGTCATTAGAAAACCACGAGATCAGGGGTGTGCTGGAGGGGGCTCGGGGGAGCTCACGCGAGCCCCTTGTTAAGATAAGAAAATCATTCGTCTTAGATCAAATCAGCACCTAACTGCAATTTCTGTAGATAGTTAAATTTTATTATGAAACAAGACTTAGTAGCCAATTCATTTTTTCGTTCAGCGTTGTGGGCTTCCGTGCCGGACCTCATGGGTTCGAGTTAATCACTAGTCCTGTCTTAGTCTTATCATTCTATCTCTACTACTCTCTTTGGAAAAGAGAGGTTGAGCGTTTGTAAGTAACAAACAGTTCTCGTAGAAAAAAAAACTTTTTTTGAGATACTTTCATTAGGAGGCCAAATGCTCCACGTTGGGAGCGAAAATGGATGCAAATAAATGGATAAGATTTACCGACCCCCTTGTTAAGATATTGGCAGCCCACCGCTGCACGAGATGGATAGGGTGTCTGAAGATCTTAGAATGTCAGCAGTTGACATAAGAAGGCGGAGGACCACTGGTAGTGGAAGGCTTTTAAGTTTACTCGAGGCTGTAGCGCAAATTAAGAAGATGCAGTTGGGGGTAGTAAAATGATCATTAACTAAATACTCTCCATCAAGGAAACCGGAATTGCTAATTAAAAAAAATGTACACTATTAACTTCCCATTTTGATAATGCGATAATATTTTTTTCGCACACATACACATATGTACACTGCGCAACATGGATAAGTCCCATACGCGTGTGTGTGTGTTTGTCTAGGATCACGGCCGAACTGTAAGAAGGCCACAAGCAATAAGAAGCAAAACAAATCGTCGGCATTATATTATATTATTTTATAACCGGTCGGTGACGCCGATCAACTGTCCGATAGACTTTCAATCAAACAGGCTGAAACTTTATTCTAAAATGCTGTCCCAAATTTGCAAGGATTTGCATTAATTTAGACAATTACTTAACGGGGCGGATCTGGGCTATGTAACATCGCGGGAGGTACAGATTTATAAAATTTTGAGAATCGCACTATACGCAACATTCGTCATGACAAACTCTATACCAAGGGTGGCCAACCCGCGGCCTGCTGGGTGTTTACTTGTGGCCCGCGGAGCATACGCACACATTTTTTTCTTTCAGTGTACATAAAACCACCAAAACAACATTCCATCGTGCGTAGTTCGTATCATATCTCATATATGGAAGTATCTCAGTACATTGATTCAACTATCGTGATAACTTTTTGCTGCATTTGCAACGCCATTCTCTGTAGACGTGAATTTATTGCCAAAAAAATTACAAATGCAACATTGTGAAGTGTGTTGTAATGCACATTTAAAGGAGAAATTCAATCAGGTTAGTTTGGAAGAGTTTTACAAAACATTGGACAAGGAGAAATATCCTGCATTTTACAAACATGCTCTATCGATCGATGATCTCGCTATCTGTCGTTATCAACATTGATGCACTTAGTTCAGACAAACAAAATCAGACGTCTCACAAAAATTTATGATTTTTTTTTTTTTTTTGTATTGCCTAACTCTAATCTAATAAATATGTTCGATTCTCATTTTTGTTATATCTTCTTAAAAAACAATATATTTCTTGTTTCTTTTGAATAATAAAAGAAATTTAAGAAAAAAAAAACGACCCGGTAGGAAATCTTATTTATAAAATTTGGCCCGGCTGCTGAAAAGGTTGGCTATCCATGCTCTATACAAATAATTGATTTGTTTAAATTTTGGAGCGTATGCGAGGCTTTCTCAAAATAAATCTAGTAGGTGCATTGTAAATTCTTACCAGTTCTGTTATCAAGTGATCAATGCTGGTGGGCTATCATAAAATGGATTGTGGGTTTACTGAATCGAGTCTCGAAATAAAAAAAAATGACAATATTATTTAATATATGTCACAGCTAAAGTTTTTTTGCCAGTGTATACATTCACTAGTAAATTTATACATTAACGAGATTTTTAAATTGAAGCTTAAATCATTACATTCATTCACGGACGAGCGCTAGTAAAACTAGAAATGACATTACGATTTATGTTAGGTGAGGTTACATAAATGTTGAATAGAAAAAGGGCGAGAATGACAACAAGACGTTGAAATTGTTGAGGTTATGTTAAATGTCAGATGACAGTATAACACAACAACTGCCTGATTGCGCTCGCACAGCAGTGAAGAGAGGCTGGAGAATCCACGCGTGATTATTTTCATGTTTGTACGCAACGTTTACGAATAAATTAAAAATTGTTACAAAAGTCGCGGTTTGTTCTTTACTACTTTTATTTTGTAACATAAGATTTGAATCAAATTTTAGTTTATTCGTAAAAGTTGCGATAGTCTGCCTGATGATGCTTCTCAAAGAGGCGAAACACGTGTCACAAGCAATTCTCCCTCTAAGCTGCGCGCGTGCGCGACCGCGCAGCAGTGGGCAAGCCCCCGCGCACTCATTCCGAGTTGGCGCGCACTACAAGACAGTTAGTCAATTAATATTTGATCGGTTTTCGTAGCCTCCTCGCATCCTCCGCGCAGCCTTTGAAATTTCCACGCAGCTAACATCTTGCCTTAGAGGGAGGGAACATTGATCACAAGTTGTAGCAAAAAATGTGAAATAACAAAGTTATACAATTTAATTTGATTTTCGAATCTATCAAAGATATTCTGCATTGAGTGTTTGTGAGACTAACAAACAACAGTATTGTCATTAGCTCAGTTCTTCTGCGTACTTCTGACGGTTTGGTCACGGTTTGCAAACTCTTTCGAATTAGAATCTAAAAGCTTTCAATTCGATTATAATTCACAAACCGTCATAAGTACAGAGCTACTTTTGTCAAGCACATTTTCTACTATAAAAAGGTGTTTTGATAAATTATAATGCTTAACTTATGATGCTGCTAAAAACTTCTGAAATAACGAAGTTATGGAAGAAATGAACTTCCAAAACGTTACCGCACAACCCGTTGAAAATATGGTTAGTTATAGTTTTCTTTAAACATACACTGTTTATATACTCAATGTGATTCACGTTACGAGCGGACATTAATATTTATTTATTTTGGTGTTGGCAATATTTAACTTAATATTTTTTTTGTGGCCGGAATATGCATTTTATCCACGGTTGCATTCGCCAATGATATGTGGAAAGAAAAAATATACATTTTATCATAGGTTTAGAAAGAGCATAGACAAAAGCAGCATCATGGTCGACAACCAGATTTTTAAACATGCACAAGTGTTTCAATCAAACAGCCAATCTAATAGGATATTAATTGATTTAAAGCAGATTAACACAACACCTGTGCTCATACGGCTTACATGATAATTTATATACATAAAACATAAATAATATGGAATGATTTTTGCTCAATATTTTCAGAAAGCCACTTTCAAATATTAATTTTACGAAAGCTATATATATTGTACTTAATCCATTATTTAATTAATTATTTAATTGAAAATGCTCACACGTTGAGTAAAACTGGTCAACATCGTATTTTAAAAATGTAGAATAAATACTAAAATAATCTTTTTAGCAAGAACCCACTATGTTTACTAACAAGGGAATATTAGTGTAACTATAATTTTAAATATTTCCATATAATTTAAAATATGTACCCATAAAAATAAAAGATTAAAAACGTTACACACTTAGATTAAGATACCCTTATTTCTTGCATTCAAAACTTTTACCGTCCATTTATATAAAATATTTTTTATAATTATTATTGATCCTGGTTAGAAAATTAAATGTTTATTCTTCTAAACCAAATACTTCTCCATCTTTTTTTCGTTATACATTTATAAACATAGTATTTTAATTGCGATTTGAAGCACCATGTCAAATGATGTTGATTTTTTTAGGATTGAATACTATTGCAATATTATATGAATAGAATACCCATGGCTTCTTGTTTCGCCTACTGTACCGTACACCTATCAAACTCCTTGCATGCCATTCCTTCTGACAAGTTGATTTTGATTTTTGATTAGTTGCCCAGGTAACTAATACCGTTTTCTATCCGCGCCACTATACAGCCAACACACGTAAAACGTTCACAGACACGCCGTGATCATGATAATCAGTGATAGTTATTTCGGCATGCCACTCGCCGTTCAAAATACTTTGCTGGACACCACACAGTTATTTAAGATTTCGACTGAAGGTGCTTGGTGGAATTTCAATATTAAATTTGAATCTTTCAAACTGTGGGCATTCCCATAAGCTTATCCTTTTCGCCAGCAATGGCAATAAACTCAATGATACATTTATTTCTTATATAAACACGAAACATTCATTTACTAAGCGTCAGTTCAAGTTCATCCGTGCACTTGAACGCCTGAAGATGCCGAAAGGCGAAACCCGTGTCGTTAGTGACAAAATCTGTGAGAATGTACATAGTTTGAACAATTCAAATTTACCACAGTTATTGTTGATAATACACATATAAAAGGTAAATTTCTAAAACATGCTGTACAAAATCAATTTTTTGAGGAATTAAATACTATTATAATGGAGTTCAACAAAGTGAACGCATGTTCAATTAATATGACAGTTATACATGCAGCTTGGCGTTCCTTACAAGGTAACTCATGATGCCTAGTGGTTAGCCTAGGGTTGTCCCTAAAAAATGCCATTCATTTTTTATCCATTGTGTAATCAAAAAGCGTCAAGTGAGTACCTCCATAACCAAAGCCCACGAAACGTCAATCTCTTCGCTGAACGTTACAATTTTTCATACAAACATTGTATGAAAATTTGCAGCGTTTTACAAATCTGCTTAGAGCGTGACTTTTCGTCGCCCTCGGTTAATAGTAAACTAAGTCAAGCAATGTAACTTTTATTTATAATTTTCTGAAAACTTGTTAACTGAAACTATGATAAAGTGAGTAATTATTTCCAAATTAAAATCGAAAATATCACTTCATTTTGACGCAAATTTGAACAAGTCAAACGAAAAGGTTGTCAATCATAGCGAAATATTAGATTTGACCAACACATACGCAAAAAAAAATAACACACACCAACACAATTTTGTGATCAACCGCGAACGAACAAACACATATCACATCGAGATCTGTAATTATTATTACATGTAACGATTTTTGGCGGCTGCCAGGCAAAAAGATAAACTCGAATTTTAGGTAGTATAAACATATACATAACATAATAATACTTGGAAAGTCGAATATCCACCAACGTGCTATTTTTTTAATAAGAAATAAAATAAAAATTAACCGACAAACAATACATAATTTGCGGATCCTATTGTTAAGCTAAGTATTTTCAACTGTCGAGCCATAGGCGTGTGCTTCAGAATAACACTTTCAATCAATTCAAAACATTTTTTTTAAGCCATGTCCGTTCTCAATGTCGAGCATGTGTACCCTTAATGGAGTTTATCTTAAAATTAGTGTTTCTACGAGAACTGTTTGTTACTTAGTTGCTCAAACTCTCTTTTTCCATGAGAGTACTAGAGATAGATTGGTATTGATAGGAGAGACTAATGCTTAACTAATCGTTACGCCCCGTTATTTTTCAGAATTGAAAGTGAGGGAGGAAATTTTTAGACATCACAAACACCAATACCTTTGAACAGAATTATATATGTATACATATATACATACATATATATATATAATCAATTTCCGCTCCCAATGTGGAGCATATGGCCTCCTAATGGAGGTATCTCAACAGATTTTTTTCTACGAGAGTTCTTTTTTTGTTACTTAGTCGTGTAATCTCTCTTTTTCAAAGAGTGTAGTAGGAATAGAAGGTTAAGGCTAGGATAAGACTAGCGGTTAACTAATCATTCTCGTTACGCTCGGTTGTAAAAGGATCGGCAATGGTGGGAGGGAAAATCACAAACACCCATACTTTTGAACAGAAATCGATAAATCGATCTAAAAAGTGCTGTTCGTACCCGTGAGGTCTGGCACGGAAGCCCGCAACGCTAACCCCTGCACCATAGAGTACCTATGTATATTATTTATGAAAAAAAAAAAAATTTTAGTAAGTAGGTAGATCTTATGTCGTCTAAAATTGTCAATTTTAGAACGAACTTAGCATCACGAAAATGACTCTGTGTTTTTTTTTTGTGTGTGTGTACACATGTACGGATATAGTATGGAGGAAGCATATGGAGTTCCCGTGAACTTCTTATCTCTGCAGTGATCGCGCCCTTCCGTCTGCAAACGACGGTAAGGGGATGCAATTTACAAATTTTCAAAATCTTTATCGATGAAGGAGACTGGAAGAACTTTGACGCTGTCGCGTCCTGGTACTTGAAGCTCCATAAATTTGAAAAAAAAATCAACAAAAAAAATGTGATAATTATGTTTTCTACGGCAATGTATGTTTCATTTTATTGTTTACTGTATTTTTTTTCAATGTCGTCCTTGACACGTAACTCCTGTGCAAAAAATAATAATCGGGTATATTTAGCGTAAATGTAATAATATGTTCTTCCTGTATGCCAACACACCTTCATAATAACAAATTTGCCTTTTCACCTGTAATGCTATTGCGGCTAAGTACCTACCTACGACTGGTCTAACTTTGCAAAAAGTTTTTTTTTATCATTTTGATAATCTATTCCAACATCAAAACATTTAAAGAATAATGTTTGAATAATGAGTAATTAAACTGTTCCTGAATAGTTACTCGCATGCAATTGCGTATAATACATTTTAACAGAAAATACTTTTGATATACACACACACCTTTAGTTAGATAATAAAAAAATATATATTGTAACTTAATGATAATCTGGATAAGATCACTCGATTAAAATAATGAAACAGACGATCCCAAATCAAATGATTCGACTTTGAAAAGACAAAAGGATGTAGCCGCACATAACACCTTTTATAGGAGGCACGGCACATAAGACGTTTTTGGTGATTTCGCGCCAAAGACATATTTTAAAATATACACAACCTTGGAAAGCACGATGACTAATAAACTGATGTTTTATCGACGTACCTAATATTTTTTTGTTATCGATGTTCTTCCTAATGTCCAAGCAAATGGCCTCCTCATGGAGGTATCTCAACAGAAGTCTTTCTAAGATAACTGTTTGTTACTCCAGCGCTTCTCAATCTTTTTCATGCCACGGAACCCTAAATCTGAAAACAGTAATCTGCGGACCCCCGATTTTTTTTCATAGTTCATCACAAAGAATGTTGAAAGAATGAAAATTTTCGCGGACCCCCGCGATTAATCTGTGGAACTCAGGTTGGGAAGCACTGTTTTACTCAGTCGGCCTTGAAAAAAATAATAACTTCGAGTCCTTTTCTCCCAAAAAAATCTCCACTTCAAAAAAATAATTATAGTAGTGTTTTAAGCTGTCGGAGTCGGAGTTGTCTTATTTCTTGAAGAATTTGCAGCCTTGGTCACTTATTCCAAAATATTATGTATTACTGAAGCAAAATTTACTGACCTTCTTTCTAATATTGAATGTTAAATATTGTAAAAACGGTGTTGTTTGCAAGTGTTTGTGTTTTAATTGTGTTTATTGAAGTGCATGTCTTCTTTTTCTGTCTGTTTGACGTTTGCTATCGATTGTCTATGGCAGGGTTTCCCAAACTATGTTCCGCGGAGCCAGAGTAGGTGTTCCGAAAAAAATGGAATGGTTTTATACACTGCAACAAAGTTTTAAAAAAACTTAAAAATTCAGTTGAGTGTCCCGTTATATTTTCCGGACTTACGAAGTGTTCCATTTCAGGAAATGTTTGGGAAACCCTGGTCTATGGTACGACACACGCGCCATGTACTGTAAGTTAATTTTACTATAACCTTCGCGCAGGTGCAAGCGTACGTTGTCAAAATGAACTGTACGGCAGACATACAAACATTGATTTTTTTATATATAAGACCTACTGTAAGCTAATGCCTACACCTTCTCGGAGGTATAAGCAAAAAGTTTGTCAAAGTTTTATTGCAATCTGATGAACGGTGTTGCAACGCATAAAGTACGAACAAACAAATATTCGAAACTGGTGAACTAAGTACGTTGCTATTTATACCTTAGTATAATGGAGTTCTACCAAGTAAATGCCAAGTGAATAAATTCATTTTTACTTATTAGATTTAATTTATACCACAGAACCGCGCAGCCGATTTCACTTGACAAAACGCTGGTAATGATAAATTATACTCGGATATTTAAATAAGAAAATATACACACCTTTTAATCTGGCCGGTAAGAATGAATCTATCGACGATGATTCGCGTTACATATTCATTATACAATAATTTATTAGCATAAATATAGTCTAATTGATTTTTTTATTGTGAGGTTCTAGTTTTTTCTTCATTATTTGTGCTCGTGTATCGAAAAAAAATACACTAAAAGCATTATTAAATAAATGGTAAAAAATAATTTCATTCTTAATTAAATTGTCGCGTCCTGTAAATAGCACCCAGGCTTAAATTGATTAATTATTAACTCCAGAGTTTCTCAACACTAATCCCACTGTCGCCCGCTGTGGTCTAGTTGGTTAGAGCTTGCTCTACCGATCAGGTGGGTCTGGGTTCGATTCCCGGTAAGGTCAATGGAAAATTGGATTTTTTTCAATTTTAATTTGAGATCTAAGACATGGTTGTTTGTGAAGTCAACTCTCCTTGAGTTAATGTGACTTTCAAAAATTCTCATCGAGTATATCTCGTATGATCTTTCAATTTCAAAATATTTGACACGTTGGCGTAAGCTGTAATGTCAAATATTTTTTTTAATTTTTAAAAATAAAAAAAAAATACCTGAAGACCACAGTTTGCAAATATTCACGTTGGGTACATTTATTGTTTAAATATAAAATATTAAAGATTTTTACAGTAATATGATGTATTCTATAAAAATAGACAGTATGAATGATAAAGTTATTTCAGTTTGTTACCATGTAAAAAACTTTGCATATTGTCGAATACTACTTAAAACATAGCAAGCAAATTATAATTAACGAGCTTAACTTCGATGTTTAAAAATTCCCTCCCACCCTTTCCGATCCTTTAATAACTTGGTATAGTGAGAGCGATTAGTTAATCACTACTCCTTACCACTAGCCTTATCTTTCTATTTCTACTACTCTCTTTGGAAAAGAAAGGTTGAGTAACAATCAGTTCTCAAACTTCTGTTAAGATAACTCCATTGGGAGACTGTATACTCCACATTGAGAGCGGACATGTATAAAAAATTTACATGTTGATATTATTGACTATATCATAAGAAGTCACATATTATATTTTATGTTGTGAAGATTTTGTTTGTGACAAAATCATCTTAAGATCCAAAGTTTAAAAATGAAGGACAAATCTTTTTTTCGGCAACTCTTATCATTTTCAATTCGATAAAAAATAGCTTATGTCTCCATGATAGAGTTGGTTCAAAAACGGCATTATATTTCACTGCAATCTTTGATCTCTCATATCCAAAAGTCAGTATGCAAATTTTTCTATTCTGTCTCATGATTGAAACTTTATTTCCGACATCTCAATACATGTTGTACTATGTGGCTCTGACATCAATAAATTTAAATGAGCACATTTATTAAATTTGTTAGAATTGAAAGATATTTTTATAGCGTACCTGCCGAGATATTTAATTTATTTCTTCATTTAACTAATCTGGTAATCTAGCAATGCCGTCAAGAGGGGCAGTTTAATTATTGGTATTAATTAATCGTTATCAATATCATTAATTAGGTATTTATTTACTAATTACTATAAGGTGCAATCACGCTCATCGATATAGTAAAAAAATCGTGTTTATTTGTAAGATGTATTTAAATTTATTACTTTATACGAGTTGCTATAAGGCATTAGCTGTATTGACAATCATCTGCCAAATAAAAATATTCTTTGGTTATTTTATCATTTTTATTGATTGCGTTGAAATTGCATTTGAATATTTTAAGCTTTGGTAACAACTAAATAACACTGAAATCTCAATTTGTCGTTATATTGATGTAGACAACAAAATTACAATAAAAACAGAAAAGTAATTATTTGCAGCCTCTATAAAGTCCTAACTTTCTTCGTATAGTGTATTTTAGTTGAAAGTCACCATAGTTTTTTAAGAGGCGAAATTGGACACTGACCGAATCGGCGAAACCAACTAACTGATAAATCGAGGAAAACGATGGGTCGGGGATCGGTGAGCGAGATTTATTACCACCGTACTTATATTTGCTTGGCCAGTACTAGAAAAACTGAACGATACATGTGAGATGCAAGAACGATGTATCGAGATTCCACTGTATTTAATTAATTGCACATATTTTGTAGATATCTTAATTTGCTTACAAATTATAGTGAATTTAGTAAAATTACAATTTTTGCGAATTTTTCGGGTGAGGTGAAATTTTATAAAAAAACGTGCGGTCGTTAAGATGTTAAGAATTGAAAATTAGTGAATGGTATAAATATTATATTTCATGAAATATAACCGCCCCTGCATATACAAGGGTTGCATTGTTCCAATGTCACATTGACCGGCCGCCACTGGTCTTGAGCACTATAGCGTCCCGATGATGGTGTGAATCGAAACCATTTATCCATTAATAACAACATTGTATATAATAAAATAGAATAATATCCATTTGCTAAACACCCCTTCCCATTAAGTAAACAGCATAAAAAGTTTGTCAATACTGGTTCAATTTGCTTATATTAAAATTTATATTATAGCTTCACATTGATAACTGATAAATATCATCTGAAACTTTTTTTTGCTGTCAATTGCTTATTAACCGGTAGTGTGCCACGAGCGTATATATACGATCTACAATTTCGTGAGCGCAGCGCCGGCCATAGAAAATGACCGTATATATATAGTCCACATTCCACCCACTAAAACCGGACAAGATCGACGATTTTAATAATTCAAACATTTTATATGCATAGCTACAACTTTTAGAAACACACTTACAGTTCACATATTTTGTATTATAAGCAATGTAATAAAGATTTTAAAAAGAGCTGCCTTGTATAACCGAAACGCGTCGCTAAATTCTGTATACTGACGTATTGTGAAACATTTGGATATGTTTTTTTTTTGGATACAGTGAGGCGCAAATGACACGACGTGTATTTATTTGATATAATATAATATTAATTCTATTCGATGTACTATTTATATATTGCCAAAAAATCTATATTTATTAGGTTTTATTATTTCAAAGAAAATCGCGGCTCTAGGTACATAACCGTCCTAATACCTACAGGCATATAATGGGTTAAATAAATTTATCTGATTAGAAAAAACGCACCGCACTTCTCTTTAATAATATCATAATTTGTACGGGTCCGAGTGAAAAATATTTACAATCTGCATGCGTTACGTTTTTTGATTGCAACATTGGATATTTTCTGTTACGTGACGTGTTTTCTAGTTTTTGATCTGTCCGTTAATCTTTCAAATAGAATTTCCAACTATGTATCTAAAAAAACAATCAATTAAAAAAAGAATATTCATTTTTTCAATGACCGCTAAGTATTTATGATGCTTTAGCAAAAGGAATTGTCAGAATTTAAATCATTTTTTGGTTAGAATAAAAATATTATATGGTCAGAATATTTTATAACCATTTTGGTTAGGTTAGGTTTTTTTCATTTCATTTAAATTATGACTATTAACACTGACCGATATATTATGACCATGTAATTTAAATTCTGACCGGAAAAATACGAGCCAATTTACATACATCTACCTTTTAACCCAATTCTTTATTTTAATGTATACGTTTGCTTTTATGCAACTCTTAATCATGGGACTTAATTTATGAGTCGGTACGCAAAACTGGATTGGCTGGCATCTTTAGTGTATCGTGAAATATTAATACATAAATATTTTATAAACAACAAATATTCTTTAAATAATACTATTCATTTTCTACAAGACAAGTAAAAGAATGAAAGATCCAAAAGTCGCGTATATTCTGCCTGCGGTTCCAGACGCAGTCCATATAAGATTTAACGAACTTACATAACGTACCAAAATCTCTATTCACATTGATAAAATATATTATGTTTCTACTTTAATTTAATTATAATGGCTATTTTATTCATATTATCATAGGTATCGTGGATACCAATTGTTTTACATTAAATTGGAACATTCTTTAAGAATGGTTAAGAGACGTTGTCCCTAATCAATAAAACAGAGTCAATGATTGGCAGTTTGAAATTTTTTAGCGGTAATTTTCACTGTCTAATTATATTAATTTCCTTTTTTACAGGTGAGTCCATTTGAATGCACGATATTACATATTTAATTACATATAATTAAATGTTGGTACCACTGAATTTGATCTGCGTAAGACAACTTCAAGGTAAGCTTATTTCCATTATTTGCATTGTATTTTTACAGACAAGAACTTCCGTGTGATATTTTTTTAGTCGACTAACCCGTGATATTATTGATATGTAGTAATGGGCAATATACAGAGATTTGAAGGTACCAAAAAAATAGAACTTCACCCAACGATACACAATTTGAAATTTTATTTTATATAGAAAAATACATATCCGAAAGTTAATAGAATTTAAGAAGTCAAGCACGGTTAAAGTTGATTTTAACGAGTGTAAAGCACAAAGTCGCCTGCTGTGGCCCAGTTGGTTAGAGCTTGCTCTACCGATCAAGCAGGTCTGGGTTCGATTCCCGGTAAGATCACAGTGAATTTGAGAATTATTCAATTCAAAGATGTGATCGAAGACTGGGTGTTTGTGATGTTAATTCACATTATTTCCTCTCCTCCCATCCTTCTGATCCTTCTATAACTGGGTGTAGCAATAGCGATTAGTTAACCAATGGTCCTGTTCTAGCCTAATCCTTCTTTCTCTTTCCCTTTCCCTTTTGAAAACAAGTGAGTAACAAACAGTTCTCGTAGAAAAACTTCTGTTGAGATACCTTCATTAGGAGGCCATATGCTCCACATTTGGACCGGGCATTTATAAAAAGGGACAAAAAGCCCACACTGTCAGGGCTTAAACAAATACCGACTTTTGAAAAAACCGAACTGCGAACTACAATATTTCCTAAGACTCTGTTTAAAACAAAAACCAATAAATGATTTTTAAACAAAATGAAACTCTACATTACTAAAGTAAATTTCATTGTTAGTAAGTAGTTGCTTACACCTTTTTATTTCAATTTAACTTGTATAAATAGCACTGTTTAATTTATTTTTCTTATCAGTTGATAATGCTCGCGAGGAGCGAAACCGGTCCTGATCAAATACATTTTATGTGGAAAAAGTACTAAAAATCTTTTATTATTTTTATTTTTTAATATTTATAATATGCAGCTTATCTCAACAGAAGTTTTTTCAACGACAATTTCTTGTTACTCTCTGTTACTAATTTTTTTTTTCGAAAATAGTAGTGAGAGAAGGATATAACTTCGACAGGAATAATGGTTTCACGTAACGCTCTCGTTAAGCCTCGTTTTTTAAGGATCAGAGTGGTGGGAGAATTTTTAGCAATCACAGACACCCATGACTTGGAATAGAAATTGATAAATCAATTTTAAAAACAGTCCTTTTCGGGGCTAGAGCCCGTGGGTACTGCAAGCGAAACCAACGACGTGGACCACTCAACCACATAGCCAGCCATATTATATTTAAAAAAAAAAGCAATGATAGAAACTGTACTCGCACGGTTACTAATGGAATAGGAATCATGTAGTTAGTTAAATACCTGTAGTTGGAATAAAATTTATGAAGGTATATTTTACGTTTTAAACAGCAGTCTGATGCTATGGCCATGGGCTGTCGTGTTTAATAAATTTATCACAGCTCTTCTAAAAGTTTGGCGACTTAGTTTTTGTGAAACCATGGAGATAATTTTATAATATTTCTGAATTGTTGATTAAACATAAAAACCAATACATTAATAATGACATTTTTACTATTATACATAAAACTCTTTTCGATAGATTCGACGGTAGCTTTGTAAAAATTGATTTATATACTAAAATTAACTTTGACAACTTTATCATTCCACTGTTTGTGTGACAACGTACACTTATATCAGTCTGAAGATGTTTTTCAAAAAGGTGAAACACGTGTCGCAACTAAGTTATCAAACCTACTCATTCATAAAATGATAAATCATATTATGAATGAGCAGGTAGAAACATAGTTAACCTTTTATTGTTCCCTAAGAATAATGTTATAAAGTATGTGTATATCCTATTTTCGCGTGGTACCGACTTCATTTTTTTGACACTTAATGTTATTTTTTAATATCACTTTTAACTTTTTAACTATCAATCCTAAACATTGTATGTATGTACACGCGACGAAACCGGTCCTTATATATCGGTTTCGCTCAACTTATTTATTCGTTTACCAAAGATTGTAGGATAGGTAAAAATAATAATTTTAAGTAATATAATTATGCTAACTTGTAAAAATTCATTGTTTAATATACTATTAATTAGCAGCCGTAATTTGACTTATTAATATGTAATTTTTACTGGTTGTGATAGCTTATGTTGTATTATCTAAAAAACGTGTGACACTTAATTTGTTATACTGATATAATACTTGATTACGTTTCCGCTCTTTAACATAAGTTTAACATAATAAAAATTATCAACGAAATTTAAAGCTTGCTACAAGCCATTCCCTGAAATTCGGTGTTACAAAAAGCCGTGAAATTATTCGTTTTTTATGAGTTGATTCCTTAAAGATTGACAAGCTCTAGAGATGTCATCGCGGAATGATCCATTGATCGATGATCAATTCATAAAGCGATCGACGAAAGATCGATCGATCCGTTTGCGGCTGTCTGTCCGAAACCATTTTAAGAGTAACATTTACTAGTTATAGTTAGATAAGACACGTTTAAAAATATTGGCTTTTGATATAGGATATTTTGGCATTTTTTTATTCGACCCTCGAGATACATTCTATTTTAACCGTCAATAGTATGTTTCCAAATCCAGGTTCGATTTAACTTCTTATATTTTTTATTTTAATAGTACGTAATAAAACATTCGGGAATTATTTTGTTGTGAGGACTGGCTTATAAGATTTTTTGTGGCCTTCGAATGTTTTATTTTAAAATTAAAATATAATACATATTTTAATTACGTAAATCATTAAACTTAATACATGTGAGCAAGCTTTTTTGTTGATGAAGCAGAATAAATCAGTTTATAGAAATAGACTTACTGGCGGAAATTTGGTTTCGATTTTCCAGTTCTATACAAAAAATATTTATCAAAAAATAAAAGACAAATGTCGCAATTACTTTCAAATTATAAATTCCACATGTATACCTAAATATTTTATAAACATTTTTTTAAATAAGTACACTTATCGTATTTTTTTACTGTTGTTTTAAATTGGAACCCATGTTTCACTTCATCTTTTTACATGGGTTTTTTTTTTGCAAGGCTGCTTTACATGGAACGTATCCCCCCTGTAAAAATGGGAATGAGCGTTATATAAATCTCATTTTTCATTACTGCCCGTCATATTTTTATTTTGGCATGAAAAAGTTGTGCATGCCTGATTTACTCGATCCTTTCATTTCAAGCGCCAAAGATAATTATGGAAATACGTAATATAACCGTAGCAACAAGTGACATATTTAATGTTCCGGAAATAAACACTTGGTGAAAGAATCAAATATTATCTATATTATTTGCATCTGGGAAATTTTGCTTTCTGTTGTGACTCCCTACAGCCTAAACTAAGAAATTGTAGTTAGTGGCAATGAGTTATTTTCATTACTGACCTGGAGGTTCAGATATCCTATATATGAGAATTAAAAAAAAAACATTATGTTTATTATTAGGTACCCAGCCATTTTAGCTAACGTAATTATTTAATTCCACTTATAATCTATTTACTATAAACTATAATTGCACCTTGTAGACGTATGATCCATTATTGTGAAGATTGACGTCTCAAAATGGTGGCCAATCATTGTTCATAGGCTTCGTCTGCACGAAAAGAAATATGGTAACAACATTGTACTTATAATGATTAGTCATGAAAACGCTGCTTAAGAATTTATATCGTATTGAATCATATTTGAGCAAAACTCTGCAACCCAAGACTTAATTAATACAATGATACGTAAATACAGAAAATCATTTTATTTTAATAATACGATATAATGCTGGCAAGCATATTATTTTGTTAAGAATGTTTCGCGACCCATTAAAATGCAAATCCACCCAATTTTGGTTCGCAACCTATATGCTAGGAATTCATCTCGTCTTTTCTACTCTTCAGAAAAAATACATACGATGTAATTAATCCTTATGTATAATATGGAAAGGTTTTGCTCGTGAAGAAATAAAAATTTATTCATTTCAAAACATTCACAGTATCTTCTTGGTGATCATATATTTAAATTCCGCCATAACAGATATTTCAATTGTTTATTACCAGCATATGTAATGTATATTACGTAGACCCAGCGGTGGGCTGCCAATACGTTAACAAAGGGCTCGCAAAATCTCAAAGCAATTCTCAGTGTCCTGGGAAGGAGTGATTTTTTTATCATTCCTATTCAATTATATGTAATACTCAAATAAGCAATCGATTGTTATTTAAGACAACTAAAATATACAATTTATCGTAAAATTATCAATGTAAATGGCTAAAAATGTACTATTCTGTACACTAAAGCTGTCATAGATAATATATAAGTCAGAAATTGCAAATATATACTAATTTGATCTGAGAATATTGTTTTCTCTTAAACTAACAAGGGGCTCGCCGGCCTTAGTAAAAATTAACAAGGGGCTCGCGCGACCCCCTCCGAGCCCCCTCCAGCCCACCCCTGCGTAGACCAACAAAATGATTAAGTTTAGACTTGCTAAGTTCTCAATTTGTTTGGTTACACGTTTCTTCTGTTCTTATATATGTATTTAAGCCGGCATATCATTTTAAAGAATACACTAGCATCAAAAGGTTACTTTTTTTGTTTCGGGAGAAATTGTATTCACAAATAGTCGACACTATTTTTGTTTTATCTTCTAAATAAAGCAGTACATACTTAAAATTCTATATCATAAAACAAATTTTCGTTCCTCAACAATATTTCGTCATTGTTAAAAAATATAAGTCCATCGCTGGCGGGAAAGATTTTGATTCGTTTTTAATGTTTCATATGCGTGTTTAGTTTTGTTTCTGCGCATAATTGTTGCGTGCGCATACGTCATTGTAAAATGTACGTACTAATTTGTATTGTTTGACCCCACAGATCCGTGGTACAAAACGATTGTTCGCAATGCAGATGGAGATAGTCCACAATATTAAAGACAACATACTTGAATAAAATGTATCTCACACGACTTGCGTTTGAATCTGTAAACATATGTTGAAATCATAACAGCATTACCGCTTTGCAACAGTTGGGACGACATATTAACTAGGGAATCCAATCCCGGGATGCCGTCCAATTATGTGATCCCGAAATCCCGGGACTGAGATGGTACCAATCCCGGGATTTCGGGATTGAGAAAATGAAACACTGAAGAGCTAAAAAAAAAGATGTCACGCTGATATTTTTTGTAAATCCGTAAAATCCTGTGATTTTGGTTACGAAAATTTTTGGAAGAGCGAAAAAAAGCACCTTCACTAATAATTTTGGCAAATCCGTAAATTTTTGCGATTTAGAATTCGGAAATTCTCGGAAGAGTTAAAAAAAACTTTTAATTTTTAGAAATCCGCAAAATTCCGGATTTTTAAAATCCACATAAAATATTGTTAGAAAAATCCCATGATTTCAATATCCAAAAAGTGTCCAATCCCGAAATCCCGGGATCACAAAAAAGGTCCGGAATTGGATACCCTAATAATAACAACTAACCTCTACAGAAGCATAACATAAAATAATACGTTTCATTTGGACAATTATTTAATTTATATATATTTCTCATACATATCATGTGGCCTTATAGAAAATAGAAAAACACACAATTATGTGTGAGGTTTTGACAAGATATTAAGATTATAAAATTCAATGGTCACTCTATTATCTGTCAAACACACAAGTGAAATTGTACTAATGGCGGATTTTTTTGACCTAAGTCCTATTCGTTATCGCCCCACGATATTTATGAGATAAATCTTTCATTGCAAGAATGATATTATTGCGTCACTCTTGGTTAGTTTGATAAATTCATACCTCTGTATCAATTTCTTCGCCTTAATCAGTGGTTTCCAAACTTATTACGCTCATGGACCCCTCTCAAAGCAAAAATCTGACCATGGAACCCCAAGTGAAATAATAAGTTTAATTTTAATGCTTTGAATAGTAAATGGTAATGGTAAAAATGAATGTTAAAAAAACGACATTTATGTAGTATTTATTTATTATCGACGATTGAATCCATGATTGTCATTTCTTGTTTTCTTATGTACTAATTACATTTTACTGAAGACGTAAAAATCGTTACCATTTTATTTATTTTAACTTTCATAATAATGAAAAAGGTGTCAGGAATATGTTTATATGTATTCATTCGCGGACCTCCCGACGTTGTCCACGCACCCCCAAATGATTTTATTTTTTCACGAACCCCCTCAATGGTCTCTGAGGGTCCGTAGGTACCACTATAGGAACCACTGGTCTTAATAATATTGATTATTAATTTGTAAACATTTTTGATGTTTGTAAAATCTTCAAAGTGTTCTTTTTCTTACTGATATAATTTGATTTATTTATTGAGCTGTAGAGTACAAATATATGTATCTTACCAATACACTCATTTATAGACTTGAGGTTTCTCATTTTCTATTGCTAGTCACCTATATATATATTATAGTATCTTCAGATGCTAATTAGATAGTTAAACACCTTTGGATATTAACATTTCTTAGCGGCTCGTTAATCTTAAACACTAACGATGCTTATGTTGTATATATCTTGCTATTATGCTGGCCATTTTAAATTAATGTGTCAAGGGACACCTCAAATACAACAACTTTTTAACTACTATTCTATTAATACATATAGACAAAGAAATACCAAAAAAGGTAATTTCAGCATGTTGCAAGTTAATATTCAAAAAGAAATAATAAGATGAATAGAAAAATATTCATTAAAACTTTTTTTTCCGTTGATTGTTCGGTCACTTCTGTCATCGGCGATGAGTTTTAATTATAGCGTTTCAATTAAAATAAAATTAGAAGTTTTTACAGTGCCAACACTTGTTACTGTGCGTATTCTATAAAAACTAACAATCAAAATAAGTAAAAAATAATTACAAAAAAAGTGATAGGCCTCGACAGATTTTTTTAAATATTAAAATCAACAATTATTTAAAATCTGGTATAATATAAAAATATTTATAATTGCATACAATGTCACCGTGAAACAATTCAGCAGATGAAAGTGACATGACATCTGGACGTTTTAATATGAGAATAAAGTGAGTATCTGTAAAAAATTTTAGACAACAAACAGATTTTTTGCAAATCATTTAATATAATCTTGACATTCATAGAATAAATAACCTTTAACTTCCCCATCGTGTAATTAGTTACTACTTTGTCATACATGCCCGCCTTACAGTAACTAATCAATTTATTTATAAATGTATATGAATTTTGTAGAATTTCTAGAAACACCTAGATCTGTAAAGCCGAAATAGCTGTCAAATAAATAAATAAAATGTTAAGCTAAATACAGTACTACTTTGACCTTATTAAAATGAAGTCTTATTAAATATCTTATATATAAATTCAGTCAAAGGTCCTTAGGTTTTGAATTTAGTTGGTGCTTTTAGAAATGATCATCGATTTCGAGACGTCAGGTCATAGCGCACTGTGGCAACACGTTGTCTTCTCATGACAATATGCATGAAATAAATTTATATTCTATTCAATAAAGTAAATAATGCATTACGATCGGTGCCTTCGTTTAAATGAGTATATTTATGTTTACGAAATATTTGGAATGAAAATCTTCCTCAAATAAATTACTTCGGAACATGTTTGCATTAATATAAAGAGCAAAGGTATCAATCTTTAAAAAATATAATGTTCAATCTATGGTTTCAGAATCATACAGCTAAAAATTCTTCAGCTTGACAGTTGATATTTCATTAACAAATCTGTTTTCATTCCAAAGAAAATCATTTTTTTTAATTCGCTTTAGAAACATATTTCGCTTCTTCACTACACAAATTTCTTCGAATATAAAAAATCACATGACAAAATGTTCGCTCAGCACATTTAAAGAACTCATTGTGAATCAAAATATTCTACTGTAAGGTATAGCACACATAAATTAAATGAATAAGTAATACTTTTATCAATTTGTTACGTTTTTCTCAAAATGGCTTCCTTGTTAGAATGCTGCATATGGCTTAGTTTTTATGAATTTTTAAATTATCAATATTACTTGTATATGTATACACCTCCCATAATTCTGACTTCTTATTTACATATATACTTTAACACATTGTACAAATTATCACATTACATATTTTTGCAAGTACTTTTACAAGATCAATAAATCAAAATTGTGTTTAATTTTTTTTTTTAAACTGATAATTGAAGAAGATAAAAATATTAATTTACATAGACTTAATAATAGTTTATTGATTATCTTCTCGTGTACATGATCATTCATTTTTTTTCAATAAAACGGGAGTAACAACAATTACACATGGCGTTTATGATTTTAATTGCAATTTTTTTTATGTAGAAATAGATTAAGACTACTTTTTTTATTCGCAGACAACTGGTTTCAGGCCGAATTCGGTATGATATTGAAGCAACTTCTAATGTTTTCCTGGCTGAATTAGCACGTTGGCACAACAGAAAATGTGGTACAGTTAACTTCAAAATGAGATCATTATTTATCTAGTTAGTTAAAATAATTAATAAATGCTCTGATGTAGGCTGATACGGTTTAAAAGAATTATTGTCTATTCCGGCTGACGGTGCTTGATAAATTTCAGTATCAAAATTTCCTTTCATTCAATAAATTATATTTTTTATTTCGAATGCCTACTACTTATATGTGTCAAGTGCGATTAAAAGTATTTAAGAATTCGTCATTTAAAATCATAAAAAATATTGACGTGAATGATAAAGAAAAGGGTTTTAACTACCAAACATCTAAAAGAGCACATAAAAAAATTGTAAATAGTTTGTTTTGCATGATTACAATTGAAATGCTGGCTATTCAATGGGCGTATAATCTTTTATTTATCAAATAATTGTGATTAAGCATATTAACTACTCCTAATTTTCGATTCTTAACCCTCCAAGGACAAGCGTGACCATATGGTCACAGTAAACACTATTGTCTATTGTCCCCACTATTCATCCTTTTCCTACCTGAATATCGTTGCTTTCACTCATATTTGGCTAGGAAGGGTACAGACTTCAGTTAGTCATCAGCCGCGTGGACAGAAACGGCCACCAAAAGCACATAAGATTTTTTGAATTTTCGTTTTTTTCAATGGATTTTTTGAAACTGTTAGTTATTTTTTTTTATCAAAACATCAAATTATTTACAGTGCTTTTGCTAATATTTGTATTGAAATTATGTTGATCTAAAGAGGCCAAATTGATAATATTTTTAATAATTTCACGTTTAGCTATATTTCAACCCCAAACGTTTGTGGCTTAAGAAGGCTTATAGATATTTTCAAATAAAAAAAAATCAATTCAATTTAGATTCGTAAATAATAAGTTGAGCGAAACCGGTTTAGTTTTTGAAACACAATTATCAGTGGATTTTTTTCATAATATTCTACAAATACTCCCTCTCCAATTTAGTTTTAGGTACACCCTTTTAACACTAGATCTCTGACATTTAAAATAAAATACCTATACTTGATGTGGCAATATTTAGAAACATACGATCGTTATAATATAAAAGCGAGAACATCCCGGTTCAAAACCAACTCACGTTAAAAAATCATTTCGGCTCTTGCAGGTTAATCGACGCGACCTTTCATACTCAAAACTTCATTTGACAGAGCCAGCATCCTCACTTCGCGATCGACTCTTTTTTCTAAGCCCGGCCCGACATTAGTTTGCCTTGACTCTTCTCACTTATGTTAACATATTTCCTCATGTGACTAAACTCTGTACACACGTTCTAAATTTGTTAACGTGACGTGTAGTTTTGAAATACACGATTTACGATAGGTGGAGGGCTTGGATTATACAAAATACCGTAGGATACTGCCAGAAAACATTAAGTCAAATTTGGATGTTTTGAGTTATGAATGCAGATCAATAAATTTAAGCACGCTTTATAGATTCAAAAAACAAGCTCATATCACATTTTTTTTGTTACTATATTTTAAGAAGAAATACAAAATATAAATAATTCGTATTTTTTCTTAACGCTTTTTAGCTGTACAGATTTCTTATTTCTACATCTACCCAAAGATGATTAGCTGACTAAACGTTTTTGAGCTATAAATTTTTCGGTCAATTGTTGTTATTTATTCTCTTATTGTCTTCTGCCTCGCTACATTCAGTTCGCTTCTTGATATTAAAGAGTCTGTGTATTTGAGTTTTTTAGATATGAGAATAGGGCTTAAAATTTGAATGGTTTCTTCCAGGGCGGTAAAAGATTTTAAGTTTGAAAGTAGCAATAATAAGTGGGATGTTAAAAATACCAAAAAAATTGTGTTACGTCGCTTGTGAAAGCGGTCACCGTTTTTCATCATATCTCATACTATATTTTAAATGAAATTGGATTTATCATCTATATTCGTTAAGCACTACAGTGTTCATTGTGCAATTCTGCATCTGGCTAAAGATAGTGAGAATCAAATTTGTTTTATGTTGCCGCATAAATAAGTCAGCTTAGAAATTACGACTTCGATTATAAGTTTAGAACAAGAATCTCTAATGCTTACTTTTTTACTCATTCAAATATTTACCTTTTTTTCGATACAACTCATTATGTATTTTGATAGAACATATACTTTCAGTCTAGTCTTTTTTTTCGGGGCGAGCCAATGTGAAACGAATGTGCCGTCGCACGGCTCTAAAACAGAAATAAGCTTCGTTGATGAGTTTTGTGATGGGAAAATTATTAACTTATCATAAAGTGGAATGAGAAAGAATGAAAAAAATACACCTATGTAGTACTTGCTTACATGATGACCGTTAATAAATTATGACAATTATGTAGGTACCGCCTTTTTGAGAGGCGATGACCGCAATATGTGCCTAACTACCTAGATACAATCTTTTTCTGCCATTTAATATTGACTGACGAGTAAAGTTATCCTGGTGTTTATTTTCTTTGCATAGTTCATGTTTTTTACCCCTTGAAGCTCCAGCTCACGTCGTGAGTTGGTCTTTTTCACCACTTTCCTCCAATATAACCGGCCCTGCATTCTGATCATCATAGCCCGTTTTACTAGAACATGTGAACTATGATATAAAAATATACAACATTTATTACTAATATTTAATTAATTAACTTCTGTCTGACACAGCTCATTTCCGGTATTTAAAAAAAGTATATATTATTTGTTTATTTTTGACAATGATTTTTGGAATCAAATTAAACTATCAGTCTAAGAAAATTGTCATTTTACATTTGATTTACCACTTCGCTGCTATAGTCATTTGATGTTATCTGATATAGAATTTTACGCCTTGTTGTTTAATGATTGCAAGAATTATTGTCACAATGATCTTGCAAACACACGATAATTTTCCAAGAATGTCCTGGAAATCAATTGGTAATTGTAAACGTAGGAAAAGTATGCGACAAAAATTTCCTCTATCCATTTTTTTTTCTCGCATACAAACTATTAACGGGGGAAAAGGGGTTGATATTCATTCAAAACGATTAAAATCTAATTTATCAACCAACCTTGTATATTTCAGTTTCTGTTTTGACAGATATATCATGTCTCTAAAATGACTCGAAATCATTTGGTAAACTTGCTTCCATTATGTTATCCTCCCACCAGTGGTGTAGTGGGGCCAAGTTGGGCCAGGTCGGCGACCTGGCACCTGAAAATGAAGAAGGCGCCCTGCCACCTTTTTGACTTGTAACTTAATTTTAAAGTACATACATATATTCAAACTTTTTTATTGATTTAATTGTTAAAATTTGTGTTTTTTTTAGAAATATTAAAAAAAAAACAAAAAAATAGGGATGAAATTAATGACCGAACGGTACCTATTTATTTACCACTTCACCACTGCCTCCCACACAATATATCGGTTGGCAATCCTAGTTGTGGACTCTACTTATTATCGGCAAAAATGTGCTCAATGATTTGCATATTACACAATATATTTGAGAGGAAGCATTCCCAAAGCTACTTATTAAGAGATCGTTGTCGCCGTTGCTAATTTTAATATCGTCTACGTTGTGATTTAAATTTGAAAACAATTAATGGTTGACGATGTCTGATTACTACTCATCAAACAGCAATTTGTTGGCCACAGGATGTGAAGCTGGGCTGACAAGCTAGAAAGCAAAAGCTTTAGCTGCTTTCACAGTCTACTTCACCAACGGAGAGTGATAAATCTTGTATTTTTTTTAAGATAACACAAATAATATTAATTGCACATATGATACAACAAACCTAAAATACTGATTGTAAAAAAAGATAGGTTGGCATCGTGGTCGAGTGATCAACACCGTTTTTCCAGATTTTTCAATCGATTGATAGGTTAGTGTACGGATGAATACATGAATGTATGTGATATCTAAATAATCTCCTATCAAGGGTCAGCTTGGAGGGGGCTGGAAGAGGCTCACGCGAGCCTCTTGTTAAATTAAAAAAAAATATATATTATCTGATCAAATAAGTACCTAACGGCAATTTATTATCTTATTGTCTTATGTATAACTTTTAAATTGAAACATTGAATTTCATTGAAAAGAATAGCATCTATCTATTTCTGCGTTAATCTTGGAACTCTTGACTCTAGCATTGTAAGATAGGGAATTACATTTCTCGGGTATTGATATTAATTTTACGATATATTGCGTATTGTAACATAATTTGAAAAGTAACATTCAATTATTTTTTTTCGTGTAATTTAAGGATATTGTATGTTAAAGACACACAGCTGTACTCGATTAAAACCAAATGCCACTTATTCAACGCTTGCATTCTGCCGGTACTGCTTTACGGTTGCGAATCATGGCACCTGACGAAGACTCAGAAAAACCGTATACTGAGCTTCGAGAACAGATGCTTGCGTCGGATAATGGGGGTTAGGTGGTTTGATTTTGTGAGGAATTCAGAGATAAGGGAGCGTACAAGACAGCGTCCTGTCAGGTCAGTGGTTATGGAGAGACGTTGGAACTGGCTGGGTCACGTGCTGCAGATGCCTCCGGAAAGCCTCAATCCTGCCTGCCTTTTCTTTCGACCGGTGGGATTCCGGCGTCCCGGACGTCCGTCGGGTACTATCCATAGGATGTACTTGGCGGAACTGAGGGATGCTGGCATGTCATGGGAGGAAGCAAAGCAATTTATCAGGCAGGAGACAGGGAAACATGGAGGTGCCGCGTGGCGGCCATATGCTCCACATAGGGAGCGAACATGGCCAAAGAAGAAGAAGTATGTTAAAGATAAAAAATCTGCTCCTTCTTCAGAAAACCGATAAAAATTCTGAAATCAAGTGCGTCCCCTGTTAATATATTGGCAGCCCACCGCTGCTCCTACCTACCACTATTGCTGTCTAAGCCCTCTTCTGTTCAGATAAGCTCTATTAGGAGTACATGTACTATGTACTCCACATTAACAATGGACTGTTTTTTTTAATTTGAATAATTAATATTAAGATGAAAGTTTTATAACGAGTCATAAATATAAATATCAAGATAAGTTCGACATTACATATTAATGTTATTTTTAATCATGAAGGTCTTTCGGAACTTTTTAAAAATATTCTATAGTTGAGAAATCGCTCCTGTTTTACAAGACAAACAATAATTATATGCACTTACACATCCATCCATCCCGCATTCGGTAACATCCCAAATGGCGCAAGTGGTCACCACATGTTGCTGTTTTAACTACGCTACGAGCTAGTTAATGAGAAGTGTTAAACCGATGATTAGCGGACGAACATGGGTCCAGGTGGAATATCGTAGTTCGGTTACGTATAAGGAAAAATATTTAAAACAATAATTTATGAACCGAATGGAATCTTTTGGTATACGTGAACCCGGTTTTTTTACGCAGCTTAGTGAACTAACACTATGAACAGGTGACGCAATATTCAGAAAATGAAAAGGAAAATCTTAAGAGACTTAATACTTATTGGTTTTTCTGTAAAAAAGTAAGTGTATATTTTTTTCTGAAAGAATGTTATTAAATGATTTATATGTATATATTTTTAAGACAACTAGATTGATATTTTATTGATTATGTATTTCTGTTCAAAAGCATGGATTTATATAAGATATTTTTTTAACAACACACCCTTCCCTAAAAATATGGCGTAGTGAGAGCGATATGCTAATTACTAATCCTGACATAGCCTCCCATAAATACAGCGGTGGGATGCCAAAACGTTAACAAGGGGCTCGCTTAATATCAAAGTAATTCTCGATGTTCTGGGGAAGGAGCTATTTTTGTTTATCACTCTTTAGCAATTATATGCAATACTTAAATAAGCAATCGATTATTACTTAATACACTTATAATATGTAAATGTAAATAGCTTAAAATATTCTACTGTGTATACTGAAGCTGTTGTAGATAATATAAAAGTCTGAAATTGCAGTTATGAACTAGTTTGATCTGAGAATATTGTTTTCTCTTAAATTAACATGGGCTCACCGGCCTTAGTCAAATTTCACAAGGGGCTCTCACGAGTCCCTACGAGCCCCTTCTAGCCCACCCCTGCATACATACATACATGCTTTTCTTATTCATTTTTTCTAAAAAAGAAAGGTTAAGTAAATGAGTAACAATAAGTTCTCAAAGAAAAGCTTATGGTAAGATAAGCTCAATTAGAAGTCAATATGCTTTACTACTAGTTACCAATTCCATTTTAAAAACGAATATCAGTTATGACCCAATAAAAGAAATTAGTAGCTAAGAAAACCGGTCTTAGTCAATAAATTAAATTTGGACAATGT
Organism: Himalopsyche anomala; assembly: GCA_031772345.1. Lineage (NCBI taxonomy): Eukaryota > Metazoa > Arthropoda > Insecta > Trichoptera > Rhyacophilidae > Himalopsyche > Himalopsyche anomala. The sequence continues at coordinate 31,837,535 of CM062823.1, forward strand.
GTAAGACTATTTATTTCTATGTCTATGTTTTTAAATGGAGTATAATGAAAAGTAATAAAATAAAATGCTCATATGGTGGTTTCTATATAAGAAAACAGAAGATAGATCACTAATTAATAAAAAAGAAAATATTTTGTCAATGCTTCCAGGAAAAATAATTCAAATCAACTAACCAACTGAAAACACGTATTTTATGTTAACTACTTCTGAGTAAAATGGATTATTTTTTTAGGCAAAATTTTCTTGAAACTTCTTAATAAATGCAAATTAATTTCTAAGAAAGATCATTTTACAATAGGTATGTATATTTTGATTTCAATTTGAACTTATATAATACGAATTCTTGAATTTGAAAAGCTTCATCTCCCCTGATTTTGTGCTAACACTTTCAAGACAACTGGCTTCACTGAATGCCAATTTCTGGACTAGTTCTTAGCTACATTTTTTTTAGAATTGTATCCTTTATTTTTTGACGGCATCGCGGTTTCTATTAGTGTTTATACACCCTCTGTTTTTGTTAAGTGGCTCTAGTGCCAATACTGACGCTTTGCAACCCCTTAAAACAAACAGGGGAGCGTAAATCGACGCACACGTACTATGAACTTTTTGCCACGCATTAAAGTCTTGTGAATCATATTGACTCATCATTGAATTTATTTCAATATAAGTTTTTCTTTAATGAAATATGTATGTCTAAATTTAGTGTGGGACAATTCCTTATCCTCTTAGAAATGCATTGTTTAAAAAACACACTTTTTACTTACTAAGGCAGTATAAGAATCGGATGTATTAAATAAAATTTTCATTACATCAGTGGATGTGTGTGAGATATCCATGCGTTTGAACAGAAATTCGTAAATTAATACAAAATAAAATAATTTACGAAACTGCTTATACTGGGCCTAAAATCCGTGAGCTCTGCAACCAAAATGAGTACGTTAACCATATTGACAACAAAAGTTCAAAAAGTTCGATTATCATATTACAAGCATTGGCGGATGCAAGGGGGGGGGGCATGGGGGGGGGCATGGGGGCCATGGCCCCCCCTGAGGAGATTTTATTCCTTCATTTTTCTACTTTATTAAAACTTTATTGTGAAATGGGATCTTTAATTGTTTATTTTACTATGTTTTATAGAATACATACTTAATTATGTATTGACTACTTTTATATAGACATATTATTTTTAAATCATCTATTTTTTAATGTATTATCTTTTTATGATGTTTATTTTTGAATTAAATGGCCCCCTCCTTGGACAATTTCTGGATCCGCCAATGATTATAAGTATAGTTAAGTGACAAAAATCCACACAAAATATCTTTCCCAGAGCACCGTGAATAGCTTTGTAACTAAGCAATCCCAATTGTTAACGTATTGGCAGTCCACTGATGATTCATTTTATAAATATATAGATGTCATATTTTCTATGTGTGTAGATTCTAAAACAAATCGTCGTTAAGAATTGTATTTCCTATACACTCTACTGAGACAAGACAGTTTCAATCTCACTCACTTAAAAACTATAATGAGCTGAGTTAAGTAAAGAAGAACCAACTGGCGTTTTAAGCTATTTTAAGTTTTGAAAGGGAATGAGTTTTATACAAAGTATTCAATTTAATGAAGTGATTAAACTGCAATTCGTAGTTTCAATTTTTAATGCATAATTTCCTTATTGTTTAGCAGGCAAATTCTCTAAAAGTTATTTTTTTATGCAAAAGGAGCCAAGTGTAACGTATCCGTCATGCTTAATTAACAAGTAAAGATAGATAAGACATTGAACAGAATCAATAATATTCACAAAATTTACAGAAAGTATCTAAAAACCATGACTTTAAAACTCAGTATATTCATTCTGCAGATTTGCAGTTGGTTCCCTTTTGTTTAACTCAACCCAATTATAGCACTTTTTGTTTCAATTCAATATTTGAGTACAATAAATTTCATTAAATTAATAACCCAGAAAAAATAATTGCTTTTTATAATCTCGTGTAGATAAATATGTGCAGTGATATTTCATAGGCGTGATGAAAGCGCCTCTAAGCAATCAAATAGTGGTTTTACTAACTCGAGCATCGTCGTTTTGAATACAGAAATTATTTAGTCTTAATTTATAGTTTACGAGATCCGGTGCTACCTCTCCGTGGCTTGTGTAAGTTTTTTTGCGTTATATGCAAATTAATTGACAAAATATTCGGAGTAATCATTTTCGAATTACTACTTCAAATTACCATGCGACAGGGAAGCGGGAAGATTATAGCCGGATCTATAGGAGATGACGCGAAATATTATAAAATGTTTATCGTCAATAATACTAAATAACATATTTATGTATATTTAATCCGTGTCCACTCCCAATATGGAGTCTATTACATTCTTATGGAGGTATCTCAACAAAAGTTTTTCTACAAGAACAGCTTGTTACTCAGTTGCTCAAAATCTCTCTCGCGCGCACACATTTTTCCATCCCCGCACATGGCCGTACACAGAAATATTGTAAAAATAAGTTTGTTTCACAAAAATTTTATATTTGCGCACATTTTTTATTTTGCTGAAAATTTACTCACAGATGCATTTTGCATTTCACAGATGCACAGATGCATTTTGCAGAAGTTGATGATCCGCACTCACAATAGAAAAAATAGAGGGAACGTTGGAGTAGGGATTTAAGGATATGGGTCAGGACCAACGTTCCCGCTCAGGTGTGAGGGTGTGCGCGCGCACACTTTTCAAAATATGGCCGCACACATTTTTCCATTCCTGCACAGGCCGCACACAGAAATATTGTAAAATACTTATACTTGTCCGCATACATAATAGAAAAATTAGAGGGAACGTTGGTCAGAACAGGACTAGAGGTTAATTTATCGCACTCGCCACGTCCCGTTATTTTAGGAATGAAAGTGTAGGCAGCGGTGGGCTGCCAATACGTTAACAAGGGGCTCGCTTAATATCAAAGTAATTTATCGGTCATATGCAATTATATGCAATACTTTTAAATAAGCCAACGATTGTTACTTAATACACTTAGAATATGCAACAATATGCAGTTTACCATAAACTAATCAATGTAAATGGCTAAAAATGTACTACTGTGTATACTGGAAGCTGTCGTAGATAGTATATGTCAGACATTGCAGTGATGTACTAATTTGATCTGAGAATATTGTTTTCTATTAATTTAAAAAGGGGATCGCCGGCCGTGGTAAAATCTAACAAGGGGCTCGCGCGAGCCCCTTCGAGCCCCCTCCAGCCCACCCCTGAGTGTAGGTGGGTATCTGTTAAATGGCGAAAAAAAATAAATGTTATAAAAATGTTAAAATAAAATAAAATTGTTGTTAATATTTTTTAAAAAAATAGTGCGTTTGTTTGAGATGAGATTTTTATTAAAAAAAAATAAGAGGTAACTGCTTATGCACGCCACCGGCTCAATAATTATTTTTTACATATGTTTTTATAATTTCATAATAAATAAGGCTTACCTCAACTGGGATGATTTGAAAATTCCTTTAAGCTAGATTTTATCAAATAAACGAATGCTTGTAAATAAGCCATTTAGTGATTTAAATAATTAAAAGTACATATTAAGCAATTTTGCTGTCGTATAATATTTTTTAAAATCTATTAAGCCCTTATTTAAATGCCATAGCTCCTATGTCCAGAATTATACAATACTAATCATTTTGCGATAAATTTACTGTATTGTCACACTGCCAAATTAAATGTTCTAAATGACAATTTAATATGAATATCTCGATAAAGAATATATTTTTTAATTTATTTAGAATTATTCAAAAACAAATACCGAACAAAATTTGCAATATTTTTACACATGAATTAAGTTGTCGAGATGTCTTTAAAACTAGACATAGTTATGTTTGAAGCAGCGTTCACCAACCGTTCGTCCGAGAGGTTTTTGCATCAATGTCATTGGAGCCAATAGTCCATAAACAAATATCAAACTTATTGATTCTTTATTGTATAAAAAGTGTAATCACCATTCCATCGTGCACAAAATTTCATTTTGATAATCGTTATTGTGATTTTTTTTATACTAAAAAATATGTCGGTTTTTTTTTTTTAATTACAAAGATTTTTATAGCACATCATCACAGTATGGACGTATGCATTAAATGAAATCCTCTGAAATACTCTTTTCTACTAATTTCAATTCTTTTAAGTAGTACGATTAGTACCGTTTTCGATCATTACGAGCATTTTCAACTGAAGCTCAAAATGCTCATCATGGGCGAACTGGTCCTTATCATATTAAATAAAATATAGACATTGTTAAAAAAGTGTTTTATTTTTATACGCTTTAATGAATGTTGCATTTAATGCACTTATGATTGAGTTCGCTGTTTCATTCGCCCTTAAATGATTTCAACTGCCAAACATATATCAATTAATCATTAATATAAATTTTGAATATTTAATATTACAATCAACTCATTAGAATCATAATGAATCATTTGATAATGTCTCTACTTAGAATTAAGCACATAATCTTTAGTCGCTATACGGAGCGCTAATACTTTGTACTGACTGGGTAATAAATGCTTCATATACAGACTTGAAGTACAGTGTTAGTTTTCAGGACACACTATTACGACATCCGTGTATCGTGATTATCTCTTAAAAATAGGAAGTTTTATAATCAGTCGTCGTAAAATAAAGTCTTGATATAGTACTTGTCGCCTGTGTGGTCGAGTGGTCAACGTCTTTGGCTACCGCTACGGAGGTCAAGGGTTCGAATCCCGGTACGGGCAGTTTTATAAATTGATTTTTCAATCGATTTATGAATTTCTGTTCAAAGGCATGGATGTATGTGATGTCTTGAATTCCCCCCTCCCACCCATCCTATCCTATGAACGGGGCGTATCGAGAGCGATTAGCTAAGCACCAGTCCTGTCCTAGCCCATTCCTTCTATTCCCTACTCTCTTTGGAAAAGGTAGAGGTTGAGCAACTGAGTAACAAGCAGTTCTCGTAGAAACACTTCTGTTGAGATAAACTCCATTAGGAGTCCATATGCTCCACATTGGGAACGGACATGATAAAAAAAAATGTACATTAATAATAAGACACTGAGAAAATAATGCACAAATTAATTCTGTTTACAAAAACAAAATGGAGAGGTAAAAAAACAAGACTGAGAAACACAATTATATTATCAAGAAAACCATAAATCAACAATGACACAAAATTTCATAATATATTTAAGTGAAAAAAACTGCACAAAGCCGAATTGATCCCGTTGCATCTTATAAAACAGGAAGAGCTCCAATAAAATTGCATAACACTCTGACTTCATTTTCTTCTTTTTATTTTATTTCATGTTTTTTGTTGGGGCAAGCGTGTCCTTGGCCCGATTTGGGTTTCGGTGGATTTTTTTCCCGTCGATTTTTTCTTGCCCAAGTCGGAAGTCGAAGTTTTTATTTCAGATGTACACTGTGGCTAAAATATATCGAGACTTAATTATACTAAAAGCTTTTCTTACGAAAGTTAAACTAATGTTACACACAATGATGGGAATTAAATTACCAGCCGACGGTAGTAATTATCAGGAATGTGGAGTCGTTAAGAAACATGACGACTCGGACTCCAACTTTAAACTTATTTTAAAACATGTTTTTTTTTTTTTTTTGATTTTTGTCTATTTGAAATTTGTTTAATGACTCGAAATTATTACATTAAGTCAATGTTACTGCGCCTCCCTTTGAAGAAAAAAAACACCTTCACGCCTCCCCATCCTTTATTTCATATAGTAATAAAGACACGTTTTAGAGGGTAAATAAATATTTTGGACTGTTCGCGCCTCCCATGTTGGAAATCGCTGCATTAAGTAAAGATGGATTGTTAATTAAACTCGTTTCAGGAGTAGGCTATGAACTAAATTTTGAAAACATCATTTACCCATATTTACATTGATTTTGATCCGTATATTAATTAAAATATCATAAATATGTAATCCGGCTGCGTTGCCTAATAGTCAACGTCGTTGGCTTAAACACGGAGGTCACGGATTCGAATCCCAGAACGGACAGTTTTAATAAATGGATTTTTCAATCGATTTATAGAATTCTGTTCGAAGGCACGTATGTATGTGATGTCTTGAATTTCCTTCTTCTACCCATCATATCCTGAAAAACGAGGTGTAGCAAGAACGATTAGTTAACCAATAGTCCTGTCTTAGTCTTATCCTTCTATCCCTATTCTCTGAGAAAAAAGAGGTGTTGAGTAACTTAGTAATAATCAGTTATCGCAGAAACCCTTCTGTTGCAATAAACTCTGTTAAGAGTCTATATACTCCACATTGGGAGTGGACATCCGTTAAAAAAATGTAATCGCGTGTAATTTTGAAAGGCGTGTACATTTTCGGCCGCACTGTCCTGGATCACCATGATGAGTTTGCCTTTTTTTACCTGCTCAGGTAGAAATGGGTAGATCCCTTATGTACCAGCCGACAGCATACCATCTCACAATCTCTGCGAGGGTGGAGACGTGCACCTTGTCCAATTTAACAAAAAAGGTGGATCAGCATCAACCACAACTGCACGCAAATACAATAAGGAATAAATTATTACTCACAGTTGTAAGTTGTGGTAATAGGTAAGTGTATCGTGAGCCAGACTGTGTGTGATATTTAAAAACCGTCCTCATAACTTTGTCATAAAAAATGGCTACCTGATAAGCCAAATGAATGAAGTATTTAAAAAGGAAGAAACAATTAAAAACTAAGTTAAAAACAAATTTAAAATATGAAACATTATTTTTAAAATATGAAATTTGAATAAATGACTTTTATTACAAATGAGCTCGTTTTTAATGTATGTACTATTTAATGTAATATTTTAGTATCTACATATAATGTATGTATGTACTAAAAACTATCCGGATATCCGAATATATCCGGATAGTTTCAATTTTACTATTCGATATTCGAATAGTTGATAATGACGGATAGTTGGAATCTCTAGTGGTGACCATATACTCCGTATAGGGAGCAGATATAAAATAAAGTAATTTCATCTTGGACTACTATTCAATAAAATATAGCATTTTCATTGGCATGTTTGAATTTTTCCAATAATTCGCGCATTGACAACATATTACATTTAAATATAGCAAATTCTTTTTTATTAATTAAAAAATATATATTTTTATCATTCAATTTACACCACAAAAAATGGCTGCGATTTTTCATTAATATATTTTGACACCCCCTACATCCATGTTTGTGTATTAGTGGCAATTTTTTTAAACATGAAAACTAAATCTCATTTCACATGTGTTATTTACTCAACACTACTATTACATACACTCACACATTTAGGCTTATCAAACAAAAATAGTTTCCTTATTTCAGCCATAGTGATGTGCAAGTGAAACCTAAAGCGTAGAACTTTATTAGCGTTTTATATTAAAACAGAAAATAATTATTCAAATCGTTCGTTTACGGTTTTACGTTTTTGGTATTGTGAACTTGAATTTTGAAGGGCCACGCGGATAATACCAAAATAATCACGCACACACGTGCAGAACGAATATCCCAAACTGACCTGCCGCAAAATATTACTTTAAAGGTAAATTTACTTCACCCACACCAATATACGAAACACCGATACGGTATATTTTATATTGTACATACGTATTATATCCGACGTACGTGATACGGGAAGTTTTCTAAAAAAATAAAAATTCGCAATATTTTTACGATTTTTTGGGAGATTTTACAAAATTTTCGGAGATGCTTCGGAGTGTTTCACTTGCGCGTGAACTATATTAAATCTTTTACCTGTTTCTTATTATTTTTTAAATCATCCTAAATTAATACTTTCGATGGTTTCGGCGGTAACTTTGTGGAAGTTCATTTTAATATAAAATTTTGTCGTTTAAAAGGACGGGTTGCTCGCCATTGCCTACATTGTTTCCAATTGATAGAGTAATCACCAACCTATCTGATTGATTGCAGCTCATTAGTTTAATAGTTTGTAATGTTTAACGTCATTAGTAGTATGATTATATTTGTTTGCTTTGTTTCGATTCTATAACCCCCTCCTTGCTTCTCTTAAAAGGGAAAAATCCCAATCTGATTGATTGCAGTACATTAATATCATTATTTGTTTGCTTTATTTCGATTCTATCACCCCCCCTCCTTGCTTCTCTAAAAAGGAAAAAAAAACCTAAACTCCATTTTGTTATTTCATAATTTAAATGTCAGAATCAATCTTGCTTTATTACTTAAGCAAATTTTGCGATAGTAAGTCTGAGGATACCTCTGAAAGAGGCGAAACACGTGTCACAGTTAGTAGCACAATACGTGGAATAATCAAAGTTATTTTAAATTTTATATCATCCTAAATTATGCATAAAATTTAACCAATATATTATGTACATGAACAAATGATCACATGTGTGGGATCTTGTTAGAGAATATTATATTTAAAAATGTAAAAACCATTTTTTTTTACTTATATCACAATCGTTTTAGAAATTTGTACTTTTAAAAAGTTGTGTTTCGTTTTTGTAAATCAAATTAATCGTAGAGTAAAGTTTGGCGCGTACAAAGATCAGACGAAACTGGTCCTTATGAAAGGTGGAAATTAACAATAAAATATGAATTCATTTTTTTTAAAAAGTCTTTTTTTACATACAAATAACAATATATTTGTGCATGATGCGTGACTTTGTAAATAATTAAAGTAAAAGATATACACTACCAAATCAATTGAAAATTATCTCATTTAGTTTATACTTTAGATGAGATTGTATGTACCCCTACCCCACCATATGGTGTGATTTCGTTTTGTTAATGGTTTTTTTCCCCCAGAAGTATTTTACGGAAATAAAAAAAGAAGGAAACGTTGCATCCGACCTAAAACTATTTTATTTTGTCTCGGCATTTGGTATTATGAATTTCTACTAAAATCGTCATAAATTACTTAGCGTTATATCATATAAAAGTTATGTATACTTAATAAATACTGGTTGTGTTGTAAATCATTATAGTATTCAAACAATGATTAAGTTTGTTACACGATAAGGCAGTAAATAACGTATTTAAATTATACAAAATATATAAATAGTGATGTTATACGTTAAGATTTGACTCAAAAAAGGAAGGCTGTAGCGTGCTGATAATATTTATTGCTTCTGATTTAACCAGATAAATGGATCTGAGTCAGGGGTGGGCTGGAGGGGGATCGCGGGGGCTAGCGCGAGCCCCTTGTTAAATTTCAGCGCGGCCGGGGAGCCCCTTGTTATGATAAGAAAATCATTCGTTTTAGATCAAATCAGCAATTTTTGTAAATGGTTTAATTTTATTATGAAACAAGTAGCCCCTTCATTTTTTCTTTCAGCGTTGTGGGCTTCCGTGCCAGACCTCATGGGTTCGAGTTAATCACTAGTCCTGTCTTAGCCTTATCATTCTATCCCTACTACTCTCTTTGGAAAAGAGAGGTTGAGCGACTAAGTAACAAACAGTTCTCATAGAAAAAAACTTTTGTTGAGAAACTTACATTAGGAGGCCATAGGGTGCGAAAATGGAGTCCCTTTTTAAGATATTGGCAGCCCACCGCTGATCTAAGTTACATTTAACAACACACTAATTTATCGATCGAATGTTTATATGCAAACATAAACAGGTACACTTTCCACTTTATATGTCTTCAATAAATTGGAATCGATCATTTTTTTACACTTCCACACATTTTATCACTAACGTCCCGGGCTTCGTCTTGTACTTGAACTGACAGTTTAAGTTCATACGTGCACTTGACAGCATGAAGATGTAGAAAGGCGAAACCCTGATTGCTAATGAAAAATTCTACAAAGTACCTTACGTCAAAATTACAATAATTCTTCGGATGTCGACATATTCCACGTAGACGTGGGTGAGTTCCGACGAATACTATTTTTTATGAATTAAAGTAGAGTTCGTCGGAGCTTACTCAGTTGACTTCCTTGCCATTTTTTTTTCCTACTGATTTTAATATTAAATTCTACTATTTTTTTCTCCATTGTAAAAGTTTTAAATTTATAATTTGTCAACCTTGTGCAATGTTAATTAATTAAATAAATAAATAAAATTTTACATTAAATTATATCTGTAATGTGTATATGAATATGGTAGAGTTTATGAAAACGAATAGAAATGATCTATCAATTTATTATGCTAGTGATTTTAATCATATGTATTTATAAACATAATTAAATAACGAAGAAGCATAAATTATTTAATGATCATCGTATTACTTCGCCAGCCTTATAGCTTCTTGAATAATATATCCTAATGATAGTTGAATTTGTAATATATTATATTTATTTCTAGGACGTTAGAATTTACTCAGTTCATATTATATAACTTAATTGTTATTTGATAGAATTTAGAACTAAAATGACGCCTAACTCCAACCAGCCCACCATAGTATCATAGTAGAAACTTTGTAATCATCATCTTATCCAGCAGTGTTGTACGAAGACATTTCCAATCATTACGCATCTATGGCCGCCTGTGTGGTCGAGTGGTCAAAGTCGTTGGCTACCGCTACGGAGGTCCCGGTTTCGAATCCCAGTACGGGCAGTTTTATAAATTGATTTTTCAATCGATTTATGAATTTCTGTTCAAAAGCATGGATGTATGTGATGTCTTGAATCCCCCCTCCCGCCCATCCTATTCTATGAACGGGGCGTACCGAGAGCGATTAGCTAACCACTAGTCCTGTCCTAGCCCCTTCCTTATATTTCTACTCTCTTTGGAAAAAGAGGTTGGGCAACTGAGTAACAAGAAGTTTTCGTAGAAACACTTCTGTTGAGATAAACTCCATTAGGAGCGGACATGGTAAAAAAAAAAGAATATAATGAAAAATTGATTTATTTTTTGAATAAAAACAAAACTTCTTTTCACTTTCAATTTATTTATATTTAAACTTATATCGATAAAATATTCTGTATAATATTATCATATATCTGTGTTACAATATTTATTAAAAATATATATAAAAAACTACGTTTTTTTCATCGTAGATCCATATAGATCGGTAACCAGTGGCGATAATATTGATCAATAATAGATATTTTTTTCGATACTACTGGCACAATCTCGAATTTTTTTGCTACATTTTTTCTAAGCATCTCCTCAGTCAATGGATGTCCATTTTTTTTTCATTTCTGCTTGTAGTCAATTATTACATACTAAATTTAATAATGTGTGAAATTTATGAGATTTTTTCATTTAGAAAAGAAAACATATTATTCAATTGGAACTATAATAAATTATAAATTTATAATAATACAATTCATTAACGTTGAGCTATTTTTACAGCACTTACCTATGTTTATTTTTTTTAAGAGGTATATATTTTTTTACAGTTTAAACGGTATAGGAAGCATTTTATCGAATATTTAAAAAAAAAATACAACTTTAACATTTTTATTCTTGTCTGTGGAGTTAATTTAAAAAATCAATAAAATTTAAATATTTTTTGAGAATTGTTTTCTTTTTAATTAATGAATGGATCGAAAAAAATATGCATTCAATAATTTTGTTGTAAGACTGCTACTAGCTGCAACATTGCTTGCACTATTCAATATTTTATGGTGGAATAAGTGAAAAGAGGATAGGGCGTCCAAATAGCAGATGTTTTAAGTTTACATTATATTTTTGAAACAAGCAACAGACGTTTTGCTGAGATATTTCTGAAAGGCGATCTCTGCGGGATTTTTTGAAGAATCACAAGAGCCAGTGAAAGATAACAATTTGGCAGAAGAATTTTACGTGATCTGTATTTTTTTTAGTTATAGTTAATTCATTATGTGTATAGCAAAGCTATCAAATAATTTAAGCGCCTATTTCTGGCAATGGTTTTGATGTCGAAATGTCTATAAATGATATATTTGTATTGCATAAATATTATGGAGCACATGTGGCATCGTTTTAGTCGGGTAACGTGGTCAAAGTCGTTGGCTTCTGTGACGGATCCCACGTGTTCAAGCGACAGTACGAACACCATTTTTGCATTCGATTTGCTGATTGCTGATTGAAGCTAAGGTTACTTGAGATGTCTAAAAAAATATTTCCACTCTTCCAAACTTTAAAATTGGATCAAAGCAAGAGAAATTAGCTAATCACTGGTGTAGTATTAGCCCTATCCTTTAGCTCTCTTCGAAAAAAGAGCAACTGAGTAACACGCAGCTTTCACGTAAAACTCCCTTTGAGAAACCTTCATTAAGAGACTATATGATCCACATTGGGAGCGGACATGGATTATTAAAATTCGATAAGATACAAGTTTTTTTATGGAAACACTCGAAATTAAGATCGGCCTTAATAATGTTCCGAATCACTGTATAATGTGTTTCACGCGTGATACACAATTAAAAATGTATTAGTGAGCCTTAAGGCTTCTCTTATATTATCGTGTGTGAATCTTGTATATGTGTAGGTATATTATCTATGTGGGTTGTTGGCTTGTCATCTCGAAATACTCTCCAGATATTTTCAAAACTACCCTTAGGGCACCGAGAACTAAACCTATGGCCCGAGGTCTATGCACGAACCTTTGATTCGTACATTTTGTTCTGAACGGTTAAGCAAAAACATAAGATCGTCATTGTTCTGACAGAAGTTGGTAAGTAACAGATTGACAGTTCTGAGTAAATTTTAAAATTTAACAGCAAATTAAAAAAATCAGCTTTTAGGATATAGCCTCTATTATCAATATATTATGTTACGTTTATAACGTATATAATATCAAAATAAAAAAACATTAACCCATTACCTGCCAGATTTTTTTTCCCGCTTTTTTTGCAATATATGTGTTCCTTTTTACTGAAAAATAGGTTTGGTAAAATATTTTGACGAAAAAAACATTTTACCCCCATAAAAAGTAAGTTTTTATAAATGTTCCCAAATGGGGATCATGGCATATGGCGTGTAAAAAAACATATACATATTGAATAGTCAAATTTCTTTTTTCATAATTTTGTTATCTTTTATTGGACAGTTATTCATTCAACTATATCGTACTGTGCCCGTAACAGTAATATTTCTATCACTTAACAGTCTCATTAACTCAAAACTGATAAAAAAGTTATCGAAATAAAAAAAAATGGTTGGATGGATTATCGATTTTAGAAATATTTCTCATTATGACTGACGTTCCTAGTCCCATTTCTTGGTATCTCCCTCATGTATTCCTTGATATAATTCAGCATAGAAGCAATATCCAGTTTCGCTAAAACACATTGCCCATTGCTTGAATCCAAAACGTATAGGTTTTCGTCTTATAAATTGTTTGAAATAAAGATGGCCATAATATCGAATTATTTGTTCATCAATACTAATATTTGTAGAAAAAACTCAAAATTTTAGAAACAGTTTGTTCATCATATCAAGTAATGGACCAATATAAAAAAAAATGTCTGTACATTGCTTCTAGATTAATTCGGCATTGTCATTGAAGTGTAAATTTCTTTTTATCTCCAAATATCGGTTTCGTGACAAACATTTCCTTACACATTGAATAGATAAACCCTCGTCCTCGCACCTGTACATTTGTTCCTGGGGCAAAGAATGATATCCAGTTAGCAATAAAACCCCTAAAAAAATTCTTAGACAGTCTGGTGAAAAAATTGAAACCATGGCGGTTATTTTGGGATGCATACAATGTACTTTGTTTTACTATATGTTCCATTATATTTTCCTCAAATAATGTCTCAAATACTTCCACAAGAGATTTTCCTTTCAGAATTTGTACTATATATTTCATATTGCTTAAAATTTCATCATCTTGCCTCATTTTTTTTTGAAAATTCTGGTCTTATATTTTTCCAAAGCGATTAAGATTTTTTAATTTTAGATTTAGATAGGGAGATCTTCTGAATTTATGAAGGTGATGTACTTTCATTATTTTTTCCCAAAGTGGAAGCTTCTATTGGTAGAAAGCTTGAATGAATTATGACTCTGCCTGGAACATCTTTTGACTAAGTGTCTTCTGAAGTATACGTCACCGATTTCTCCTATATCTAACCGACGGTATAGGGTGGATGTTCAACAAGGTCTATCTCAGGATCTGATTCTTCGTCAACCATAAAATTTGGATCATTGACTATTTATTCCAATTCAGAAAGCGAAAAAAATGTTCTCGTGCGCATATCTACAAATTAGTAAAAAATAAAATAAAGCACATGTATCAAATATTTTACACGGCATCCGCCATGATCCCCAAATGGGAACATTTGATAAAACAGTAATAAAGTTGACTGCGATTTTTAATTTATTTATAGCTAAGAATTAACATTTACTATAACCTCTATATTAGTCATGCACGAAATAACAACTTAAAATTTAAAGAAACAATACAAAAAATATATTATACAAAAGTCACGTTTTACCTTTTTACGATTTACCTTAATATTTTAACTTTTAGCACTTATAACTCTTATCTTATAATGCTATTGCAAATTATTTTCTGTGAAGATGGTGCTACAGACTCTTCTGAACGTAACTGTGTTAATAGTAAAAATATTCCAGCAAGTACTACCAACTGCAGAGCAATAATAGTCGCGTACCCCAAATGGGGATCATGGCAGGTAACGGGTTAAAGCAGATTACACATATTAAAAAAATTTAAAATTCATTAAAAGTGATAATTGCCTGTCGTTAAATCTACATTAAAATAACACATTTAAAAATGCTATTTTTGCCAAAGTGGTACAATAAATACATACACTGAGTTATTCTCGACAACGAATTGATATTCAAGAATCTCTTCGTGTACTTAACTCATTTTTATTACTTATCCGCTTTTGCTAGTTGGGTGACGATATTGAAATTGTATACGCGTAAATAGATAAATATTGTACAAACAATATAGATCTCCAATTTTTTTACATAGTTTATTTATTGAAATATGAATATATTTATTTATGTATAATAAGAATAATTTTTAAAATATGAAATACAAGTCATATGGTTAGTAGTTGGGACAAAATTATTTTACGACGCTATCTTGTTAAATATAATAGAACAGTATTATTGTTCTTCAATAATGCTTTTGAATATCTCTGTCGTAATTTTAGCTGCTCCGTGATATGCGTGATGTTGTGTATGTGTTGGTAGATCTTCTACCTGCCCTTAAGATTTTAGGATTTTGGGGTGGATTCCTTAAAATGCATCCCCTAAATTTGGAAACACGGAATGCAGCCGGTGCAGCATGCGTTTTTAGTTGAAATACAAAAAATAACGACGCAAAAAAAATATTATTATTTAAATTCAACAGCATTGCAACGTAGAAATATGCAGTAATATATGCAATAATAATACAATATTACTACACAAAATTAAGTTTAAAATTTAAAAAATAAAGAAACATTTTATTATTATTGTATAAACTAGATAAAATAAAATTGAAAATAATTTTACTTCTACCAAATTCAATTATTAAATAGATCTACCGACTACTCCCCGGTAATTTATTATGTAATATATATTTTTTTTTTACTTAGTAACTCTATGGTACTCGTTTGTTATACATACTATAAAGTGTTTGCAATTTTTTTAACACTTTCGGACGACTCTCGGACGCAAGATAGAGGAGCACATGTATCTCATAAAAAAAAGACAGCAGGTACTTCAGAATAGGAACATAACAATTTCTTTTCATACGTATATTTTTCGAAATGTTTATTTATATTGAATATTATATTTTTCAAAAGATTTTGTCAATTCATTGAGATTCAAAATAAATATATGCTTAAAAAATGATACACTAACTGCAGGACTATGAAGACGTTAAAAAATAAAAATGACTTCGATTACAATTCTGAATTCGGCTTTAAAACAATGTGAAAATTATACATTTACTCTTATGGACAAATGCTGACCATTTCATATATTTTATTACAGACAGTCCATTATTTTACCAATCAATACAATGAATAGGTTATTTTCGAATATATTATATTTGTATGTACTTACAGATTACAACTTCTTTAGTAAACGGGGGTGTGAACTCCCCATTTATATTATTTTATATCGATATATATTTCGATAAAGAATTGAGAGATTCAAATTATAACAACGCGTTTTTTTTCAGAGTAAACATTTAATGCATTCAACATTATATAAAATGTTCACGTAACTTCCAGCTTGCATCGCTGAGTTATCTAAAGATATGCATTAACTTATACTTTACAAAGAATCGCCAATGGCCTTATCTATTAACAAAATCATTTTGCGTAACCAGTAGAATTGCACAGGAAAAGGATATTCTTATTACATCGATTTCCCCCAAATAAGGACAATCAAAAAAAAATATGACCATATGGGGAACGCTGCTCAAAAAAACTATTATTTAAATTTAATGCACCCAAAAAATAGGAAGTAAACTCTCACTGATTGAAGAAAAAAGCGCTTAAAAAAGTAATAAACGAAATAATATACCTGTCCGTAAGTGGACCAGGTGTATTTTTTGTAGCACTTTTTCTACTTGCTAACCATATTACCCTTTCCTGGTACAAAAAATAACAAAAAATCCATGTGAATGGAGGATTTTTTCTTAGGTTTTTTACGTTCGTTTGTACAGAGACTAAGGTAAATATTACGAGAGAAGCGACAAATGTATAGTATATTGGGAACTCATTTAAGACATAAACAAACATTTAATAATTATTGTGATATCAAAATAAATAAAACACTATTTCACCAATTCCTCATATATTTAATATGATCCAGTTTCGCTCACCTCCAGCATTTTTAGTAGAAATAGAGTGTTATTTTTTTTAATTTAATACCTTTCCACCAAGTATTGACAGTGAAAACTTTAAGACAGAGATGACAAGAAAATGTAGGATATGGATTAATAGTTTCGATATATTTTTTTTCGATCGCAAATATTGTTTATGTTTGCTAACTTCAATATAAATATATACACAGGTTCCGAAAAAAATCATATTTATTCCAACGTACATGAAAAGATTTAAAATCTCACTTATATATTTTTTTTGTAAAATAACTAAAATACAAAGATATGTTATATACCATCTAATATTTTGACATATGTAGTTGTTTGTTAATTAACTTCAAAAAATATTCAGCATAGTAATACACATTCTTGTAACAACATGCCAGATATTTTCAATATCAAATAACCCATGTCGAGTTGAAAAAATTAACAAAACCACCCGAGATAAACTCGAGGAGAAAAGACATCGCAAAAATTTAAGCCGAAGAGTTGTATGACTTTGTTGTCCCCGGACATTTCTGATCACTAAACGGGGTTCATACCGATAGGCTTAAGTGAGCTACATAATTAGAAAAAACACAATATTCCTTTGTACTTCATTCCACTTTATTTAATATGTCAGGACCGGTTTCGCTCATTACGAGCATCGTCAACTGAATTGACATCAGTTGACGTAATGAGCGAAACCGGTCCTGACATATTAAATAAAGTGGAATGAAGTACAAAGGAATATTGTGTTTTTTCTAATATAATGCCTTTCCACCAAGTATTGACAGTGAACACCCTAAAAGTGAGCTACATAATCTATTGAAATAATTGTTTCTGTAATAAATTATATCTAATGATTATTTTATATTATTTCCAAAGTAGACAACGTTTAAATGATTGCCTGAAGTGTCCAAGGAGCAGTGATCCAAGACATTATTTTTATGCACAAAAATGAGCTGAAAAATATAGTATATGAACATAACAATTTTTAGTCGGGAAGCTTTTATGACTTGAAAATTAATGTCGTGTTATCTTCTAGCCATATCGGTTCGTGGAAAATTCATTATTTTATACGTATTTAATTTAAATATGTATGTACTACCGTATTTCTTAATGTCATTCCTAATTGCAAGACTTGCTATAACTATTACAAAACGAATGGAATAAATACTAATTTATTGTGCCACGCTTTTTATGTATTTTTTTTTACCTAAACAACAAAATTCTTGTAATTTTCATTTTTCTTTTACTGGATACCGTCCTCAATAAAGTTTTATAGGAATCGCTTTTGTCTAGTTTTTTGTATTTTTTTAATGCCGATTTTTTGAAAAGCGAAAGTATACACATAAAACGTTTTATTTCTTAACTGCCCCCCCAATTGAATAAACATATTTTTACTTTCGTTTCAAGGGGGTTCGTTTTTTGTATATTTTTTATTTGAGGGGTACCGCCTACAATGTTTGGCTTTTTTTGGTTTTTCGAATAACCCTTTTAGACCACGCTTTTTGTGCATTGTTTGTACTTTATTATATGACAATAATTTCCCTTTCAAAGATCCCTTCCTTATGACTATTACTTATTTTATTACAGTATAAATGTCTGTAGGAAGTGCTTTGTACTGTTTTTTATACTTTTTAAAAACAGGTACTCTCAATATTTTTGGGTTATGTTCAAAACAATTTGTTTATGTGATTCTTTTATATAAATATTAAAAAATATATATTTTTAGATTGACTGAAAACATGATTAAGCGTTTATAATAATGTGTTCACACTAACTTTGCAAATATAATATATGTACATATTGGAATAAATAACCAACATAAATATCAATTTAAATATAAATTACTACATAAATTACCATATATAAGTATGGATTTTTTTAACTGTGCTCTTTGCCAAAGTGATACTTTATGACCTCCTTAAAAAGTATCTCAGCACAAGTTGGTGTATTAGAATCGTTTGTTATTCAGTGAACTAAGTTTTACTTTACGGATAGTGGTAGAAAAAAACCAATAAGGTAATCGCCGTCCTTATGTCACATTATTAGGATCAGATAGGTAGGAATGATTGTTACCATCATACAACCCCATGCATTTGAATAAGAATTCAAAAATATATTACAAAACAGTGTTTATTCGTGTATTTGAACTCTAAAATACGGCTACTGAATTGGCGAACGCCTTAAAGCATTGACCACTCGGCTAAAGGATTAGCTGAAGAAAATAACACAGAAACTTAAATAATCATAATTTGTAGTAATTACTGGGCACATTTTTATGCATTACTTTTCAGCAATAGACGCCAGGCCCTGATCTCCACTGCCTTTGATCCTTAATAATAATTTAAACTAGCCACTAAACGAGTATTAATATAATGATATTCTCTTGTTATCTTGGGATCAAAAAAATCCGAACACTAGAGGCATTTTTTGATTTCAGAGTGATGGAAATATTTAAGGAACTGTACTAAAACAGGCTGAAAATGCAATTATGTTATAATTGGATCAAGAATTATTTAATTCAAAATAATTAACCATCCCATATATCATACGCAATATTGTTAATCTTTAAACATTAAGCAAAAATCTCCTGCGGCGCATATATCACAGTGACTCTAAATATGTAATGACCTTACAAATAAATTCTAATATAGTATATTATATTTTCTCACTTTATTGGTATAGCTTTATGGTTCACAGACATACATTTACATAGACACAACAAAATGTAAATACATTGTACAAGAGAGTAAAGAAATTTTGTAAGCAATTAATATTGTCAATTCAAAGTTCAACATCAACGTTAACATGTTTTCCTTATCAACGTACAATACATTAATATATGTTTTTTTTCCTTATTATATTTAGTCAGGAATTGTCCCAAGATATTTCTACCGATTATCTAATGGTAATGAGGTAAAAAAAATACAAACACACTCGCTAGGCCAACAAAACACTGGAAAAGTTCTTCCATACTACAATTTCCTGATACTGATTTTTTAATCAATATTTTTTTTGTTTTTACGACCTAGGCATTTTTGAAAATGTACGAATTAATTTGCGAACAATCAATTCTTGTACATTCCTTCGTATATCATTACAATTACTTAATTATTCCAACAATGCTTGCTCCCAATGTGGAGTTTATCAAAACTAATTTTCAATCCATGAAAAGCTTTATACGATAGCATTTTTCATAGATATAATAATAATAAAGTTCAAACAAGTTAATATTTTTCGAAATTTGATTGTTTATTGAGTTTAACTTGGTTCTGAAACTTTAAAAATCACTGGATTATAAAATGTTGAAAAGAGGAAACCCATACGTACATTATTATAATATTGAAGATGTAATATTATGGTTTATGGAGAATAATATAAAATGGGGCACAAACGCATATAATATTCAACAAAAAAAATAACAAAGGGGTACAATGCACAATGCAACAAACATCCCCATATAGCAGGTAGCTGAATATGGGTTAATTAGTCAAATGCCGACTTCTACGTAGAAGGACATATTTGCGATTCTAAGTAGTACGGCGGAAATATCTACAAAAAATAATGAAAGATCATCGGGAAAATAAAATAATTTTAATTTTTATTCTTGACAAATAACAACACATCATGTGTCGTTTAAGTAGTTCTCAGCTAGTAAACAATATTCTCTTGTGAGGCAAATGTATTTTTTAAATGACTTAAATTTTTCCAATAAATTCCTAACAAGAGTCAATTCATTAGTGATTCTAATAGAGCTCTTAATTTTCAATACGCATTTGTAAACATATCTAAATATTATAAATTTATAATATAAATTGTATACTATATAACAAATAACTTATCTCAAATACTTGCCATGACATCGTAATTATTTAATTAGATACCAGTGCTTCAGCCTTTTTTAAATATCTCTTTAGATTAATTTAGAAATTTTAATCCATGGCGATTGAAATGATTAATGTATTACAAAAATCTCTAATATCTAATACTTATTAAATAGCTTGCTAATAGTTTCCTTCGGATCACTAAACGAAGGTTTCACTGTTACGCTACAGGGTTAACGAAATAATTTGAATAGTAATTGTATTTCGGTTGTTAAAAATAAGTTACTCTATGTCTTGTAAATACTTTTTAAAAATAAACTTTTTTTTGAAAAGTAACTAGAAAAATTTAGCAACAAGTGCATTTAAATGAGTTGTATAACGTACAAGTGTATCATTTTTCGACGAAAAGAAATAGAAAAAATGGTTAGGAAAAAAATGGTAGTATGACAATACAAAGCGCTAGCAAGGAACTATACTATATACCCTTTCAAAATGTGCAGACACTGCAGACAACTTACGTTTACAAAAACTTCACAATGGTTCATTCTTGTATAATATGACATACAGGAATTAAAGGAATAGATTTATGTTTTCTGGTTT
This sequence comes from Himalopsyche anomala, assembly GCA_031772345.1. NCBI lineage: Eukaryota > Metazoa > Arthropoda > Insecta > Trichoptera > Rhyacophilidae > Himalopsyche > Himalopsyche anomala. Next base: position 31,858,693 of record CM062823.1, read on the forward strand.
TACAATATACATTGTAATTTAATGGAAGATAAATTAAATTCACATTTTTAACAACAAAGAAATGTGCTGAAGAATAAATACTATTCTAGTTTTGAGTAAATCGAGCATGTTAAGTCACATAAATTTAAACATTTGATCAATAAAGGCTCGTAAATGTTTTTTTTTTTTAACCATGTCCGCTCCCAATGTGGACTCCTAATGGAGTTTATCTCAACAGAAGTGTTTCTACGAGAACTGCTTGTTACTCAGTTGCTCAACCTCTCTTTTTCCAAAGAGAGTAGGAATAGAAGGAAAGGGCTAGGACAGGACTAGTGGTTAGCTAATCGCTCTCGATACGCCCCGTTCATAGGATAGGGTGGGTGGAAGGGGGGAATTCAAGACATCACATACATCCATGCCTTTGAACAGAAATTCATAAATCGATTGAAAGATCAATTTATAAAACTGCCCGTACTGGGATTCGAACACATGACCTCCGTAGCGGTAGCCAACGACGTTGACCACTCGACTACACAGGCGGCGTAAATGTAGTTTTTTTAAATGTAAGTTTTGTGAAATGTAAATAAATATGTATGCATTTCTACGTGTTTTGGTCATGGCCGTAGGTAGAAAAGAGTATAGATAACTTAAAGTTCATTAGAGTTGTGTAATTTTATAAACAATACAAACATTGGAAAGGAAAATGAATGTTATGAAACGGATATTTCTTATCGCATTTTAAACATAATTATTTTTACCTACATAAAAAAAATATATTAACTTCAAATAAATATCTAAAGAATAATTAATAAAAATTGTTAGACTACTATTAATTATAAATCAAAAACAAATACTATATTTTCTCTAAATTCACAATCCCTTATAATAATCGGGATGGAAGTAATAATATTGATTTTCAAAAACGTGAAACGTGCCATTGAAATGCACTTTTTTTTTACTTTCAGGAAGCCGCCCAAATCATAAATATTTCTGGAATCATAAAATCTTATTCATCGGTGAAAAATGAAACCTAGTGTAACTTTCACTTTTGAAAAAGATTGCCGAAAACAATTACATTATATGACTCGCGTCTTTGGCGGCGTCTAGGATAATAAATATTTAATTTTAATAATATTATATTGCCCATTCACTTTCAAGCAATATAACCTATGTGTCGTCCATAATAATTGAGTTGTCAGCTTAAATACTCAAAATGCTCCACTTTTGAGAGTAAACAAAAAATACGTCAATCATTACAATAAATTTTATTTCAATCTAATATTTTATTTTAATAAAAGCATAACCATTTTATTGATAGAATTCTGTATTTACTTGATAAAACTTCATTGAAATAAGATGAAAAAAAAATTATTTAGTTCTACAAGTATTATTTTATATATAGTTAATAACTATTTCGGTTTATGCCTTCGTCAGAACTAGAACAGTAATTAATGTCAATTCAATTTATATGTGGTGTCGGAATTAGAGTCGGAGTCGTGGAGTTGCGGTATTTTGGTCGGAGTCGGAGTAGCGAAAAATGAGTGGCTCAATTTTTTTTTTGAAAAATATATTTAATGATGTGTATTCAAACAAATTAGTCCAAAGTGTTGACATTGCATGCTTGGCTGACTAAAGATGATCTGATGGAATACATATACATATATATATATAAGTTAAAATGAAATTATTGAATTTTCTCGGAGTCGGAGTCATCTTTTTTAACACGACTACACCCACACCCCTAGTACTTCACCCACAAGAGAAAACTTCTGTTGGCTGATATATAATAAATAATTGTTTCGCGATTTTAGTGGATATTTGATGTATTCAATGAATGTATTTGAAATATTTATGACCCGTGTTAAAAGCAAAGAGACTTTATAGAGAATTGAATTTTTAACAGGGTTATATAAAAGAAATACTTATTTTATTTTATGAATATAGTACAGTGGTTAGGGTTGTTGGCTGCTGTGACAGATCTCGCGGGCTCGAATCCCAGTATGACTACCATTTTTCAATCGGCATGGATGTTTGCTGTATTTTAAAATTCCCTCCCACCCTTCCAATCCTAAAAATGACGACACTAGTCAATTCCCAGCTCTTTCTTTTCTAATTCTACTCTCTTCGAAAAAACGGTTGAGCAACTGAATAGCAAGCAGTTCTCGTACAAAAAAAAAGTATGTTGAGATATCTTAATAGTAGTACATATGCACCACAATGGGAGCGGATATGAAAATAAATAAATAAATCGTATTTGTTAAAACGGTTAATTTTTAGGCAAAATAGGTCTCGAGCTAGATTGATAATTGATATGATATTTTTGTTTGTAGAACACAATGCTATAATTATCGGTCGAGCCTATAAAACGATGTGTCAAAATGTAATTAATATTGTAAAAAGCTAATTATATCTTTTGACAGCAGTTAGCTAATAAATCAAATTCCAGCATTTTCAAAACGAGAATCTTACCAGCCTCAATAAATAAAGCTCAATAAAACATTTTGGTGTCGTAACGACAAGTCGAGCAAGTAGTTGCGTAACCCAGTTTCAGCTGAAAAGAAAGAAGAGAAAAAATGGCGACTCCATGACCGTGAAACTTTCAGCAATATATCCCCGCCCCCTCCCAAGCCCATGTCTGCCCTCTTCCCTCACTTTGGGCGCCGTTCACGAGACACGTTTTACATACGTCGTGAGGTGTGGCCAAACTGTGGGGCGCAAAAATAAGAAAGAGGTTCGAAAGAATAAGTCGAATCAATCGTCGTATATATTCGTAATACTAAGCTCCATTTTTTTGTTCATTTGCCAATAATTAAGTTTTTCTTTGTGAGAGTTTATTTTCAATACAAAAAAGTTTGCTTCAATATAAAAAAATGTATTACTCTAAATCAAGGATTTTAAGCTTTTCAAAAGATCAAATCATTCTTATTTCTAATTATACATGTATTTAATATGACTAGCATTTTCAACTGAGCATGAGTGAAACCGGTCCTGATCACATTAAATTAATGTGGAATTAGTACAAAAGAGTGTTATTTTTTTAAAATGGGTTTTTTCCACAAATTATTTATTGACAGTGAACACCTTCAAAGTTGTCAAAAAAAGAACGTTTCAAAAATTCAGTATTTATAACCTGCTGCTTAGATGGAAAGAACATCAGTTTCATGAAGAGTTTATTGATTAAATTATTTTAAAGCAGAGATCTGAAATTGGCTGTCTCTCACTGTGTCTCAAATTATTAAAACGTGTAGCTACCTTTCAATCAGTGAATATTAGGGTTGTGTTAATAGTTTCGCTACGTTATTACGCTGCAGCATATTATACTACAATAGTGAATTTTTTTTTTTTTTTTTTAATCCATGTCCGCTCCCAATGTGGAGCATATGGCCTCCTAATGGAGATATCTTAACAGAAGTTTTTTCTACGAGAACTGTTTGTTACTCAGTCGCTCAACCTCACTTTTTTCAATGTGAGTAGGGAAAGAAGGATAAGGCTAGAACAGGACTAGTGGTTGGCTAATCGCTATTCTACGCCCAGTTATTAAAGGATCAGAAGGATTGGAGGAGAGGAAATGATGTGAATTGACATCACAAACACCCAGTCTTCGATCACAACTTTGAATTGAATAATTCTCAAATTCACTGTGATCTGACCGGGAATCGAACCCAGGCCTGCGTGATCGGTAGAGCAAGCTCTTACCAACTGAGCCACAGCAGGCAATAAATGATAGTACAGAAAAATACAAATGTGTCGAAAATACTCATTCGCTTACGTATTTTTTTTTGCCAGCAATAAAAGATATTTGGAAATGCATCTGGTGACTATGATTGTTTTGGAACTAAATTAAAATAAAATAAAACAAGAATGTGTCGCAGGTTGAGTATCACTGCACAAGAGGGATTGATAGTTGAATAATTATTATTATAATCGCAATAAAGTATTTTTTATTTATAATTTATTGTAAAAATCAGAGTTTTGTTTAAAAGCTATATAAATGGAGTAAGTTTTTCGAACGACTTCACAAGTGCAAAACTGCGATATATGTAATAAGTCTTCAATGACTTTTTTCAACTTTACTGAATAGTTAATATATACAACAATATAATTAAATAGTACACTTTTCAAGTCATTTGTTTTATATGTCCATTTAAAATCTTAGTAGTCGATGGCCGGTGCCTTTATTTAAAATTCCTACTATTCTTGGAGTCGTTTGTCAGGTTACTGTGGATTTGGTAAATGAGGATATGCTTAGCAAACGTACCCCTCTATCTAACTATTCATTAATCTAATATTCGAACAGAAGATTCATAAATACGTTAAAAATAATATATGAATATGACAAGCAAATCACTCGACGATCTAGATTGAATAAATTGAATATTAAATCTAGTGAACAATGAAGGTATTTAAATATTTAGAATACAGCAAAGCAAATCTAATAACAAAGCTAAATATGTGCCAAAAAATAATAGTATGGTACGCCGATGAATTAGGACCCACACATTGAGAAACACATTCGAACTTGCTGGTTCTAATTTTAGTCGACAAGCGAAAACCAAGGTCAAGGTTGAAACCACTGAAATATCGATCCACAAAACGCTAAAAAGACGCCTAGCCGACTACAAAATGTACCTAGAAACACATCCACCACCTGAAATTTCACCCTAAGCCCCCTACACAACACGGAAAAAATACACCCCGAAAGTTATACCGCCAACAAAAAAATGCGACAGTCGGATGAAAAATTTCACCTAACACATTACATAAAAACACCCGGATAAACCGGAGAGAATTTTATAAAGCGACCAAAAAAAATCAGGCAGTCAGATAAAAAGTTTAACGCTGTATTGAATATAAAAAGTCATACAGTACGCTTGTCAAAATTTATAATGCGCGCGAAAAAATCTGAAAGGTCAGCCTGATAAGTTTCATCCCTTGCTAAGCAGACAAAATATAACGAAATTCGTTCGCAACTTATGCAAAGTACTGGTAACTTTTTTTTGGATTATAAGTTTACCGTCACAGTATTACGTATTCTCTTGTAATAACGGTGCGTTATTTGTAAATAGGAATTCCGTTTTTCTTTTCGCTTTCTTTGTAGGTGATATAATATGAGTATATATTGTATATATAAATGTGTACATTTTCTTGCGTTAAAAGTGTATTCATTCTCACTATAGAAACTTTTTTACCGAATCATTTTTTAGCAAACAAATTTAGTACACTTGTAAGTAAGATTCTCTTCGCTTAAATAGCGAAATTAATATGCTAAAACAGAAGACATACGAACAAGTTTCGCTTCGAAAAAATTCCCCTACGTATAAAAAATAAACGTCCACGACATTAGCACATATTATTTCTGTTTCGTTCTAACGATACCCAAAGCCTTGAAGTTGTTGCAGAAAAGATAAGGATAGAAATATATTCTAAGTAGTATTTAACCAGTGAAGGTATACAATAATGATAAAAAGAAGTATTTAAAAAATAAGGGTGTCTTAATGACAAGGATGGTAGATACGGTCTACCGTGTTGTTCGTCTTTTTCGTTCACCCCTATTAAGATACGATGCTAAATGAGTTGACTGTATTATTGTCGATTTTTATGGAATATTTTGTCTAGAAGATTTTTACGGTCCATAGATTCGGACGCTGCTTGAAGACGATGTTATATTGAAAAAATAAAACGATTTTATCACCATTCAAATAAAAAAAGTAAATCGACCGGTTTCACTTGAGAATTGATAATTTTCTGTTAATCAAACTACTGAGGCTGGACCTATATTGTCACAATAAAAAATCTTGTAGTTTATTTTCTTCTTGATTATCTAAAAAAAATAGCATATAGATAGCCTTATATGTTTCCGTCTTACCCGAAAAGGTGCTAAATGGAAACTTAACACCCAACTCTCGTAAAATAGTAATATTACGGCAATATTACAGCAACAACGTATACAGTAATATGGATCTAGTAATTATTATAGCCTCAAACTCTTTGGTGAAATTAAATTAATAAATAATAGTTACTTATATTATGATTTATAAAATAAAAGATATACCTAGATATAAGTTATGTTTTTTTTGCTGTTGTAATTGACACCTTTGCAATTGTATTGACATTATCTACCAATAACCAATGGCTCTATTACTAGGCTTGTGATAAAATAACAAAAACAATATTAATATAAAATAACTTAGATTATTCCACGTATTGTGCTACAAACTATGACACGAGGCATCAGACGCATCTGAGGATGCCTCTGAAAGAGGCGGAACACGTGTCACAGTTTGTAGCACAATACGTGAAATAATCTAAGTTATTTTATATTAAAATGAAATTCCACAAAGTTACCGTCGAATCCATCGAAAGTATTAAAAGCAATATTATAGAAAGAGAATAATTTATGTCCATTTAATTATGCATCTTTTGGTCGTATACTTTTTTTGCTTCAGTCAATTTCGTTAGTTAAAAAAGACATATTTTTTTATCGACACTCCGATATTGATTTTTAAATGAAAATTAAATAGCGAATTCATACAGATTGACCACCCATGATACATATAAAAATCAACTACTTACTAAGTATACACAATCTTAGTACAACACAGACTGATAATACAACCTATATTCAATTAAATTGTACGCGTTGCTCTAAGTGAACAATATATTTTAAAAATGGAATGCAATCATAATCAAACGTATATCTAATAGTGTTTTGAACACAAACAAATTAATATATTTCTTCGAAATGTTAACAGTGCGAGCAAATTTTTGCTGCTGGATGATCGCTATTAAATAGGTAAGGTTATGTCGGGCAACCACAAGTAGGATATGAAGTTGAAGTTGTCTCTTTATGATATGAACATGTAAATCCGCTAATAAATCGCTTAAAGTGTTATCAGCAAAACATCAAATAAACAAAAAAATCGTTTCCTGGAATGGTAAAGGTGCTAAGTAACCGGCACAATAATTTCGCTGTTGGTTATTCTTATTTTCGATTCCACTCAAACACGCTGAAGAACATTTCAAGAGAAATAGCTTGGTAAACAAAATTATTATGCACACAAAAGATTGTCTCCGCCATTTTCCGGTTGTCCTACTTGACTGCAATCTGCAATAAATCTATATGAAATCGATCTTTCGTTTTTGGTTGATTTCGGTGGAATATCATCGCAAAAAGTATTCATTGCAATTGTACAAAAACCGATCCGTTTTATTTCAATAAGGAACCATCATTATTCAATATTTAAAAATATGCAATACTTTCCATCTCGATTATTCAACGCCTAAACGACGTTCAGCTGATAAGACTGATAAGTGGACATTGCGTATTTAAATATTATTATTTTTTATTCAATTAGTACACCAAATTCTCTTTTTGGCTCAATGCTTAACAGTTTCAAGTTTACACGATATTAGAAAACGAAAATATAATTATTTTAAACTTTTTTTTAATCAACTAAAAAATATTTTTAACAATAATTATGATATTATTATTTTATGGTTATAAAGCTGAACACTGAATAAATTAATATATATATGTATTTCAAAAAATAAATAAATGTACAATGTAATTTAAGTTACTAATAAAAATATTATTATGTTTAATTTACAAATACAAAAGTACATTTATTCTTATATCTAAAGTCTGTCTCTCATTTTTCAAATATATTTACCCGTATTTTTTTAATCAGTGAATTTGGCCTGGAACATGTTTCCCTTGCGAGAAGATAATCGGGTGTATGTAACTATTTGATTTGACGAGGAAACTGACCAGGATCCACATTTAAAATATGGGTAATATTGTTTCACGAATTGTAAAAATTTTAAAAACAATACGAAAAACTATTTCAAAACATATAAATTAATGCAGCACCAGTACATATTAGAAATAAAAATATATACGTATATATTTTCATTAATGGGTTTCGTTATCTAAGAACTGGCGACTGCGGTATCAATAACTTGCTTTTCTGAGAAAATAAACTGTGCCCCAAAATCAATAGAGATAGATCAAGATAGCGAACATTTTTATAATCAATGTTGGTAATATTATTTAACATGACCATTTACATAACATATGAGAGGGGTATTAAGAAAAACACAATATACCTTTGTACTTATTTCCACTTTTATAAGGACTGGTTTCGATCATGACGAGCATTATCAACTGATCACCATGAGCGAAATCGGTCCTGGTCTTGGTAAATAAAAGTTAAAATAAGTACAAAGGTATATTGTGTTTTTTATCAATATAATGCCTTTCCACCAAGTATTGACGGTGAACACCGTAGAAGTGATATGAGAGGGGTATTTCAAAAATTAATTTATTCCACTACTTGATGAAAATTAATTATGAAAGCCAAATTTTAGTAATTTTTTATGCATGAACCTCAAAGTATGCATTCCAGTAGAAAATCAATTCCAAAATTGTTGTTAATAACAAAAAAAAGTATTCATAATCGACTAATGGCAAAAGTTCTTTAACAATGGGATAAAAGTGCATTTTTAATTTAACAGGTAATACCGTTCAAAATAGATATCTGGTTTCAAATAGAATTTGCATTACAATTTTCGACAATAGTGCGTATGAAGGGTGTATTTACAAAGTCAAGTTATTCCAGTACATGACAAAAATAAGTTATGAAATTTTAGAGGATAATATGTTTTAAAAAAAATCGTCGCCTACGTAGTCAAGTGGTCAACGTCGTTGGCATCGGTTACGCTGATCACAGGTTCGAATCCCAGTGCGGACAGTTTTAAAAAATGATTTATGAATTTCTGAATTTCTGAGGCATGGATGTATGTGTTGTCTTGAATTCCCCCCTCCCACCCATCCTATTTTAAGAACGGGGCGTAGCAAGAGTGCCCTTCTTTTCTTACTCTCTTTGGAAGAAAGAGAGGTTGAGCAACTGAGTAACAAGATGTTCTCGCGTATACATTCACTGTTGAGATAAACTCCATTAACTCCATTAGGACTCCATATGCTCCACATTGGGAGCGGACATGGTAAAAAATTATGTTGAACAAGTATTTTTAGTAAAGTATACAATAATCGAATAATCCCATAGCATGCAATCCAGTCGAAAAATAAAAAAATAGAACTTCCGATAGAAATAACAAAAAATATTTAATACCAACACCGTAAACAGTTTTTTGGCTTTTGCCAACAATTTTTTGAAGTGAAATAAGTTTACTTTGGAGATACGCTTTTTTGTTATATTGTCGAAACGATGAGCAATAGGAAATTGATTTGTGTAAAATTTGAATCATTCAAATTATGTACACTCCCACAGATTTTGTCACTAACGACCCGGGTTTCGCCTTTCGGCATCTTCAGGCGTTCAAGCGCACGGATGAACTTGAACTGACGCTTAGTAAATGGATGTTTCGTGTTTATATATTAAATAAATGTATCACTGAGTCTAAAGCCATCGCTGGCGAAAAAGGGTAAGCTCATGGGAATTCCCAAAGATTTGAGTAGTGAGTGGTTTTTAGAATTATATTTATTTGTTTGTCGGCAAAGGTTTTATGATATTATTTATGATATTATTTATATAGGGTATAGAAGCGGAGACCCAGGAAGGCCTAATATCTCGTTCAAAATCGGAAGACTATGTAACTGTGCCCTATTAATTTCTAAAATTTCCTGGAAAAAGAGCTTATGACTGTCCGTATTTGGGTGTAACATTTTTATCCCCTGTTCCTGATTGAACACGTGTCCTTCCGAAATTAAGTGATTAGCAAAAGTAGACGTGTCCTTTTTCAGTCTAAAGGCTGCCATATGTTCTAATACCCTGATTTTTAAAGTCCTCTCTGTTTTGCCGATATAAAATTTATTACAACAAGAGCATTGTAATCTATAAATTCCAGATTTATTTAGGTAATGTATTTTATCTTTATTGTTAACTAATAATTTGCCTAAAGAGCTTTTACAGTAAAAGGCTGGTCTAACACTATCAGCTAGTTGTTTTTTAATTTTAAGACTAGTATTTCCTAAATAAATGATTCTACGCCAATACCTAGTATGGTCTATGTCCTTTGACAATGTACCTTGAAATAACATTTTTTCTGCAAGCTTAGTTTGTTTTTTTGATAAAAGATTGTCTATAAGAGACATATCGTATCCATTGTTGATGGCGATTTGTTTGATGATTTTTAATTCGATATTAAAGTTCTTTTCATTCAAAGGAACACTCACAAGTCTATGAATTTCTGAATGAAAAGCGGCTAGTTTATAAGAAAATGGGTGCATTGAATCCTTATGTATCACGGTATCCGAAAACGTAGGCTTCCGAAATATTTTAAATTCGTGAGAACCGTTTTCAATATTAATATTTAGGTCAAGAAAGTTAATATTCTTGCCTCCGACTTCTAACGTGAATTTAATATTTTTATCTAATGAATTTATAAAGTTATGAAAGTTAGTTATTTTAAGTTAGTTAGTTAGTTAGTTGATTTGTGTAAATAGAAATTATGCAGCATACACACTGCCAATTTTAATTACACCAAAATGTGTAAAATGGCGCATCTAATAATCATTACAGTAATTATATTATTGCGATGAATATACGTACTCTGTTTTCGAACAGTGTTCTGCAAATGGGGGACCGTCGGCTCTGTTAAGGGGGTCCGTGAGTGGCTTAGTCAAATCCTTCCGTTAATTAATCAAAAAATATATATTTTACTTGGAATTCTTTTTCGGAAAAATCGATATTGCCTGCTCAATTATTAGAAGTTGTTAGCTATAAATAAAAATGATTGGTGAAATGATGACTATGTACTAGAATTAATATAGTTGCTATTGCAGAATGATCTGATTGATTGAAAAAATAAATTGGGAGTCATGAGTTTTTAGCAGACTCCTCAGCCTTTGAAAAACTACCAATTTCCTTCTCAAAACTTTTTGCAGCCTCACGATGAGTGTTTTCTATGCAATCGTGTGACACTGTTTTAATGTTGTTTTTTTTTATGGTCAGTCATGTTTTATAATTTTTTTTGACAGCTGACTTGTAAGAGAACATATTACAGAAAATTGGTGATACATTTGCAAATAATTAAACGTACTAAGCTACATACTTACCGTAGTCGTAACTAAGCAATAACCTACGAAATATTATCTCAATACTTTCATGTACTTACTCTTTGTAGAAGACATCCACATTCGAATTTCGAATATTGGAGAGAAAAGTATTTAGCAAAGCTTAGAATCTTGGATGGAGGTGTTTGTACAGAGATTAAAACATTAATCATCTCTACCGATCACTCATTAACTTAAATAATTAATGGTTTTCAATAATAAAATGGTAAGCGGAGTATTCTAAAAGCAATTATAGATTTTATCTAGACATGATGATGGGTCTGAAATAAATAAATCAATGATTAAAAGTTGATCAAAGTGTAACGCGACGATCAAGTCAATAATTATTTTTTTTAAATGTGGAGTGTAGACACTTAGATTAAATTAATGACATTCCTTCGTGTAAATTCAATTTATGATGTAGCACATTTTTTTTATACATACAGTCAACTCCACTCCCAATGAAGAGCATTTGAACTCATGACCAACAAAAGATATTTTTAAATATAACTGGTTGATATGCCTTGGCTGAGCCTTTTTTTAAAGTGTTGGCCAGGATAGTCAAATGGAGTAAGAAGATCGGTTGTCGAGTAATAGCTCATTAGTATTTAATAATAGTCAAATTCTCGTAATAAACCAATATCGGGGATTTCAGCTCATGGTCGCAAAACGGATTATTGCTCCGCCAAAATTATTGTAATACATATGACGACACCCTATTAATTTGTTTGTCGCTGTCGAAGCGCAAAACCTTCGCTGGGTACTATAAATAAATTATAAATTTAAGATCTCTTAATTTAATATATTTTAGGTACAATATTATTTTAGGTTTAATATACCTTAATTTAGGAACTATTGAGATTTATGTATAAAAAAGGAGGTGTGATGATAATAAAATCTTCCTCTTCTTTGGCCATGTTCGCTCCCTATGTGGAGCATATGGCCGCCACGCGGCACCTCCATGATTCCCTGTCTCCCGCCAATTGCTTTGCTTCCTCCCATGACATACCAGCATCCCTCAGTTCCGCCGAGTACATCCTATGGGTAGTACCCGACGGACGTCCGGGACGCCGGAATCCCACCGGTCGAAAGAAAAGGCAGGCAGGATTGAGGCTTTCCGGAGGCATCCGCAGTACGTGACCCAGCCAGTTCCAACGTCTCTCCATAACCACTGATGTGACGGGACGCTGTCTTGTACGCTCCCTTATCTCTGAATTCCTCACAAAATCAAACCACCTCACCCCCATTATCCGACGCAAGCATCTGTTCTCGAAGCTCAGTATACGGTCTTCGTCAGGTGCCATGATTCGCAACCGTAAAGCAGTACCGTCAGAATGCAAGCGTTGAATAAGTGGCATTTGGTTTTTTTTTTCTCCAATAAAATCAAAGCCGGTGAAAAAAAGGTGTTTTAGTGAAGTTTTCTTTTAAAAGTAGAAAGATGCCTGCTGTTTTTTTTTAAAGTAAATTAACCACAAAAATTTTCAACTGATATATTGGTAGAGATTGAGCAACTGAGTAAACAACCAGTTCTCTTAAAAAAACTGTTGAGCTACCTCCTTTGGAAGGCAATATGCTCCACATAGGGAGCATAACATGGATTAAAAATAGTATTGGGTAATTGATTAATGATGAAATTTTCGCCCCATTATTTAGGGATTGTATGGGTGGTCACCAAACATGTTTTGGTCAATTTCGCGCGCCAAAAATTAGATATGTCAATAACTGAGTGTATTCTATAAAGGGTTGAAAAATGAATTAAAAAATGGCGTTATGGTCCTGGGGTCTCCAAACTACGGTCCGAGAGCACTACCAAGCCGCGGGCCGCACATGCCCAGTATCTGTATGTTGGTATGATGAGCTTGCTAGGCCTTTAGGACTTAGTGGATGAGTCAGTGTGGCCCTATGGCTAAAAAGTTTATAGATACTTGCATTATAACATGGTTAGTGAAATGCTCGATCGCGATCCCATTCCAATACTGAATAGTATCTCTTATAAGATAACTTAAACTTTTTACCATGTCCGCTTCCAATGTGCACATATGGATGAAGTTTATCTCAACAGAGGTGCTTCTACGAGAACTGCTTGTTACTCGGTTGCTCAACCTCTTTTTTCCAAAGAGAGTAGGAATGGAAGGATAAGGCTAGGACAGAACTTGAGGTTAGCTATTTGCTCTCGTTACGCCCTCTATTTCGGAAATGATGGGTGGGAGGTGGGAATTCGAGACATCACATACATCCATGACTTCGAACATAAATTTATAAATCGATTGAAAAATAAATGAAAGCAACTGTCTATTGGGTTTTGAACCCGGACCTCCGTAACCAAAGTCAACGAAGTGGAAACTCGACCACGCAGGCGGCAATAATAAAGCTACATTTGAAAAATAATCCATTCATATTATTCATGTTTCTTCTGTTGATATAGAACATATTTTGTGATTTTTTCCGTCCACCACCAATGTTGGGCATATGGACACTAAGTGGAGGATCTTAAAATAAATTGATTAAATAAAACTGATTGTTATTCTGTTGCTGAAACTTCCCCTTTCTTAATTAATTAATGATAAATATTGAAGAAAATTACTTATAGTTAGCTAATCGCTCTTTATACGACCCATTTATAGGATCACATGGTTCGAGAGAGTTTTAACTTTACAGACATCCACAAATAGATGGTGAAATCGAATTTTAAAAGAGTCCGTTCTGGGATTCGAGCCCATGGCCACAATAACCGAATACAACAAACGGTTACGAATATGGTAAGAATAGGAACGACAGTTGAAAATCTATATTATATAAAATTACATTCAAAACCCATAAAGACCATTAAATAATTTAAAATTTTAGCTGAAGGTGCTTGGTAGAATTTTGATATTAAATTTTACATTAAATAATTATTTAATTAGATGGGTATACTAACGTCCCTGATCAAAATTTCACCACTATCTGTGACTTTTCTAATTATGTCTTTTTCTGTGTTTGACGCACGCGAATAATCCAGATGTCTAGTTACCCCACTGATCGTTAAATAAACGGCGTATAAAATGCCATGCACATTCTAGTGCATAATAGTTTTAAAAAAATTCGTGCGTCACCTTTTTGTTACAATTTGTATGCCAACTATGAAACTGTATCACTGTGTCAATGAAGCTTTTAACAAAAAACAAAAACCTTGCAGTTTTTATCTTAACTCAAAAAATGGATCAACTTGTTGCGCGGAAAATCCGAAAAAAACAAAATGCACCCGTGCCCCAACAATTATTATGCGATAATATAAATCAAACGCGTGTAGCACCCAGCAATAAAATAGTGCAGAAAAAATACAATATAAGCTCTCCGATTTAAAAAAAAATTAAAACGTCGGTGCTTTCTTGGGGATTGCTCTCGTGCACACATACATCCTTCTACTTCTGCAAACGAACGCTAGTGTAATTATAAAAAAAAATGAAAAAATCTAACACTGTCAAGATATTACGTGTCCGTTTGTATGAATGTGTGTCTAAAATCTCGCACACATAAAAAAGCGCCACACCATAGGATATGTTTCAGTGTATTAATATGTATATGCGATGCAGAGTAGCCGAAAAAGCTGCGAAAAAAATCCTTGTAATTTTTACCTGTGTTGGTCTGCACGTTGGAAGGAGCGCAACTGCGAAATTTCCCCGCGCCTGAGCGAGAGAGATTGCGGCACCAATACAATGTCGTAAGTACGGGAAGTTTTTTTTATTTTGTATGTGGTGGTAGGATTTTTGTGGCCCGAGTTTTTCTAGTATAGATTTGAGTCAGTCTCGTTTTTGCCTCTGTCCGTTTATGTCACGCTATTTCGGCGGCAGATAGATCGTCGTTATACTCGCCGGTTTATTTTGTGTGTATTTTTTTGACGGTTTGTTTTATGTGATACAACATTTATTTTACCGTGGTTTTTTGCCCATACACGTGTGCCGTGGGTTAACGTGGGTGTATGTGCGGTTTACCACGCATGTCTAGCGATTATTATTAATTAAAAACACGTGAATATCAATTTAGTTAATTATTTCTAAGATGCAGCATAAGATACTATGGTGGTTGGTTTTGATTAGTTAGGTAGGTACTGGTGCGCTGCACTTGTTCAGTGCCAATTTTTTTCACCGCGGCGCTTTTTACCCGCTCAAGATTTTCATCTTGTTTTCAACTGTCACCGGCTATTAAAATTTATTCAAATATTACATGGGTTGCATAATTTTAAATGTTTACTTTATAACAGTGAAACTTATGACAACTTTATATTCTTTCTTTTTCGCAACAAAGATAAATATCAACCTTATTAATATTGTTCTTCACTGTTTATTGAAGTGTTCAGAGTGTTTTTTGTTTATTCTGTTTATAATTTCCGACAGTTTGCAGTGCAATAATCGACACATACATACCTATATTGATCTGGTAACTCTGTTTTTTCTCCATTATTATGATTTATTTCGAGAAACCTATTCTGTAAACTTTTATAATTTGACATTTAATATTAAATTTAATTTCAAAATGGTACATAATTTTTTGCAAATTTGTTTGCTGTATAGATGTTTATTCTTATTAGCTTCAACGGTGACTTTTGTCTCTCTAAGTCCCTAATGTACGTATTTTAACCAAATCGAGGACCATTTTATGCAAGCCATGTTAGTTTTTTGTTAGTAATGAAAAACTTGATAGTTACGAAGTACGTACTTAAAATATTTTATTCTGTGATATTAATTTGTCGACATGACCAAATCGAGTATTAGTTAATTTCAATGAAATAATTAAAATAACTTTTAAAAATAAAATATTCAAAGTGTAGTGTCAATCAATCAGTCAATACGTGATATGAGATTTTATTATGAGATCAGAATAAATTACTTAAATTTTTTTGGTAACTATTCTTCAATTCATTTTTTGCCTACTGAAAATTAATTTTAGGATGATTTATACAGATACCTGCTACACGATTTGTGTATACTTCCAAGAATTGTTAATTTATTAGTTTAAACATTTAATTATAATATTAATGATGAATGTATACAATATATTTTATAATGCAATCCAAAGATATGTCATTAATCATTATTGATAATTAATATTTATATATCAGTCAATGAGGTTATAAGTTGTTAATTTTTAAACAATAAGTAACGTGGGTTTTTACAACTTGTGTTTTAATGCTTTAGGGACTATGGCTAGATACGAATTGTTATTGTTTAAAATAAAATGTTTGATGTTCTGCATAATGCATTTTATACGTCCATCAGATTCAACCGTTAAAGTTAATTTAAAGGTATTATTCATATATGAAGTATTAATCATTGTATGAACCTGACAGTTAAGTAACGATATTAAAACATACGTGTATACTTTTGTAAATTCACTGCATTGGAATTTTCCTCTGCTACTAGTTCTTATAATTTATATGTTGCCAAATATTTATTTATTAGATATCAATAACGAAAGACCGATATTTGCTTTGAAATCATGTTGTCATAAATGGATCCTAATTAAGTATAGCAGAAGCGCGCCGCAGGAGAATTTTTTTGCTTAATATGGTAATAACTACATTGATCCAGCCGTTTCCTTTTTGTCATTACTTTTTGATTATTTTATATTGTTTACGTTGACTATATTGACTACTCTATTAGTGTTATGTACTTTGTAATTATGTAGAATCTTGTTGAAACGATGACCCTGCAGAGAGTATTTTTATTAGAAAACGAAATTCAAAATTTCACTAATTTATAATAATTCAATTATACGAACATAATATGGATTGCCAATCTTTTGCAAAGTATTTTTTTATTCCCGCTGGAATTCTTGAAAAGGGGAGCAAGATTTTTTTTTCGATTTTATAATTTATTCGTACCATTATAATTAGAAATTCCACGGCCTAATCTGATGGTGGATGAATAATTTATAAGCTATATGATAAAGGTATGATGAAGCATTGTGGTGTAGTTTTTATTTAACAAATGTTTTGTGTGCCAGACACAGGTTCGATGACGAGATCAGTTAATTTAAAATAAAAACATTTTTGATTGAAATAAACATTACATAACTAAATTATTTATTTATAAGCACACAGATAAAAATAAAATGCCTAAAATAAATTATTTTTATCAGTTTAATTGTTTATAAATTATTTTTACAGCACTTTTTCCAATGTCATATTTTAAGTGAATTGATTACTTTATAAAAAAAACATTCCATTAGTTTATTTTTAAATTCTAAACACGCTTAAAAATATTAAACTAAAGATAAGTATTTATTTTTACAGTGATATTTTTCTTACTAGACATAATATTTCATTTATTATATATAATATTAACCAAGTTAAAATAGTCCTCGTTTTTTTTAAATTAACTCACATGAAACCTTTTAGCCATTTCTTTATAATCCCAGAGGCGTAACATATGTAGGTATAAAAGTATTAATTAATTCTTTATATACAAGGCAGCATTTTTTTCACATCAGCACAGGTGTCGCTTCAAAGAGTAACCAGTGATTCTAAATGCCTAAAAACGAAAAGAAATCGAGTAATATTTTGTTTGGAATGTTAAAAGCCGTAATCACGTTCGCTAAATACTTGGTAACTATCTGGCAAATGGTGCAGTGGCTGCATTGTCATTTCACAGTCCATTTACGGAAGCTGTTTGTGTTTTTCTTTTTCCTTTTGCTATTTCGGCTTCACGAAACTCGTATCGTGTTTATACACGCCTCAAAAACCCAATCAATATACATCTCTCGTTTTGACTATTATTTGTCGAGTTATTTCTAACACACCAAAGGCCAGCTAGCCTACTTTCAAAGTTGCTTTGTTGCCGATTTATCACCAAAATATTCCCGAACAAAGATAGACTCCTGGCAATCAATGCTTTTATTTGATACGTATATAATTTATAACATCCTTTGGATATCTCGCATTTTTGAATTGTGATATTTTGACATAATTACGGAACAGTGCTTTAAGAAAAAAGATCGCATTAATTATTCAATACATATTAAACAATACTTAGTGTTAAATGCTTTGGTGTTTATTGTGAGATTATATGTCTAAATTTTAAGATATATATATACTGTCAAAAAATGGAAAATAAACTTTCATAACACAAATTAAATTTAACTTCTGAATTTGTGTTTTGCTAAACCCAGTCATTGGTAGCAAACCCTTTGATCTCGTTTTGTTAAAACTCGTAAAAAACTAACTTAACTCGGGTGCAATGTCACTTATAAAAATGTGACAGGTTTGTGATATTTGCAGACTATGTATATAAAAACAGTTTTATTTTTGATATATTTTTTAAACAAATAAAAACAAATAATTCTTTACAGGCGTGCCTATTTTATTGCTGAATTGCATTTTCTAAATCCTCAAATTGTAGGTTGCAGTTGCGGCCGGTCAATTTGGCATTGGATTAATGCACCCCTTGTTCATGAAATAATATTCAAACATAACATTTATACCATTCACTCATTTTAAATTCTTCATGTATTTATTTTCTAAAATAAAATAAAGTAAAATGTTCTAAAAGATTTATCATAGACAATAAATACATGAAGAATTTAAAATGAGTGAATGGTATAAATGTTATGCTTGAATATTATTTCATGAAATATAACCTCCCCTGCAAATAAAAGGAGTGCATTAGTCCAATGCCAGATTGACCAGCCGCCACTGGAAGGTTGATATTTCTTCGGCTTTGAACCGAACTTCTTGGTCTTACCTAACAGTGGGTTTACTTTATTACGTAGAGGGAAAAACGCGCGCCAGGATCGCTCGCCGTCACTGGCATAGCCGTCTTATTTTTGGTCTAACATATTTCCATGTCATTTATTATATCATGTTTATCATATGTTTAAATATTTTTGTTTCCTCAATGAAGTTAATTAAGGAAAAGAAGATGTGATTGTTAGCATTTTATATATTTTATTACGAAGCTATTTTGTAGAACAAGGTGCACTGCTCTTATTAACGTTCAGCGTTGAATTAACATTCTAAAATGCCGTTTATACAGTAATATTTTCAGTTAAAAGAAAATTTCATGAGAAGAAAATCTTCTTCAATAGAATTGTCAAATGCATATCTTTCTCGCCTCTAAATAGAGCGTTACTTAAAATATTTTTAATCTGCGTTTAATATTAATAATTCCTCATCTTTGCGAAACCTTTACTTTATAGTAGGGGTTCTCAACGGGGGGGGGGGGGACAGAATTTATTTTTTGGACCACGGGAAAATTTTGCGAAATCCGTAAATTGTTGTTTTAGAATGCCTGGAAAAAGTTAAGAAAAATTCTCACGGGGTTGATTTTGGGAAATCCGCAAATTGCTGGAATTTTGGATTCGAAATTCTCGAAAGAGCTAAAAAAAGTTTTGGGTCCCAAAATTATACACTTACACTTCAATAGTACAAAATAGGTATGGGGGGCACAGAAAAATAAGACATTCAAAAAGGGCCGCCAGCCCAAAAAGTTAAAAAACACTGCCTTACAGTACGCAATTTAGGAAACGCTGTTTTAGATTAATGTATATAATACTACATTACACGCCATGATCACGAAAAGAAAGCTATGGGCAATTGATGTGTTGAGTAAAATCTTTCGTTTTTCATCTATCTCGAATCTTTTTCTTTTCCATTTCTATGGCAAAGCGCCTAAACTCGATTGACGTTTGAAGCGAAACCAATGTAAAAAAAAAACTAAAGCGAAGAAAAAATATTCAAGTACCTACGAAGTTACATATGTACTTCTGTAATAAGATGTTATGTTGGTACAGATGTAATGGATATTTTATTTTAACATCTTTAACGAAACTTTATACATAGTGTATATTATAATATCTCTTTTTTAGATTTTGCGTATGCTTTCATCTTATAATGCAATTTACCTTATCTGTTAATAAAACCAGCTGATTAATAGTTGAAAACATATTCATTCTTAATTAAAAATTCAACAAAAAAAAGAGTTTTCAATTTTAACGATGAAGTAAATTTGTTTTAATGTACTATTTGTATTAATCTAAAACGTTCATGCATCTCATGACATTTCTTAATTAAATCAATAAAGTCAATTCAAATTATAAAAAACAGTGGCTCTAAATATACGGCGGGTACAAATTTAATAAGAGAAAAATATTGGAATAAGGTTTACCTATTTTTTTCAGTTGATATTAATTAAATAATCATCATTCGGTGTGATCCTTGCGTTGTATGCAGTTTAATATGACGTGGTGCAGTTAAGCAAGTATTTGAATATTGTTAAAGTCAATGGAATCTGAATGGTTGTACAACATTTTTTACATAATTCTCATAAGAAATGATTGATCAATTCATCGTGTCGTTTTTCATTTCTTTCATAAACGGAATCGTATACCTATAGGACAGGGGTCACCAATCTTTTCGAGAAGCCGTATGGTTTTTTGAAAACTTTCTAGGGGGCTGACGAAAAATATTTTTGATTGAATCTAATAAGAATACAAAAAATCAATAATTCGTATGTGTAAAATATTTATACGTACAGTAAGTCCTCGACTTACGCGATTAATTCGTTCCGAAGGTTTTCGCGTAAGTCGAACAAACCTTAAATTTGAGAAATTTTATATGATATGTGTCAGTTTCAAATGATAGTTGAAAACATAATAGAACTACATGTATAAATAACCAATAAAACAATTGTTTATAGATAACAATATTATTTATTCAGTAAAGTATATAAATCGGTTTATTCAGCTTTATGTAGATTACTTATTAAAATACTGGTCTAGTTTTGTTTGCCTTGTAGCCCTTTTCTTTTCTTCATAAATGATAGTATGAAATAGTATCATGCACTGCTTTTGAAACTCTTGCGAATCGTTCTGAATCAGGGTCTTGAGCCTCGAAACCAGCTAAACCATTTTCGATCATGCTTAAATTGTCAGCCATCTTCTTGGTTTCAAATAGCTTTGGTTCTTCATTTTCTCCTAAAAAAGTGTCTTTTATTGTCAAATCATCGAGTTCCATTAAATCTTCGTTACTCATTTCTGTTGAATAATTGTCGATTAAATTAACGAAATTTTCTTCATTCAGATCTAGATTCAGTTCTTTGGTCATTTCTACAAGTTCGCCTATACATTCTAGTTGGAAGTATATTGTAGTTGGGATATATATGAACGATCTGGCATTTTTTCCAATATAATCCCGTTTCGTCTACGTTAAAAATTTGTTGTGGCAGATAACCGTCATCTTTTATGATATTTGCTAAACTCTTGATAAAATTCGTAGCCCCCTCTAAGTCTGCACTGGCAGCTTCACCGGTCATAATTTTCACCGGCCTTTCTCCAATTGGTTTATAATTTTAACTTTCGTCTCCATAGTAATGACACGTCTACTTCTTTTATATCTGTTTGGCATTGTTAAGGGTTATGGATTAATGTTGTGAAGGAAAAAATCGAGCGCGACACTTAAGTAAGCAATCTCAATCCAGACTAAATGTATTGTTCGGCATGTCGATGACGGAGAAGGGGTATTTGCGCATGCGTGCTGGTGTTGTTTTTTTTCTTTCTTTCTTACTCACTCCCGTATACTAATTTATGTAAACAAACAACGCAAAGAAATAATGATCAGCAAAGTAAAAAATGCATTTTTTTTTAAATCGCGGAATTCCGAAATCGCGTAAGTCGAGGACTTACTGTATATTAAAAATCAGGAGCCGGGATCTGGCCCGCGGGCCCTAGTTTGGTGACCGCTGCTAAATGATATAAAATATTTCTAACAAAAATATATTTTTATAAACTCTTATTATTACAAGTTATTAATAATAATAGTTATTTCAATAATGAAACCCCGTACTATCCTTTGTGGTGAGGTTGTCACTCGATTTCGAAACCATTATATATTTCATTCGCTTGGATAATCAATCTTAAAAATGCTATATTTATTGCGTTTACTTACACTATCTATATTTTATAAAATTAAACAAAAAATAATATTTTAAATAAATTGTCAATAATCACAATAATTGACTACAACTCAATCGAATTCAAGAAAACGAGGCTCCACAGTCACGCTTAATTTTATTAGCGTCATATGATTTCGGCCAATAATTTGTCTTTTGTTAATTTCTTTTCTACTGGTTTTTTTTTATCAATATAACAATTATTGTTATATTGTTAAAAAAAAATAACGAATATTTGCGTCATTTAAAATCTAAAGCTTAAAACACTGATTACTTAACTTTATGAGAAACGGGTCGGATGGTTTTCCCAAAAACGTTGGGGGGCTGGACAAAATATATGTTTGGTAAAATCCTATTAAGATTTTCAATAAATAAATTTTTAATTTATGTAAAATATTCATATATTAATAATCAGTTGCCAGATTGAAATCTTTGAATGGTCGGATCAGGCCCGCGGGCCGTAGTTTGGTGACCGCTGGCTTAGAACCATGAATACTTTAAAATTTCTACGTTTGGAATTCTTCTAGGTTCTATTATTAGTCATACAAATAGTGTGACATATAAATAATTGTTCGATACGATATTCGGTCCATATTATTATTCCTTATTGGTAAGTAATTATGTGTGGATGTTCGAAAAATCAACCACCATAGGATATATTTATTATTTTAATAAAATAAAAAACTGCTAACGCATTTGTGCTACAATTAGTAACTACCTTCGATGTAGTTATTTTATTACAATATTGCTCAACTGAAAATATTGATAATCACGAGTTTTTATTATTTTTATTTTGGTATTTTCAGTTTTAATGGCAAATGACTTGATTTTCACAAAAATTGTGAGTTTTGTATGTGAATGATATATCTGGAAATACGTATATTTGTACCGTAACAGACGTTAGCAATTAAGTGCGTATGCAAGTAACTATAAGTGAGTTTTTGTATTTATGGAGAAATGGACTTTAAAAGACGCAAAATTAAAACTGTTTTGTATTGTGATATGAAGAAACACTGAAAAATGATAAATGAATATAATTGAAAAAATTGTTAATTAATTATTGATCGGAAGTGCATAAGGTTACCAGTGGAATAAAGATGACCAGATGAAAAATAACAAAATATTGTTAATTCTATTTTATAATAATTATTATAAAACTAAACTTGCTCAATGCTTAATTTTGACACCTACAGAAACTAGGTGACACTTTCCAAATATATTTTGTTACCATAACATTAATAATAAATTATTAAAATATTTAAATGAAACGCCTTAAATATATTAATTTTTGTAATAATTAAACTATAGTTATTTTGATACTCATAGCTATTTAAAGGAATTTATTGATAATAGACAAGAAAAAGTGAATAAAATACGCTATCACGCTCAATTCCAGTGTGCTCAACGAATACCAAATTCAATTACAACGATTACTTTAAAGATTATATACATTTTTAAATACATAAAATAACGACAAGGAACCAGAAAACGTTGCGACTTAAAAAATCCGTGACACTTTATTTTCTTAACAAGAAGTAATAAAAGAAATCGATCTGGAGATTCTAAATTACCTGAAGATGGAGGGAAGGACGATAGAGTATCGCCCTGATGGAGGTGGGCTGGATTACCACCATTCACCCCTGATGGCGGAAATCCCAGTCGGAGATAACTATACCCACATCCATAGATCGATCGAGCATTTACGGTCTATGGGTGGCGGTGGAATGCTCGACGCCCAGAGAGGTCTTGGAGTCACCGATCTCAGAAGATACGACTTGCACCACCAGCAAGACCAATCTTCGCATCATGGTGATCCCAGAGATAAACCGGGAACTGTCTTGCGGATCAACGACTACAAAGGATCCATCCACGACTTGAGGAATCAGGAAAATGGCGATCTTAGTTCCAGAGGTGAAGACCCAGGCCATGCCAGCATGAAAGCGTACAGTGCACCATCTACACCACTTTCGGAGAACGGACAAAACATTCAAGACGAAAAGGTTTGTGGCTTTATATAACATTGCATATTTTATACGAATTTAAATTTAATGATGTAATATTTCTCAAATGATCTAACATTTATATTCTACGATACCGCATAATTTCGGCATGATAATATATTTGTTTCTGAACTTACGCGTTACTCTTATCATTTTTATAAAAAATATAAACACTGTGAAAATAAACAAGAAGCATCTAGCTTTGCATTTATTTGCACTAACTGATAATTTTGGACTCCCCACAAATTTTTATTGGTGCAATATTTTACTTTTCCGTTTAATCAGTACTTTTAATATTATGGGCGTATCAAAAACTCACTGTGGGAAAAATAGATAGGTTAAAAAAAACGTATGTACGAAACTGTACAGTAAAAAGAGCCAGAAAAGCTTCTCCATGAAATAGTGTATGATTTTAATGTAAAATTAAATTTTATATCAATGTCATTCTACTGATTGTTTTGAGTATTTTTGATTTGATCCAACTTTATCGTGTATAATGTGAATCAAGTGAAAGAATTTTCTTTACATGTGTACTATGGACAGATAATGATTTATTGTGCAAATATTTAATGTTCTTTAAAATTTTCAAAACCAATGACTTTTAAAAATTCCTTGTAAATATATACTTAATATTATTTTCTTTTTTCTTTATGAGATTTTACCAGGCACATTAAAAAGTATTCTACCTATAATAAGCTGATTTTGGGCTATAATTTACGCTTGTAATAAAAAACAACGTCACTTAATGGTGAAATATTCGGTAAGATCCCACAGGGCTCTATTTCCCACCGTCAAATAGCGAGAATATTGCTGAATTATTGTACCAAAATGTCATTTACATGTTCCTAACGTTTGCGGCCATTAAATTACGGATTGATTTGACTTAATGAATCTATGAAAGCTTATAAAAACTAGGCATCTTCATTTGGGACGAATCGAATAATTAAAATTCATAATGTTTTTATAGTTGTGTAGTTTTTGTCTTTTTTTTATCGTCATGTTTTCGTGTTTACTACTTCTGTCTACTGTATCCACGTCAAATTCTGGCAGTTGCCATTATGTATCGTGCGCACATTTCAATGGTTCCAATAATAATTGCGAATCGATTATAATATTATATTTTTTGCACGAACACTCAGCAACTTGCTCGGTGACCTTACAAAGGTCGACGAATTATTACTGACTGAAAAAAACACAATAGTTCTCTTGAAATCAGTACGGTGTAATGATTAGATATTATAATAAAATACCTGCGCGTACATATTGCCTTTATGGTTTTTGAATCACTTGTGCCAATGGACAAGAAAGAACGCTAAATTTATCGATTATTTGAATACACCGATTCGGCTCTCAATGTTGAGCATATGGGCCCCAATGGAACATCTTTAAAGAATTAGTTGTAAGTCTCTCATTGAAACCCTTCATAAAAGATAATGAATAAAGATTTGTGTTTAAAAAATACTACTAGTAAATTCTTGAATCACAATCAAACCTATAGGATTTATACTTTTACCACACAAGACAACAAATATAATTTCATTTGAAATCTAAAAAAAAATAAGTTTAAAAATATTTATTTTTATAAAAAAATATATATTTTAGAATATAATTTATTTTTTACACACTTTCAAACGTACACCACTGATTATTTTTAAATGTAAAAAATAAATACTATGTACCTACACATCTCTTAGTATGCATTGCCAAAAAAAACTAAATTACATTATCGTACCTCGTAGGTAAAGGAAATGTGTCAAAATAATCTTTTCTATGACGGTTTCGACTGGAATTCGAACCGTGATTTTTCTATTAATTCACGATTTCTCTCGTAATAATTTGTTTATTACATGTTTTCTAATCTAATAGGCAAATTATATTCAATTATGTGTTGGATTATCATGGCTATAATCCAAACGATTTTTTCAGCTTCGTGGGTTTTATTCTAAAAATAATAATACGCATTTGCTTCTTTTAACTATTTAAGTATTTTAGAAATAAAAAAAATGTGAAGATTACGTGTCAATTTATGAAAGAAAAAAATTACGTCGACATGTCTTCTCATTTATAATCAATAGACTGTGCTTTGATAACTGTCCAAAATTAATAACAAATGAACGTCGAATGTGTGATTCCGAATTCAAATATTTTTCGTTTTGTTCGAAAACCATTCCAATATCATTGTTTATCAAATTTCTTTAGTATAAGAACATAAACATATCACAATAATGTAAATATCCGATTCATCATTGTTATCGTATTTTATGCATGTTTTTATTTTTTGTATTACTGTAGGTCCGTTATTAGCTAAAAGTACCTATTGTAGATTCGAATAAAAAAGGGACAGTGCCCAACCGGTTTTGATTATTTATTAAAAGTACTGACACACACTTTGAATATAGAATGTTTATATGTATTTAATATGTACGCGATCCGTTAGCCAGCTTTCGTGGGTGGCGTAGATTCGATCATGCAATAAATTATTTTACAATCGATTGTAAGCTTAATTAAATTATTAATAATAATTACACTAACATATTATTACAACCGCATATTATTAAGTCGGACGTGTTCTTTTTATTTATCTCGTGTATATATTATATTACATTATTTTGTTAACGCTGTAAAGAAACTGACATATTTTTGAGTATTTAGTCGTATTCTGAAAAGCCCACACTCGAGAAAATTCAATCAAAAGTATATATATAAATAAATGAAAACTGGAATGAAAAATTAGGGTTCAGTAAAAATGTCGCATTTGAGAACTTAGAGGGCCACAGATTTTTCTACCCCTGTTAAGGGTATTTTTGTATCATACTATGTATTGTTATTCTTGTTATCTAGTGGTACTTAACCTTTTCGAAGTCACTTGCAATAAGCTCGCGATGCACCGGTTAAGAACTACTGCTGTAATCTATTCATTAGATAATTTTGTATATTTATTAAAATGCAATTATGTTTTTAAGACTCATATGTATTGACAGCCAAGATTTTTTACTAATAACAGTATTAATCAATATTTGAAAATACTCATTAATTATTATATTGCAAAAGATATAATATATAACGAAAAATATAATAATCTCAATGAACGTATGACACGCGGAGACAGCACAGAATTTTGACAGTTAGATATAAACAAAAAAATGTGTTTCAGCTCTAATTTTTTCTCATTCTATTGTAAAAAATTAAGATTTTTTTAGAAGCCACTATTGTCACTTTCTGATAAAATAACTATCGATCCATCGTTTCATTGATTGAAACTTTTGTACATCTTTTTTCAATAATCTTCATAATAATTTAAACTTATTATTTGATACCCCTCTCTAGACGGAGTTCTGCATCCAACATGTTTTTTAAAAGGGCCCATATTTCAACACCGGTTGTCACTTTTCATATCTAAACATACATTATTATTTTTTCGAACGGTGTTAGCCACCTAATAATATTACATAAAGTTGTTCATTAAATTATGTTAAATATCTTGTACCTAATTGATTTGTAATTACAATAAATCTTAGTTGGAGCTTGTGAGTGACTATTTATTTTTACTTTTCGTCCAGTATTAAAATGAATAGATTTTTGTCTACCAACTAAAAAAAACTATCTTTGTTTTAAGATTTAAATTTATTGACAGTTAAGATTGTTTACAGATAACAGTATTATTATATGAACATACTTATTAATTATAAATATTTCAAATGATAATGATACGTAATACGTTTTTTCAAAATATAATATTTTCAACGAATGCAGAACACGCGTAGACCGCACACAATTTAAACATTTTTCATAATAAGAGATAAATAAAAAAACGGAGAAAGAGGTATTTGATTTTTTTGATAAATATAATGGTTTGAGTAGGTATTTAATTACCAAGTGGCGATATTGCTTGTCAACATTCGCTCAATGCGGTAGATGCGCACCATGCATACAGTGAATGTGTGTGTGTGTGTGTGTATGCGTATGCGTTACAGGCAGATAAATCAAGAAAACTATGTGTTGTAAATTGCAATTGTATAACCCTTGTCTTGGCCGCGTTAGAAACATTATTGGTGATAAACCTATGCTGGGAGTGAAAAAAACAGAATTATTGCATCTCATATATTGTTCTGTGACACAATTCAGGGTATGCACCTATGAACCTACTGTTACAGCTAACAGTAAATAATAAAACAAAAAAGCTGTCATTTAGCAATCAAATTATTTAATTAAAAAAATCGATACTTTTTCTACAGATTCATCGTATCTACCAGTATTATTTATTATGTTGATGTTAGTGCACGTTTTGCTTTGTGAATAAGCACAGTATTTTTTTCATATATTAATAAAATATAGTAAATAATAAAATCTTACCATAATACCATCCCTCCTCCAACCCTTTTCAACCGTTTCACAGCCCTTCTTTATTACGAATATCGTATCCATTGGCTTTACAATCGTATCTGAAAATGCCAGTTTAGAAGTGAACCACTTTTAAGTTGTTCAGGCCCACTGTAAAATATTGAATGGATAAGCATTGTTTGAAAAAATATTAAAACACTTGTATATATATACTTATTCCACTATTTTTTATTAGGATTGGGACCGTTTTTGCTCATCATGTGCATTCATAAAAAATGCTCTTGGTGCTCAAAACCGTTCCTGATATTTATAAATCTGTGTGCTCAAAGAAAAAAGGGCTACTTCTTAAACTGGTACTCTTCAGGAGAGTAAAATGTGATATTTCAATTTACTTAAAATTTATTAATTCGGGAATACTGATTTGAAAGTGCTTTTTTTCCATGTAACGGTGGCGGAACGACGTTCCGACACCTTTTTTTCTTGATTTTTTCAATGTTTCAGAACAAAAGTAGCAAAAATTTATTTTTAATTTTCTTTAAAAAGTTTTCAAATGAGAGCGTTTAGTTAATAGCTTAACGACCGCGCGTTTTTTTTTATAAAATTTCAACTGGCGAAATAAAATTTTAATTTTACTAAATTCACTATAATTTGTAAGCAAATTGAGATATCTTTACAAAATTTAATTTTTTTAGCTTCCAGATACTTCGCCTATACGCACATATGCGTCCGCCGGCCAGCAACCGCTTTGTTTTTCAAATACTCAAATACGCGTTCACGGTCGTTAAGCTGTTTTAATTACTAGTCCTGTTCTACACTTATCCTTTTATCCTTACTATTTCGAAAAAAAGAACGGTTAAGCAACTAAGTAACAAGCAGTTTTTGTAAAAAACAATTCTTTAAAATACCTCTATTAGGAAGCCATATGATCCACATTGGAAACGGACATAGATTGGAAAAAAACCTTGACAAAAAGCGAGTTCTGGTATTTTTTTTTTAAATAAGCACTGCATATTTATTGTGGTTATCTGACATATTCAACTTATTTTTAATTTTTACGACTTAATGTGTAATTACACAAAAAAAAAATAGTGGAATAAGTAATACAAAATAATGTTTTAATATTTTTAAAATTATGAGTGGACTATAATTTAAGATTTCGACTGAAGGTGCTTGGTGGAATTTCAATATTAAACTTGAATCGTTCAAATTATGTACACTCCCACAGATTTTGTCACTAACGACCCGGGTTTCGCCTTTCGTCATCTTCAGGCGTTTAAGTACACGGATGAACTTGAACTGACAGTGACAAAATCTTTAGTGACAAAATCTGTGGGAGTGTACATATTTTGAACGATTCAAGTTTTTATGAGTGGACGTCGCAGGAGCATCGTCTGGTTTGGAATACTAAAAAAATAAAAATGTCTTTACAGTTTTCAATGTGATAAAATATCCTTAACTCTAACTATCTAACAAAGTGAAAAAATTACTCATTGTAATTTGATTCTTTTCACCCCGTTGAACAAAAGGCGTAGGCAAGTTATTTATTGGCGTCTCAATTCATTTATTTTCGATTATTGACGCAATAAATAACCACATAAAGCCTGTTTATAGCCGAATCTAAAATTATTAAAAACAGGTTTTTTTTCCCACCGACTCACTTCCTCAATAGAATTTCACTAAAACTCAAAATGATATGAGGAAAAAAATACGATTTTAAAAATGACTCATTTCTATAAATTTAGCGACCAAAATGCGCTTTGCATGTTTTATCATAATGCTATTATTTAAATAAAAAAAACGAGAAAAAAACTATACAGAATTACCATAAAACATATAAAATTAAGAAGCTATTGCTTCCAAGTTTTCGTAAATAACGCTAGAATAAATTTTATAAGCAAAATGGGGTTCGATAATTCAAATAGATTTTGACAAAAGGACTGTATTTTCTTCACGAGCTGATGAAGTATTTTTGCATCAAGTGATTTTTTTTAGAATAAATTTTGAATTCAACTGTAACTTCCTGCTTCACACTTAGCCATGGATGTGATTTTTGTTTTATTATACAAACATTTTCTATAGATTTATCGCGTATCGGCAGATCATTTGACTTGCATTAATCCATGTCCGCTCTCAATGTTGAGCATGCATATGGCCTCCTAATGGAGGTTTCTCAACAGAAGATATTTCTACGAGAACTGTTTGTCACTCAATCGCTCAATCTCTCTTTTTTTTCTTTAAGAGAGTAGTAGGGAAAAGAAGGGCAAGGCTAGGACAAGACTAGTGGTTAACTAATCGCTCTCGCCATGCCCAGTTATTAAAGGATCAAAAGGATGGGAGTGGATGACATTTTAGACAAATACCCATGTCTTCAAACAGAAATCGATAAATCGACTGAAAAAATGCTTTTCACACTGGGACTCGAACCCGTGAGATCCGGCACGGTAGCCAACAACGCTAACCGCTGCGCCATATAACCCGACAAATGGCTTCTACACATAAAAAAATACGGAAACTTCACTCCTTTAACAATGTTATTTGGCGTTTTTTTTCAATTAATAAAAAAACACAAATATATATATATATATATCGACTGTGGAAAGGAAAAAGGACGTAACCCTCAATTTTCCAAAACAGCTTTTTTTCGATAATCACAATTTATACAACTTGTCACACATTCTATCAAAAGAATGGAAGCTGAAAATGCCGAATAAGTATTTCAATTTAGCTTTTAAGTTTTAAAAAGATGACCTTGTAAAAAATTAAAACCAAGAAAAAACACTGAAATAAAGGTTTTTCCGAGACAATTTCTTTAATTAATATTAGGTCATGTCAATTAAAAACCAGTTTAGAAGTATCCGTGCACTTCAAGGTTGTGTATAATTCATAATTTGCATATGTCACAAAATCATCAAAACACGTTTTTAGCGCCTCCTGTAAAATTTGATATGTGTGGGTTACATCCTTTTTCCTTTCCACAGTCGATATATATATACACAACAGACTATCGGTTATTACGTATACTCCCTTGCCTGCAACAGTTATCTAAACCGAGTTTTTACTGTATTTCAAATATTATAAACGATCATTCCATATATTCAACCAATAGCTAATTATAACTCCAAATGTTCACTTTAGATATTATGTATCGCAGGTCTCTCAATAATTCTCTACGATTTCAAAATCTATGCACTAAAATTTTTGAAGTCCATTAGTTTGTTGCCAGTCAGGTCAGACCTAAAGGTCAAACTTTATCAATGATCAAAGTATCATACGGTCTTTGTCCATCAAATTGACCCTAAACACATATTCTTTTAATCTGAAAAGTATTATTCATTTTTTAAATACCCAAGTAACATATGGCACCGGTTACTTTTCAATCGAAAAATAAATAAATGATTTTACAAGATGATTATTTTAATTTTAACGTTTGATATTATTTGCACATTTTAAATTGCTCTTTTTTTGTTGAACAATCGACATACCTATGTACTAAAATAAAAACCATTTCTTACACGCAAAGCTTATCATATAGGTACTAAGACTTGCTGAAGCATTCGACTGAAACTGGTGCAGATCTTAATTATTACACATTATTTATTTGTAATACACTTTTATTAGCCGCCTGTGTGGTCAAGTGGTCAACGTCGTTGGCTTCGGTTACGAAGGGCACGGGTTCAAATCCCGGTGCGGACAGTTTAATAAATTGATTTTCAATCGATTTATGAATTTCTGTTCGTAGCCATGGATGTATGTGATGTCTTCAATTCCCCACTCCCACCCATCCTATCCTATGAACGGGCGTATCGAGAGCGATTAGCTTACCACTAGTCCTGTCCTAGCCCTATCGTTATATCCATACTCTCTTTGGAAAAAGAGAGGTTGAGCAACTGAGTAACAAGCAGTTCTCGTAGAAACACTTCTGTTGAGATAAAATTAGAAGTCCATATGCTCCGCTCCACATTGGGAGCGGACATGGTTAAAAAAAAATACACTTTACATTTGTGCATCATTTGGTATACAAAATAAAACTGTAAAAAACAAACTTTTGTCTTTGTTGACTCGGAGGATCACAATGTTTCAGTAGTTTTTTGTTAAACGTCACTAGGGCAGGGCCGTGGAGTCGTGGTAAAAAACTGCGACTCCGGTATTTACAAATTTCTACCACTACGAATACGGCTCCGACTTAAAAAAAAAAGTTTTATTTGCGTAATTATTAATATCTACTAAAATGTTTTTTTTTGTATAACTAAATAAGAAAGGAGTTGGATCATCCGCACGTTTGTTTCTGACTACGAATCTACTTAAAATACAATGACTCACAACCCTAGCGGTAACTAATCATCTCCTATATAAAACAATTTATTGCGTTACAACCATTAAGTAATGTAAGTAAGATAAGTTTAATTTCAATTTGAAATGTAAACTTCACTCAAATCTTAATATAGAAACCAGGAAGTCAGTAACTGTCATGTAAGTTAAACGAGATTTTTTCTACCTGTGAGTTCTGAATTACGGCAAACATACCGGTATAACAAAGCCAGAGTATTTATTCTTATTCTGCAACAACAGGTGAATGAATCGTTTCGGAAGAGAATAGACGATAGACAAGATTCAAAAATGTCTAATAGGCAATCTGCGTCCTAAATCGTTTCCATCAGCAGCCGGCCGGTCGTCAGTCAGTCAATTCGGCTTTGCAATTTAAAAATTGCGAGCCGAAACTAATTTCTTTAATAATAAAGCCGCCTTCGCGCGCTAAAGCCGGTCTATGATATATCCCGCCAAAAAATTCATAGCCTGCGGTCCATGCGGCCATTTTGTAATAGCTGTGTACATGGCTTCTCAAATCTAATAGATAAATGCTACGAAGGGGTTCTCAATAGAATGATTTGCTTACGGCATTCGAATCAGCGATTTCTATTGATTACCAAATTAACGATATCAGCTCTCAAAAAGACTTATTACTTGTTTGTTCATTCATAAAACACACAGCGATTAAAAACTGAATTAATTAATTCGGTACTTCGTTGTTTACCGCGAGGTACTGAACAATGCAACATCGACTTCAACGCGTTATTTCCGCGATCATTATCGCAACGTGACCATTCATTATTTCCTAAAAACGAGACATCGACTTATTTTTAGTTATATATATATATTTGCTTTTATTTATTAATTAAAATAACATGAAATAGATGCTCACAAAACATTCCTAGTGTTTCATTCTGTTACTTTTCGGTGTAATCCAGTTAGAATTAAGTAAATACTTTTGAATCTTGGTTATAATGTAGTTGGCTGATTTTTTGATTTATCGCGATTTTGAATTGTTAATGCGGTTGTCGTTCTCCGGAAAACGAGCCATTTCAAGCTGTACTTAGGGACAATATGATAGACAACCTAAAAACAGGACGTATGATCACATTTCATATAATGTGACGTGTCATGTGGAAAGGTTTCACCGCCTGGCGAAAAACAACGAATTACCTTAATTTCATTAAATTGTATACATTTTATGTTACACCATAAACTTGTGAAAATTTTCATGAACCAGAATCAGTTGAGACAGCGATATCATTTGAGTATATTATATTCAAAGGTCTTACGACATTTATGGAAACAGTTTGAGGAGCAGTCGTATAAAACACAGACCACAAGTGCAAATCATAGATGCTGTTTAATGTTCGAGTTTACATCAAGGCTGGCATTTGATGTTCATATCAAATATGAAATACCAATTCAAGATTCTGCTGTCACAATATTCTACTGAGGCACGACAGAAGCGGTATTTAGCACGAGCTGCAAACCAGTGTTGCTATGCCAATCGAAGTTTTCCCACATAAATATCAATATTTTACATACCTATACTACTGTACATTTTACACGTTGTCATATTCGTGACTTATTTTACTATCACCAATTAATAAACAAACACATACACAAATCTTGTGGTAAAATTCCATTTTTTCGAATACATGCGGGGTTGCCTGTGTTTTTTTTAATAGTCTGTTTAATTTTATATAAAAAAAATGGCTATTGCAATTAAATGCAGTATTATATTATAGTTTTGCATATGACTTGAAACACCTGCCGGAATGTGCGAACTTATAGTGAAACAAATTTAATATGGAGTAGCGCTTGGTGTATGAGTAAGTAACTCGAGTTATAAAAAATGGTAGAGTTTGATGTTCAAGGAGACCAAACCTCATTTAAGGTTAAATCTCCTATGAGAATAGATTTTTGTAAAACCATATTGATTTAACTATTACTAGGGCTGTCAAGTAGGAATACCGGACAATACCGACGAATCAATCGATATCAATTTTATATTAAATACCGGTATTACAGAAAAGTTTAAATAAAACAAAGAAATACGACCAATTGGGACCATAATACCGGGCGAGTAAATTAAATTCGGTATTTTTATATTTTATATAAAAAAACCGTTATTTTTAAATATATTATCATTACATAATAGATGATTTTCATAAATAACTCACAGTTTCTCAAAATAATAATACACAATTGAAAGTTTTATCAAATCTGGAATCTGTCAAAGATGATTTAACTCGAAGTCGGTTTTAAATATTTCAACTCATCGCGAACAATTTTATTCAAATATGTAATGGTTTCATTCGATTTTTGTTGATTTTCATTACCGGTCTTTTTTGCATTTTCAAAACCGGTATTTCAGTATTACCATCTCTAATGTATAGTGATTGCAAACCCTTGTTAATGCGAAGGTACCTACTTGAATATTATAAATTATGACACTAAATATTTCTAAAATTTGCATAATGCTAGTAAAACATTTTTTTTAAATTTATCTCTACTCATAATAAATTATTCTAATCTTCTATTTTTTTTTATCACGTCAAAAATCAAGTTTTTTTCTCAATAGATTTGAAAATGATACTAACAAACAATTATCAATACATCAAACAAATGGTCTATTCTTGCGTACCAAAGAACAATCGCTATAATTGTGCTACAGCCAAATAAATAATTATTAACATACATTTGAATAAATTTATTTTCAAGATTTATTCACGAATGATTTAATAACACTTACGAATAGTAATATTATTTATAGATTTTTTTATATATTAGATAATACAAGTATATTTCTACAGATACACTACTATTGGCATGATTTTGTATTATACATATACAAAAAAACCTATGCAAGTGTATGTAAAGTATACGAAAACTGTGCATGTGTGTATCTGTGCTATTATAAATTACGAGGAAGTGTTAGCAAGTGTGCTATTATTTTTATTGCGAATGTTTTACACAGACGGATCAAAAATCACTTTTAGATGTTTATATTAAACCTTTTCAAGCTTAAAGCTTAAGTTGTTATTTTAAAATCATATTTAATACCAAGTTTGTGTTTATCTTAATTCTAAATGATCATTCATCAGATAAAAAAAAACGAAATGAAACGGCACGCATGTAAAAAATGTGTAGTCTGTATTCAATCAAGCCTCTTTAAACTCTACCTTCCAAACTATCAGTTAAAAGTAGGCCATAAACCAGACGCTTAAACTTCTTTTTTTTTCTTACTTTTATGGTAAAACTACAATGTCAGAATCCACTCTAAGGATCTCTTTTAGTCTACATTCGTATCAGACAATGCAAAAACATACTGGATTTTTATTATTTTTAAACCACTTGTTAATGAATATTCATATTTTTTTACGTATCAATCATAATTATTGTAAACAGCACAATTCATTAAGAGACGACAAATACGAAGAATTTGTATCGATAATAATGTAAGCATCAAATAAAACTTAAATCGTGTCCGCTGATATGACAATCCAGCGATCATCACAGCGGAGGTGTCGCTTAGCAAGTATTTTTTATCCGTTTCCATTACGGCCGTAATATAAATAACTAACAACTTTCGTGTTCGTCTTTATAGTACACGTATTCGTTATTCCAAATACGATATATTTTCGTATAGTAAGCGCTATGAATTTATAATTAAAACTGGCATAATAAAAGTCAATGTTTTATTACCGTGTTTATTTTAATTTAATCTGATACTTTTGTATTGTATAAAATATGTACATGATCTTTTTTTTTATTATTAAGTAATTTCATGTAAGTAATTTCGCTACTGGTATTGAATCCGTTGTTTCAAATCAATCGTAACAAATTCCACACATATATGTTGTCATTTAATTTGTCTATTTTTTGTGTTTTGTTTATATATTGTTATTAGTTTCATTTGAAAAAAAACACTGCATTTTAATATTTAATGTGTTACCAAAAGAGATTTGAAATCCAGAGTTACTTTTTGTGTGAGATATGCAAAATAACATACAAATAGACATGCCTTGTATGTTAGATCAGTGATTCCCAACCTTTTTCATGCCACGGAGCCCTAAATCTAAAAACAATAATCTGCGGACCCCCGATTTTTTTTTATTTCATATGTTCATATTTTTTCATAAAGAATGTTGAAAGAATGAAAATTTTCGCGGACCCCCAGGTTGGGAAGTACTGTGTTACATGATAAAATAAATTGAAATAG
Source organism: Himalopsyche anomala (assembly GCA_031772345.1). Lineage (NCBI taxonomy): Eukaryota > Metazoa > Arthropoda > Insecta > Trichoptera > Rhyacophilidae > Himalopsyche > Himalopsyche anomala. The sequence continues at coordinate 31,895,548 of CM062823.1, forward strand.
GTCAATAATACCTATATGTGTTTTATAAATTCGTGCATTTTTTACATTAAAATGACCATTTTCCTAATTTAAATTTTGCACCGTTTATTGATTTAATTTTATTGGAGGCCTAAAACCTGCATGTATTTTTTTGTGACGACCTAAATAATCTGAATCATATTTTATAAAAAATTGAAATACGTTACTCATAAACCACCATATTGCTATAAACATTGTCAGGTCCGTGGCGCAGTGGCCAACGTCGTTGGCTTCCGTGGCGGAACTCACGGGTTCAACTCGCCAGTGCAAAAAGCATTTTTTCAATCGATTTCTGATCTAAACAGGTGTTGGTGATGCATGAAAATTATCTACCACCCTTATAATCCTTAAAAACTGCAAGGCTTAGTAAGAGCGATATGTTAACCACAAAACCTGTTATAGCCCCCTACTCTCTTTCAAAAAGAGGTCAACCAACTGGATAACAAGCAGTTCTCGTAGAAAAAAACTTCTTTAGGATACCTTCATTAGAATATTATATTTTCCACATTGCGGCAATGGATTAAAAAAAACTAAATATTATAACAAAATTATTTTTTTGCAATGTTTTAAAGTGAAGAGATATTTAATTCTGTATTGTCAACTATATATAGGCCTGGTAACTCCAGTGTCCATCAAAAATAATGTAGAGGTGTACTTGAGATAACTTTATCCAGTGTGCTTATAATAATTTATTTAATTAATTAAATCTTTTTAAATGTTCATTTTCAAATTAAATATATATATATATATATATATGATTTTTTTTCTCCGATTATAATTAATTTTATAATAAGTAAACATTTGGTACTAATAGAGATAAAAATGTTACCATGACGGCAACAAGTTTTGCTCAAAAATGAGAACATCTTTTATGTTGCCGTACGTATATCTTATCTATCTCTAGATCAAGTCATACTTCAGAAAAGGTGAACGGCATATTATATACATATTTGTTTATTTACTCTCGATAAAAAATAAATATTTTCAATAGTATTAATAATAGCAAAGAATCACTAAATGTGTCCATACGTTGTTTCGCATTAATCATCAACGTATTTCTTTAATCATACCTTTATAAAGTAAAACGCGTTATGCTCAACATTGTAATCGTAATTCTATTATTTTTTGTGTTTATTAGTTTTGCGTTGTTTTTCATTAAAATAAGCAAGTCCAAGTTTGTGGAAGTATTTAAGAAAAAAAGGTGCAATTGATACTAAGTTGTTTGAGAAATTAATCGAGATTACATCAAATTTTATGTTTTATATGTCATTTTTCTGTAACATAATTTGGCTGCGTTTGCAAATCTGAAATTGCTAATTTTTCAATGTTTCCATATTGTATACTTGCGGAAAGAATATAATTTTAACGTGTAAAAATGTAAAATTAAAAAAAAAAAAATTAAAATCTTTCACGTTTTGTAAACTGTAGTTCAGATAGCTTACTAAAATTTGACGCACATACAAAATCTGATCATGCAATAAGATTTTCAAACCGGTTAAAATGTATGCAGTAATTAATTTTATTGAAATTTTAGTTCCACATTAGTTAGAGATCAATCAATCATTTTATTATGCAATACACCTGTATGTAAACATCAAAGATGCTGTTACATTTTATTCATTTTACGGCCTTGATTTCTAACCGGCAATTATTCTGAAATTATTCTACCATAAATATGTCCGATTTTCTAAACAGCAACTGGACCAATATTGATACTTTACTGTATTTGTTTTACTTCTTAATCTATTTTTGAAATACGTGAAATATTACGTGATGATATCGAAACCATTTACATTGATGATTTATTATTTTGACATAGCTTACTTCACATAATATTAAATGCCACCGTATGCTTTATTCTTCTTTAGACACCGGCTAGCTAGAAGCATCCGTCATGGTGAATTATTTATTCCCCTTTTTCAATCCTTTCTTGTATTGAAATGATTTCGTCACATATTTATGCTGCGTAAAACCTTTCATGCTACTCATTAGATTAACTTTAATGATTAACACTATTAATCTTGTATATTCATCGATAGCTAAGTCTCAATAATTTAAATGATTAATTGAGCCAAGTAGTAAAATGTTAACTTTTCTATTGAACCTTTAAGTACAATCACATCTTTACTTGGTGTTTTGGTGGATTCTATATTTTTATTTTAGGGAGATAACACTACTGCAGTGTGCACTTACTGAAGTCACTTCACTTTTAAGGTACTTTAAGACATATAATAATATTATAACGCATCTTACGCATGGTTTCTTAAAATACCACTCGGTTCACTTCACCTCTCAGTGGCTCAATTAATTATTACAATGCGCTATCATCAATGTCATTAATAACGTTCTGATCTGACGGCATTAATTAATGTACATATTTTGTCTTGACGTATAAGTTTATTTTAATAAATTTATATTTTATAAATAAGCTATATATAGGTACACAATTTTAATTAGTATGTCAGTAGTATTTCTTACAAACATACATGACATTCAAAACAAAAATCTTTTCACAAGAATTATTGCATTAACACTTTACGTAACTTTTTATATATAAACTTTTAACCGTACTTTCAAACAGATTTTGTAATTTTAATTGAAGTTGCATCAAGCACCCTCAAACTATAACATAATTTTTAATTTGTTCGTGATTTAACAGGTTTTTTTTAAAAATATTATAACTGTTTACATACTTATAAATAATATAGCTAAAGATTGGAACATTTTGATATGTACAGATATTATTTATTTTATTAAAAGAAAAATACATACTTAATTGGATTTGGCTGGTGTTGTTTTTTACTTTTAGTTTTGTAAGTTTGTGTTATCCGATCGACTACAAATAAAAAAACCAGTTTTATAACTTTAAATTCGCAGCCAATCAACATTTAATAAAATACATTTTACAAGAGAGGCGTGGCCTTTTGATTATCCCAAAATTTGTGTTTATTTAATTGGTATATATAGTTGAGAGGATGGTATTACTATCGGCTTAATTACAGGTCATGTTAGTAATAAGCACGCCAAGTTTAGTAGTCTACATTGAACGAGTCGGGACAGTTCATCCGGTACCTGTGTGAGATATGAGAAAATTTAATCATATTTAAATTGTGAGTTACATACAGCTAATGGCATTTTATTTAAAATTAATTAATTAATTACCTACTCATCTCAATTAACTGTTACGAAGTAATTGCAACTTACTTCGAATGGAGTCAATAAACAATAATTAATTCTTCAGCAAAATTTGTCAAAAAAGTCATTTTGCCCTCTCTTGATTTAATGCATCCTAAATCAGTTGGATATTTTTAAATCCTTATATTTTTTTGAATCCATGTCCGCTCCCAGTGTGAAGCATGGCTTCCTAATGGAGGTATCCAATTAAGTTTTTCAACGAGAACTGTTTGTTACTCAGTCACTCAACCTCTCTTTTTACAAATATAGTAGTAGGGATAGAAGAATAAGGCTAGGACAGGACAGGTGGAAATCGTTTTTTGTTTATTTCGTATGAGTGCCTATTTCTTCCAATATTAAAGATATGCGTTCCCGGCATAATGCAAATCGCTTACTTGGTTCAAAGGTATAATTTAATCAATGAAGGGAGTGGATTTATTCCCAAATCCTGCTTCAGGCCTATTTAACTATTTTAAGAACGGAGTATTTATTATTTTCATTTGTTCTATCGCTCATAATTACGATTAATATAGAGAATTAATTATAAGAAAAAATGTTCAACATGCAGAAAGCTTGCCCACAGCAAGTTATTTCTCCGCCAAAATATTTGACAGCATCTCAAAACTGACAAGTGGTCTATTACTCATACACGTTCACTCACATTCATCCATACGCAACACACTACCAATGTACACACGAATAATTAAATATACGTACACATACTGATGTTTTCTAAACATACACATATTATATCCACGCAATAAAACTACTCTACACATGAATATAAACGAACACATTGGTATATTTTAAAGTACATTCACATTCGCTGGATATCAACACAAATTTAATGCAGGGATTAATAATTTGTATTCCGCGCCATAATCTAAGAACAATAATGAATGTATTGGTAATAAATAATATGCCGATAAATCCTGAATTAAAATCACATTTAAACATAAACAGTGATGACAAGGATTCAAAGGATTATAGACATCGTTCAAGTTTCCTCTGGCTATATTCCGAAAATATTAACATGTTGCAGATCCATAGAGAAATTTGAATTAAAATAGAGTGAGTGAGTGATAAACTGGTTATGTCACTTAACTATTGAAATTTATAAAATACTTATACTTAACTGTTAAACACTTTTCTCAGAAAGTTGTTGGACTCTTTTCGTCAAGAGAGAAATTCATTTTGATGATATTGATTTACGTCGTATGCTGTGAAAGGAGAATGTGCAAGTGTCGTATCGTATAAACCAGAGATGCACAACCTGTTTAACAGAGCGGCCAATTTATCCATTTTTCCAAGTGTGCACAGGCCACAAAGGTTAAAAGTTTCACTATGCCCTGAGTCAAGACGTACTAAATTTAATAAGCTCATTATGGATACTTTGGTACTAATCTACTCTGCATTAGGTGATTAAACTAATTTATCAAATTAAATGATTCGCGTTAACCGCAGGCTTTTGTGGAAAACTTCCAATAAATTGGATGCCTTGAAACAAATACATTATTAAAATTGACTAAACTTGCAATTCACACAGTATGAAACGTTTTTTTCGTTCTTAAAAATACTAACATACAATAATAATTATAAACTTCTTATTGGTAAATATTGTTTTATCTGTGGTCCACAACAAATGTCATTTTGGGCCACAGGCTGTTCAAAAATAATCACAAAATGCGCCCCTTATGATTTAAGGTTCTTGCTAGTTTCGATAATCAAGGCTGTGGAGTCGGAGTCGGGAAAATCTTACGACGGAGATCCATTTAAAAACATATATTTAATACTGTGTATTCAAGACACAACAGTCCATAGTGTTGCCACGGCATGCTAGACTGACTAAAGATGATCTGATGGTATACATATATATAAATTAAAATGAAATGATTGAAAAAAATCTTTGGAGTCGGAGTCGTCTTTTTTACCCAACTCCACAGCTCTGTCGATAATACAGATTGCGACAATAATATTAGTTGGGAATTATTTATTAGTATATTGTCAGTAGGGCTTCCAATTAACCGGACATTTAAACTAACCGGTTTTCGGTTTTTTTCAAATAAATAAACCGGGTAACCGGTTTAAACCGGATTTATTTTCAAAAAACCAATTTTAGTACCACACTAACCAATGTTTCAAAAAAAAGTATTTTGATTACTTAAAAAACAGTCAATAAGTGCATAAAATTAGAAAGTAAATAAAAATATCGCTGTTTTTGTTTGAGAAGGTTACGGGTTCAAATCCCGGCACAAACAATTTTATATATATTTTTAAATGTATCAATCGATTTATGATTTTCTGTTTGAGGCCAGGATGTTTGTGAAGTTTGTGATGTTTTGAATTCTTGCACAAAGCGAAGTCACTTGTCCTAATCTAGCCTTACCCTTCGATTTTTACTATCTTTAGAAAAAAGAGATGTTGAGCAGCTGAGTAACAAACAGTTATCGTGAAAACACCTGAGATAAACTCCACCAGGAGTCCATATGATCCACATTGGGAGTGGGCATGGTTAAAAAATATATTTGTATTTAAAGAAGATATTAATTTAAAAAAAATGTTATTTAAGTGTCATCAAATAATGATTTTTCTGGTGTTTAGTTTTTTTTAAATAATAAAACGCTCCTTTATACTAATTTCACATTTATCATTTTAGAAATCAGTTGAGAATACTCGTCATGAGTGAAATATAACTAAAATAAAAAAACATTTTTTATGGAATAACTATGTAGTACATATTGTATATTAATATACCTTATTAATAATACAGGCTTAGAATTAAATGAACTTTCGGTTAGATCATTTTTACTTATATGTATGTAGTGTAGCTTCCCATAGAACTTAGTTTGGCTGCAATATTTTATTTTTGAACTAAAATAAAATATAATATGCACAGATGGTTGTGATAGCATATTTGAAATATATTAAATATGTATTTTGTGATATTTTCAACAAAATCAAAAATCAAGTTCACTTTGTACCAGTGAAAACCATCCAATCCACAAGCGCAATTATTTTACAACCCTATATATCCTATTATAAATATTAATAATTTTGTCAGTAACTACTAATTTTCACTATACGCAAACATGCATTCGTGTCCTTACGATTGTATGCCTAACATTGTCACATTTTTAAACAATTGTTTAAAAGAAATGTAACGCATATTCAGCTAGTGTTCAACTGTATAACACTTCAAAAACCTTTTTGCTCGTCTTTATTATTATTATTGTTTGCACATGTGCATATTGGAAAGACACCGACCCCTTAAAGTAGCCGATGATTTATGGCACCGATTGTTAGAAAATAAAAATAAAACGTTTTAAAATTGAATTGTTTTATAACTTGAAAGATATATTAAAACATGGGCTTAGTCTCTTAACCTTTTTATGTATGAATGCTGCAAAAAAAGTGGATACAAATTGCCATCTTTTTAAGTTCAGGTACCTACTACTTTCTTGGAATGATAGCAATCGTATATATTATACAATATTCAAGTTCCATATCCAATATTATATTGTTAATAATTATAAATAATCCGACTAATAAAGATCAAATGAATACGTGAAAAAAATGTACATTATAAATTTTTGTTTACTAATATTTAAATTGTTTTGTAAGACTACAAGTTTCGGCTCGGATATTTTTTCATTTAAAAGATATAAAGATTAACGTATTTTTGGTTCAATAAGGTTCACTTGTTTTATTATCATTGATATTTTAAGAATCCTTTCGTATTACAGATGTTTAATTGAAAGCAGTATAGTTTCCATGATTTCGACTACATACTTGTTATTAATATGTCAAAGAAATTAGACAATTGAACAGTAAAATACTTTATTATATTGTACTACTTATAATACTATTATTATATACAACATTTTTATATATTTATACTCTACATATGAATAGTTAAATAAAAGCTCGTGGTGTTCAAAGCAGGAAAAGATTTTTTAATTAACCCGGTTAACCGCCCAAAATAAACCGGTTTTCGGTTTATTTAAAAACACCCGAAAAACCGGTTAACCGGTTTCGGTTTAAACCGGTTTGGAAGCCCTAATTGTCAGGATAATTCTTCTTCACAAATTTATTGCTCTCTGCATTTTATATTGTATTGTAAGTATGTTAGTATTACTAAAAAATGTATGAAATATTTCAGTTATCTTAGTTTATCTTGAATGTCCTATTATTAAAATTAACCTTTCGTTATCGCAAAACGCTTTTTAAGAAAATTTCTATTTATTGAATTCTTAAACATTTTACACAAACAAGAATTTCGCCAAAATTCAGACAGGATGCAAAGTATATGTTTTGACCCCTTGGGCAATTTTTGGCGGTTAGCGGACTAATGACATCAAAATAGACAAATAACCACACGAAAGATCATTTTGGCCTTGTACGAACATAATCTATTAAAACTGTGTCCATCCTTCCAACAGAGATATAAATGCACACAAAATACCGCTTGAAGCCCGTGTTTTCTCAAGCGAAATTTATTTACCGTCCTATTCGGAATTTTTATGTGAAATAGGGATCAGATTAGAGATTGTATGATTATATTTCCTTATATGCGTCACCTTTTCATAGGAAGATTTTTTTTTTTTTTAATATTATTGATATTACGAGAAATATTCCTGGTTCGAATTCGAAATAACCGAATGGAATATGTTAACTAAAAGTTGTACTATATTTACTTTCTGAATAAAATTATGGCTTAATACTATTTTTTTCGGAAGGATAGGACTACACCAGGGATTCTTAACCCTGTGCCCGCGGGCGCATACGAGCTCGCGAAACTATTTTCATGAGCTTTTACTAAGTATGCTATGACAATAATAAAAAAAAAAATGATCATTGTTTACGATTCAGATGATCATCTCACACTCCCAACTTTGTGCGCTTCGATATATTTTAATATATTTTTGCACTCCGTATTGAATCGTATATCTTTTTATTATTTTATATGCATATATTATCATAAGTTTTAAATGTGCCCACTACCCTAAAACAGTTAAGAACCCCCGGACTATGCTAACGTTTTAAAGTTTTATATATTTTTTTGATAAGCATAAGAATGGTTTGCCGCAGATAAAACTACTGTTAACTTTTTAGTTTATGTACACTAAACTATCATTTTAACTATATACTTTGTTTATCTGATGAGTTATTACCATTCAGTTACCTAAATATTAAAATTGGCATGAAACTAGTATGTTTACATAAAGACGTATGTGTAATTAGCTAGTTGTACGACGAATTGAAAACTATACCTCAAGTGGTATTTTGCGTCCGTTATTACCTTCAAATCTACAGTAGCTAAATTTTCTCCGATTATTACCAACAGAAAAAAATACAAGTAGCTATTAGACTTTATTATATTTTTGTGTTTCCGCATGTCTTTAATTGAATCTGCGGTATTGTATCATAATGTATGTGCGATCCTTAAATGCTAATTATTATATGGTTATTACCTATTACTGCTGAAAAGGAACAAAAGCGGCCTCTAGAAAACCGGTAGGCCAACAAATTTACTTCCGTCTTCGGTCGGGGTTCATGGAAACCCTCCCTCAAGAAGGTTAAGGAAGCAGTCTCATTCCAACATTTCTTCAAAAAGAAATATGGCAAATTTAAAACTGTTAAGATAATATATTTAACTTAAATTTTTTGGAACATCAAAGATATTTCAGACTTAAAGAAAATTACTGTCATATATTTTTTGTCTGCCACTTAAACATTAGTCAGGGCCGGCTCGTGGTGTGTGTAAAGAGTGCGGCGCCCAAAGGCGCAGATACAGCGTAGACAAGCGCATAGGCGCCGCACTAAGATTTTAACACTATCCACCCATTTAGATCTAGGCGAACACGGGCGCAGATATCCTCGAGCCGACCCTGACAACAGTATATGCAGACAAACAAATAGAAACAGTATTGTAATTATATTTTTTGTTTTCATTTATTTGTTTTATTTTTTAATATCTATCTTCAGTATAAATTGTATTCAGATTGATGCAGAAAAAGTGCACTTCATTTTACCTTTTTTAACCATGCTTGTTATTTAATTGGTCAACCTCTCTGTTTTCGAAGTGAGTAGGGATAAAATTATAGGGCTAGGACAGGACTAGTTGTATATATAATAATATCTATGGGCTAATGCAAAACAATAATTGCTCGTTTATGCAACGTTGTTACAAAAAATAATAAAATTTTAGTAGATTTTCCCACTTAGAAATATTTTTTTATATAACACAAAATGTCATGTGATCGATACCCTTAATGATATCTAATAATGGTAAGTAAATTTACTGAAATATAAAACATTATTTCGCTGGTGGTAGTTGGGTGTATATTTGTAATGTATCGAATAAAAAAATCTGTATGACAAATTGCGGTCTGGAACGGGTTAACGAGACTAATTATACCTGCAACGTACAACAAATATATTTTTTAATTAAACCTAAATATTGATATATATTCGCATGTATTGATCTACATATTTCAACTCATTTTATTTGTACCCAAAGCGGCTTCAAAGCAATTTTTTATTACACATTTTTATTTCAATTTGTATAAATAACTCTGTTAAATTCCATTTTTTATCAGTTGATAGTGCTCCCCATGAGTGAAACTGGTCTTGATCTTGGTAAATAAAAGTGGAAATAAGTACAAAGGAATATTATGTTTTTCCTAATGTAACATACCTATAAGTCAATTGCTCGCCAATCCACTATTATCGTACA